>VDFB02271358.1:593301847-594542698 GCA_007258455.2 Sequoia sempervirens
CCTCTGAACACCTTGTTATCCTAATCAAGCACCATATGAAGCATCACTACAACTTATTTTAATAATAATTATATATTAAAGAAGATATTATTTGAAAAGGGAGACAAAGCATTCAAATTTATTATTTTTGAGAAGATAGTTATTTAGTTTGAAAGAAATTTGTTATTTCTTTCATTCTTGAAAAGGAATTCCTATAACAATAGGATTTGTATTGAACATACCAAAGAACATTAGATACCACATACATGTGTTCAACACCTTTTTGAACCTATTGAAGGGACAATCCAAATACTTTTTCTAGGATTGCAAAAATGAAAATGAAACAACGTAGCCAACACTAGACAAGGGACAATGACAATGCCCTATGGAAAACAACATAAGCCACATTAGTCGCCTTCTCTATCAACATAGAGGGGAACACATGACATATCTCCAGGGCAACGAACAACCACGTCTGGCACCCTTCTTGCAACCACCACAAGGATTAAAACAAGGGGGGGTTCGTGGGAATTCTGGCCTAGATTTTTTTAAAGAGAAGGCCATTTGCCACCTTTTCCTTACTTGGCAAGAAGCTCAAAAAATAAAAAGCCTTGTAAGGATTCCAACCAAAGTACACACATTAAAACCAATGGTTAAAAATATAGAGGACAACATTCAACATAGACTGTATAACAATGACTGTTTCATTAGATTGCAACCATAATGACTAAATGAAAATGATAAATCAAACAATATTGGTTTCAAAGTTAAAAATCCATGCAAAAAATAAAAATATTGTAGCACCTCTTCCAACTTGCTTCAAACACACCTCTTCTCACCAACTTCCCTGCACAAAAATTGGAAAAATATTATCATAGGAAACACTTTTCTTTTTCATTTCCAACCATTCGCCCATGAAAAAAACACAAAATAACCTACACCCACCTTCGAAGAAGCTGCACAAAGCCTAATCTAGCTTGCACCTCACAGAAGCTTACCCTCATCACTCATGGCTGCCATATCAGGTATAGCAACAGAACAACACCAAATAATTCCTTATTGAAAATTTTCTAGACACTCATTTTGTTTCCTGAGGCATTTAACAATAGCCATTATTACGACCATCCCCAGTACATGCAAAGCATACAACAATGAATGTTGATGTGAGCCAACATTTAATTTCCATAGCCTTCTCTATCCACACGGCCCGAAAAATGCCCATATTCCCAAAGTAGCCAACAACCACCTCTGCCACCTTTTCACGACCATCAAAAGGAAAAAAATCTAGGAGGATGACAAAAATTCTAGCCAAAGCTATAACCCATCCATCACCCTTTCCTAGACTACAGAAAGTCTAAAACATGGGGAGGCTGACCAAAATTCCAAGCAAAGTTGACACAAATAGCCATATATATATGTATATATATGTATATATATGTATATATGTATATATGTATATATATATATATATGTATATATATGTATATATGTATATATATATATGTACATATATATATATATGTACATATATATATATATATGTACATATATATATATGTACATTTATATATATATATGTACATTTATATATATATATGTACACATTTATATATATATATATATATATATATATATATATAGTGTATAGCATGTACATATATGTACATATATATATATATATATATATATATATATATATATATATATATATATGTACATGTATATATATATGTACATATATATATATATGTACATGTATATATATATGTACATATATATATATGTACATATACATATATCTACATGTGTGTATGTACATACTATACATACTATACATATACGTGTATATACATATAGATATACATATATATAAATATATGTATGTTCAAACAATACATGTTGTACACACATACATATACATATATATACATACTATACATATACACATAATACATATATGTATGTCAATATATATACATATATATACATATACATATATATATACATAGATATGTACATACACACACACACACACATATATGCTACAAAATACCAAATGTTATGAACATTATATATACATGTAAATATACATGCATATATATACGTATATACATACAAATCTACATATACATATATATGTATACACATAAGTTGTATATGGACCACCCTTTCGCATGAAAGGTTTTACATAAGTCTATAACTATGATTTTCAGCATTCTATGGCAATGGTTGCAATGGAATAAAATAGTTAATATTATGCAATTCATTTCATTGATATCCACCTTAGGCTATATTGTCTCATTTGTTGCTTCCATTTACCATCTATGGTTGCAACGCAATAAAATAGTCAATGTTTTGGACATTATATATATATATATATATATATATATATATATATATATATATATACATACACACATGTCATCAATAATAATATCATCAATAATACACACACATATATGCATATATATAGATTACATAATATTACATATACATTATATATACACATTTACAATATTACATTTATATATATGCATACAATATTAATACATTATACATAGTAATATATACACATTATATATATTGATACATATATATATATATATTAACACACATATATATGTTACATACAGAAAGAAAAAAGAGAGTATATATATATATATATATATATATATATCCCTATATGTATGCATATATATGCATATATACACATACATATACATATAAATACATACATATATATATACATATATGTATATATACACATACATATAAATATTTATCAAAGCACAAGAAAACTGCATAACAACAAACTAATCCAAAAAATAACCCAGGCTAGCCATAAGCAATTGACAATTGTGGGTTTTGGCATGTGGGTGACTTTTGGCTATATTGTTCCATTTATGGCTTTGGTTCTATGTGAATGGTTGCAAAATAGTTAATCTGGTGTGTTTTTGGTGAATCTTCAAATTAAGATTTCTTATGTTTTGTGGGTTTTGGCATCTACGTGACTATTGTCAATATTGTTTCATTTATGGCTTCTAGTTTGTGTGAATGGTTGTAAAATAGTTAATCTATTGTGTTTTTGGTGAATCTTCATATCTGGGTTATCATTGAAACCAATATTGATTCATTTAGGGTTCACATTTTCCTAGTGAAGGTTTTAAGTCGGTCTATTACTGGGAGCTTTCTATGTTTTTTGGGTTTTCCATGTGAGCCACTGTTGGAAGTTGTGCTTTTATGTACGATAGTTGCAACCTAATGGAATAGTTAATGTTATGCAGGTTGTGTTGTTTTAGGGTAAATTGTTTCCTTTTTTATAGGGTTCTCTTGAAAAGAGAGTATATAGTTTCTTCGCAGCAATATTGTTTGATTTATGGTTTGGCTTTTGCGCAGGATGTTTTTGTATGGATTTCTCACTGTGATTTTTAGTGTTTTGCACCTTTGGCCATCTAGGTGACTATTGATAACAATATTATTTCATTTACATCTTTTGTTCTCTGGCAATGGTTGCAATGTAATAAAATAGTTAATGTTATGTAGTTCATGTTGCTTTGCATAAGGCATTTTTCACTATTTCCATTTACCTTACACAATTTTGTTTCATTTATGGCTTCCATTTACCACACCAACCCTTGTCTGTTGTTCTTCATTCCATTCAAGATATGTATACATATGTATGTTTGTGAAATGAATGCCTATGTAGTTATTGAAAACATATCAATTGTTGGATTTTATTCTTTGGGTTTATGTTGTTGTTGAAGGTAGCTATGAGTGAGGATGACAAGCTTCTGTGAAGGTGCAAGTGCATTCACCGGCTGTGGAATCTATCTGAAGGTGGTTGGATGTAATCTTGTGTTTTTAATGCAATAAAATAGTTAATGTTATGTAGTTCATGTTTCTTTACATAAGGCATTGTTCACTGTTATTGTCTGCCTTATGCTATATTGTTTGATTTATGGCTTCCATTTACCATAGCATCCCTTGTCTTGTTCTTCCTCCTTCTAGTTAGCCTATGTATACATGCGTATGTTTGTGAAATGAATGTCTATGTAGCTATCAAAAACATATTGTTCAATGTCATTCCCTAGGTCTATGTTGTTGTTAAAGGTAGCTATGAGTGAGGATGGCAAGCTTCTATGAAGGTGCAAGTGTGTTCATCGGCTATGGAATCTATGTGAAGGTGGTTGGATCTTATCTTGTGTTTTTGGCATGCATTGATGGCTGCAAAAGGTGTAGACATGTATCTATATGAAATCAAATGCAGACAATATCATTTTTGTTGCTTAATATGCTTGTTCTTTTCAAAGGTTAATGACGATTTCTATTTGATCTATGGTTCTTGTCTAGTGGCGATGGTACATAACAGCAACAACTTTATTCTATTCCAAATATATCCACAAAACGGTCGCCATAAACAGAAACCCACAAAGATTCACAAAAACAAACCCAAGTTAAAATATACTCATTTCTCAACACAACCCTATGAAAAAATTAAAACAATATAGCCTTCTCAACAGCACATTTTTGCAAACTAACAATGACAAATCATATACATAAATATAATTAGCAGCAGGAAATTGAAATATATATAAATATATGTATATATGTACACATATATATGTATATATATAAATATATATATTAATATTACAATTCACTCAATATAGCCTAAGGAAGAGAACAATAATCAATAATACTAAATGTAACCAAAATAAAATCAACAACATTACTTATTTTATTATGCTCCAACCATAACCAGAAAATGAAAGCCATAAATCAAACAACATTCATTTCAACAACCACCCACATGTAGAAAGCCACAATATAGCCCGAGGTATACAATAATAATCGACAAACACTCCATAACCTCAACAATTTTATTCCATTGCACACATACCCACAAAATGCAAACATTAAACAAAAACCCTTCAAAAAATGATAGTAACAAACCCATAGAAAAAGTACTCCCTTCTCAACACAACCTCCTTGAAAATTAAAACAATACACCCTTTTCAACAACACCTTCTCCAAAATGAAACAATATAGCTTAAGCAATAGAAATATAATTGACATTGCGTAATGGAAGCTAACACAAATCATATAGGATTGACTATTTTATTCCATTGTTACCATAGCCACAAACCAGAAGCCATAAATAAAAAAAAATCATAGTACCAAATCCATGCAAAACCATACACAAAAAATGCAAACCATAAATTAGACAAGGTATTTGAAAAAATCAACAATACCTTATGGAAAATCAAGACAATTACAATTGACAAAAACTACATAAGGTCAAGGATTTTTCCTTGTTTCCAACATATCCACTAAATGCAAGCCATAAAGAGAGACCCACAGAAAATTAATACATATATAAATATATATATATATATATGTACACATATATACGTATATATATACACATATATTAAAATATACCCAATATAGCCTAAGGTAGAGAACAATAATCAATAATACCTAATGTAACCAAACATAGAATCAACAACATTAATTATTTAATTATGTTCCACCCATAACCAGAAAATGAAAGCCATAAATCAAACAACATTGGTTTCAACAACCACCCAGATGTAGAAAGCAACAATATAGCCTGGGCTATACAATAAGAATTGACCAAAACTCCATAACTTTATCAAATTCAATCTTAAATGTATATATATTGATATTAAAATATACGCAATATAGCCTAAGGTAGAGAACAATAATCAATAATACCTAATGTAACCAAACATAAAATCGACAACATTAATTATTTTATTTTGTTCCACCCATAACTAGAAAATGAAAGCCATAAATCAAACAACGTTACTTTCAATAGCCACCCACATGTAGAAAGCCACAATATAGCCTGAGCTATATAATAAGAATCGACCAAAACTCCATAACCTTAACAATTTTAATCTTACATATATATATGGATATTAAAATATACCCAATATAGCCTAAGGCAGAGAACAATAATCAATAATACCTAATGTAACCAAACATAGAATCAACAAAATTAATTATTTTATTTTGTTCCAACCATAACTAGAAAATGAAAGCCATAAATCAAACAACATTACTTTCAATAGCCACCCACATGCAGAAATCCACAATATAGCCCAAGCTATACAATAACAATTAAAAAAAACTCCATAACCTCTACAATTTTATTCTGTTGCAAACATACCCACAAAACATAAACATTAAACACAAACTCTATGAAAATTGATAGTAACAAACCCATACCAAAAACACTCCATTATCAACACAACCTTCTCAAAAATTGAAATAATATAGCCTTTTCAACAACACCTCGAAAATGAAGCAATATAGCCTAAGTAACACAACTATAATCGATAATGCCCAATGGAAGCTCACAGAAAGCAGATAGGATTGACTATTTTATTTCATTACAACCATAACCAAAAACCAAAAGCCATAAACCAAACAATATTGGTTTAAAGACTGACCCAGATGAAGAAACCCACAAAACACAAAAAATGACAGATAGGAACCCATGCAAAACCATAAACACAAAATGTGAACCTTAAACCAAACAATACTCGTTTTCAGAAACAATATAGTCTTTTCTCAACAACCCCTTATCAAAATTAGAAGCAATCAATAGTACCTTATGGAAAATCTAATGAAACAATATGGCAAACGATTTTTTGTATATGCACCTCTTGCTAGTTGTTTCAAACAAGCCTCTTTCTGCCAACTTTCTCTAGGCTACCTTGTTTCTCCAAGCCTACAAACATACATAGATAACGGAAACCATAAGCACAAACCCAAAAAAAATCAAAGTATCAAATCCATGCAAAACCATGCACACAAAATGTGAACCATAAATTAGACAAGGTATTTGAAACAATCAATAGTACCTTATGGAAAATCAAGCAATATAACCACCATCCACAAATCAAGCAATATTTCCAAGGGTTTCTTCCACATGCACCTCATCCCACTTGCTTCAAACACACATCTTCTCACCAACTTTCTTGCACAAAATTAGGAAAGATATTATCACAGGCGACACTTTTCTTTTGCATTTCTAACCATCCACCCTTGCAAAAAATACAAAATAGCCTCCACCCACCTTCACAAAAGCTACAAAAAGCTTAATCTAGCTTGCACCCTCACAAAATCTTACCCTCGTCACTCATGGCTCTCATATCAAGTATATAGCAACAAAATGACACCAAACAATTCCTTATTGAAAATTTCTCAAACATTCTTTTTGTTCCCTGAGGCATTAAACGACAGTTGTTATTACGACGATCCCCAGTACACACAAAGAATACAACAATTAATGTTGACGTGAACCAACGTTTAATTTTTGTAGCCTTCTCTATCCATGCAGCTCGACAAACACCACCCTATTCCCAAATCAGCCAACAACCACCTCTGCCACCTTTTTCACGGCCATTGGAAGGCCAAAAATCTGGGAGGCTGGCGAAAATTTTGACCAAAGTTATAACCCACCCACCACCTTTTTCCTGATTGCCAGAAGCCTAAAAAATGGTGAGGTTGACAAAAATTCTGAGCAAAGTTGACACAAATAGCCTATCAGCTAATAATTTTCTATCCACTCTTTTGTTCATTTGAAGTTGGTATTACCGTAAACGTCTCCATGGTAAATATATAAAACCTCACTAGTTTTCCTTTAATTGTTGTGAGTGATCTTGATCTATCTTGACTAGCATCTTCTAGATAAAATTATTTAGAAAATGGACATTAATATAGAACTTGGCTTATATTATCATAAAAAATTAGAAGGATCAAAATAAATTATGAATATTTTTTAAATTATCTACATTAATTGTTTCTTACAAACACATGTAATGCTTTGAATCAATGTGAATGGTTGAGTGATACTATAACACATCATTTTATACATTATAAATTGTAAATTTATTTGAGGATATTTATGGAGGATATACTACATATTTACAAGTTCATCCCAAATTTATTACAATAGAGGATCGTATTAAAAGTGAACAATAAATACTCCAAATCATTAATGAGAATCTAGATGTGGATCCAAATAAGATGAGAGAAGTAGACATAAGCACCACAATGAGAGAAATGTTTGGGAGGGATAGTGGTTATTCCTTAAATTACACCCTTAAAAATTAAATTTTCTTAAGCAAAAATAGGAACATCAATCTCACACCAATATTTTAGGATCCATATAAGCGTCTTCACTAACTTGCTAGTGTATCTTATAAGTTGGAAACTAATATGTAACAATTTATCAATCAAATTATAATTTGGTAAGCTAGATGAAGAAGGAAAGCTATTTTGCAACCTAATGTAGTCAAAGAGAAATAAGTGAAATGGTTGTTAAAATAGTCCATTTTTAAATTCCACATAAAGTTGAAGAATATAATAGTTGAAAATGTGATATGGGAGGAAGATAAATTCTTGCAAAACCATCTAAATTTGCTAGTCATTGAGGATAATATTATTCTAAAGGTGAAGACTATGTTATGACCAAAAATACTCTAAGTGGAATAGGGTTAAGCACTTGTGCCATTGCTATCTAACCTTAATATTTTAATATGATATCTCTAGTTAATTCCATAGGATAACCTATCTTGGAAGAAGATTTGTGTCCTACCTGATTATGTTTATAAATAAGGAAAGAAATGATCTTTGAAACAATCATAAGTTAAAAGATTAAATTATTTTTAATTTTTTTTAATTTTTCGAGATGACCCATATAAGTGATATAGAATTTTATTTATTTTTCCTATATTTCAAAGATATATTTTTAAAAATTTAAGGTGAATTTATAGGATTATTTTTTTGGACATATGAAAATTAAATGTTTAGGTAAGTTGATTTATTGAGAAAAGGTTTAATGAAACCAAGCATGTCACCTTGGATTGCACTATTGCTATTTAGGAAAGAGACTAATGACATAATTAGAATGTGTATGGATTAAGTGGAGAGTGTTTGTATACATTATTTTTTGAAGAGTTATAATACATTTATTGTGAGTATAATAATGAACTTATTTTTTCTTTTGAATTATTTAATTATTTTTATTTTATTTTTATAATTTTAACATGATCTTACTAGGTTATTGTATATGTTTTCCTTTGACTATCAAATATCTTGTATATTGGATTTTTATACTTTAATATAGAGAAAATATAATATGTAGGATTTAACTTTTTAAATTACTATTTTATGTCATAATTGTATAGGAGTAAATTTGCACCCCTTGTGCAAATCCCCTTTTTCCTTTAATCCACTTTAGAAAACCAAGTTCAGAGGCTTAATTCGACCTAAGCCCACTACTTCCATCTCACTTAGCACCTATTTTGAGAGTCGATGGAGGCATTTTTTGTTGAAAACACCCATGTGGTATGCAGATGTTTGTGTGGCGCACTTACGTCCCTGGTAGATTCATGTGATTGAACCTACAGAGGCATTACACTTCTCATTGGGAGTCAAGTTGTAATGCCCCCTTTGGTCGACTGACCCGAATATGGCTATTTTTCTCCATCCCTTCTTCAAATTCACTCCTTGAACAAGATTTCTGAATCTTCTTCACATCCTCTAACCATTCACTTGATCTTCTACATAGCTCTTCACAAGCTTCTTGCACTCACTTTCAAGCTCTCAAGCAGCATTCCTTTGCAGGCAAAGCAATACTCCATCACTTTCGTAGAGAAATTTTGGGACCATACCATTGCAACAGAGGCTCAAGTACTCTCATATTCTCCCCCAAGCAGCCTTGATTTCTCTTGGTGGTAAGCTTTCCTCTCCTCTCCTCTATCACTTAGTTGAGTTATCACTTTACTATTTTGTAGTGCTTTAGTGCTCTTTATTGCATTATTTTCTTTATCTCATTTCCCTGGTTTTCTGTGGAGGTGGAAAAACCTAAAAGGGGGTTTGACTGAGGTAGGCCCCTATATAGCCACCCAACATTTTCCTCTCTTGTTGTGTGTAGGAGTATGTGCTCTTCAAGGAATCAACTGGTGATCAAATTTCTTGGTGAGATCATTCTTGTCCTTTTCACTCTTGCATTTTTGCTTTACAATATTAGAGAATATTTCATTTCCTTAATCACATCATTTTGGCCCTTTAGTTAGTTAGCTAGGTTGTTAACTAGTTTTTCTTGGTTAGACCACACCTTCACTATTGTCTGGCCATGTGGACACCAACACACTTTAGAGACGCCAGCGCACCGCGCTATCATCTAGAGACCGTGCTTTCATCCTTGGACAGAGAGCTTCTTGAGGCGTAGTGTTGGACCTAAACACCAACTCGCCTAGCCCATTTCTCCATTTCGGGTCTGCAGAGTGACTAAGAGGCTTTACGGTCTTCATTACTCTCGCCTTGCATTTCCTAACACTGCACTTAGTTGAGGTAAGTTAGGGCAGCCTCTTGCATCTTAGCCCTCTGTGACCTAGGGTCTTGCACGTGGTGGTCCCTCTCTCTTACAATAATAATAGGAAAATAAGCCTAGAATTAGACTATGACATAAATATTATATTCCCCATGAAGTTTTTCTCAAAATTCTCTCCTCAAAATTTTGAATTTTAAAATTTGAGGGATTTTTTATTTTCGTAACTGGTGGATTTTGCATTTTCATATGTTTATTGATTTTTAAAAATACTGAGTCTAGTAATTTGACCAACTTAGGCCTTTTATTTTGTGGGAAAAGACATCCCCGCTTTGAAGTAGCTTTCTTTACCTTTTTTTTGTAGGAGTTTCATGGGTTTTGGCATCATTTTCCATGCCTTATTCTTTTGGCCATTTTAGGTCTTTCGTCTAATAAGAATGAGGACTAAGTTAGGATTGGAAATGTAAGCATGGAAAAAAGGCCAATGAGAGAAGTAAAAATTATAAATTAAATTTGAGTAGGCCTTAAAAATAGATAAACATAAGGAATGTCAAGTTGACATCTAACAAAAAATATAATTTATGTGTTCATGGAATGAAATTATAGGAAATTAATAAAATCCTTTATGATTGTTTAATATGTTTAGAGATCTCCTACAGTTTATTTGACCACACTTTTCAACATTTACATGGTCATAGTACTGATAATTGATACTCAATCATCCTTAGACTAGAAGTACATTCATTCTTGTTTCATTTCATTGTTGGTAGTCAACTAGTTTGTTCTATATCTATATTCTTTGATTAGTGTTGGTAGAGCACTTATTTGTACAATGTTTGGTGGAGCCCTCATTTGTACTGATGGCTTAAGGTATGGCATGGCTCTTTGTCAGCGTGATTCTCTAGTTGCGAATTTTTAAATTACTAGTGATGGTTAAACATATTATTGGGATTGTAGGGGATCTCTAAAGACAAATTTTGAACTGTTAGGCAACCTTGCATTGCAATTTATGCTTCATACTATTCAAAATTGCAAGCTTTGAGAAAAGTGACCCGCAGTAGCAACAAGGGTGATCATGGGATATATTGAATGACCCCAAAAATTACTTGAGTAGGTTTTTTTGTGTATTTGAACTTAAAAATGGTGATCCTAGGATATATTGACTGCGAAAATATTATGGATAGTTTTCAATAATAACATACGTGATTTGTATTGTAGAGGACCGATTTGAGCCATTAAAAATGGTGATCCTCAAAATTGGATACTTTCAAAGAAACTTGGAAAAAGTTTCAAATGAGACCAGTAGAGTCTTCGTCGAACACACATCATTTATTCTTTAGATACAGAACAAATAACCTATTAATACCAGAAGCAATACAGATGAAGTAAATATGTAGAGTCTTAACGAAACCCATCAGATGAATATGTATTCCTTAGAACCTACGATGTATAATACAATCACCAATGAGTTATGACATGAAAATAGACCCGGCTTAAGTTTCACACTAATGACTTAGTCAAAAGTGTTTTTTGAATTTTCCGTTTTCTCGTCGGCTCTCCCTTGTTGCTGCACGGTTTATAACGTCACATCACATCAAGCTTTCTTCCGTTGTTAATTTCTGACTTCCACATACAGCATATATAGGTGTTATTACCTATGTAATAGATTAAAAAACTATAAGGTAAAATTTTATTTTTATAATTTTTAATATATTCTTCTTCTTTATTTTATTGTATGTTTATTTCTTATTATAATTTTATATTTATTTAAAAATTAAAAATATAAATTTATTAAATAATGTTTTCATTTTAAAATTGAATATTAAATAAATTTTAAAATTTTAAATTGCTAAAATATTATTTATAAAAATAAATTATATTAATTTAATATATTTAATATTTTTAAAAAAAATAGTGTGTTAATTAATTTTGAAATTGACATATTTATTTTTTAATTTTATCTTAATTTGAATTCGCAATCTTAATTTTAACTTAGTATTAAGTTAGAATTGGGTTGGGGTGAGTTAAAATCCTAAGCTAAAATTAGGATTAAGTTAGAATTGGGTTGGGGTCAGTTAAAATCTTAAATTCAAATTAGGATTACAATTAGAATTGAAATTAAGATAAAATAAAAATTTAAAAATTCTAAAGATTTAAATAACTTAGGATTTTAACTTACAACATTAAATAATTTTTTTTTGAAATTGAAATATTTAAATAAGTTAAAAATATTTATTTAATATTGTAAGTTAAAATCCTAAGTTAATTAAATCCTTAGATTTTCTAAATTTTTATTTTATCTTAATTTCAATTCTAGTTCCTAATTTTAACTTAGGATTTTAACTAACCCCAACCCAATTCTAACTTAATACTAAGTCAAAATTAAGATTACGGTTAAAATTCAAATTAAAATAAAATTAAAAAATAAATATTTCAATTTCAAAATTAATTAACACACTATTTTAAAAAAAATATATTAAATATATTAAATTAATATAATTTATTTTTATAAATAGTATTAGAACAATTTAAATTTTAAAATTTATTTAATATTCAATTTTAAAATGAAAATTATTTAATAAATTTATATTTTATATTTTAAAATAAATATAAAATTATAATATAAAATAAATATAAAATAAAAATATTATAAAATAATATATTAAAAATAAAAAAATAAAATTTTATTTTTTTATTTTATCTATTACATAGGTAATAACACCTATTTATGCTGTACGTGGAAGTCAGAAGTTAAACAAGGAAGAAAGCTTGATGTGATGTGACGTTATAAAGGGTGCAGCAACAACGGAGGGGTGAAGAGAAAACGGAAAATTCAAAAAACACTTTGACTAAGTCATTAGTGTGTGATACTTAAGCCGGGCCATGAAAATATTGTCATACACACATAGGAAATGTCAACGTTACAATGATCGATTGTTTCCTTAAAGACAGCCTTCAACTCCTGTTAAAGTGGGAATGTCGAATGTATCAGGCTGTAATGTCAGATATGCTCATTGCTGACGATTAAAGATATACTTTTCTTCTTTTGGTTTTGGAGTGCGTTGGTAGTTTTGGTAAGACATGAAACGGTGAAGAAATGTAGGCATGCGGCCGCAGAGCGCGGCGCGATTGATTCTGGAAACAGACAGAGCAGGTGGGCGGAGAATGCGACAAAATCATCCATCGCAATTGCGTGAGAAGATTAACGAGTGGCTCCACCATTACTGTATGTATGAGTTGTTCACGCTTTCTTCTTTTTGATGGTAGATCATTGAGTGTGATCCGAAACGTCTATTGAAATTCATATACACTTTGATCCAGAAGTACATTCAAATTATAAATGGTTAAATGAATTGAAATAAAATAGAATGGAGGAGAGAGTTATGGTTTAATTATTGTTATAGTACTTGTAGTTATAATATTCAGTTTTGTCACATATTCAGTGATTAATTCATATGTAAATAAAAAATAACTAAATGTTGGTTAAGATGCAATCATTCTTGAACATATAAGAATCTAGTAATGTTATATAAAAAAAATAGAAATACTTTCATTAATATGTGAAATAATTTTTTTTAATTTCAAATAAAATATCATAATCATCCACTATAAGTGTGTCATTTATAAAATAAGATGCTAATGTAAACAAGTATTGTTGTCATAGTGAAAAAATATTATTCTTATATGTAGAACTATCTGATATCAATATATATCACATTAATAGTTTGTCATATCACAAATAAAAAAGGTAAGCACAATAAATATACCTTGCCCTTTCTCATGAAATGTGAAGGATTGTCAAAAAAAAAAATAGTGTTCAACTATTGGTCCATTTGTGGTGGATGTAAGTTGTATTTTAAACAATAATGTGTTGTTTTATAACAACAAATAGATTTTTTGCTCAACTTATGGTCCATTTTTTGTTGTATATAAAGAATAGAGATAACAAGATTAATAGTTACCAAAAGGTTTGAGATCATTTAGGATGCATATAAGTTATATTATTAAAAATAATATGATATTGTGTTAACAACAAATGATAAATTTATATTTAACTACTAGAGATATTATGATTATGTTTTGGTTCGATATTTTAAAAGTCAATTTTATGACACTTCTCACTAGACATGTTTGTGTGGCAAGTTGTGTGATGACTCACACCTCCAAACCTAGTTATAGATACATAAGAAGCCAGTTCACATTTTTAAAATGTGGAGGTCCTACAATATTGAATATAACCACTACATGATCACAATGTTATCCTACACAACTATTGGCCCCTCTCTCCTATATTAAATGATGAAATTTGTAAATCCATGTCATTTACATTTTAGTCATATCTATACTTGAACAAGATATTTAGTATATTGATCATTTATTTCATACAATATAAAGAAAAATGATCCATGGTAGGAAATATAATCTAAGATAAAATATACCTTACGATTCATCGTCACTACCCAACAATACATTCATTAGACTTAAGTGATCTTAGAAGAGAAGGGACAAAAAATAAGACGCCTATTAGTGAGAAATCCATCAGGCTTGATCTAGAAGCTAATATTGTTTGGCAACAAAGTAAGATGTCATGGAACCTTGTCATGTTTGGTGAGTCTTCTTGTCAACAACTTGATCAACATCTAGTGGAAGGTGAAAATTATGAAGAAAATATATAGGATGATTAATGGGAAGCTCAAAATTCATATCCAAGGATTATTAAGCTTAATATATAGTATTAAGCTTTTATGTGACCTTTTTAGTTTGTCCATATGCAAGGATTATTACTATTTGTCTTCAAGGCCTAAAGGAACTTCAGTCACTTTCATATAAAAGTAAATGACAACAATCTTGAATGATATCAAGGAAACGATTTGAATAGATTCCACAATTTATATACACAATTATGGGACATTTATCATTAGTTTGAGTTTCATAAAATGAAGAATATGGTAAGTGAAATGGAAAAGAATGATTGCACTGCCGATGCTATCACTTAAAACAAATTGATTCTTTCCTTTTGTATACAAGATAAGGAAAGGTTGGGTGTAGGAGGACAGTGTTGTTCTAGAGAAAGGTGCATGATAGCCATCAAAAAGACAATATTCAGTCCAAGTACAGTGACAGTCCTAAGGAAAAAATTTGTAAGGAAGATTATGGTTCTCATGACCAAATGAGTAACCATTTGGACGACAACATTGAAGATAAGAACCATGATCATCCATAGGGGATAATAGACCAAGGTGAGAAAGGAAAATGTATTGGAGGTGATAAGGTACCAAAGTACTTCAGGTCATGGAGGGAAGTATAATCTTAGTTGCAATTTGTTTTTCAATATTGGAGGTTTCACTTCATTGATGTAATAGAATAAAATCTTGGTATTCTAATGATACACTTAGTGATTCACATTAATCTAGAGAAATCATTAACATGGTATAAAGAATGCACCACTCTGAATGGTAAGGAGAAATACAGACTTTTTTCCTATATGTCAGTGATAAAAACCAGGTACAAATTAGGGAAAGACATTAAGTTGGAGGATACCAAAGGAAAATTGAGAATGATCACTCAACCTTTGTGAAATTTTTGCAAGGGGAAGATATCATAGGCTTGCATAATGGTGTAATGGCATGGGATAGATAAAATGAACAAAATGATAAGACAATGTTATAATACTCATTTCCAAATCAAGCACCCAGAGCCATACCAAGTCAATAAGGTTTGAAATAATACTACACAATCCAAGGAAGATTATAGGTTATTCAAATGCTCCATGGGGTAGATTCATAGGCTAGGAAATTAGATGGATATGGAAGATACAATGCAAGTTGTGGGCTAGAAGACAAAAAATTCAAATCTTGTTAGGTTCCTTGTTGTAGTACAATGAAATTTTGAATTGAAGTTTGTTGCATGAAGTGGTATGACAATTAGAAAGAGTGTCCATGAGGAGGAAAATAAAAATATAGTCTGAGTGTCACACCAACAAAGGTGACAATCCAAGGAGCATAAAGGGATAGTCTTATACAGTATGTGCACGATCATTATGGAAAAAGTAGGCCCTTAAGTGGCGATGAAATTAAAAAAAAAGAGTTAGACAACTTGACATAAGAATTAGAATAAGTTTTCTATATTATTTCAAAAATATGTAAGAATAGAATCTATATAAAATTGAATGTAGTTTCTAAACTACTTGGTTTATTTAAAAAAAAAAAAACTATTTGGTGAAAATTTGAAATTTCAATGCAATAGTACTTAAATTTCAGGGAAAAAATAAGTAGGTGTCTGTCTGACCACCCTAACCACAACAAAATGATAATATTTTTTATAAAATTTTAGATATAAGTAGAGGACTCATGTCTCGATGTGATGCATAATTTTTGTAATATTTTTCCAAGTAAATAATTAATTATGACATTTTCATTACAATTTTAAAAATATTAAAACTCAATGTCTAACCACTTTAACTAGGTCAAAACTTCATGAATTTTTTTTAATCCTATAGTATGCAAAGTATAGAATGTGACACATGTTTCAGATTCAAAAAATTTGATATTGTTTGAACGCTATAGATGTTTTTCAATCAGCCTATCAATCAAGATTTTAGTCGTAATTCAAATAGAAAATGAATAATAATAATTTATTAAATTCAAATTAAAGCATAATTTATATTGGTGGAAAGATGAGAATCTCCTTTAAAATCCCTTTTCATTTCATCAATTTTGGGTAAAAAAAAGTCGGCAGCCACATACCCTGCACATACCCATCATATCGCCACTTTTTGGCCCATCATGATCTTGCACATACCCTATAGAAAGGGCATAGTGAAGTTTGGAAAGGTCAATTTTTTTTTAAGAGAACCAAAGGGCAGAGAAGAATGCAAAAGGTATTATGATCAACAAAGGTATTCTTATAATGATAGTGATCAATGACATGGTAGTGGCATCAATGAAGGTTTTCAAAGGATTTTCAAATGGATAGTCTTGAGTGTTAAGACATAGGATGTCATGAAGAATAGATTCCTAGAACCTACCAAACCTAATGCTGCTATATTTAATACAATACGTTTTAAGGTTATAGCTAGTTATCATGATCCTAAGATATGAATAGACTATCAAATTATGACAAGAGTAATTTTTTGGCAGTTAACAAGGATAGTTTATAGGAATAATGAATAGTCCAGGGTAGTAGGTGATTCTTGATTAATGCCATCATGAAGATGATAGCCAAGACCCTGTGAGAAGCTTTCCATAAAGAAGACATTCAATTGGGTAAATACATTGTTGACTTGTAGATGATTTCCCCAGATATAAATATGGACAATGAAGGAATGCAATGGACATAGGGAAACAATTGCATAGGGAGTAGATATTTAAGTTGTAGGATAGTCAAAGACCTTTTAAAATGATAGAGGTATAGGAGGGTGGTGTTTGTATCCCAAGTGTTGGTAGATTGGCAAGGTGAAGTTTTATGTAGATTGGTCATGAGATAAAAATCTAGCTATACAAGATTTGGTGCGTCTATATAAGGTAAATGTAAGTAAGTCATCTTGTGGGTTTTACAAGGGGGGGTCTCATACACAAAATTTGTGTTTGGTTCAATTGTTATGTACAAGTGATATTTATCTTCTACCTTTATAATACCATGGTAGGAAATTCATGTAGATACCTTGGAAAAAAAATATTGGTGTTAATAACAAATTATCATGATTTCCCTATGGGCACTATGTTTATTATGTAGTGATAAACTTGCTTGAAGTAAAGGAATTTGGAGGTCATAAGATTCCAAGAGATTAACAAGATCATCTGGTTTGTAAAAAGGGATATACACTAACTCTTTATTGAATTCTAGACTTGTCTTCTTTTCCTTCACATGATAATTTGAAATTTGACAATTTCATATTTAAATTTTTGGTGTCCATTTGAAACAACAACCTTTAATAATTATTCCATGTGTATATATATGAATCTTCTTACAAAAGGGTTCCAACCACAATCTTTACCCAAAAGCCATATTTGGTGGAAATTTTCTCATAATCTTGTCATTTCTCTGTTCAATTTATGTAAAATATAGATGTTCTTTATTAATATAAATGTCGTGTTATGGATTTCCATCAACTATTAGATTAGGTGGCCTATATGGTTTACACAATTGTTTATTTCATGTTGATCAAAACTATCATTGATACTTGAAGACAAATTTATTATATATTTGAAATAGTTGTATTGGGCAAGGTATCATCTTTTTATCATACCTTAATCTTGAATAGCACCTACACTTAAAGTAAAAAAAATTTACCCTTATTATTTATTTTATAAAAATTCCCTTAATATTGTATTTAATTGTGTTTTTTCAATATAATCCTTGAGGAGGCATTACATAGGATAATGGTGTTTGTGAGAAAGAAACTTGATTTTTTTCAAAATATAGTGAGAAGAAATGGATCTAAAGGAATTTCATAAAGATATGACAACCTGCTATAAGTGTGAGAGTACCATGCCATGGAAATTTAGTGAACAACCTCACTGATATACATAGATATATTGATATATATAGATATATATGAAACACTTTAAAGATGTTACATCTTATATGGAGATATATTCATATTCATCAAAAATTTCTAAGCCCAAAAGAAATCAAGGGACTAAGTATCCTCTAGTATTATCCACTGATATGTGAATAACATTACATTTGTGGTAGACAAATAGCACACTTTCATGGAGGTAGTGGAACCACTCACATCCTAGATATTGCAATTACCACATGAAATAAATGATAAACTAGTCTATGAAAATGCCAAGTCTTTATTGAATCTTTGCAAATATCATAATGTAGAGAGATTTGATACATAATGTGAACCCCTAAATGAAAAACACAAAAATGGATATAGAGCATGTAGAGAAGAATAAAGATAATCTAGATAGAAAATAGGGAATCCAAAAATATCCACACCTTCTACAATAATAGAATTTTTGGATTCACCACTCTCAATAAAGGTAGGACCATCTCAAGTGTGGCACTAAAAAATAATAAGTTAGAATCCCTAGGATTCAAAATAAGGGATTTAAGAATACATATGGCATTTGGCACAAAATAACTAGAAAGGAGGCCACTACATATCACCACAAGAAGAAGATAGGGTACTAATCATCCACAAAAATTAATTATACAATAAAAAATGAGGGAAGAGCTACAAAGGCACTAATTCAAATGATAATAAAGGTAAATCCTCACAATCATAGATAAAATTAAAGAAAAAATTAAATACACTTCCATAGATGCAAAGGGTACAAATATAAGAAAAGAGACACAAAGAGGAAAAAATATGCACATGAGGATACCCCATATTAAAATAAACAAAAATATCAAAATAAAAATCACAACTTGAAGGGATAGATTTATAGAAAAAATAGAGGAGATCATGGATGCTAGTAAACTCTACAAGTCACTATTCACAGTAGGCATGCTCTTAGAAATTATAAAACTGCACCCCTTTGTAGGCAAAGAGAAGAATAAAATAATTGAATAGGCTATGATTGATTACATCTTATGTAGACCTTATATCTAGTAGAGATAATTGAAATATTTCTTCAAACATTAGTCATAATGTTGATGCAAATAAGAGAAGAAACAATAAAAATCTAGGAAAATTAAGGAAATAAGCACTAGATGAAGTTATGGTGAAGCTATAGAAGTAGAATAGAGAAAAAAGTATGTAATATATTATAGATGGATGATATATAGAAGAGAAATATAAGGAAGAATATTGATGTATAAATGAACTATGCAATAGAGTTACATATGATGAATATAATATAACGCATTATGATCGAATGGATGTATGATGTGCTATTATTTATCTATGAATATATGTTTATTGTAAAATTTAATTGTTCTTTCCCAACACACCCTTTTGTAACTCACCACAAAAGTTCATGTTTCCCTCTTATTGCTCATACTAGGGTATAAGAACTACACCAAAGTAACTTAGGATAAAATCCTTTATCTATGCTCTTTTTTTTCTAACAAGGTATTCCATGCCTAAGGAGCACTTCCAAGCCAATTACACCATTGTACATTGTTTGTCTATTTTTATGACAATTACCTAGTCATTTCTTTTTTTTTATGTTACCCTTTCTTGAATACGCTATTCTTGAATTTAATAGAATAATTAAGGTTTTTCCCTACACAAATATTTCATCCTACAGTTTATTAAAAATGAATTATCCTTGAAACCCTCACTTGGCATTCCTACTTGTAGATGTAAGAGTTGCTAATGAACTCGAGCACCCAGGATCACCTACAAAACCAAGATAAGCCTTCTACACAAGAGCAACAAGAGGATGAATTGGTAGAATATGGTGGAATAACTAAATAATGATATTATCACACTCCAAATGATACAACATGTATCAGCACTCCCTTGAACTCACGGAGCTGATATAAGATCATCTAGACTAAATAGGAGGGAGAGGTGACTATTGATTATATAGTAGAATATGGGCATATAATTCCAAAAGGAGCAATAACTCCCAAATAACCAAATTAGGTGGGAGTTGTGCCTATTTGGAAAATGAAAAACATGTGGCATAACAAACTTAGAAGGAGACATGATAGTGGTTTTGTGAGGTGACATAAAATGCCAAAAGAGGCAACACATGTAATCAATATATTACACCACGTGTCCTCACATAAACCAAGTCTCCTATAATGTAAGGTATGCTTAATAATGTGTAGGAAAAATAATATTAAAAAAATCTACACTAACACCCCCTGTTAAGCATAGCTTAGGTGGGTGAAAGGATGAAACAATGCAAAGATTGGTCCCAGCTACAAGGCCATGTTAAGTACCCATGTACATATGCAAATGAAATAAAATCTCTCACAAATGGAGAAAAGGAGAAAACCCAGTGGGACAAAACTCCTCCCAAAAAGAGAGATAAAAGATACAAAATGAAATGTTCCCAATGATGCATGGGAAGGTAAAAACCCCATGTGAGGAAAAAGACCCCTCATAAGAGAGAAGTAGAAGAGAGACAAGGAAACATCCCCTCAATGTTGAGTCTCTTGCAATGATGGTAGAAGCTCGGCATTGAATGTTGCAGATGATCCAAGATCGCCAAGCAATATTCCTCCCCTTAGGAAGAAAGAAAACCAAGGATGTATGTAGGATATCTTCCCATTTCTGAAAGGAATATGTAGGAATAATGAAAAAATGTGTGATGTCTCTAAACTCTACTTAGGTGTCCCCATGTCGATGCTGAAAACTATCACCATCAAATTAGTTGTTCTAGGCCACACTACAGAAGATGACAATCTAGAACCTAGTGGAGATGGATGTAGAAAAAAATATGAAGACAAAAATATCTCCTCTAAAGACAAAGAAGCCTCCTCCAAATGTTGTCCAAAAGCATCCACACTCACACCAAACTGTAAAGAATGATCATGTAGAGAATGAAAAAGAGGGTCAGAGTGTTCCCTTGCAACAACTGAAGAAGGATCATCTTCATCAAAGAGAAGATGAACACTATCAATGATTTCTCCAAAATATGCAATATGAGACTCCATAAATGAGTTTGAAATACCTATCAAGAAGCCATCACAAGAAGTTGAATCTAAAAGACAATGTGTCATGTTGCACTAAATCACAAGGAGCCAAAATTTTTGGATCACGAGCATCCTTAAGTACAACAGTAGATGAAGGATATGAGATCATAGTGCATGTCATATTACTACACCTATCATCCCCCATTATGTCCTCAAAACATGATGAACTAGATAATTCTGCCAATGTCGGATTACAAGAGTCCTCATCCTCAAGATGTTGACTCATAGATGAAGAAGATGAACCCTATAAATCTAGATTAAGAGCCATAGAAACTAGACTCTCAATAGATGTCTCTATAGGAGGAGAAGGTTTTGTGTCATCAAAACTACCATCCCTTTCCCAATCAGAAAGTGTTTTAGCTATTTTATCATCAATAGGTCAAAACTCTGCAAGTGGAACAAGACAATCCACAAAAAGATCCTCTAGGAATGGAGGTTCATTCGAGTCTCCATACATCTCCCAAAGTTTGGTCATAAGGTCATGAGGGATCTCAATACCATCAACGGCCATTTGTGTATCTATATCACAACTACAACCAATTACTCCTAGAATATGTTCTATTTTTAAGTTCCACACAACTCTCTTCAATTTTGATGAAGGTTTAGGAAATAGTACATAGAGATATGGAAAAATATTAAGCCACCTAAAATGTATTAGGATTCAATCTCACCAATACTTAAAGTTCCATCGATTTAACCTTATTATAGTAGGATGTGTTTTGATGCCCATATCAAACTCCTCAACCTTAGTCATACAATAGACCAATCAAGAGACGTAAGTCAACAACAACAAGAGATTACCCCCCAAAATCACTCAATCAATGACCCCCCCTTAGAAAAATATGATGGTGGCACTTTATTTTTTAGTGCAAGTAAAATTTCCACTCACAACATAAGTGAAGTGGTCTTGATTTTAGTTTTTACAAATTCCCAATAAAGGCCACATAAAAGGAAGTTCAATTTTCTTATAGAATGGGATCAATTTGATCACACTACTATGAAGTACATGAAAAATTATGTATTTTCAAAAAAAATTGTACCAAAAAATGTTGCTATATGTGGTCGAACAGAGCCTCAGAAGGTCCAAAAACAAGTATTACTCAGCAACACTTGTGAAAATCTACAAATTCTAAAAAACTAGACACCAAAATCATAAAATAATTGCACCACTATTAAGTGCACAAAATTCTAGCCCAGATCAAAAAAATTGCTTTGAAAAAGGAGCTCGTATGACTGATATATGGCCTCCCAATGTTGACCTTCAAAACCAAAAGCTTCAATGAAGAGGGGGGGAAAAAATTCTTAGAAAATGATGATGCCTTGCTAATGTCAACATTTTGTGGGGTGAAATTTGATAGCCAAACATCCATAAAACCTGATAGTAGGCTTAAATTTGATGCTTGTCTAAATTTCATGCGCCTATAGCTCCTCCAACAGAATATTCTTAAGAAATATAGTGTTTGACTAGCTATGACAAAATCTCCCTTTGCAGCGTCAGAATATTTTGGAATGTGCTCACCGGTTTATTAATCAAATCGATCGCTGTTTAGAATATAGTCGGATGTTTAAATAAAAGTGTTGCTGAATAGAATATTTCAACACTAGATTTGAATGGAATGACTACCGAAATTTTGAAATCAGCCACCTACTAGATTAGGATGGTGCCAAAGATTTTACTTCCAACCACTGTCAAAATGTTGTTTGTCAGTGAATATTAAAATGCCCACCGATTTGAGTTTTTTGGTCACCTTTGGTTAAAACCCTTTGTTGGTTTTTTAAAACTTCCATCGCTTTAAGGCTGTGGATTTCTAGTTGATGAGGATGAGTCTCCTGATTATTTTAAAAATGTAGCCACGTTGTTTACAAAAAGAACACCTGAGCTTTTGAAATGATGCTAACTGTATTTTGCAACTTGCAGAGTTTAATATTTCAGCCAGAATTTTGAATGGTCGGCCCTTGTGGGAGAGGGGGACTATGTGCCCACGTGGCAAATGGGACCCAGTGGTGTTGGGTATAGGTATTCCTTGAAGGAATGACTTGCGGATAAATCCATGGAAAATATTCGCCTCTTTTTTATTTTTGATTTTCTTTTTCAATAAAAATATAAATAAACAATTTTTAAATTTTTTTTTTTTTAAATACAGAAAATAAAACTGAAATTTTTATGAATTTTTTTTCACCTCAATATATGTGCAAGGGGTGTTTTGGCAAAAAAAAATTCCCCAAATTCAATTTGTTTCAAATTGGACAAATTATGTATGAAAATGGGGGTTTTTGGGCCTTTTGGACATGATGGCATTGTCTGTTTTGGTTCAAAATGCTCCTAGCAAAAGCTCAATGTTGAATTCTCCTAGATTGAGAAGGGGTTTGCAGATCTGACACTTTGATACCATGTAAGAGTTGTTGATGAACTCGAGCACCCAAGATCACCTACAAAACCAAGATAAGCCTTCTACATGAGAGTAGCAAGAGGATGAATTGTTGGAGTATGGTGCAATAACTGAATAATGGTATTATCACACTCTAAATGATACAATATGTATCATAACTCCCTTGAAATAATTGAGCTGATATGAGCTCATCTAGACTAAATAGGAGGGAGAGGTGAGTGATGATTATATAACAGAATATGGGCATATAATTCCAAGAGGGGCAATAACTCCCAAATAACCAAATTAGGTGGGAGTTATTCCTACTTGGAAAATTCCAAGCATATGGCATAACCAACTCAGAAGGAGACATGATAGTGGTTTTGTGAAGTGGCATAAAATGCAAAAAGAGGGTGTGAGACTCAACCACCCAAGTGTGGGTGAGAGTGACATATGTAATTGATGGATTACACCATGTGTCCTCACATAAACCAAGTATCCTATAACCTAAGGTATGCTTAATGATAGGGAAACAAATTCCCAAGAAAACAAATTGCATAGAGACCTTCACAAATAGTGAGAGAGACATGAGGCCATTTCACCAAATAAGGAGTGAAATAAATGAGATGAATAATTTACATGATGTACAGGCTTATAAAGCTGTGAAAAACATAGAAGGGTGAAAACTACCCTACAGGAAGAAACCACCCAAATAACCAATGCATAATTATGCCTAAGTTAAAAATTAAGCCTAAGGTAAATGTAATTTACTCTAACACCCCCATTAAGTGCAATTTAGGGAGAATAAAAATGAAAATATGAAGATGCATTATGGGTCCCGGCTACACAACCATGTTAGGTACCCATGTACAATGCAAAATATAAATCTCTCGCAATAGGATAAAAGGAGAAAAACCAGTGGGAAAAAACCCCTCTTCAAAAGAGAGAAAAGAAAATAAAAAATGATACATGGATGGAGGGTTCAATCACACTCCCCAAGGACTACATACATCATGTATATACAATCAATGGGCCCCCCATAAGAGGGAAAGAGAGAGACTATATAGCCCCCCCACAATGAGTAATCACCTACAAAAATGGTAAGTGCTTGAAGACAAAACATGATCCAGTGTCAACAAACAACTTGTCTCGCTTTCAAAAGAAACAAAACCAAACAAAAATGTAAGTATGCTTCCCATTCTGAATAGGAATTGAAAGAAAGAAGCATGAAAATGTATGATGGTATCTCTAAAATATGGTCATGTCTCACCAAGACCTTAGAAAATGATGCCATGAACCAATTAGGAACCTGCCCAATCACAATAGAAGGTGACAAACAAGGTACCACTCGAAATTGATCGTGAAAACTCTCTAGAGACTGAGATGGGGTGACAACATTCTTACCACAACTATCATCAAATAGGAGGGATATACCCTCAAATGTGTCCTCCAAATCTGAAATGTGAGATTCCACGAACAATGAACCAATGTCTGAAAAATATGAATCCCAATCAAGAAGACAATGAGATAATGTTTGTGATGAATCACTAGATGTGTGAAATGAATCATCAACAAAAAATGAATGGTCCTATAGAATAGGAATCATAAGAGTCTCAATCAATGACTTTGCACAATGAATCACTGAAGGAAAAGGTATATCAACTATCTCTGATGGAGAAGAAGGATCCTCTGAAGAACCCTCGTCATCCTCGTTTGAATATTCAAAGTATTCCAACACTTCAAACTCCTACGTAGTAGTATGATCATAGGGCATCCTGTATAAAAAAAGAAGAGGCACAAGATAATCTGAAATAGGATCATCTAGGAATGGCAAGTATTAGGATCTCCATGTATTTCCCATATTTAAATCCAAAGAGTATATGGACACTCAAAATGATCAATAGCATTTAGAGTGGCATCATCAATATGCATTGTAATAAATCCTAGGACATGATCCCTTTTTGCAATTCCATGCAAATTTCTTACTATTAGTACCAAGAAGGGGAACCTAATTATATAGATATGGAAAAAGTTGAAGCCATCTCAAGTGCTTCAATATATCATCTCTCCATTATGTATAGTCCCCCCTTTCTGACATAATTATAGAAATATGCAATGAAAACCCCATAATCAATTATGAAAAATCTCCAAAAAAAAGACAGTAACCTTCAACAACAAATATAAATTCCCAAATACTGCGAATGAAGTGAAACCAATATCGAGTTTCAACGGATTAAAATCACCACCAAACAAAAAAATATGAGAAAAATTCTTCAACCACTACAAGGTGATGAAAATACCTTTCTGTTGATATGTGGTTTGCTAAAATTGGCCTTTTTTTATGAAAGATATGCAAAAATGAATAAAACAGGCCTATAAAGGCACTTTCAGTATCTTCAAGAGTTCTTAATCACACCATATGGCCACCACAAGCATCCTCAAAAGAAAAAAGATTGGGCCCAACCAATTAGGCCTCGACACACCACCAACAAGCCAAGTTCAATATGGCACAATCACTGAGCACCAATCACCACATGTAAAAGACAACCTCTTCACAATTTGTAAGTCTTGCTTACAAAAATAAGAGGCACTACAAAAAAATTTAAACAACAAAAAAAGTACCCACACTGCCAATGTGGGATTAATGTTCCTAGAACAACCTCAAAAGCTTAAAAATAGGGTCCACACCACTTGGTTGGGCAACTTTAGAACCCTGAATTTTTAGGTAACTTTATATAGCCTCCAAAGAAAAATGTGCCTCCAAAGGGATTGAAATTTCTCGCCCAGAGGGATTGTGTGACTTCTGAACCAGTACCAACAATGGGAGATTTGAACCCACAAAAGAAAATACATACTTCTACATAGTACCACGGCCTCTAATAGAAATTGAACCTCTCCAAAAAAATGCTACCTCCACAAAGAAAAAACCCTATACACACTAGCATAAGCAAGGAGGATGCTGACAGTGGTTGTGGCAACCTTACATAGCTAAATGCATATGCATGAGAGTTCAAAAAAACATTTTCAATAATATAATTCCCTCATGGGTTAGTAATTCATGGTAAATAATTACCTCTTGAAAAAAATGGGCTTCACTATGTAAATCGACTCCCACTAGACATCATGGCCTCAAATTTATGTATCAGCTTTGTAGAAGAAATGCTAGTAGCTGAGAGGTTACATCGGCCTCCAAGTAGCAAGACACACCTCTTCTACTTTACAGAAGAAAAAAAAATTCCACACACAAAGAAATTGCACCCTCCACATTCAAACATAGCCTTAGAAAACATTAAATTGGGCCTCTAAAAATGAAGAAAAATGCTGCCTTCCTTAGGAAAAGAATACATTCCTTCAAATCAAATAGTCCACTCCCCAGCAAAGAGAGAAATCACCAGCAAAAATGCCTCAAATTTGCAAAAGCAATATCTCTAATTGCTACCAACAATCGATAAACACAAGCTATTGGAATGAAATAGGAATAACCCAAACTGAACTCCTCTTCATGACCTATAAATGAAATTGGTGGCCTTTGAAGAGAAAAAAATGCACCAACAATACACTCACGAGACCTCAGACGAATTGGAAAATCCAATACAAAAAATGACCCTCTTAATTATGCCTTGATAAGGGGCCTCGATGAGGAAAAAAACTCATGCCTATTATAGAATATTCACAGCCTCTAAAATCACTAGCAATAGATCAAATCAAAACATCTTCTCTAGAACAGGAAGAATTCAAGAAATGAATGAGGCTATTTTGAAATTTTTAAAATTTCAAATACAAAAAAACAAATCGATCTCACACTTTGATGAAAACTCTCGAGGAAGGATACTACAACTAGGATGCCTTGATACCATGATAGAGCAACAAATTCCCAGGAAAACCAATTGTACAAAGACCTTCACAAATAGCGAGAGAGACACAAGGCCATTTCACCAAATAAAGAGTGAAATAAATGAGATGAATAATTTACATAATGTACAAACTTATAAAGCCATGAAAGACATAGACGGGTGAAAACTACTCTATAGGAAAAAACCACTTGAATAACCAATGCATAATTATGCCTAAGTTAAAAATTAAGGCTAAGGTAAGGGTATGTGCAAGATCATGATGGGCCAAAAAGTGGCAATATGATGGGTATGTGGCTGATGACTATTTTTTTAAACAAAATTGATGAAACGAAAAGGGTTTTTATTGGAGATTCTCAGATTTCCACTGATATTAATTATTCTTTACTTTGAATTTAATAAGTAATTATTATTCATTTTCTATTCAAATTATGACTAAAGTCCTGATTGAAAAACATCTATAGATTTCAAACTGTATCAGATTTTTTGAATCCAAAACATGCGTCACATTCTATGCTCCGCATACTACAAGATTATGAAAGGAAAAATTGAATTTCATGAATTTTGGACCAAGTTAAGGTGGTCAGACATACGATTTTTTATATTTTTTAAAAATTTGTAATAAAAAATTCATAATTAATTATTTACTTGGAAAAAATTACAAAAAAATATGCATCACATCGGGGCATGAGTCCTCTACTTATATCTAAAATCTTATAAAAAAATATTATCATTTTATTGTGGTTAGGGTGGTTAGATAGACACCTACTTTATTTTTCCCCTGAAAATTAAGTACCACTGATTGAAATTTCAAATTTTCACCAAATAGATTTTTTTTTAAAACAAACCTAGTAGTTTAGAAACTACATTCAATTTTCTATAGATTCTATTCTTACATATTTTTGAAATAATATAGATAACTTATTCAAATTTTTACATCAAGTTGCCTAACTCTAATTTTTCTGATTATTTTGCCACTTAAGGGCCTATTTTTTCCATGCACATACCCGTAAATGTAATTTACTCTAACACTTAATAATGTGTAGGAAAAATAATATTGAAAAAGCCTGCACTAACAATACAATCCAAATTTCTTCTTCTAAATTAGGCTTACATTACTGTAAGAAGAGATGACCTTATTCCATTACTGATTACACTCCTAGAATGGTTTATTCTTCTTACCTTAAGTCCTAACCCTAAGTCCCCTTTCCAAGAAAGCCTTGTCTTTGGCCCTAATGGTCTTGAGATTCATGGAAGAAAAAAATGTTTTGGTGGTGAACATATTATAAGCACTAAAGTCACATTCAAGGAGAAGGGGAAAACTATGGTGAGAATGACCCTATTTTGGATGGTGAACTAAAGGGAGTGGAGGGTAGAAAAAATGATCCTAAGGTGAAGAGTAAAGTAAAAATAGAGGATGAAATTTATTTTGATGATGAGGTAAAGTGAAATATTTATGCCTTGCCCCTCCTATTTCACTAGCTGATCTTCCATTCCATTCTCCCTCTTTAGAGGTTGTTGCTTCAATTGTGAACTTGATTGTAAATAAAAGTATTGATATGAAAAAAGAGGTTATCATCCATCATACAATCCTTAAGTGGTTCTTCATTGAGACCAACAAAATGAAACTAAAAACTATTTAAATGGCTAAGAAACTTCCAAGGAAAAGGTTCTTGTCCCTATGAAAGAAGAACAACTTTTCTTCAAACATTGGGAGGTTATGGAAAAAACTAAGAGTGGTGAATGAATTACATTTTTAGAGAATTATTTGATGGATCAAAGCTATTCTAATGAGGGTTATTAAAGTTAGTAGAGCCCCCATAAAGAATAATGCCAACAACATTAAAATATTACAAGATAGATTGAAATCTTACTCGATTCTTGATTAGATCAGACATATCTTGAGAACTAGAGGACACAAAGTAAAGGTGATGAAGGGAGAATGAGGACACAACCTTCATGGAGAAGCACCTTAACTTTTTATAAGATTGGAAAGTTGTTTCTCTCTATCAATTGTGAAATTCCTTGGAATTTTGTATTCCTCTGATAGATTCTAATTGCATCCCCTTCTATGGATTTCTAGTAGTTAATTTTGCAAATAATTAATTATCTCTTTTTTTCTATTATCATCAATTTTACCATCAAATTTTTCATGATGTCACACTTGTGATTTCTGTTAACAATGCTCAGTACCTATTCACTTGTTTTGTCTTCTATTAAAGGTTTTTGGTATTTCATGGTAGTTTATCATGTTGAACATTTATTTCATCTTTCAAGTGTGGGGCTAATGAAGGGAAACACATGTTAGTTTAAAGAAAGAAAATTAAGGTTGTAATATTTAATCTAGTGTAAATTAAGATATTATCACTATTAAATTTCTACATGAAACTAAATAATTTTGGGATAGGTTTGAGATAGGAAATTTTTCAATAGACATATAAAATTGAAGGTTAAAGGGATACAAAAGGAATAATATTGGGATAGGCTCAAGTTTTTCATACCTTCTTTATGTCTACGATATCTTTGCAAGCTTTCTTTGTGTAATCTCTATTCCTCTTATGTTGAATTCTTTTGTTGAATCTTCTTTTGTCTTGTTCTTTTGTTTCCCATCTCCTTCTTTGTAAATTATCAGTTGAAAAATCCTCTAATCTTCTCCTCCAATAGAAAAAAAATGTTTTTCAAATTCTTCAGATATTCTCCTCCAAAGCTTGCCCTATAAAATAAAAATATCCTTGACAATTTCTATGATTTTTTCTTACTTATATAGAAAAAATTGCTAAATTTATTAATTTTAAAAATTCACATACTTTCAATCATAATAGAAAACATAGAAAAAAGAAATTACAAATATTAAAAAACACAATCTTCCTAAAAATAAAAAGAACCAAGAATGCTAATTTTAAAAAATAAACTTAAAAAATAGGAAAAAAAATTAACCATTTAAATTATTTTTTGAGCCTTCATTTGAAGGCTATTTTAGAGAAAAAATTTGTGGAAAATTTTAGTGGAATGGAGGGCGATTCATTCGAACTCCCCCCTTCTAATGAAGGGGGGTTTGAATGAAGTGGGGTCCCTTCATTCAAACCCCTTGTGTTAAAAGGGGGTTCTAATGAACCCCCCTTTTTTTCTTTTCCCTCCACCATTTCTAATTTTATCCATTTTTTTACTATCGAAGCGCGAGAAGGAGGTGCAAATGGAGTCAACTTGATAGACCAAGTTGGGGGAGTGTAGTGCTCGAAATGTGCTTTCCAATAACTATAAATGTAATATATTTTGTTTTTTTGGTTTTTAATTTATTTTTTGTTTTACTAAACATAGATTTTTCACCAAACATCACGTTTAGTGAAAAATAGTGGGAACATATTAAATTTGAGATTTTTTTAATTGAAAATGTATATATGCACTAGGTATTGGTGTCCTCGTTCTAACAAATAAAATAAAATTTCATTACATACAAAAAAAGTTATGCGAGTTGAAATGCACCTGTCTAAATTGTAATTGGTTTGAATTAAAAACTTAATGAAAAGAAAAATATTCAACAAAAAGTTATGAAAAAAATGAAAGCACTAGATACCAGTGTTACCAACCTAAACTAAAAATAATTATAATTTTATCCTTTGTAGAAAAAAAATTATGCGTGTCGAAGTAAACATCACTTTTAAAAAAGGTTGTTTACTATTAAAAACTAGTCATCAAAGGAGACACTAAAAAAATTAAAATTTAATTTCAACTTAAAAATATATATATATATATATTTGAAATCTATAAAAAAAATCTCACAAATCACTAGTTTACATCATTTTCAAATTCCTAATAGTTTACTTACTATAGGTGTCAAAAAGTGAAGTTTTTTTCTGAAAATGTTGATTTCAGTGTCAATTTTGGCCAAAAAGTGTAACCCATTATTGTGGGATGACCCTAGCATGACTGATATTTAGGAAATGGACTACCATTCTTTACTATACATTATCTTTGTGCGTAGTGAATCTCATAGTAGATGCAATATTTTGGAAAATTCCTATACTATAATGACTGTCAATTATAATCTTTCCCTAAGCATGTCTTTGATGCTATCTTTTAGAAGGTAATTTTATTAAATTTATATCCTTGGAACATTACTATGACATTAACTATCATACCTACCTTTCCATCAATCAATACTATCATCTAAAAAAACACACACATTATAACTTGGATTTAAACTGACAAGAATTTAGAATTAACTGTTGGGCTTCAAAAAACATTTTCTTGAGAATTGCTACAACTTAAAGTATTGCCACTGACTATTCTCCATAAAAAGTGTATCCTCTTAGAACTTATCATATATCATGAGAAAATAACATGACTTTCCACCATCATAACATGAGTTACCACCATCATAATATGAGAACTTTCCAAAAAATATGTGCCACCACCACTTTTCCTATCCCCGGTTAGTAGTTACGTGGAAGTCATTCTCTATTACATATTTACCCAACCTAATGTTCAAATGGAATTTATAGTTATGATGGATTTACAGTTAGTAGTTAGTAGTTACATTGAAGTCATTCTCTAATAAGTGTGGAAAGTGGGAATAATGAGGTTGATGACATGATGGACCTTTCCTAGATACTCAATTTTATCTCTTATGATGAATTTGTTAAGTGTAAGGAGTTGATGGACTTTATAACTAGAAAAATAAGAGAGGAATGCAATGAAAGGCTTAACAAAGCTAAAGGTGAACCCCATCCTTCCAAATATGAAAAAGTTACATAGAGGATGTTGAAGTAAATTGAATTTGATGTAAAAAATATGTATAGAGGAGGGAAGAAGATTGGTAAGAGAGAGTGGACTATTGTTGTTGTTAGAATGGGATATTGCATATGCAATAGCTTTTTCCAACATTTAAAGACAAAATAAGGAGATTTTTTCTTGAAATGAGAAAGAAGAGCAATCATACTCTACATCAGGTCTTAATTTCATGTGGGAAACCTTCACTATTTGTGAATTTTATCCATATACTGACAAATCCCAGGTGGCAAAGACTAGACAAGAGATGGCCCCAAGAATCCTTAATAGTAGTATATACATAAATGTTGAGTGAACCAATTACCAATATACTACACCAATAATATGATAAACTATTTAATGATCATGTGTTAAGCTTATTGAAAAATATAATAAGTTTAATATGCAATAACCATTTTCATCACCACTTCCAATAGGGATTGTGCGAACAAATATTTTGGCACCCGAATGGTTTTCTTGCACTTTTAGGGTTTTTCACGTAAAAGGAGAAAGATGGGCCAAAATGCAATGTACACACTCAAGATTAATGTAAAATGGATGCAATATGCCTAGATGAGATGATCTAAATGAAAAAAATGAACAAAAACTATTGATTATGAATGGAAAAATAAGAAATATGAAGTGTTTGAAAACATAGTGTTGTATGCAAAAAATAACTAAAAACATAAACAAACAATAAAATAACTTAATTAAAATGAATGAGGTGCACCTGGAGGCTGAAATTTGATGTTGAGAGCTTCTGGAATGCTGCAAAGATTAGTGTTGAATCCCATTGGGACTCATTCACCACAGATGGTGAATTAGTCCTATTTTTGGTGAAAACTGTTGGAAGAGGTTTCAGGATGCTAGGAACAAAAAACTTCAAAAAACACTTTTTCAGGCCTGGAAGTGGGACTCATTCACAAAAAATGGTGAATTAGTCCACCTGTAGATTTCTAAAAAGTCAAAGGTCAATTTTGTGGGTCTTGGTTTGCACTTTTCTGCCTGACAGGTTGTTGGATCTGAATTTCAAAAATCTAATGGGAAAGTGTTCTTCAAGCTTCAAATAGGCTTATGTTGACTTTGAATGATCTTGAACAATTTGATGAAACTTTTAACACCTATCTCTTTGACAAATCTACATACAAGACCTACAAAAAGTACATGCAAAGAGGGGAACAGTATTAATGGTTGGAGTATAGGGGTTTTCCTTGGTCAAGCCCTAATTTGGTAATCAAACCCTTGATAATGAAATAAAATAAGAAGAGAATGGTGAAAAAATAACATGCAATGTCATAAACTCACCAAAGCCTTGATGTTGAATTCTGAAGGTATGTTGCTCCAAGATGCTTGAATGCTTGATTAAATGCTAGAATGCTTAAATTCTACAATGAATGAATACTTTGAATGGATGAATGGGGAGATGTAATATGAATAGAAAATCATGTATTTATACACAATTATGACCTATTTTCCCCAACTACAACATCACAAGCTGACCTTAGGTCTTTAGGAATAAAACCCCTCCAGTAATTTGAATTTATTTTGATTTTTGTGCCAAGAGGAACTCATTCACCCCTTATGGCGAATGGGTCCCACTCAAGGAAATGTGAATGGGTGTTGGGAATTAAGTTGTCTTTAATGATATTAGTCAGGTTTACATTAAAAAATACACTTAATTAAGGCTTATAAGTGCATAAAGGGGCCAAATAAATTATAAGAAAGGTGTATTTGTTGATGACAAGCCTAAAAAAGAGTGAAAGTTTGTTACAAGATTTTACAAAACTTTAAAATAAGACTTAGTAAGTGATTAAAAGGGGGTATTTAAGTGAATTATAATAAGAAGAGTCTAGAAAAGTGTGAAAATGTGTTACAACACTTCACAACACCTTTACAAGACATCACAAGGTCTTAGTGATTCATAAAGATTCAAGACCTAATGTGAATGTATGAGCCACATTGCAACATTAAATTGAGGTAAAATCAAACCAATTTAAGCACAAGAAGGGAAAAAAAAAGAAAAAGTAGAAGGGTTAATTTTTCCATGTCCACGGATTGAAGTAGAAAGTGTCCCCAACTCAAGGTTCTTAAGTACTTTGATGAAAGAAAAAGAAAATTTTTGACTTCAATAATAAAGAAGTTAGAAGAGCAATTGAAAAATGCCCATGGGGAATAGAAAAAGAAAACAAATTATAAATTGGAGGATATAATAAAGTATAGAGTGTCCAAAATTGGGGAAAAATAAGAGGTTTCATACTTAGCTTATTCATATCTTAAGGATTCTTATCCTATAATTCCACAAGATTGGGATCTAAGCTATGGTAAATTATGAATAAATTGGTAGCTAGGATTGCTAGTCCACAAGGCATAAACAAGGGATAAATATTTGAAGAGGATATGCTTGATAAAAATTTTCCTACATGGGATGTCCCTGAGTTTTTAGGGGAAATAAAAGTATACATGAAAAATTTGGTGCAAAAAATAAAGGCTAAGTTCAAATATTTTGAAAATCTGAAATGGTCAGCAGCATTATTTCTAGCTAAACCCAAGAAATCCACAGTGGGTTCCCTATCAAGGTTGAAGCAAGTTTTAGCAGGGTCTAGGGTAATAGGGGAACCAATTCTAGCATCTTTTTCCAACAACGGGGTATAGCAAAGGATGAAGTATTGTTAGCACCAGAATCCTCAGATTCAGGAGAGTCTTCAGAGTAAGAGACAAAGTTTTTATTTGGAAGATTCTTGTCAATACTTCTGGTTTTAAGGGTAGAACTTCTCAGCTTAGGCACAGTGCAAGCTTTCACAGAGAGGGGGTTAGGGATTTTCATACCAATTTGGACAGAAGACGGACTAAGGACAGTTCTAACCGGGCTCAAATTGGGCAGATTCCTCGAGTAGTTGGGTTCAATATCATCCTCCTCAAAGTCAGGAGGGGCATCTAAATTAGTAGGGGTAGGCATTTTTTGGTAGTGTTCAACAATTAACCTAATCAAGCCAGTATGCAAGATAGGGTTTTTTTTTTTGGTTTTTCTTGTGGTCATCCAAACTTTTTCTCAAAGAACAGAGAAGATAGTAGGGAATAGAAACCCTAACCTTGTAGCAGAAGTGTTGAGCAGGACAAACTGATAACTGTAGACCCTGGTGAAGTGGCCATCCATAGTGATGTACTCAATGATGATACGAAGAACCTTTCTCTAGAGAGATTTTATGGTATCAACTTTGAAGTAGCTATTATAAATTTTCACTAGTTTCAGTCTTTCTTTCTCTTTCTTTGGAAATCCGATGATAGCTTCATCAAAGAAAACCCTGTCTTTGAAAAAATTGTGACCATTGGTGGGCATTCCCATCACTTCAGCTATGAGGTTTTCATCAAGCTCAACTCTCCTACCAAAAAGGGTAAGTTCCCTATTATTCCAATTCTTCTCAAAATGCTCAGTAGCCTCCTGATTAGAACCATGGATTTTTTCTAGAAAAGGGAGTAAGCCCCCACTTTTTACTTTATTCCACACTTTATAATTTCTTGTATGCATCTCAAAGCTGTCCGACTCAACTCTTTTCCTATCTCCACCCATCTTGGCAAGCACAGTGGGGCAGACAAAGACAAAATATTTACTAGAAATGGTCCTACCAAATCTAAGAACCCACAAAGCATGCGAAGCAACCTTATAAATTAAGCAACTAAGCTCGGTCCCATACAATCTAATGATTATGATGTAATTACCCTGTCCTATCATCATTAATGAAGTGAAACGCTTCTTGCCCATGTGATTCATCATAGCTCAATAAGGCCTGAACATTAACACTTAGTTCACTAATATTAAGCCAAGTGCACTGTCCTTTACTCCTAACCCCTTCATTCGCAAAAAAATCTGCCATAACATTGGATTCTTTATAGGCATGTGAAATATTTATGTTTTCAAACTTGGTTAAGGTTGAGATAGCATCATCGATCCAAGACTTAATTTTCCATGATGGGGGTGACTTACTGAAAAGATAATCAATAATGTTTTTGGAATCCCCTTCAAGCCAAAGGTTTTTAAAATTTAGACTAGGGGCCAAATTTATAATATGAAAAGCTCTAGCAGCCTCAGCCAGGTGATTGGTTTGGGATCCAAGGGGAGTGGTAGTCGCACCAAGAAATTTTCCAAAAGAGTCCCTTATGACTCCACCACAACCCGCCGTCCTAGGATTACCTTTAGCTACACCATCGAAGTTGGCTTTGACCCAACCATTAGGCAGAAAAGACCAACAAACATCCTCTCTATCCTTCTTAGCTTGTTTAAGAGTGCAAGGAAAATCAAGAATTATATTCCATTCCTTAGCAACCATAAGATCATAGGACGAGTGATCCACTTTCTTAGAGTCGCTAACGTTCTAGGAGATAGTATTGACATTTTCTTTCAAAAGTCTGATTATTTTATCAAAAAAAATATCCACCAATGCTTCTTTGTCTTTGTAAATTTTGTTGTTTCATTCTTTCAAAAGTCCCCAAGCAACATGAGGGAAAGAGAAATCCCACAAATACTAGAGAACAGGATTGTGAGTTGGGGCTTTCCATTGAACGAAGAAATCTTCAATAGAGAAGGGAAAAACCCAAGATAGTTGCCAGTAATAGATTATATTTTCCTAAATTGAGGCAACAAAAGGATAGTGAAGAAACATGTGACGCACTGAATCTACCTCCATCTTGCAAAGAAAACACCTCTTAGGTATTTGAAAGTTGCGCTTGCAGAGGTTATCAATCGTGAGCACCTTATTTTGGAGAAGGATCCAAAAAATAATATTGATTTTAGGGACCAGATGTTTGAACCAAGCCTTCGACCAGAAGGGAGGAGAAGCCTAGGAAGAAGTAAGCCTGGCATAAGCATACAAAACAAAATAATTTCCTGAGGGTTCATCATTCCAAGCAAGACCATCCTCCATCTAAACAAGGTAGAGTCTGACAGCCAACAAAGAAGACTGAATAGGAGCAAGAGCCTGACTGGCAAGGCATAGATCCACCCAATTCCCATCCACACGATAGTCTTTCACATAAGAACCAGAAATAGCTTTGCAATTCTCACCTCACCCACTAAATGAATCAATTTTTATAAGGGGCTCCTTAAACAACCATCTATCCTCCCAGAATCTAGTTTGGTTTCTGCTTCTTACTTGCTAAACCACTCCAGCATCTACAACTTTTCTACCATTAATCAAATTATTCGAGCAGGTTGAGCCTCTGGGAAGAAGATGGGAATCCTTCATGATTATAAGAGATCTATAATTTGCTTAGGTATACTTTATTTACCACAAAAGTGTACTCTATAATATGCTTCAATATTTCAAGTCTCGTGTTCAAAATTAATCTAGAAAGTATGTGGGTATGTGCAGGATCATGATAGGCCAAAAAGTGGCAATATGATGGGTATGTGGCAGAAGAATTGTTTTTTACCCAAAATTGATGAAACGAAAAGGGTTTTTAAAGGATATTCTCAGATTTCCACTAATATAAATTATTCTTTAATACTTTGAATTTAATAAGGAATTATTATTCATTTTCTATTCAAATTACGACTAAAGTCTTGATCGATAGACTGACTAAAAAACATCTATAGCTTTCAAACGATATCACATTTTTTGAATCCAAAACATGCATCACATTCTATATTTCACATAATATAGGATTAAAAAATGAAAAATTAAATTTCATGAAGTTTTGACCAAGTTAAGGTGGTCAAACATACGAGTTTTTTATATTTAAAAAAGTTGTAATAAAAAATTCATAATTAATTATTTGCTTGGAAACACATTATAAAAAAATATGCATCACATCGGGACATGATTCCTCTACTTATATATAAAATCTTATAAAAAAATATTTTCATTTTATTGTGGTTAGGGTGGTTAGACAGACACCTACTTCTTATTTTTTCCCTGAAATTTAAGTATTAATGCATTCAAATTTCAAATTTTCACCAAATAGATTTCTTTTTTTTTAAAACAAACATAGTAGTTTAGAAACTAAATTCAATTTTCTATAGATTCTATTCTTACATATTTTTGAAATAATATAGATAACTTACTAAAAAAATTTAAGTCAAGTTTCCTAACTCTGATTTTTCTAATTTTTTTGCCCCTTAAGGTCCTGTTTTTTCCATGATGATCCTACACATACCCAGGTAGAGATTATATTTACTAATAATGGTTAAGAAAATGTGAAGAATAATCTTGAACAATTCTACACTATTGAAGAGATAGACATTCATAACTTAGTTGTATACACAACATGGTAGAATGGAGATATTTAAAGGCATAATATTACCCTAAAATAAATAGATATTTTCTCAATTCATTCTCATTCTCTTTGTCTAAAATATTTGACTAATCCATTTATTATAATAAGCACATCAAGAATTAAGCTCATCATGAATTTTTGAAAGGTATAATTCCTTTGAAGGATTTTTTGGAAGCAAAATAATTGTGCGCCATTTTTTAGTGTTTCACCTCCCTTCATGGGCACACATTCCTTCAAAGAAATGGAGGTATTTTGAACCTCAAAGTAATCCTTAAATATTTATTTTCTATTGTAATTGTTTCAAGAAATGTTGACTCTTGGATCTAGATATCTTTGAACTCTTCATTGAGAAGAGTTCACACTTCTAGGAAAACCTCTCCTTATTTTCCTCTCATTATCCTTATCTTTCTTCTAGAATGAAATCAAATTAAAGTGACTCAAACAACTCTAGATAATCTTAAACTTATAAGTTTACACCTCTATATGGTTCTCATTTTGAGATTATAGATTCTAGTCATTTATGACCATCTTCTTTTTTGCATTGATGGGATCAATAAACTTTGCAATCAAAAATGATATTTTTTTGTGATCCTTAAAACACTCACAAAACTTGGCTACAACATTAATGCCTTCCAAATGTATACATTTCTTCTACTTCTAATAAAAAATAATTTAAGGAAGCATTAAACAATTTCATGTGGGATTCATAGATTTAGTTAGTGTGAAGTTCTTTGATAAGGAACAACACATGGGGCCTTCTCCCACTTCCAAAGTGAAGGAAAATGGTTTCTGTGTAAGTGGATCTATGAAACCAAATTTTTATTAGGTAGAATTTTTGAAAATTTCAAAGAATGACTTCTACCAAAATAATTGTGATAGGCTCCCTAGTGATAAATAAATAGAGACATTATCTCAAGTCATGAAGATGAATTCTATTTTCTTGACTTAGATTGCTATCATTGCAGGTCATGAATGGGTTGTACATCATATGGATTTGAAGAGTGGATCTCTTTATAGTAATATTTAGGAGGAGATCTACATGGAGTAGCTACATGGATGTTTATGGGATTCCTCATTAGGTTAGTACATTTAGTAAGTGTATATATGGCTCCATATAGGCCCCTAGGGATTGATATGCTAAGATGTCTTCATTTCCTCTCTCATTTGGATTGTCTACATTTTGATAGGATCTAAATTTCCATTTTTTTCAATAGAATGACTTTTATTTTCTTCTCATTCTTTATGTTGATGAATTTATCATTATAGGGACTTAATCATATATCATTGGTAGATTCAAGTATTCTTTGTATGTTATATTGATTATGACTAACATTGGTATTTTTTGTACTACTTTCTTAGTATTGAGTTCACTCAATCCTTTTCCATGATTCACACATTTTAATCCCAAGTATTCTCTTGATCTACTAGCATTATTGAACATGGATTATTATAATTCTAAAATCTATCCATTTCCATCTAGATTCAAGCTTGAGGTAAAGTATTTAACTCTACTAGTCAATTCCACATTAAATCAATCATTTTTAGTGACTGTCATCTATTTGTCTCATACTCAGAATCATAATTCTTTTTTGGTTGAAATTATTTAATTTTTTTATACATTAACCCCTTGTGATTCACTATAAAGATACCAAATATATATTGTATTACATTTCTATCACACATCAACATGGGATTCACTATTTAGTTGGTACATGAGTAAAATTGGTCGTATACATATATTTTGAGTCGGTTGGAGATATTTATGACTGAAATTTCATTTTTGGGTAAAATATTTATATAGGAAATGCCCCCATTTATTTATAGAATGAAAAAAAAAGTTTCTCTTTCTTTAAGCGAAGTCAAATATTGGGGAGGTATTAATTAAATTCCTAATGACTATTTGGCTTCAAAATATTCTAATATAGTTTGGCTTCATCATTGCATAGATATGTTTCCTCTTATGTGATAGATATATCACAATCTAGATATCTTGAAGAAATTGGTTAAAAATTAATAGATAGAACACATCAAAATACACATATAGTACATCAAGGAGTTGATTCAATAGTAGGCCATTTATTTTCTCTATTATCCTAGAATGGAGTTGGTGGAAAATATCTTTAGAAAATCCTTCACTAAATGTAAGCATCATAATTTGTGACTTTTATTTTAAATGGTGGAAGAAATTTGTTTAGGATGGATTAACTAACTATCTCTCTTCACTCTCTATAATGGGGGGGTATTTTCTTGCATGAGGATTTTCTCTTCTAATCCTTTAGAGAACATTTTTCAAAAAATATATCTTTTGTAGAGTATTTTTTTCCAATAATTTTTTTCTCCAATTGTGACAAGTTCATTTACACATTGGTACCTCATTAGGCCATGTAGCTAGCACCTATATTTTAATTTTTGCATGGTGAAAATTTCCCCCCAAGGTGCACTTGAAGGTTTTTTAGTGTGAATAAAGTTAATTCCCTAACTAATTTCACTGTTGCATCATATTCATACCTTATCACTTAAGTTTTCTTAGATTTGTTTGGGAATTTTCACTTTATGTCTCATATCATAAGACTAATAAAATTTTCATATATGATGAAGGGTCTCTCATACAGTTTATATACATTCTATTTACGTTCTTTGATTAAATAAACATTTATTCTTGTCATATTTAATTTTTTAGTTCTTTATGATTTTCATTAGGCATTTAGTCCCACTATAAGTAGTGCCTTTATTTACCTAGTTAGTTAATCACCTTTCTAGGATTGACCTATTCACACTTAACTTAAGTTTACTTAGGTTTCATTTTCTTTTGTCTCACTTCACACCATGTAGAAATGTGTCCTCAAAACATGAGACACCTATTGACACTTGGTCACCCAATTGTCAAGTGAGCTCACAAGTGTCCCACTTATAGAGGGGTAGCCAGTAGTTTAGTCCTACCTTCCTACCTCCTAATCCTTTCCAATATATCTAAGGCTTGATTAATGTATCATACACTCTTGATTTCATATTTGATAAACATACTATTGTGCATATTTAATTTGCTTGTGGAAGTTAATTCATGCTCTCTTTAATCTTGTCATTCTTCAACATTTAGATCTTGGTGGCTGTCTCCATAGCTAAATATTACATTTTTTTTCAAATAATGTAACTAAGGTGGAAAATGAGGAATTAAATAAATAGTGGTACTTATTAAATTTGTGGAAGATAGCTATATGAGAGGTAAAATTAATTAAATAAGATTAAATTCATCTAATTATGAACTAAAATAGAAATAGGGATAAAAATAATATAATTGAATACATGATTTAAAGATGATTGAGATTTGAAAAATCAACAAGAATTTATATTTTCATAGTACAAAATAAATGATTCAATTATTAAGAGTTACATTTGACTGTATTACAATACTACTTCTGATAAGGAAAAATAGGTTTTGAAGGGACCCCAAAACCATTTACAAAGGAAAAAAGCTACAAGAAAGATTAAATGTAAAGAGTCCACAACCAAAAAAAAAAAATGCTAACAAGAGAAAATAACAATGAGACTTGTTAGCAACCCTAAAGAAAAACATTAGTAACAAGGTTGATCAAGCAAAAGAAACAACACAGGTACAACATCTTTTCCAAAACATTAACCAAGGAAGAATTTTCCTCAATGACCACTTGGTGCATATCCATAACATCATTGAGCTCCTCAAATGAAATAGAAGCCTGCTTCTTGGTCTTGCTCCTTGTTCTCAAACATGGGCCAACATCCACATCCTTTTCCACAACTAGAGCAACATTCTTTTCCACAACTAGAGTAGGATCCTCACTCTTCCCCACTAGATTCAAGCAATTCACATCCTCCACAACCTTCTCAATATCACCTAGCTCTAGGGGTTTACTATTCCATTTCAAGGATTTCTCATTTAAAACAGTGAGACCCTTAGTAGTCGATTTTAGGGAGTTATTTCTAATGTTCACTATAGTCTTCAAATCATCAAACAACTTGCTAATTTTGTCCTCTATGTTAACTAATATCTCCTCAAAAGTCTCATGGAGTGCCAATTCGAAAGAATAAATCCTCTCCTCATGAGTATTACCAAGGCGATGAACACCCACAACATGTTTATCAAGCATAACATTCATGGTTTTGACCTTACCTTTAATCACCCATTCATTCTGGTTAATATGCACTAGAGCCACACAAACATCTTGCAAATTCTTTACCCGGACATTGAGCTCCTTAACTTCCAAGAAAATCCATTTAACTAGAGAAAGCAAGTTGTAAGTTCCATCCTCATCCATCCTACAGAACAAGCCAATGTTAACCTAATCACAATTAATAAGAGGCACAAACTTAGCATCAAAATTTTGAACAAGGTTCTCCTGAGGCTCCTCATTATCCTACTTATCTTCATCAACTTCAATCATGTCAATTTTAACCTAGTGCTTATTCGACATATTCGCCAAATCTTCCAAGACTTCCAGCCACTTTTCCTTCACAACACTCCCTTTAACCTACATAGTTCTAATAGGAGAGTCTAGAGGAGCGTGGTTACGGTCAACCCCCTTTGAACACTCAAAACCCTCAATCCCCTGAACATTAATCTCCATAGGCTCCATAGGCTACACAGCCCCAGGGAGGTCTTTACCAACTACATGACTATAGACCATAGTAGGGGAGCTCTCCATAATACCCACCTTACTAGATCCCGGAGAAGGATTTTAACCAGAAGTACCTACCTTACTATGGCTTAGAGAAGGACTTCACTAGAAACAGGGGACTCGACAACATTAGACATATCCACCTTCCTCTTGATAGAAAAATTTTCTTTCCTAGGGCACTTTTTCTTCCCCTTCACACTCTTCTTTGTAGACAACACCACAACTTCCTTCAACTCAAAATTTGTTTCATATCCCTTGGACCAAGATTCAAAAGTTACAATATTATTGTTATAAAGATTTTTAAACATAAAATTTGGAACTACCATCTTATGCTCTAATATATATTTTTGTTTAATAAAATAATAACTAGTAATTTTGTAAGATGAATTTATTAGTGTAAACCTTAATATTCAAACACAACATCTTTCATTTACATTTCACACAACAAAATCAACTAATCAAAATAAATAAATATATATTATTTAGAATATTTTCATTTGAAAATAGTATTTCTTAGCCAAGTGAAACACTAAAATTATTCTTTATAACCCTTGAAATATAGTATATCCAAAGCTAGATTCTTAAGTTCCTAAATCACCACTTCATCAAACTCCTTAATTATAGATCCCAAAATATATTAGATGAGTATCCATTTTGAGCCATCCCTTTTTTGCATCAAGTTATCTTATGAAACTCAAAATGGCATAGTTGTTGAAATTGACAAAATCTTGAACTATTTCAAAAAAATTATATATTGAGTTCACTACATCCCTTCCTATCTTTGAAAAAAGAAACTTTACAATTCTATTAAAATTAGAAAAGGAAAACAAAAAAATGTATGTTTCTCATACAAAGCACCATATTTGTGGAAGAAGTTGAGTCAAGATGATGAAATTCCAAAAATATCTAACACTTCTAGCTTAGAATCTACCATTGTTAAACTTTAAGCATTTGATGTCTCAATAAATTCTCTAATAGTAAAAGCATGTGAGTCTCTAATATCTTTGACAAGAATAACATTGACTACTTGGAGAATACAAATATTTAGTGACATAACAAAACTAAATATTATCAAATTTGAAGGTGACAATTTCCACTAAAAATGCATCTTTTATGATTTCCTCTCTATTTATTTTTAAAATATCGTGTATTACTAATTAAAATTTAGACCTTACTTCTCCATATTTATTCAAATTCAATTTGCTTTATTTCCTAATTCAATATGTAAGCAAAACTACATCCTTCAAATATTCTAATAAGCTTCACCCTATTAAAAATTTACTTATATGCTACTTATTTATGTCTCTCTTACTCCTTGCAAACTCCGAAAGATATTCCTATTCATTACTTTCCTTAAAAATAATTCTATGCACTTATAAAATTCTTAAAAATTTATGCTAAATTTTTTTAGTTGTCTTACAAACTAGAAAATATAAATCATGGCAATTATTTAAAATAAAATATTTAATACCATAGGTAGCATACCCTAGGTTTAAATTGGCTCTAGCCAAATATTATTCTTTTAATTTTCCAAAAAATTGTCTATTGACCATCTTACAAAAATATAACTAATTGATTAATAACAAAAATAAATAAGTCGCTAACATGAATTTATTAATGTAACATTTAATATTTCAACAATTGAAAATGTTAATTAAATAATTAATCTTATTTAATTAACACTATAATGAAAAAAGAGTGTAGACATATGAAAATGATTTTATATGTCTACAATATGAATAATTATATTAATAGATACAATTAATACATGATTTAAAAAATATAATAAATATATTGTAAGAGAGGGGGACCAACCACACCAAAGCTCCAGGTCATAGAGAGCCAAGAGGAGAGGGCTGCCATAACTTACCTCAAGCTAACAGATGATTGGGATAAGAATCAAGAATGAAGAGCACTCTCAAGTGCTTCTATCACTCTACAGATCTGAAAGTTTAAATAGGGATAGACAAGCTAGTCTCTAGAGCTCAAATTACACCTTAGACAACTCTTTGTTTGATGACAACAGTGCGGGTCTGGGACGACAGTGTGACGCACTAGCGTCTATCTAGTGCATTGAAATCCACACGACTAGAAAATGTAAACTACAGTGTAAAACACTAGGTATGTGTAGGATCATCATGCAAAAAATAGGCCCTTAAGTGGCAAAAATTTAGAAAAATTAGAGTTAGGCAACTTGATGTAAAAATTTGAATAAGTTGTCTATATTATTTCAAAAATATGTAAGAATAGAATCAGAAAATTGAATGTAGTTTCTAAACTACTAGGTTTATTTAAAAATAAATAAAAATCTATTTGGTGAAATTTTGAAATTTCAATGCAGTAGTACTTAAATTTTAGGGAAAAAATAAGAAATAGGTGTTTGTCTGACCACCCTAACCACAATAAAATGATAATATATTTTTATAATATTTTATACATAAGTAAAGGACTCATGTCCGGATGTGATGCATATTATTTTGTAATTTTTTCCAAGTAAATAATTAATTATGAATTTTTTATTACAACTTTTAAAAATATATAAAAAATCGTAGGTATGACCACCTTAACTTGGTAGAAACTTCATGAAATTCAATTTTTTTTTTTAAAATCCTATAGTATACAAAGCATAGAATGTGATGCATATTTTGGATTAAAAAAATGTGATACCATTTGAAAGCTATAGATGTTTTTCAATCAACCTATCAATCAACACTTTAGTCGTAATTCAAATAGAAAATGAATAATAATTATTTATTAAATTCTAAGTAAAGCATAATTTATATTGGTGGAAAGCTGAGAATCTCCTTTAAAAACCTTTTTCATTTCATCAATTTTGGGTAAAAAAAAGTCATCAGCCACATACCCTAGAAATATCCATCATATTGCCATTTTTTGGCCCATCATCATCCTGTACATACCCCACTAGAAAGCCTACTATTGGCCTAGCTAGCTATTTTTAACAAAATAAATAGAATTATGAAGCATGAAAAGTAACTATGTAAATGATAAAGAAAGTAAATTAAGACAGGGGTGACATATATCAACTCACTAAAGCTCTAGTTTTCCAATGAGATCCATACACATGTTCACCTACAGACAAACAAGATGGAAAAATTGTTGGGCTATATAGGGGTTTGCCCCAGTCAAACCCCCGCTTTGGTGTTTCCACCTCCACGAATAGCTAGAAAAGTCACGAAGTAGAAGGTATAATAAAGGAAATGGAAAGGAAAGTATTGATCACTATAAAAGATGTTATGCTACTTTATCAAACCACAAAAAATAAAATGACATGATACTAGACCTCCACCTAAAGGCTCTGAAGGCTAATTAAGTGAATGCAAGAAATGAGCTTGGAAAATTTAACACAACCACAATAGTGAAGAAGGGAGGTCTTAGAAGACTCCAAACTCACAGCTTATATGGAAGAACCTCATGTACAACGATGGAATTGATGCAGTAACAAGCTTTCTTGCTGCAATGTTCAATAGAGTTGTGAAAAATGCTAGAGAGAATGTGATAGATTGCTAGAAGATCTATGAAGTATGAATGAATGAGTGTGTAGTGAATGAAGTGATTGTGAAATGGATGCCTTTGAAGACCCAAAATGGAAGAGAAGGGGCCATTTTCAGGTCGGTTGGTCTCATAGAAACATTAAAATTCATCCCCAATGAGGAGTGTAATGTCCCTATGAACTCCAAAGGTAGGAATCTATTAGGGATGACAACACGCCACAAGATTTCCATGCGCCATGCTCATTTCCCTAACAAAATTTCTCGCACTGACACACACCACACATGCCAAGTGGATAGAAGGTAGGTGGATGTTGTGGAATTTCAACTTCAGGTTTTATTTTCTAAGGTGAGGGGATGCAAAGGGAAATTTACACAAAGGGTGCAAATTTGCTCCTATATATTTTTCCCCCACTTTAGCGAAAAAAATTATCAATGAGTGCTCAATAAAGTAGATCAAAGAGTTAGAAATGTATACCTGAACTATCGAGGAAGCAAACCACAATCTAGAAAACTCAAAATCATAGGGTTGAAAAAGGACTCCGTAGGAGCTCTCTTTTGAGGAGGTTCGAACAAAAGAACTTCGTAGCTCTACAAAACTATGAAGTTGAGCAAAGTACATTGAAGGCTCACAAAGTAATGATGGACAAATACTGCAAGATGCAAGCACTTCACACACCCTCAAACCTGCAAAGAAGGAATTACCCCAAGTACTCTCTCATGAAGGAAGCCCAATGAAAGGGGACTCCATAGAGTCAAACTAAAAAGAAGCTTCACAAGCACACATACAAAGCAACATGTTAGTCTGCATATAAAACATGTAAAAAAAAAAGAAGCCATGCAAGCAAATAAGTAGACAATCATGCAAAAAGTTAAACAATTGGAGGAATAAATTTCAAAGGGGTCCCTTGGGAACCCTTCGAAAGAAGAGGGGTCCACTCAAGGGATGTGCTATTTGAAAGTACAAGAACATTTTTTCCTAAATCAATCCACCATTAGGGAACCCTTTTGAAAGATGTTCAGTTCATCAAGGAATTAAAAAGGAAGAAAATATCCCCTCATGAGGGGAAGGTCGATGATTTTCTTGTAGGAAAAGTTTCTCCCTCCTCAGAGAAAATTTCAAGTTCTTTCTTTGTGAACCCATGACAAAGGAACCATGTTTTTCTAGGCGGTCCTTGTTGAGAATGCGATTTTTGAAAAAGTTTGCAAAGATTTTCAAGAAAATATTTTTTGGCTATGAATGTGTATCCTGAAGATAAAAGTTGACATGATAGCCACCCCTTAGGATGGTTCATGTTGAATAAAAGGCACATGGCATCCTAAGGAGAGAAAACAAAGAATGAAAAAGTGATGTTGTGGCCAACGGGACATAGCGAGATGTCACTGTGGTGATGTTGTCACACACATGAGGGACAACACATGAATACCACAACATCACAACTCAAGAAAAGAAGAGAGAAAGATAAGTTTGAAAATTGCAAAAAGAGACAATAATATCACAAACAAAAGGCACAGGGGCGATCTGATATTTTGGAATATTAAGGGGGCAACCCTCTGATCCTCCCACAACAAGGGCCAAGGAAGGAGGCTCTTTGGGGTCTCCTCCACTCGTTTCTTGTGGATCAAAGGTCAGTGACTTTGCGAAGATCGCCTACAGGACCGAGACCTCATCCAAAGAGTTAAACATGCACATCATAAGAGTGTCATATGTTACCTCAATGGGCAAGGGAGGAAGCATCTAAGATTCACTACTAGGCTCACCGAGTGAATCAGGAGTAGTGAAAAATATAGGGGACACTAGAGCTTCTTTTGTCAAAAGTATGGTGCATGCTAATGAAAAAACACCCTTTGAAGATGGTGGACTCCTCTTATGCCTCCCATTGCTAGAAGGGCCAACCTCCACCTTCCACTTCATCTAAGGATGTGAACTCCCTACAGACAAGGCAAGAGGTGCAGAGGGAGATGAGAAAAATGCAGTAGACACAACCGAGGTGTTCGACATGTCCATGAGCTTTGAGAATGGTAGGATGTACAAAAGGGATATCAATACAGGTGGCTTCACTGAGCAAGCAAAAAGCACCTACACTCTTTTAGGGTTAGTGGTGTCTATGCTTACAACAAGAGCCGAAAGCAACACTAAAGATGGCTAAATGGAAGAAGAGGGGATGGGAGAGGAGGACATAGTAGGAGGCCCTAAAATAGTGGTGGTCGATTCCCCTTCCTTTGTAAAGTGTCTTGCTCAACTGCTAGAGCCTTTCGTTGATGATTGCACTCATGCGAAAGGTGGTTTATGTGACTCTGGGAACCAGAGACTGAATGTTGAGATGGAACAAAAACCTCCTACTCAGCCATATGAGTGTCCATCATGGTCATCTCTAGTGAAGGGAGATACTTTTGGACATAAGCAAGAGGAAGAGAATGAGAAGAGGTTGGAACAACAACATGGGGAGTCGACTCTAATGCCTTGATGGCGAGCCTCTTCCCATTCATTTCCTTGGGAGTAGGACTAGTAGGAGGGCACAGAGGATGAGACATAGAGGATTCCCCACATGTGTGAACCCTTTTTTCTACCATACAGGTAGGGCCAAGGTCGAGGAGGTACAGTAGGAAGGTCTAATATCCTAATCTTGGCTTTACACCAAGCAGGCACCATCAAACTTCTTATGTGGAATCCTAGAACGTAGTCATCCAAAACTCTTCTTGGAGAAGGGGGAAGAAGATGTGCCCTGAGGATGGGTAGACCTCTCCTTTCCCTTTCAAGAAGAGGAGGAAACTTTCTATTGTACTACCAAATTGGTCAATTTTAGCTATCCCTTGCTCTTGACTTTTTACTTTACATAGTTTCAATAAAGATGGTCCATTCTGGGGGGGAAGTGAATCAACTGGGGCACACCAAAAATGATTTAATGAATAAGCCCCATGGGATACCATTTGTTCATATCTAGTGTCATTCACAAAGTGCACAACACCTTCATAGGAGAACTTTAAGTATTGATGAATAATAAAAGTGATTCCATTCATGGAAGCTAGCCACGGGATGCCCAACTTTACCCTAAACAAATCAGATTTTGGAATAATATCAAAGGTTGTATTCACAGCCCTAGGTCTCACTAGAACAAAAATGGTTATGGAGCCATATGGCTTAAGAGAGAGACCATTGTGCATACGTATGGTATACTTTTTTTCTTCATATTCCTCCCTTTGCAATGAGTTTAACTATAGCATCTCCTCCATGATAAAATTTACCTAGCTTATGGGCTCAACTAGAACTCCTATCACAATGTTTCCATTGAGGTGAGTAGGAATGTATAGGGGAGAGGGATTGTTATTCAAGGGAAAGTCCTGCAAGGTGAATGTCACATCTAGCGAGCTAGTTGCAGGATGTGATGTTAACATATGCCAAGGGTTAAGGAGAAGCATCAAAGGGGTCAATAATCAAGTTCATAGAATGAAACAAAAATGGGTTTGTGTAAATCTGGAACTCACTATTGGCCTTCGCTACCAATTTATTTTCATTTTGTTTCATCCCATCAAGATGAATGGTACCATCCTCAATGTGATCTTGTATCTTAGGATGTAGGTGCATACAATGCTCTGTATAATTCCTATTAACTCGATGGTACTGACAAAAATAATTTGTATCATACCAATCAAGATAAGGTTCCTTAAGAGGTCAAGGGTTTTCCAAAGTTATCATCTTATCCTTCAACAACTTTTGCAATATGGAAGAATAAGATTCTGCCAACTTTGTAAACTTCTTATTGGTCTAAGGCCATTATCGTTTGTCACGATGACTACATTCGCAACTTTACCTTTAACTAAGATAGACACAATTGAATTTCCTTCTAAATGGGAGTGCGAGGAAGGTCCCCCAAACTGAACTATCGTTTGCCAGTATTCTCGCAACATAGCACACAGGTGCGCAAAGGAGCGGTTTTTCATTAGGGAAAGCTTCTCTTTCCAAGCTCTTTGTAGGTTACCTATGAACACCTTCTATACATCAGAGTTTGGTAGTAGGTACAAGATCTATGAAAAGAGTGCTTTGTATTGTTCTATGAAGTTAGTTATCTTCTCGTTATCTCCCTGCTTACTCAGACAAGATTCGAGAAGGCCATCTTTAGACTAATGTTAGCTTGTAACTAACAGAGAAATTGATTCATGAGTTGACCAAATAGGAACATAGAATTATCAGGCAAGGAACAATACCAGTCGAGTGTTGTATCCTTAAAAGATTAGGGAAAGAGTATCACTGTCAAAGCATCGTCGTTAAATAAATTCGTACACATGGAGTTGAAGGCTAACACATGTGCTTGAGGATCCCCTTTTCCACCATACTTTTCAAACTTAGGAATCTCCATTATTTATGGGAAGGGAGTACTGAGGATTGCTACCAACAATGGGTTATGTCAGAAGAAAGGTTGAAAAATAGGTTGGGTAGAAGCCTAAGCAAGACTTGCCAACTGGTTTTGCATCTGACCCATGTTTTGAAGAAGGGCATTTAGAATAGGGTTAGAAGACAACAAAGGCCTAGTGGAACCACCAGAACCACATCTGGAGCCACCATCATGACCACTATCAAAGTCACCACCACCTATAGGGCCTCCACCAGAATTTCCACCATGGCCTTCACCAAAGCCACCTCCACCAGCACCACCTCTACTACCAGAGCCACCACCACTCATTCCATTAGAGCCTCCACCACTAGGGGTAGTGGGAGGGGTGAAGCTGAAACCAAGGGGTATTCTACTTACCTTGATAGTGTTAGGCCTTGAAGAAGTAGAAGAGACACTGATCGTGGGACTAGGGGTAGTACGAGGGGTGAAGCTGAAACCAAGGGGTATTATGCTCACCTTGATAGTGTTAGGCCTTTGATAAGTAGAAGAGACACTGATTGTGGGACCTGTTTCAATCATGCATATAGAAATGGTACGCATTGAAACACCTTATTTTCTTTCATAGGAATCAAGCACTTCCCCTCGGGTAGTAATCGATCTAGACTTATACGAAGGAATCTAAGCTTCAATTAGATCAACAAGGCCATGCAAGAACTCTATGCTTTTCTAATCCTTTCCTAACATATGTCTCACCTCGCTAGTAATCCTAGTGACTCTTTCTATATTTGGTGGTCTCTCTAAATACTTTATAAGGTCTGATCGTATGTTATCTCATGCCACAAGGTTTTCCACAGGGATATGCACAACATCATCCTTGTCTATAGATGAAGTCGTATAGGATGCTAGAGGGGTAGGAGCACGGGTGGTCTCGTCTATGAAACCAATCTCATTAGTAAATCCTATAGGAAAACCAATGGTAAAGTGGGTAGCCAGACCAGTGGAAAACTTGGAGATGAAACTAGAAATGATCTTTGTCTTCTCCATTAGTAGGTGTTGCACACTTCTCCTAACAATGTACCCAAAATTTGTGGACCGGGTTGTGATGCTCATAAACCTTCACAACACTTAGGTTTACAATAGTCACCAGGCATGAAGGAAAAGTCATGTGGTTACCGAAAAAATTAACCCTTCTACTTTTTCTGAGTCGTTAGGCCCTCCTTCTAATTTTGGCTTAATGTTGTCTTGATTTAATGTTGTAATATGGACAACACATTTGCATTAGGTCTTGGGCCCTTGTGAACTTGAAAGACTTAAATGGTACCTTACCTAAGTGTTCTAAAGTGTTGCAACACACTTTCACACTTTTCTAGGGTCTTGTTAATAAAATAACTTATTTTCATCATTTACCAAGCCTTATTTCAAATTATTGTCAAGTGTTGTTGCACACTTTCACACTTTCCTAGGTTTGTTATTAATAATTGAGCTTTTTGATGCTTTAATTGGCTCCATTTTGCATCCACGAGCCTTATTTTTTAGAATAATCCTGAAAAATATCATTAAAAATATCAAAATCCCAAAACCCACCTTAAATTCTTAAGGTGGGACTCATTCACCATTATGGGAAAATGAGTCCCCTTAGGTGGGACCCATTCACCTAAGATGGTGAATGTGTCCCCTTTAACTCAAAATTCAAATTTTATTTAATTTTCCATTAGATTTTTATTCTCCAAGATCTGAGGTTGGCTTGTAGTGTTGTAATTTTTGTAATTATTGAATAATTGAGTATAAATACAAGCTTCTTTCTCTCATTTTCATACCTAGCAAATTTGATCAAACATTTAAGAGTTCACAAGATCATTTGAGCATTCACAAGAGCATCTAAGGCATTTCAAGGGAAATTTTTCAAGCATTCAAAGAGCTTCTTCAAATTTCAATCATTATTTCAAAGATTGTTTGCATCATGTTGTTTTAGAGATAAAATTTGTGATGTAGGATTGTGTGATTCAAGCAAGCATTGCATTCAAGATCTATAAACATCAAGTAATACTCCAAGTCCACATCCATTGGAGCTAATACTTACATGTTTGCAGCACCTTATTGCTAGGGTTTGGTGAGTTGCAACATCATTATTTGTTCATCCATCATTCTCCTTTCATATTTGCTTTCATCTCAGGGTTTAATTACCAACAAGGGGCTTGACTAAGGAAAACCCCTATCTACTAACCCCACAAAATTTTTCCCTCTTTGCATGTTGTTTGCAGATCTAGGTTGTAGATTTATCAAAGAGAAAGATTGGAAAAGTGGTCATTAAGTTATCAAAGCAATTCCAAGTTTTCAAAGTTGCAAACAAGCCTTGGAGAAGGACTATAGCCTAAATTTTCTAGTTTCAGACTCATATATGTATCGAGAACAACAACGTAGACCAAGAGCTATAGAATCCAATTTTGAATGTATAGAAATCCATAAGTGGATTGGTTCACCACTATAATTAGCAAATGAGCCCCATTGTATAGGACTAAATAGGATTTTTGCAGATTTGAGTACCCATTTGTTTGAAACCTCTTCTGACATAATTTACTCAAAACTACACTGATTTTCCAAGCCTAGTGTATGAGTCCCAGTTACCCCCAATAATAGATTTTTAAGGATTTCAGACCTCTATTCTTCCTCCTTCAATTTCCTAGGTGCACATTTCTAGTCTCATAATTTTCTATTGTATTCTACTTGCATTTTTAAGTCTCATATTTTTAGGTTTTTGCATATCACACTATGTTTTCAAACATTTTGTATTTTCCAAGTTTACACTTGGTGTTAAACCCCTTTTTTTTGTCTCAATCATCTCCAAGGATATCTTATAGTAAGATCCCTCACATCCTTCATTGGGTTGAGATCTCTAAGGCGTCCTTGAATGTGAATATTGTGAAATCAGATCCCTCATATCAATTTTGTGGACAAGGAAGTGAAGCATCCATCTCTAGTGTCCACAAGTCTCAACACAAAAAAATGGGTATAAATTTTTCATGTCAGGTTCACCAAAAATGTAAGAGAGGGGGACCAACCACACAAAGGCTCTAGGTCAAGTAGGGTCGAGAGTGGAGGGCTTCCCTAACTTACCTCAAGCTAATAAATGTTTGCTATAAGAATAAAGCATGAAGAGCACTCTCAAGTGCTTCTATCACTCTATAGATCTGAAAGTTTAAACGGGGCTAGATGAGTCGGCCTCCAGAGTTTAGACTACACCTCAGATGACTCTTTATTTGAGGGTTCGACAATGCATGTATGGGATGATAGCACAATGTGCTAGCATCTCTCTGGTGTGCTAACGTGTGCATGGCAAAAAAATGTAAAATACAGTGTAAAATAGCAGAAAAACTATTATCAACCTTGCTAGCTAATTTGAACAAAATAAATAGAATTATGAAGTATGAAAAGTAACTACGAAAATGATTAATCAAGTAACTCAAGACAAGGGTGACAAATATCAAATAACTAAAGCTTCAGTTTTACGATGAGCTCCACATAGATGTTCACCTACACATAAACAAGAGGGGAAAAATGTTGGGCTGTAGAGGGGTTTGCCTCAGTCAAACCCCCGCTTTGGTGTTTCCACCTCCATAGATAGCCAAAAAAATCATGAAGTAGAAGGTACAATAAAGGAAATGGAAATGAAAGTTTTGAACAATACAAGAGATGTTATGCTATTTTATCAAAACACAAAAGGAAAATGAAGTGATACCACCTCCACCCAAAGGCTCTCAAGGCCAATGAAGGGAGAATGCAAGTAATGAGCTTGGAAAAGTCAACACGACCACAACAGTGATGAAGGGAGGTCTCGCAAGACTCCAAACTTGCAGTTTCTATTGTAGCACCTCATGTACAAGGATAGAATTGATGGTGTAAAAAGCTTGCTTGTTGTAATGTTCAATAGAGTTGTGAAAAATGCTAGAGAGAATGTGAAAGATTGCTAGAAAATATTGGAAGAATCAATGAATGAGTGTGTAGAGGATGAAGTGATTGTGAAATAGATGTCTTTGAAGACCAAAATGGAAGAGAAGGGGTCGTTTTTGGGTTAGTTGATCGCACAAAGACCTTACAATTCGTATCCAATGAGGAGTGTAACGTCCTTGTCAACTCTAGAGGTAGGAATCTGTTAGGGATGGCAATGCGCCATGTAGACGTTCACGTGTCGCGCTCGTGTTCTTGACAAAAATTCCCCCACTGACACACACAACACATGCCAAGTGGATGGAATGCAAGTGGATGATGTGGAATTTTGCCTTCAAATTTAATTTTCTAAGATGAGGGAATGCAAAAGGAGAATTTACACAAAAGGTGTAAATTCGCTTCTATACATATATACATATAAAATAAGAAATAAATATATTATAATATATGAAGAAAAACGCATATAAAATAACCATATATCATTTGTCAATATATTAAAATATCCTCTGAAATTATAGATAAAACTAAATTGTAAACGCCACGGATTTGCAAGTTTCAATCATTACACATGTTAATTTGTTTAATCCATTTAACAGTTATACATTTTCTCATGGTAGTGCCACTCATTAATCTTCTAGGCAATACCGATGGATGATTTTGTCGCATTATCCGCCCCTCGTAATGAAAACTAACCAGTCGCGCCGCACTCTACGGGTCCATGTCTCTCTTTCTTCTCCGTTTAATATAACAATTTATCAAAACCAGCAACGCACTCCAAAGCCAAAGAAGAAAAGTATATAAGTAAGAACTGATTATTTCTCAAAGTAAACAGTCGCTGATTTTAATGTCGAGAGGTACTATGATTTAGAACGAGATTTTCCGTTGCAAGTTCAAATATTGATGCTAAAAATTGGACATTCTCACTTTTACAGGTATTGAAGGATGTCTCAAAGTAAACAGTCGGTCATTGTAATGATGGCATGTCCTATGTGAATAAGACAATATTTTCATGTCATTGGTGATTGTATCCGTATTTGAAAGGCCGGGCTTAACCGGCACACTCTAAGCGCTGACTGCTTAGGTGGCCAGGCCCATTCACCTGTAATTTTACGTACCTTCTGACATCAATGTTCCTGCTTTTTACAAATTCCGTTTTTGTTATAACTCTTTCCTCCGTTTTCAGGTTTAGAGTTATTCTTTTTACTTCCACATTGCTTGCCAGAATAAATACCGTAGAATCCTTTCCTATAAATACTCAGCCGAAGAGTATTATAGCCCTGTATTTTAAAACAGAAGTCTGTGACTATGTGTAGGAGATCAATTCGGTGTAAGAGTAATTTTTCAAATAAAGATGCCCTGATTTTTAAATAATATAAAATTTTAAATAATTAATTAAATTGGTTTAATAATAAATATAATAAAAGATAAAAAAAATTACAATTAAAAATATCTAAGAATAAATAAAAAAATATCTAATAATATATATAAATTTTTTTTAATAAATTTTATATAATAAATTATTTTATATTTTTACTATTTTTAAATATATTTTTTTGTTACAAGGATCTTTATACAATGATTTCTTCTATAATATATGTCTTTTACAATAATATATTTATATAATATTATTATCTTATTTTTAAAATTATATAAATATACTAAATAAACTTGTTGATACGATAATATTCATTTTTTTCATTTAGTATTTGATACTTTAATTTTTACTTTATAATTATTAGAAATTATTTTATTTTATTTAGTCAAGAGTTAATTCTATTTATAGTTATTTTTTAATTTGAAATGACTTATAAAAAATTCTCAAGAATAAAATAACAACAATCAATATTATAATTTCTAACATTACAACAAAACTAATTCCAATAACACTTCTTACTAAAATGATTTGTGAAAAAATAATTCTTAAATGAAAATGTAACAATAACATAAAAAAATATAAACAACATTCAAAGTATTATAATTCATACAATTCCAAAGACAAAGTGAAATAATTCCAAAGGAAGAGTTAGAGAAATTTGTTAAAGAGTTAGAAAAATAAATCATGGAACCAAAAAATTATGTGTATACTAGATTTAAACCTACAAGAAAAGGTCTTAGGGAAAATTATGGAGCATGAACAAAAGAAAAAACAATTTTGGATCTACAAGAAAGGGATAATAAACAAATAATGGAGTATAGAAAAAGAACTATGAGCTTCAAAAAATTAAAGTCATCACTATAAATCCTTATGTGAATGCGAAATACGATAGTTAAGCATGAGGAAGAATAAAATTCGAAGTTGCAAGAATGTGAAAGGGAGTGGATTTTGGAAGAATCCATCAGAAAGATGAAAGGTATGGATCTTTTCTTAGAAAATATATCCTTATTAATTGTAAGGTTGAAAGTTAAAAAAAAATCACTTTTTAAAATATGTTTGAAAAATATGTTCCTTTCTAAGAAGCATCCATCATTCTTCAAAATATTGAGTTAGAAACATATAGATTGATGTCCTAAATAATTATGCTAATGAGTGTGCACGTTGAGAGAGAATTCTATTTAATTTTATTTTAACCAAACAACTAAAAAGGGAAGATATTAAGGAACACATGAAATTGTAGGAATCTTTGTTTAGTTTAATATTATCATCATTAATAAATTCATCATATAATTTTCTTAGATATTTAGATGAATTAATTTATCCATGGAAAATCATAAGGTAGGTGATCAATTGTATGTTTAGAAAATTGACATTAATTTATGTTTATTTACATAAAATTTTATAAACTTTTTCATTTACTTAGAAGATTTTAATTTTTTTTTAAAAATAGATAATTCTAAGTAAATGAAAAAATTATAAAATAATTCTTAAATAAACAAAAAGATTAATAATTCTTAGATAGTTTTGAGTTTTTTAAAACATTTAGTTTTGTTTCAATTTTTATATATGATCATGACATATAAAATAACTCTTAAGTAAATAAAAAATTAAATAATTTTAATTTTTTGAATATTTAATTATGTTTCAATTTATATATATGATCATGGCATGTCGTCTTATTTGCTATTGTAGATATACGCACAGCCAAAATTTAACTAATTTCAAAATTCAATTCTCTTCAATCTAATTGGTAGACAAATTTCACCTGATATATAAGCGATTAATATGCTTCCCTTACTTCCATTTCATTAATTTTATGCCGCAATGACCATAATCAAAAAAATATATTTACTTGTTTACTAAAGTTATTCATTAAATAAAATTGGTGTCTTAGACATCTTTTACATTAATTTTTCTAATAATAGGTAGATTAATCTATAAATATTAAAAAATATTTTTTATTAAATGCATGTACCTATCTTACATGATTAAAATCAAAATTTATGTCCAAGTTTTTATATAGTAAAACAATAGTTTACTCTTAAGTGAATAAATAACTATATGTTGTTCTCCTATTTATTCACTTTTCTATACAATGCATCTATCTATCTATTTAAATAAATTTATAATAAATATAAATTTGATACTTCATTTATGATTCAAGTAAAAATAAAATTTATAAGTTGGTTTATATGTATGCTAGTCTATAAATATTAATAACTAATTCTCATTAAATACATCTATCTATCTTAATTTATTAAAAGCAAAATTTATATCCATATTTTTATAAAGTAAAAAAATAGTTTACTATTAAGTGAATAAATAACTATATGTTATTTTCCCATTTATTGATTTTTCTATACATAGATATTGTTATTTAATATTTATTTCATTACGTCAGAGATGTTTTACAATGTCATTTGGGTGTGTTCAGAAAAACTCTACCTTAAATCAAGGAGAGTTCTTGAAATCACCACCCTTTATTTTTTTTAATGTCAATCTTCAAATTTGAAGAAAAGCTAATTTATTTTCTAATATTTATTGTATGATAAATAAACTAAAAGCTCTTAATAACCTCTCCATATTAACACATCCCCTAAACACTTAACTATTCATATTTAAACTAAAAGCTTTTAATAACCTTTCCACATTAACATGTCCACTAAATGAAGGCATCAATGTCCTTAAATCTCTGCCCTTGTTCCCCTCCTCTATTGAAATTTATTTGTTGAATATATGAGCTATTTCCTTTTGTGTTTTTGTGCTAAGAATGGGGCTATATTGTTGCTTGGTTTGTACTTATGTTCTATGTCCATTAGTTATTTGAATCCTAAAATCAAGATTGTAAAGTGCTTTGTGCCCTGCCGTTAGGTCTAAATCTATTATAGGCTTTGTCACCAATTAGATGCACCTTCCACCAAGCAGGTACTTATCATTTGTGACATTGCTAAAATTTATCAAATACAACTAATCAAAGCATAACAATTCTATTACTATTTGGTAGGAACATCGCTGCCTTGCAACTCTTGTTTATTTAGATTTTGAGAGGTACAGGTATGGTTATAATTCAATGGGGGAATTATTATTGTTTAATATATCTAATTTAATAAAATTGAAATATATTTTTATGAATGAAGAAAAGAAAAGAAAAATGATATTAAATTTGAATAATATAAATTTTCCTACTGTTCATTAACATGGACTATAAAATATTTTTTTCATTGAATTTAATGAATTATAATATTTTGTTTATATTTTTTATGTTATTGTTATATTTTCATTTAAGAATTATTTTTTCACAAATCATTTTAATAATAACTGTTATTGGAATTAGTTTTGTTGTAATATGTTAGAAATTAGAATATTGATTTTTGTTATTTTATTCGTGAGAATAGTGAACTTGATGAAAATGCTAATTAAGGAAGATATATTGATTACTTTGAGTGTATTGAAAATATAATAAAAAACTAAAGGCATCACATCAAACTAGATCTATATAAAAAAGCAGTGTAAAAAAGACATAAAAAGTGAATTTATAAAAAGAGGACATAGAAATGCATGTTCAATAGATATATAAATGTGTGATGAAACAATACACCTTATAATCATATTTTAAAACTATTGAATTTCATTTTTGAACAAGAGAATAGACTTATTAATAATAAAAAATCATATAAATTTACATTTAAAAAACCTTTTGCAAATTTGTGTCAAAATTTATCTTTCATCTACATTGTTATATTGTTCTACTTTGCCTTATTAACCATTTCTCTAGAAAAAAATCTCCGAATTGATGGAGTCTCGCTATTTTTTGTTATGTCAAGTCAATTAAGGATGTTAATTTAATGACTTACAATAGATAATTTTCTTAGAAATTAGATTTGTCAGTCCTTTTTAAGCACCGAATCCAAATGCATTATTATTCATTGACCTTCTAAATCCTCCTAAATTGAGAGATAATTGAATGTGTGTTGTCTAAAATGAATAGAAAAGAATATTTTTATACCAATACATAGTAATTTACATAAACACCCACACAGACACACATACGACTTTAGGTGAGAGGCAAAGGGGGTCAATAGGCCAATTTGAGTTTAGACAAGTTGAGTTCATAGTTATGAGGATGACCCCATGATTGTTGACTTGATTTAGGATAAAATAGATGGAATAGATCAATGATAAACATAGTTTATGAATCAATGTGTATATTATTATGGATAATTAGATGGATAGATCGAGCATATATGAACATGAAGTCAAGTGTTAATAAATAAAAGATTTGTGCGTAGATGAAATCTATGCAAATATGCTTGACTTTACATCAGAGTATGGCATTTGTCGTAATACATATATACCATGACATGGTCCAAAAATAAACACAAAATAAATGATAAACATAGTTTATGAATCGATGTGTATATTATTATGGATAATTAGATGGATAGATCGAGCATATATGAACATGAAGTCAGTGTTAATAAATGAAAGATCTTGCGCGTAGATGAAATCTATGCAAATATGCTTGACTTTACATTAGAGTATGACATTTGTCATAATACATATATACCAAGACATGGTCCAAAAAATAAACACAAAATAAATTATGATAAACATAGTTTATGAATCAATGTGTATATTATTATGGATAATTAGATGGATAGATCGAGCATTTATGCACATGAAGTCAAGTGTTAATAAATAAAAGATCTTGCGCAGAGATGAAATATATGCAAATATGCTTAACTTTACAGTAGAGTATGACATTTGTCATAATACATATATACCAAGACATGGTCCAAAAATAAACAAAAAATAAATGATAAACATAGTTTATGAATCAATGTGTATATTATTATGGATAATTAGATGGATAGATCGAGCATATATGAACATGAAGTCAAGTGTTAATAAATAAAAAGGTCTTGCGCGGAGATGAAATCTATGCAAATATGCTTGACTTTACATCGTAGTATGACATTTGTCATAATACATATATACCAAGACATGGTCCAAAAATAAGCACAAAATAAATGATAAACATAATTTATGAATCAATGTGTATATTATTATGGATAATTTAGATGGATAGATAAAGCATATATGAACATAAAGTCAAGTGTTAATAAATAAAAGATCTTACACGAAGATGAAATCTATGCAAATATGTTTGACTTTACATTAGAGTATGACATTTATCATAATACATATAAACCAAGACATGGTCCAAAGATAAACACAAAATAAATTAAAACATATATCATCATAATATTATTTTCACCCTTATAAATAAATTTTATAAAAATAAATGAAACATTTTTTATCTTAAAAATAAAGCTTTTGAAATAATTAATAATAATAATTTTTCATCTTTAATATAGAAAAACTAACGTTTGAAATAATTAAACAATAATAATAATAATTAAAAATAAAGCCAAACAATAATAATAATAATTAAAAATAAAGCCAAGATGAATCACTTAATTCAGATTTGACTAATACATCTATCAAAACACAATATCATTTAGCTTAATTTAGAATTGGAAATTGAAAATACAGATCTGCATTTTCTTTACATTATAGTAAGCATCTTAAGCTTAATTTTATAATCCTTTTTTCCATTGTTTCTTCTCACCCAGTGCATGTGGGATTAAGAACCCCTTACATCAAACCATATTTTCTCTTTTGCGCAGCGGATCAATATTGAAGATATCGCTTTGCATGGCAGAAATTCTGCAGAGAGGACACTAACTCTTGCAAAGCATGCTTGCTCCCATAGTTTCCGAGGAAATCTTCAAGACACTGACCGATTCTGCAACACTTACAGCTCCCACAGTAGCATAATGGTGGAAACGGAAAATTTGTAGGTCCAATAGAAACGTAACATAACAGTGGAAACGGTAAATAAAATCCGTACAACGCGAACGGAAACAGCAACGGAATGGAAACGGGACGGCAACATGAAATTCAAAATCAGTCCACCGAAACAGGGAAAGTACAGAGTAAAAGGGCCCCACATGGCCCGGCCACCTAAGCAGTCGAATGCTTAGAGTGTGTCGGTTAAGCCGTCCCTATTTGAAACCAGATTTTCGTCCTCTATAGTGTAAGTTGAAATATTGATGCTAAAAATTAGCATACAATTATGTAGAGAAGTACTCTTAATCATGTTTTAAAAGATAGTTACTAAAAATTAATTCAATTATTTAATTTCATAGGCTGTACTCTGTTGTGCCGATTTGCCCCTTCGTGTAAATGAAGGGCCACTAGCTTTGACTAAGGAAAATAATGTTTGAAAACCAGAAACGTGTAGGCGCTAGTGCCACATACTTTGTTCGAGTGTATGTAATATAAAATATTAGCCCTGCCTTATAAGATATTTATATCAGCCTTCTATTACCACCAGAAATGGCAGAAAGAAATATTGTATCCTGTGCAGCCTGTAAAGCTCGGCGCAAGAAATGTACAGAAGAATGTGTTCTCGCTCCTTACTTTCCTTCCGATGACCCACAGGAATTCTCAGTCGTGAAGAGGGTGTACGGGACCAAGAATATCAGCAAACTGATTCAAGTAATTTCTAACCATGGCTCTATTTACTATTTCTGTTGAAATAGCTTTGAATTTTGCAACCGTATGTACGTGCCTTTGAATGACATTATCTTTTGTCTAAAGTATGTTTCCTTACTTATTACTTGAGATTCACTTGGTTTAGTGTCTAAGATTCACACAATACAGTGTCCAGGGTTGCAACTGCCTATCAACAACAATCATGCATTTTTAATTAGAGTTGCTCAGTTTTTTTGCTGAGTTATATTGTTCGGGTGAATATTCATTTGCTGGGTTTCATTATGATTCTACTTATTTGCTTCATCAGTATTTAATATCGTATCATACATTGAATGTTCTAAAGGTTGCATGCTCATCTACTAGGTTCCGTAACGATTCTAGTTATTTGCTTCTTCTATATTGATTCTTGTATTATGTTGTCTATCTTTCTTCTACTTATTTGCTTCATCTGTATTGCTTCTGGTATTAATAGGTTAATTATTCTGTATCTTAAGAAAAGATGATATGTCTTCGACGAAGACACTACTCGTCAACTTTCATTTGAAACTTTTTCCAATTTTTTTTTAGAGTATTCAGTTTCTCAGGATCACCATTTTTAATAGTTAAAATAGGCCCTCCAGGATACAAATCAGTTATGTTAGAATTGAAAACTATCCTATTTTGGCATTCAATATATCGTAGGATCACCATTATTAATAGTTCGAATTGGCCTAAATTATTCAAGATATTTTTGGGGTCATTAAATATATCCGAAGATCGTCATTTTAAATACTTCAAATTAGACTTATAGGATACAAATCATTTATGTTAATATTGAAAACTACATAAGATATCTTTTTGGGGCCATTCAATATATCCTAAGATCGCCCTTGTTGCTAGTGCAGGTCACTTTTCTCAGAGATGCCAATTTTGAATTGTATGAGGCAAAAAGTGCATGGAAGGTTGCCAAAAGTTCAAAATTTGTCACTATGGATCCCCTACAATTCTAATAATATGTTTAACCAATAATAGTGATTTTAAACTTCACAGCAAGAGAAACAAGATAACAAGACCCATGTCATATCTCAAGAAAACTAACACAAAACAAAACATTTTACATCAATCCAAGTACTATTTTAAAATGGTTTGAATGAATCATCTTTAACTTTCAAAAGGTTGAGTTCACCGCTTTTTTTTTTTTTGATTCGTAATACATAGCCGAAGCTGCATGCATTGTAATAATTTGATCAGAAAATTACATCAAGTCAACTCATCCCCGTGGGGCAAATATAGTTCAAAATTTGGCTCTTGGCCAACAAATTCACCCTAAATCTACCTGCATATTACACAGAATTATGCATGAAACAAACATATCTACAAACCCCCATCCTCCGTCCTTCTAAGCTTCTTCGTAAAAACGTCCAGAGCCCACCAAGTCTGAAAATGCATGGCACCATCCCATACCTACCACCGCGTCTAGCCCCAGCTGACGACCCAAGAATTTATGGCCCACCGAGGCCCATCTCCTATGGCGTTGCAACTCATTGCCATTCAGGTCGAGTATGCATGCCAGTCCACCTCCACGCCCTGCTGGAACATGCGTGCCATGTCGTCTGGCCATGGGAGACCAATACCTAGCATTGCCACTACGACTGTATCAATGTCCCCGATCAGGATCGATCCCTTGAAGACCGAATGCAGTAGCAATAGACACCTTTCCTTCGAAAAATTCAAATCCATCAGTGAGGCTAGGAACTGAGATGAAATATGTGAATTGGCCGTCGTTCGGTTGTTTGAGAAATAATATGCCTTCCCGAGCACCATTCTTACAGCCTTATGACACAAAATGTTTTTGTTGCAGCATATGTTCTTCACACGTTTGTCTGAAATATAGCCAATGAATGCAGCCTCCTTCTCGGTGCTTCGCAGCTTCACCACAGTATCCATTTTGATGCGTAACTCTCCTCCGATGAGCTAAATATATAGGAAACCACATCTTGATCTTCATTTATTGTCGGCCTCCAATTCAATACCTCTACGTCCTTTCAACTATGAGCCAGGTAATTCTCTGTAAGGTCCTCATTTAATTCGCAAGATATTCAGACTCCATCATTTTAGAATTGCCAAGGAATTTATGGATTTTGTACTCGAGTTGTCCTCTGAATGCATACTAATTGTGTTCTCCAAGCCCAAATTTTTCTCACAATTCCCACTATCCAGCTCTCCCGTACTCCTTTCTTAGCCTTAAATGTAACAAGCCATACTAGGTAAAGAGCCTGTCCTCTCCAAATTAATGTTTTTGATCTACTACCCAGTGGCAACAATGTGTTCACTCGCTTTGTCTCAAGCTATCTATTTGGGGGGGCATATGCCAGATCTAGCCATTATTGGCATAGGTCACTATATGCATCCATTTGGCACATGGGCTGGTTCACTTCACCACATTTAACATTCTGTAATTTCATAAATTTATTTTACCCAAAATCATATTACTATTCATAAGCTTCAAAATAATAACTCATGGTTGAATCATCTAACAGAATGTCAAAAATCTATTGTGATAGGAAAATAACACAATAAAATATTATTGATTATATCTAAATCATATAATCAAATTAATACACAAAATATGTTCACAAGTTATATTTAAATTTTGAACGAAACTTCGCCTTTACATATGACTTTTAGGTTAGATTAAAACATATTAAATGTTTATAAAATTGAATATAAAATCATATTAAATAATAGCATGAATATAATGCAATGCAATATTCCTCATCCCAAATATGGATTGTAAGTTTCTAATCAAGAGAGTTCTATAATATTTAGTTACTCATTTTATTACAAGGTCACAATATATTTCTTTACAAGTTTTCCATAAAATATTGAAAATAGAATTCTAATGATACTATCAAGGATAATCTCTATCCTTAGTGGTGGTTCACACTTCCCACTAATATGGGAGCTTGAGGCCTACCACTATGTACTAGGATGCCAATAACTAGGAAGTTCAATAATTCTCATGCACAAAAGGAGGAGTTTGAACAAACACACCCAACAATAAAGACTAATTAAAATACATTAAATAAGGTAAAAATTAGGGCTCCACCAACACTAAATAATGCATAAACATACATAAAACATCAACCATGGTACAAATAAGGGCGCTACCAACACCAATCAACGAATACAGATTAATTACATATCAATTGGATAACACAAATCAAATGAAACAAGAATTAAGGTATTTCTAGTCTTAGGATGCTCAAGTATCAATTCTCAATACTATGACCATGCAAATTTTGAAATTTGTGGTTAGATATTGTAGGAGATCTCTAATGATATTCAACAACCATCATGTATTTTATTAATTTCCTATAATTTTATTCCATAAACACATAAAGAATGTTTTTTATTATATGTCAACTAGTCATTCTTTATGTTTTTCTAGTTTTAAAGTCTATTCAAATTTATCTATTAATTTTTACTTCTCTAATTGGCCTCATCCCTATTAGTGTCAACCATTGAGCCCTGGATCACAACCTACAAATAATTCTTCACAGATGAGAGAAGCAACAAAAGGCTATTTCAACAAAGATGAAAATATTGAGATGAGATAATTTACATAATATACAATATTTCCTTATAAAGGAAAGAAATATGTGATCGGTGAGAAAACTACTTGAAATAGGAAAAAACCACCTAGATAATTAAATGCACTATTATTCCTAAGTAAACTTAATAAGGTAAATCCTATCTACCCTAACACCCCCCTTAAGTGCAACTTAGGAAAATTATTATGAAAAATGAAGATCCAATATGGTTCCTCGCTACACAACCATGTTAGGTACCCATTTACAATGCAAAAGAGAAATCTCTCACAAATAGAGAAAAGGAGAAAAAACTTATGGGAAAAAACCCCTCTTCAAAAGAGAGAAAAGAAAAAACAAGATGCATGGATGGAGGACTCAATAACACCCCCCAAGGACTACATACATCATGTATATACAATCGATACCCCCCCATAAAAGGGAAAGTGAGAGACTCTGTATCCCCCCCACAATGTGTAATCACTTGGAAAAAATGGTAAGTGCTTGAAGACAAAACATGATCCAATGTCGACAAACAACTTTTCTTCCTTTTAGAAGAAACAAAACCAAGTACAAATGTAGGTATGCTTCCCATTATGGATAGAATTTAGCAAGTGAAATCCAAATATAGGATGAAAATGTCTCTGGAATTTGCTCATGTGTAGCCAAGACCTTGGAAGATGATGCCACAAACCAATTAGGAACATGCCCAATCACAATAGAAGGTGGAAAACAAGGTACCACTAGAAACTAAGTTTGAACATTTTGCAAAGACAAAGATGCATTAACAATAGTTGTCCCACAACTATCATCAAATAGGAAAATTAATCCCTCAAATGTGTCTTCCAAGTTTGAAATGTGAGATTCCACAAACAATGAACCAATGTCTGAAAAATAGGAATCCTAATCAGGAAGACAATGATAATCGTGTTGCTTAGGAATGATGGGAGTACTTAATAAAGGTGGATCAACTATCTCTGACAAAGAATTAGGAACCTCTAAGGCAACTACAACCTCATCTAAAGTCTCAAAAACTACAAAGGATCACAAGCATGGTTTATCTTCTCTGGAGAACAAGGAGACATAATGGTATTAGAAGGAGGGTCATCGAGAGATGGCAGATTATTAGGATCTCCTTATAATTATCGAATGTAAGTATAAAGAGCATAAGGGAAATCAAAATGAACAAGTGAATCCAAAAGGTCCTCATAATTTATATGCTCAAAAATAACTCCAAAGAATTAAGCACTAATCATTTCCAAATCAAATACCTACTATGTGTGTCAAGAATAGGAAATTCATTATACAAATATGGAAATAGATTCTGCTCACTAAGATGAATGAGAATAAAATCACTCCATCCCTAAAGTTCCCTTTCTCCAAAGAAACCATTATAATTGAATTCTTCAAAAAAATTCAAATATAGTGCTTTCAAAAACTTCCAAAAAAGAACTAAACCTGATTTAGTGAAAAAAATGATGCATCCATTGCCTGATTTCCATGCCGACACTAAGCAAACTCCACCAAACACACAAGCAAGATAGCCTCCTATGGAACTTTCTCACAACAAACAAAGACACTGCAACATTATTTAAATAGAAAAAAAAACTATCCCACGCTACCATTGTGGTATAATTTTTCCCAAAAACAACTTGAAAAACTTGTGGCCCACACCACTTCGACTACACAAAAACCCTAAAATGAAATATTTCATTGCAAACTTTATAAAGTATAAAGTTCCCCCTTTGATGCAAAACACAACCCCAAAACTCACAAGGAAATGAATAAAAACATAGAAACCCTACACCCTTCGTCGGAATCTCCAATAGGTCACGGCTCTTTCACTAGACTTGTATCTATTTAGGAGCATACAATACACAAAAAGAAAAGTTGAGTTGGAATGCTTGCAAGATATCCTCACGTCTTCAACTATGTAGAGAAAACCATTCACGTTGTCTCTAAAAAACTCAGTAGATGAAATTGTCTACACAAAGGAAACTAGCAATGTGGGGTGTCTTTGGGTCTTTGCATGGGCTGAATCTTGTAAATTGCAAGTGTCTCTAACGGAAATAATCAGCTCCACAGGATAAAATACCGCCTATTATTCACGCCACCCCTAGAGATTAGATGCCCAACAAGGAAAAGCAACATCCAACAATAAATAAATCATGCAGGCCTCTAAAAATTTCATCATGCCTCCAAAAAGAAATCACGGTCCTTGTAAAATTCAAATCCAGCCTAAAAATGTTGAAACAGGCCTTCTCAATAGACAAATCTGAAGGAAGAGCAAAACAAATGATAGAAGAGGAGAACAAATAAAAGAAAAGCAGATTTTATTTCTTACTTCATCGATTACAAAATGCCTCTATTTAAAGAGGTCTTAGAACTATCTAGAGATCTCCATATTCAAAGCACATGCGTAGAAAAATAGACTAAGGTCTAAGCTAGAAACTTCTATATTAAATGCTAAGTTTGAATGCTTGGGAGAAATGGCTGGGAGAAACTTCTACATTTAATGCATAGTTTGACAAAAATAGTGGGAGGAATTAATTCTCTCCAACACTCCCCCTTAATTTCTACCACTAACTAATTCAATATCAACAATGCCTAAATTTTGTCGTAGATATTCAAAATTGTCCTTTGGTAATGCTTTAGTAAAAATGTCTGCCAATTGATCTTCAGATTTGCAAAACTCAAGGTAGATTTCTCCATTGTTAATCAATTCTCTAATGAAATGATACCTTGTATCAATGTGCTTGCTCCTCTTGTGAAATACATGATTTTTTGATAATGCAATTGTTGACTTGTTATCACAAACGATTGGTGTTGGTTCCTCTTGATTATGCAATAGATCTAACAAAACTCAATGCATCCATATTGCTTGACATGTGGTGGAAGTTGTAGCTACATATTCTGCTTCAGTTGATGAAATGGTCACTATAGGTTGCTTCTTTGATGCCCATGATATAGCTCATGATCCAAAATTAAAGACATATCCAGAAGTGCTCTTCCTGTCATCTATACTACCTGCAAAATCACTATCAGTATAACCAATGAAACCAAAATTGTTAGCTTTGGAATAGAGAATTCCATATCTTGTTGTTCTTGCAACATATCTTAGTATCCTTTTTCCAACTTGCCAGTGGGAATTCTGAGGTGACTCCATGAATTTTGAGATCCAACTGACACCATACATAATATCTAGCCTAGTAGCTATGAGATACATTAGACTTCCAACTAGTCTTTTAAACATAGTTGGATCAACATTTGATCCCTCATCCTTTTTGCTAAGTTTTATTCCTGTTGCAACTGGAGTTGATGTTGGATTACAATTTATCATTTTGAATCTTCTCAATACATCCTTGATATACTTGGATTGACAAATAAAGATACATTTATTAGATTGAATGACTTCAATGTCTAAGAAGTATCTCATTAAGCCCAAATATGTCATCTCAAATTCTTTCTTCATTGCTGACTTGAACATGTCTATTGACAAATTTCCAGTGAAAATCAAATCATCAACATACAAACACACAATTAAAATTTGACCTTGCTCATTAGCCTTTATATATAATGTGGGCTCACTATTGTTTCTATTCAATTCATTACTTATCAGATATGAATCAATCCTATTATACCAAGCCCGAGGTGCCTGTTTCAAACCATAAAGTGCCTTTTTCAATTTATATACTTTATTTTCATGCCCATATACCTCATAACCAGGTGGTTGTTGAACATAAACTTCTTCATCAAGAAAACCATTCAAAAATGCTGATTTTACATCCATTTGATAGACTTTCCAATTATTATGTGCAGCTACTGCTAAAATTGTTCTAACTGTATCAAGTCTAGCAACTGGAGCAAATGTTTCAGTATAATCAATTCCATACTGTTGTGAAAATCCTATTGCAACCAACCTTGCTTTATGTTTTACAATTTTTCCTTCAACATTAAATTTAGTTTTATAAACCCATTTGACTCCTATACAATCTTTACCTTCAGGTAGATTCATTAATTTCCATGTTTGATTTCTTTCAATAGAGTCAATTTATTCATCCATTGCTTTGATCCAATTATCTTCTTTTACTGCTTCTTCAAAATATATAGGATCATATGAGAATAAAGCAAAATTTGAATACATATCCACATTCTCTTCACCTTGATCATATATCTCTTTTAAGATTTTTGTTTTCTTACCTCTATACCTTGGTCTCAATGAGGAAAGTGTAGGATTTGACTCATCACTTACATTTGAATTTGGAGTAGATTGGTCTTGATGATCTGATGATGGTCCTTGTAAAAAAATTCTTGGTGGAGTACTTGGTGGTGTTTGATTTGGCTTACTACCTTGTTCCTTTGATTCTTCTTCATTGTGAGAGATTGATGCTCCTCTTGTGACTATTTTGTTAGCATTCTCATCCCATGATTCTTCTTCCTTGAATTCAACATCTCTACTAATGATTAATTTCTTTGAAATGTGATTATACAATCTATATGCTTTTGATTCTTCACTATAACCAACAAAAATACATTTGTCACTTTTATCATCCAATTTTCTTCTCAATTCAGATGGCACCAATGAATAAGCAACACATCCAAAAATTCTGAAATGAGATACACTATGTTTCTTACCATTCCATGCTTCTTGAGGAATCTTGTCTTTAACACTCTTTGTTGGACTCCTATTCAAAATGTATACTGCACATGCCACCGCTTCTACCCAAAACATATTGGATAAATTCTTAGCCTTCAACATACTCCTAGCCATCTCCATTATGGTTCTATTCTTCCTCTATGCTACACCATTCTGTTGTGGTGTGTATCTTGTTGTAAACTGTTTCTTGATCCCATGGTCTCTACAAAAATCCAAAAATTCATTAGAATTGAATTCACAACCTCTATACGATCTAAGTACCTTGATGTATAAGCCACTTTGTTTTTCGACCATGGCTTTAAACTCCTTGACATTTTCAAAGGCTTCAGACTTCTATTTGAGAAAGTATATCCAAGTCTTCCTGCTAAAATCATCAATAAATGTTAGGAAATATATGCTTCCACCTAAAGATGGAGTTTGCATTGGTCCACATATATCAGTGTGAACTAACTCCAATGGCGCCCTTGCTCTATATGAACTTCCTATTGGAAAACTTTCTCTATGTTGTTTTTCCAATATACAATTTTCACATGAACTAGTTGGATGCTCTATGATTGGTAACCCTTTCACCATATTTTTCTTTTGCAAAAAACTCAAACCTCCAAAATGAAGGTGACCATACCTCAAATGCTAGAGCCATGTTTCATCTAACCACACTATCTTGAAATTGATTTCCTCTGTTCCTTGGATGCAGTGAATTTGGAGTGGAACATTCGGTTCCTTGTCATCTTGACCTTTGCAATCAACCTGCCACTAGGATTTCTATCCAAAATTGTACAAACATCATTATCAAAGAAGACTTTGTACCCTTTTTGCATTACTTGTCCAACACTCATCAAATTGTGTTTTAATCCAGGCACAAAATAAACATCAGGAATATATCTCTTTTCTCCACTTTTGGTTAAAAAATTTATAACACCTTTTCCCATTACAGATACTTTACTATCATTTCCCATTTACTTCAGATTTAATGGAATCATTCAAACTAGCAAATAACTCTCTATTACCAGTCATGTGATTGCTACATCCACTATCCAGAAACCATATATCTTTAGAACTTTCTTGAGCAACACTACAGGTTATGAATAAACTTCCTAAATTATTATCAGACACACCTGAGTAATTAGTACCATGTTTGTCCACCTCTTCCTATTTCTTCCTACATTCATTTGCAAGATGACCAAACTTCTTACAATAATAGCATTGAACACGCGACTTATCAAACCTTGATGATTGTTGTTGATTTCTCCCACATCCTCTATTATTGAAACTCTGATTAGATTGACTGGTTCTTTCTTCTTGATTTGGACTCATATGTCCATCTCTACTTCTGCCTCTTCCTCTTCCTCTGAAGTTTGATCTTCCTCTTCCTCTACCAAATGACACCTGTGATCTAAAAGCATTCTCCAAAGAAGAATTGTTATTCCTATTCATCCTAGTTTCATGGGATAAAAGTGATCCCATTAACTCATCTATAGAGAGTTGTGTCAAATCCTTAGACTCCTCAATAGCAACAACAATACCATCAAATTTTCTAGGAAAACTATGAAGAATTTTTTCAACAACCTTTTGATCAGTCAAATCTTCACCATATGATCTAATCTGATTGACCACATTCATTACTTGATTAAGAAAATGATCAACTGAATCTGAATCTTTCATGCATAGATTCTCAAAATCATGCCTAAGTGTTTGCAATTTAGCAACCTTAACTTTTGATGTCCCTTGATATGTTATTTCTAATATGTCCCATGCTATCTTAGATTTTGTGGGTATAGAAACCTTGGGAAAAATGGATTCATCTACTGCTTGCTGAATTAGAAATAATTCTTTTGCATCCTTTTTCCTATTATTTTTTAATTTATCTTTATCTTGTTTTGATAATGCTAGATATGCAGTTTCATTTGCTGGTTAAGGAAACCCTCTTTCAACAAGATCCCACACCTCTTGAGAACAAAACAACATTTTCATTTTTATAGCCCAAAATTCATAATTTTTGCAAGAAAAAATTGGAATTTGTGGTTGAGCTATACTACTTCCTGATGCCATGCTATCTATTCTATTATCCTGCTGGTTACTTTAATTTGTTTCCCTTTCTCTTACACAGTTTTACAATAAAAAGTCTAGTTGCTTACAATATCAATTTTCTTTTCAAAGCAAAATACCAGCCAAGACTGAGCCAAACAGACATACCAAAAAACCAATTCTAAATAACAAAATATATGGCTTTACTAAGCCGCAAAACAATCCTATGTGCTTCTTAAATGCATACCTTCTACAAAAATGAAGCTTTTGTACTGCTTGTTGACATGGCTAATGCTCTACAGCCACTTGCTGATTTCTCTCAAATACTGGTAGGATCTTTCAAGCTGCAAACTTGACTGGCATAGATTCCAACTTCAATGATTCTATTGGGCAGTAGCTCTAACACAACGACAGTGATTCTATTGGGCAGCAGCTCCAACACAAAAGCAGTGATCATTTAGACTTTGGAAACTTTAAGCAACTGCTACAACTGTTTCAGACCAGCTCTCACCTTCCTTAGATGCCTTCAAACATCAGCTGGGATTCTATCGCTCCCTCTCCAGGCTCTTTTCAACTATGATACCAAATTGAAGGAAGAGCAAAACAAATGATAGAAGAGGAGAACAAATAAAAGAAAAGCATATTTTATTTCTTACTTCATCGATTACAAAATGCCTCTATTTAAAGAGGTCTTAGAACTATCTGCAGATCTCCATATTCAAAGCACATGCGTAGAAAAATAGACTAAGGTCTAAGCTGGAAACTTCTATATTAAATGCTAAGTTTGAATGCTTGGGAGAAACCGCTGGGAGAAACTTCTACATTTAATGCATAGTTTGACAAAAATAGTGGGAGGAATTAATTCTCTCCAACAAAATCGTGAACCCAAATATCAATGAAATCTCCAATAAATAGACCAATTCAAATCATTCCCTTTTGAGCAAAATCCACCTTTCATCTATTGTTAAATGCCTGAATCATGCATTCCACATGCAATGGATAGAGATAAGCACACGCAATGAATAGTCAGGGCCCAATGCAAGGAATAGGCTTGGGTTTGCACAAAATGCCCCTCTGCTACACCAAATTTAAAAAAGGGGTTGGTCCTCTTACAAACAAATCACCCACAGAAAAAAATAAGGCTCGGAAAATCAAATTCATGGCCAACAAACAATGTATGAGGTGGCCACTACTTCAGAAAATTGAGCTTACAAACAATGGCACTACAGCAAAAATGTGCCTCTGATGAATGAATTGCCTAGGGTGCAATGAAAAAATTATCCTTCAAAAGCGCATGACATCCAAAACAATGAAAATGTGCACAAATCTAAATGCAATGAACACAACAAATAAGACAACTTTGAAATTTGATAAATTTCAGATGTCGAAAAAAGACATTTAGCAAATATGTAAGGCTGCACCCTTCGATTCAATAATAGCGAATATTTTAATTGTATCAAAGGTATATTTGTTAAGTGATAACTAAATTCATGTATATAGGTATGCAATCAAAGTATGAATTAGAAGCTAATAGTAGAGAAAGGAGTAGTAATCAATGGATGATAGAAGAAGATGTAGGGAAAAATGATATACTAATGCACATGGTAAGTAATAAACAGAGAAAAACAAATAAAAGTGATGATAAAATGTATAGTAATAAATGGATTAAATGCATGTCATAAGAATGTTATGTTATTGATGGTAACATAACATTAAAATTATAAAGATTGTAAAAGTGTAAGGTTGCCTGATCAATTAGCCACCCCAATTAGTTCTCTATAACACAAACTAAGAATATTTTAATAGCTAGTAACAAAGTACTCAAAGTGAATTATGGTTAAGGTGATTTAATTGTTTTGTGAGAGGTAGAGTATAAGTAAGCTCATATTGCTTTGGTTATGTCACTTAGTTAGCTACCATTGTGAACTAATTATGATCCATATTAGTATACTTTTATCTATAAGTTGTCATAGTTTGGATTGTCATAGGATACTGTATGTGGTATTGACGTTAACTTTATTTTATAAAGTAGTGGTATATGAGATTATTATATAATGAGATTAAAGAGATTAATAGGATACTATAAGGATAATATTATTGTCACCACACTATTCAAGCATGATAAAAATTGAGACATGATTATACTAAATGTTTAGGATAATTTGCTTATAAGTCCAAATTTACTATTGTAAAAGTATTGTTTCTTAGTAAACTAGGAAGCTACTCATGTTAACTCGGAATAATGGTTATTGCAAGAGTACTAAATATTATCAGTATATAATATTAAGTTCATATTAATTGTTATCTATTTGATTTCATGATCATAAGAATAACAATTTTACAAGATGTTTTATCATAAAATTAGCATAACAAATATAATTAGGTAAATAGAAGCTTTCTTTTTTCTATTTTAACTCTTATACAGATGATACTCATCAGACTGTGCCTAGGAGCAGGCTTGTGGAAATAAAATATTATATTAATATTAATGGTACATGTCAATTATAGTAATAAAATTGTTGTTTATATTTTGGGTATTCCCTAGATTTATCTATCCTGTAGCGGCAGCGCTAAAATTATTGCTAAGAAATTGGGGATGTTGGCCGGACAAAGTTCCAAGGGTGGAAATGACAGCAAAATAAATGCCATACCAACCAATACGTTGTAATGCATGTTAACTGAGACGTGGTTGTCTGCTCATTCTTCAGGGGGTGACTAGAGATATCGATTGTCCACGTTGAACACTTGGAGTTGGGCAGCAGAGTGATTATATTACTTGGGAGGCATTTTTGCAAAAGAATGGGTGTGCCTTGTCTGCGCGTCCACATTCTAGATACATAGCAACCAAGGTAGTTGCAATTTGAGGGGGGGCGAAGGTATTCTGCTAAATAGTTCAGAAGTCTTGTCTATGATTTACATATTTTGCATACATGTCTAACACGGGATATCTGACAAAAAAAAAAACCTTTCCTACCATTATGCTTTGATGGATGTCCATACCCTGTTGGAAAAACTCTCATTTTTGCATAGCAGGGAAGGAGGCTGGCAAAAAGTTGTATCCTATAACAATGGCATTCCAAGAGACAAAATTTCTTGAGTGAATTTGTCAAACAGTCACGTGTTTTGTCTGTGCGCCCACCTTTGGCATACATATTTACCAGTCAGAGTGAAGGCTGGCACAGGGGTGGAATTTGAAACCATGTGATACAACTTGTGCAAAATGTTGAGAAGCTTGTGGATTCATTGTGAGAAGAGTTGATGTCTCTGAGATTTTCAACATAAACAGGAAAGAAGGAACAGATCAGGTATGTACAGCTTTCTATTTTTCACTCTAGTTCCATCCTGTCATCAATGCCCTTTAATGAAAATTAAATCTTGATACTTTTATGAATAAATTATTCTTAATTTCATCGCCATGTTCTGGCAGCAAATCGACTAATTTAAAATATAGAGTCTATTTTAACTTAGGCGCTCCAAGATAAATTGACCCTTTTCAGCCTGTTCATTTCTTTTTTCTTTATATCCCAATGATTGAGTCTGAATTTGAGCATTAAACAGTGGCCATAATTGATGTGCGCTGTGTGGAGCCCCCATACTTTATTCTGTGAAAAATTCAACGAGAAAAACAAAAAAAAGATTAAAAATAAAATATAAATAAATAAATAAAAATGATATAAAATAATAATAAAATACGCAATTCGCGTTTAAATGATTTCACTATGTGAGAAGTTAATTTGAAGTTCAAATTGTGTGGATCTGAGTTTTGAAGTTCCTGTAATTTCCTGTGCAATCATTCCACTCCATCAGGCGACAACTAGTTATGTTGGTTCGCTTATTTTGTGTGAATTTTGTATTATGTTTTCTTTTATACCCAAGCAGATGTAACTTCATCATCAACTACTTTTTAGCCAAAATTACTGTGGATTACTAGGGTTTATGATATTAAATGCATTACATGAAAACTTACTCAGAATCCTAAGTAATACGCTAATGTGCTCAAAAAATAATGAAAAAATTCTCAAACAAGCATTCCCAAGATATATCTAACGGACAATGGAATCAATCCATAGACTTCAAACGTATCCATAGTTTTATATTTTATTTTTTTTGTGCCTTTTACAGCTGATCACTGGGCATTACAATGCCTCCCTCTGATATGTCTTTTAGTTTGAAAATTTTAGTACATTCATATCTTGCAGTGCTTGCACGCTCTGAGTACATATTACATATGAATACACTTTGCTGCTTAAGTTGTTGAACTAATCTTGTGGGCTGTGCGCCAAACGTGGATTGCTAAATTTAAATTATTTTTGTGGCTCTGTTTAATGTACATGATCAACACTATAATGTGCTAGGTATAATTGTCATGTGTGTTCTCTTAAATTTACAGTTAATTAAACTTGCAGCAATAATTCTTCCCTTTGGGTAAGCAGATCATAAATTAACTGCACACGGACCAGCGTCACAGGAAAAGTTGATACTCATAACTTGAGGTTTAATACCCATACTTTCAAAGTAGGAAATTAAGTTTTCCTTATAAACAAACATGGAACTGTGATTTGAAGCTGATCTCTATACTGGGAATCATAAACAAAAAAACACGACAGTTAGAAAATAATAGTGATTTGCAGGGGTTGACATATTAATCCAAGAGATTTATTTCATCTCATGCCTATTTTTGTTTTTTTTTTTTAAAGTATCAAATAGTTTGTATGCCTGAATTTTTGCATGCTTTCCAATCTGAATTATTACAACTATAATATCTAATTAAATCACCATTCTTTATGCCTTGGAGGATGCGCATACCAAATAATATGAAGAGTTGAAAACATTAAAATAATGCTAAGGCTAAAATGTGTTTTAGAAAACCTATTATATAAACCTAATACTTTAAGAGTCTCCATTTAAGGCTTCACGTAGTACACCTCTAAGAAGCCTTTCTTAAATATGGGACACTTAATACAATGTCCATTTAATTTCTTCTTAGGAAAAAAATAGGGGGAATTCTACTTCCCCTTGGAAGGGGGAAATATGGTAAATAAAAGTGAAAAGAAACAAAGGACAATAATAGGTATAATTTTATTTATATATATATATATATATAAATGAAAATGGGAGCTTTCTCATATTCATTTATTGTGAATATTTTTATCCTTTTAATTTCCTTTTTAAGTGAATAAATTAAGTATATATGGGTAGACATATTTACTTGTAAATGGTATTAAATATTTTTCATATGATTATTTTAGAGTAAATTAATATCAACAAAGAGTAAATTAGTATAAAGAGTACATCCATTGATAGCAAGTTATATCAAAGATCATGGTGATTTTGGTGGGAGACCAGGGAATATATTTTGGAATAATGGGTTTGATTAAAATTAAGTAAATGAATTTCATTTATTCTTATGTATTTTATGTGAGTAAATGGAAAATTTCATGAACTAAATTCATAGTCTAAAAGTGGTTGAAACTTGAATTTTTTCTTTCCGAACTAGATTTAGGAAAATATGAGAATGAAGTGGAAAAAGGATATTTTGAAGGTCATTTTTTTAATTTTATGATTATTTAATATGTATGTTGGGGTATAATATATTTTAATCACTATATAAATGTCCCATTGGTTTTGGGATTAGCTTGTGTGATATAGTTTAAAATCATTAGCACTAGAGTCCTAATCGGCCTATGTGGTCCTATGACATGGGTTGGAAAATTTATACATGTTAGGTGATCCCACAAAGCTAGTTTACAATTTCTGGGAGGAACTGATTTTTGCTGAAATCACATATTTTTAGAAAATATAATGATATAAGCCTTAAAAGGTTCCATTTAAAGAATTCCAATTGAAGAGTGTTTGATAAAACTACCTTAAATCAAACTCCCTTGGATAGAACCCCGCTAGTTTTAAACCATACCTATAACATAGTCTCCTTTACACCTATCAAAATGCGGATAAAAATCCACTTTTGATAGATCAAATGAATTCATTTAAAATTTATTTTTTTGCAAGTATGTAGTCCTTATTATAAGCTTCCCAAAAAGTATAATTTTAAATAAATTTAATTTTATTATTATATTTATTTTTTATTTCTCGTGAATGTAGGTTTTTCACTGAAAATCAAGCTCTTTGTTCTACACATGTGGAAAAATATCATACTATTAAAAAAAAAATTAAAAATATTAGTGCACCAGATATTGAAGTTCTTGATCTAACAAAGAAAAAAAAAAGAATTTCGATACACACAAAAAAAGTTACATGTTATACGGTCGCGCTATGTCTGAATTATAATTGGTTTGAATTTGAAACTTGATTAAAGAAAAAATATTCAATAAAAAACTATCTAACCAAGTGGAAGCACTAGATATCAGAGTTACAAATCTAAATTCGAAAGAATTAGAATTTTATCCTTCATGGAAAAAAATGTATGTGTTATAAGGTGAGCGTCACTTTTTAAAAATGTTGTTTTCAGAAAAAAACTAGTTTTTGAGGGAGATAGAAAGAGAAGTGAAATTTGACTCCAAAAATTTTGAAAAAAATATATTTAGACTCTATAGACAAAATGTCGCGAAACTCTAGTTTTCATCATCTTCAAATTCCTCACGGTTTAGCCGCTATAGGTGCTCGAAAGTGAAGATTTAGTTAAAAAAATTATTTCAGTGTCCAGTTTGGCCAAAATTTGTAAACCACTATTGTGGGATCACCTATCAATTATATATTTTCAATATGGTTGTGTAGAATTATTTTCAGGTCTTTGGTTTTTGGCTTCACCTAAGTGGGTGGCAGCCGACTTGTGAAATTGTCTAGGGTAATGGACCCTAGAAAGGGTTGCATACCCACTCTTATAGTGTGTAATTTGTATAGGAAACATGATGTTTTGAGTAGAGGGTCGATAATAGCATATTTCAGTGTTATCATGCTATGTTCATGTGGAGGTAGAGTTATCTTCTGAAACCTTGTGGATGTACCTTGTGTGGGTGAGTCAATAAGTTGGAGGAAACTCAAGTTGTCAAACTACGGTGCCTCTGCAAATTATATACATAGGAAAGGCCATGAAGCGATGAGCCCCTGAGGCATTAGGTCGGACCCCTAGGACTTTTCTTTTGAGTCTTTTATGAGACTTGTCATTTTCCCCTAATATCGTAAACTATCATTGATTCATATAGTCTATCTTAGTAATCATGTGCTAACCACCTTTGATCTTATGTGTGTGCCAAGTCATGCATACCTTGCAAGTATAGGTATTGGGAGCAAGAAAAATTTTGACAGGATGGAATGTAAGAGGTACGTTAAGCCATCCCAAAGTAAGTAGACTCTATTGCTAAAAGTAGTAAATCATTTCTATCTTTGCTTCTAACTAGTGTGATCATTTCTTGCAGTTGTAAGAAGTGAATTGTGTTGTTATTGTCTTTTACGTAAACAAAAAAAAAAGCAAAATTATTAAAGTTGTTATTTGTATGGTTTTTTAGAGTATAAAATGTGAGCATGAGAAAATAAATGATATCAAATTCTGATGAAAAATCTCAATAGTAGAAGAAGGTGTAGGTTGAAGGCTCTAATACCATGTTGGTGTTAGCCACTGATCCAAGGATCACAACTGCAAATAATTCTTCACAGACGAGAGAAGCAACACAAGGTTATTTCGCTAGAGATGAAAGTATTGAGATGAGATAATTTACATAATGTATACTAGTGCATTATAAAGGAAAGAAATATGTGATGGGTGACAAAACTACCCAAAACAAGAAAAAACCACCTAGATAATTAAATTTATTATTATACCAAAGTAAACTTAAGCATGTAAATCCTATTTACACCAATAGTCCCTTGGTTACATTTCAATTCGATGGATAGTCAAGATCCTTTCCAACACTAAGTTAATCCTCAATTCTATTAGCCACAATAACTAAAATGGACAAAAGAGAAGGGCATGCAAAATAATACCAAAAACCATGAAACTTGTATAAAATGATAAAGCAACATATTTCCAAGAGGGGACTTCATTTCACGCAAAATAAAAGGCTTAAGTTAGTAAAATTACTAATAGTTTTATTTTTAAAAATCAAGAAACATGCAAAAGTACGAAATCAACCATTGATGTACATGAAAATTTCTCAAAGTTTAAAACTCAAAATCTTGATGATACCATTTTGAGAAAATTACATCCAGGGAAAATACTTTCTATGTCATGTTACAATTCTAGGATTTTTTTCGTGTTATTTTGACATAAAATAGAATTTTTAAAAGTTAAATGCTACATATTGTGTTTTCTCTACATTAAAGTATAACAATCCAATATGTAAAATATTTCATTTTCAAACAAAACCATATGCTATAACCTAATGGGAGCATTCTAAAATTAGAAAAAATAAAATCAAAATCCAATATTATACTTACAATAAATGGATTATAAATCTTCAATAAGTGATGTTTACAAATATTGGATTGATAGATTATTACCTATTAGATTGTTTAGAAAATATGTATTAAATTTATAATAACTTTTGGGACAAGGAGAGGTTCCAACTTATAAGATATACTATCATTTTTTTGAAGAGGCTTATATGGATCCCAAAATGTGTTCCTATTTTGATTAAGTGACATTTATTTGTAAGTGTGTGATTGAATGAATAATAAATAACCTCCCAAAATTATTCTCATTATGCTATTTATCTACTTGCTTTGTCATATTTGAAGCCAAAACTAGATTATCCATAAGGATTTGGAGTAAATTTATTGTAAATTTTGAAAATTATCATCTATTGATAGACACATAAGACAACTTAGGGGGGGGGTCAATCAACTCTATATTAAAACATTCAAACCCTTATTATGCATCAAAATGAATGTAAACTTGTGGACAATCGAAATGGAATGCACAACTCCCTTGCTCACACCAATAGAGGAATGGAGGAAGAGGGATCCAATTTCATAATACTCACTCAAGAACAAACCCTTGAGATTCCAATGCAGAGGAGATTGAAATATGTCAAAGGGGATTGTCCTCAAGGCTGACAATTGATAAAGAAGTTTCAACACTAATGCAAAACTATGAAAATGCAAGATGTTTTAAAATATGTTGTGATATGCAAAATGACCTAGAAATGCAAGTAAACTATAACAAAAGCTTATGAAATTGAAAGTGTGCACCCGAAGACTAGAAAAGGATGGAAAGGAGCTCTAGAATCCTGAAGAATTCACTGTTGATGCCAACTAGGACTCATACACCAAGCTGGGTGACATAGTCCTATTTTAGGAAGATTCTACCATAATAGGTTTCAGACCACTGGGTACTCAGAACTGCAAAAATCTCTATTTGAGCCTAGGCATGGGACTCATTCACAACTAATGGAGAATCAGTCCACTTCCAAATTTCTAGAAATTCAAAAGTGGAATTTGTATCCCTTAGTATGCACTTCTACTCCTGATAGGTTTTTGGATCTGAAACTATAGAATTTAGCCTGTAGGTGTTCTCCAAGCTTCTTTTAGGGTTTTGACAACTTTGACTGACTTTGATAATTTGTTGACAACTTTTCCAATCTTTCTCTTTGACAAATCTGTAACCTAGATCTGCAAATCACATGCAAAGAAACAAAAAAAATGTTGAGGGTTAGTGAATAAGGATTTTCCTTGGTCAAACCCCATGTTGGTAATTAAACCCTTGAAAATGAAATGAATATTAAAAGAGAATGATGAATGAACAAATACAATGCTACAACTCACCAAACCCTTGAAGTAGAATTATGCAAACATGCAAGTAATAGCTCCAAAGGATGTAGACTTGAAGATTCTTGAAAATGCTTAGAATGCGTAAGTAATGGATTGATTAATTGATTGAGTGATTGGGGAGGGTGAAATGAGTGGGAAAACCTTATATTTATACTTGATTATGCTATAATTCCCAAAAATACATCACAAGTCGACCTTATATCTTTGAAAATAAATACCCGACAAAAATTTGAAATTATTTTGAGTTTTGTGCCAAAGGGGACTCATTGACCCCTAATGGTGAATGGGTCCCACTTACAGAATTTTAAGTGGGTTTCATAATTTAGATATTTTAAATGATATTTATGGGGATTATTTTCAAAAATACACTTAAGTAAAGCCTGTAAGTGTAAAATGGGGCCAATTAAAGCATAATAAAGGTCCAATTATTAGTGAAAAGCCTAGGAAAGCATGAATGTTTGTTAAAACACTTTACAACACTTTCAAAAAAGGATTGGTAAATGATAAAAGGAGGTTATTTAGGTGAAATACATTAACAAGACCTTAGAAAAGTATGAAAGTGTGTTACAACACTTTACAACACTTGAGTAAGGTACCACTTGAGTTCCTTTTAGTTCACAAGGGCCCAAGACCTAATGTGAATGTGTTATCCACATTACAACACTAAATCAAGGCATAATTAAGCCAAAATCGCAAGGACCCAAATGAGATAGAAAAAGTAGAAGGGTTACTTTCTCAGTGTCCACATTTAGCCCCCTGTATAGTGGGAGGATGAACCTGCTTCAAACTCACACTAAAGTAGACCAATACACATCAAGAGGGGTTCCCATGAACCAATACTAGCAAGATGGGACAACAACGATCAAGAGGGGTGATAAAGCCTGCAAGATCAAGATCTCATGGAGAACCAACATAAGCACAAAGGGAACACGTATGATAATGACAAGGAACAAGCATACAATTGCAAAGATGAAAGAGAGAAAAATAAAAGAATCAGATCAAGCTTCGGTTGTTTGTCCAATACGATGTGGATCAGATCTAGGTTGTTTTTCCAAAAAATGCATATTCACTCTCAGGTAATGGAACTCATGGTTGTCCACCAAGTGAGAAGGCCTAAAAGGTGAGAAACATATAGTCATGGCTAGTATGCACTCACACACATGTTTGTGGCTATGGTGAAATTCATGCCTCGAAATGGGCTTCCCATTCAACCATACCAAAGTTATACCTCTTGATAACTTTAATAAGGCGCCACAAATGAAAATAAATTTTTGAACTTCATGAGACAAGTAAAAATTTGTATGCTTGGAGCTCATGAAAAAAAGTGATGGCTCCAAAGGCATACAATTTGTGTTCTGCAAGGTGGCCATATAAAAATGCAAAATGAAACATGCAAAGAATGTTCAAAGGATTCTTGGTTAGTTAATGTGAGGTATTAACCTAGGGAACATTGTGCCTAATGACTCCAAGAGAGGACAAATCAAAGAAAATAAAATTTGCAACTTAGGGGATGTAGTGTGTCACATCAAGCGACTGAGAGGAATGCAGTATGCTAAGATAGATCACACTCATGAAGGACATCACACCCAGTGCCATCCACAAAGCAGCAAACACATCATATGAAGTAAGAAGGTTGTACTAAGAACCAAGGAAAAAAGGAAAAATGCAAAATAATAATGCCAATGTATGCCCCCACTTTAAAGGAATTACTACACACCATACTGCGAGCGATTACTTTAAAGTAGAAAAATGAAAAATGTAAACAAAAAAGACATGAGAGCCAACTTGGAAAGCCCTGTGCCAAGTCATATATTTCCAAGTAAGGCTACGCCATGTGAGAGAAAAATAAAATAAATAGGGTTGCCCCTAAAATGAAAATGAAAAACACATAAGGGATCTATGGATTAGTGGTCAGTATGTTCTTTGCTACAATGTTGTTTAGAGAGCTTGGAACTATCATCATCCACAAAATACATAGAACTAGAGGAAGGAAACATAGAGAACAAAGAAAAAGAAATTTTTGTTAGATCAACATGGAAGAGACATAAGGTGTCATGATGCCTTCCATCATCCCTAAAAGGAAAACACAAGAAAAATGAAAAAGAAAAGGTGAAAGAAAAGGAAAATATTTTGGGTCAACATGAAGGAGAAATGAATGTCTTGATACCTCGCATCATCCCCAAAAGGAAAGCACAAGAAAATGAAAAGGAAAAGGAAAAGAAAAAGAAATCCTTTTGGGTCAACATGAAGGAGACCTAGATGTCTCAATGCCTTGCGTCACCTCCAAAAGGAAAAAAAAAAGAAAAAGACAAAAGAAAAAGAAAAAGACAAAATAAAAGGCAGAGAAAAAAAAGTCTTTTGGGTAAACATTAAAGAGACCTAGATGTCTCAATTCCTTGCATCATCCCCAAAAGGAAAACACAAGAAAAAGAAAAGATAAAAATGCCAAAGCGATGCATGACATAGAGAAGAATAAATGTACAAACAAAAGAATGTCACAAAGAGAGAGAAAATCAAATAGAACCTCACGGCGGATCACATTATGCACATGCAATCACACAAAAGAAAAAGAAAGAAGAAAAATAAAATGAAAAAGACTAGTAAAGAAAATGTAAGTCAACCGTCGAGCAAGTCATATGTCTCCCAATCTCAGTCTTTATAAGAAGAAGGTGAATAAAAAAGCTAAGGGAAAATGCCAAATGTATTACTTGGACAATGCTAGCAACTTCCCACCCCTACTTGGTGCAAAGCAAGAATGAGCCGAGGTAGGTGATGGAAAAGGTCATGTAAGAGTGAGCAAACATCTCAGGAGGTGGTACTATAGGGAGGTCTTGTTGTTTCATGGATGGATAAAAGGGTGCATTAGCTTCAAGATTGTCGAGGCAATCATTTAGGAACTTAGTCATGCTTTCGTCATTTTCTCCAATGATGTCAACATCATGAGGAGGGAATTTATTAGGAGTTGAAGGAGCATGAGTGAGTTCAATGTCATTAGGATCAGTTCCAAAGGCACAACTTGACACACCCACTAAAGACGTTAATGCCATACAAATATTATTAAAATAGATATCCATGATGCAAATTGTAGTTGGCACAAGAGGAATGAAATGAAACAAAATGCAAGAAATTGAATGAAACAAAAAATATAGTAATAGAAGAAAAAAGGAAACAACAGAAAAAAGAAACTCAGAAAATGAACTACAAGTGACAAAAAATGCAGTGAAAATGATGCAATTGGACTGATTTGCCCAAGGGGCGGAATGAGTCTAGGTAATGATTTTTTTAGAATTTTTTTAGAATTTTAGAATTGGTTTTTATGCTTTTTATATTTTATGATGCAAATATGATATGGAAATGTATAATTTGACTGATGTTTAATGAAATTAAGTGCAATAATGCAAGCTAAATGAACATCTCACTAATGAAACTTTGAAACCCTAGAATGCCAATTAACTAATGCAAAACCTAATGCAATGTTAATGAAAACTAATTCTAGGATGCAAATGTACTCCAAATCAGAATTAAAGTTTTCTAAAGTCGGGTTCACCAAAGTGTGGACAAGGGAAATGGGATGCACAACTCCCTTGCTCACACCAATAGAGGAATGAAGGAAGATAGATCCAATTTCACAATGCTCACACTTACAAACAAATCCTTGAGATTCCAATGCAAAGGAAATTGAAATCTATCAAAGGGGATTGTCGTCAAGGTTGAAAATAGATAAAGAAGTTTCAACACTAATGCAAAACTCAAAAAATGAAAGATGTTTGAAAACATGTGATATGCAAAGTGACCTAGAAATGCAAGTAAACTGTAACATAAGCTTATGAAATTGAAAGTGTGCACCTGGAGACTAGAAAAGGATGGAAAGGAGCTCTGGAATCCTAAAGAATTCACTATTAATGTCAACTGGGACTCATATCCCAAGCTGGGTGACTTAGTCTTGTTTCAAGAAGATTCTACTGGAACAAGTTTCAAACAATTGGGTACTCAGAACTGCAAAAATCTTTGTTTGAGCCTAGGCAATGGGACTCATTCGCCACTAGTGGAAAATTAGTCCAATTCCAAATTTCTGGAAATTCAAAAGTGGAATCTATAGCCCTATGTTTGCACTTCTTCTCCTGACAAGTTTCTGGATCTAAAACTACAAAATTTAGCTTGTAGGTGTTCTCAACGCTTATCTTAGGTTTTTGACAACTTTGAATGACTATGACAATTTTTTGACAACTTTTCCAATCTTGCTCTTTGAGAAATATGCAACCTAGACCTATAAATCACATGGAAAGAAAGGGAAAAATTGTTGAGGATTAGTGAATAGGGGTTTTCCTTGGTCAAACCCCATGTTGGTAGTTAAACCCCTGAAAATGAAATGAAATATGAAAAGAGAATGATGAATGAACAAAGAAAATGCTACAAATCAGCAAACCCTTGAAGTAGAATTCTACAAACATGCAAGTAATAGCTCCAATGGATGTAGACTTGCAGATGCTTGAAAATTCTTAGAATGCTTAAGTGATGGATTGATTAATTTATTGAGTGATTAGGGAGGGTGAAATGAGTGGGAAAACCCTATATTTATACTTGATTTTGCAATAATTCCCCAAAATACATCACAAGCCGACCTTAGATCCTAGAAAATAAATACCCACCAGAAATTTGAAATTATTTTGATTTTTTTTCCAAAGAGGACTCATTTGCCCCTAAAGGTGAATAGGTCCCACTTAAGGCATTTTAAGTGGGTTTCAGAATTTAGATATTTTAAATGATATTTGTGGGGATTATTTTAAAAAATACACTTATGTAAGGCTTGTAAGTGTAAAATGGGTCCAATTAAAGCATAATAAAGGTCCAATTATTAATGAAAACCCTAGAAAAGCATGAAAGTTTGTTACAACACTTTACAACACTTTTAAATAAGGCTTCGTAAATGATAAAAAGAGGTTATTCGGGTGAAATACATTAACAAGACCCTAGAAAAGTGTGAAAGTGTGTTACATCACTTTACAAAACTTAAGTAAGGTACCACTAAAGTTATTTTTAGTTCAAACAGGCCCAAGATCTAATGAGAATGTGTTATCCACATTACAACACTAAATCAAGGCACAATTAAGCCAAAATCACAAGCAGGACCCAAACGAGATAGAAAGAGTAGAAGAGTTACTTTTTTTGGTGTCCATAAAACTAATAAAACATGAACACATTCACAACCATATACCATAGAACACTAGATTTATATGGGAAACCCTGATTAGGGAAAAACACGATGAGGATTAATTTACATGTATATATGAATAACATCGATTATGAAAGGATCATTGTCGAAAGGGCTCATTACCCAGAAGAAAAGAACAACTCACTTACAAGGGCTCATTACCCAAAGGATTCACTATCTAGAATAGAAAGAGAATAGAAGAATATTGTTAAAAGGAGGTTCAATACCTCAGAGCAATAGGAAGATCCACCACAACAACTCTACACCATCTGCAACCTTGAGTTCATCACCTCCAACAACTTTAGGTACACTTAAAATGTAGACACCTTTTGCTCACTACTTCCAGTAGCCTTAGGTGTTTAAGCTCAAAATTAAATCACAAAACTTGATCAAACTTACATCCTTTCACACCATGAAAACACAACAAACATCTCCAACAATTAACCCTAATTATATATCTTCCATAATCTCAAAAAAATCTCTAGGTTGGCCTTAGTGAAATGTATGCACCTGAATCATTCAACCACCAAATACATTGACACCAAACACTTTCGTAGTGGAAATAAGTGAGGGAGGACCAAACAAAGGGTTAACTAGGAACAAAATCTACACTGACACGCTACATCTTACTTCCATAAACAACAAACCATCTTTGCAATCAATGCTAGCATGCTAGGTTGCCCAAAGCTTTTCTAACACTAATAAAAAAGAAATTCACACTTCACCCAATCTAGAAACATCTTATAAACCATGTAGCAACATCACACAATAACTTGGAATATTCTAACATCATCAAAATATTCAACAACATTATCACAATAACCTAAAACTAAGAATACTTTCATCTTGTACAACCAACTACACTGCCACAGATGTACAACTCACTAACCAACCTTGTGGAACAACTAAAAACCTAACAATCCAAGGGATGGTAGATTAAATAAATATAAGCATGTTCCCAAATCCACAAGACAGGAAACCTCAACATGGAGAAATGCACATAAATTACATTTCTTCTAGACTACCTTCTTCATGGGCAACACACTATCAGACACATCTTCCACTACCGTACAATCTATAGCCTAAAACTATGAATATAACACCTCTAAACACCTTTGATCATCTCATTCAAATTTTACAAGCACATAGATTCAACCATGAAGAAATGTAGAGCACAAAGAAAAACACAACTCTATCACCTTGTATACTCCCTATTCAAATTTTCTCAAAAGAACTTAGAAACCAAATGAACTAGTTACATAAAAAAAACATGCTTAGTACCACAAACACGTTCACATTAGCACCACAGTATAGATTACAACAAGCTCCCCATGTACAACACCTACTTAACACCATCACACTAGAGGTTGACATAGGTTAACATCAATGACAAAAATAATGACAACATAGTGCAATAATCTTCGACAATCTCTTGCTTTGTCATTGATAGCAACACTAGCTCTGAAAACCATCAATATCAAAATCAACCATGCATCAGGCAACACCCCCCCTTACTTTGAGATTCTTACATTTCAATTTTTTTTCTTTTACATTTCATACTTCTTTCTTTCTCCCACATCTTCTTATTTTATTTAGGCATCTTTTCTCTCTGTGCATTTTTTAACAGATATCTCTTTCTTTCCCTTTGACATCAATAGAAAAGGGAAACACCTACAAAATTCACTTTAGACAAAAATTGCAAGTAAATTTCTCTCCCATTTACTTTCTCACAATTTCTCTGAGCCGACTACTCTCTCCCCCTTAGGGGCACAAGATATGCTCCCCCTAAATGCACCAACCAAAGACACCATTGTCTACTCCTCTTGAGAGATAGACTTCATCAGTACAAGGTAAAGAATAAGTCTTGAATTTTTCACTTCGATAGATGCACCAACTCATGAATCTAGTTGAATTAAGGAGGGGAAAGAAACCCTATCTTATGCTTGAGATACTCAAATGCATCTTTTGGAAGAGTCTTTTTTAAAATGTATTATATTTGATCTTTTGTAAGAACATACTCCAACTTCAGTTTATTCTCAAAAAATTTCTCTCTTACAAAGATACCATATAGAGATATGCTTTTTATTTATTTAGACTATAGGAATCAGGTAGCATGATCTCTTATAAACTGCAGTGTTCTTGGTAAACATTTTAACATGACTGGCAGCACTGGCACGACACACCCTCTGGTACCACATGGGTGGGGGAGACTAGACCTCGTGACCAACCTCCTACAACAAGAAATATTTAGCCAACCGAGCTAGGCCCCCCGCCTCGGTATGTTTTTCCCTTGAATGCATTACCATTTTTTTTAAATGTTGATAGAAATTGTATTGTCACACAACATATGAATAGGTTCATCATATGATACTTTGATATGTTTCAATGTTTGCTTCATCCACAACACCTATATGCAACTAGATTTTGCTACAATATATTTTTCTTCTATAGTAATAGTGACACTAAATCTTTCTTCTTACTTAACTAAGAAAAAAAATTTCTTCCAAGACATAAATCACCTCCACTTGTACTTATTATGTCTTTTGTACAAACTACCCAATCTACATTTGTATAAGCACTCAAAGAGAAATAAATATCCATAAGATACCATAGACCAACATCCAAAGTGCCTTTCAAATATCTAAATATCCTTTCTATCACTACCACATGTAATTGGGTCTTCTAGAAATATTTTCACAAGACATACTACATGCATGATATCTAGTCTAGTAGCAATTAGATATAACAATCCACCAATCATGGATTTGTACTTGGTCTTATCTACCTTTAGAGATCCATCATTTTTTCTCAACTTACAACTAGTAACAATGGGAGTACATATTGCTTTAGAGTACTACATTTAAAAATTCTTTAACATTTCCTTCACATACTTTTTTTTTGGGATGAATACACCTTTATCGGATTGACTAATTTGTAGACCAAAGAAGAAATTCATCTCCCTAAACATTGGCATGAGAAACTCATTTTGCATCTTGTTTGCAAACCTTTTACACATTTCCTCATTTCCTCCAAATATTATGTCAACAACATACACAACCATAATCAAGATTTGATCTATCTCAACCTTGAAGTAAAGATTCTTGTCTGTAGTACCCTTTTTAAATATCTTTTGCAATAAGTACTGGTCCAATCTCACATACAAAGATCTAAGAGCCTGTTTGAGTTCATATAATGCTTTCTTCAACCTACAAACCATATAAACATCTTTTGATAAATGAAATCCTTACAATTGTTTGATGTACACCTCTTCTTCTAACTCCCAATTCAAAAATGCATACTTTAAATCCATTTGATACACCTTGAAGTCTTTATGAGCTGAAAAAACCAAAAACATCCTAATGACTTCCATTCTTGCTAATAGAGAAAAATTCAATTCAAAAACTATTCCTTCCACTTGTGAGTAGCCCTTACACACAAGTGTAGCCTTATTTATGATAACTTCTCCATTCTCATTCAACTTGCTCCTAAAATTCCATTTAGATCCTATTACATTCATGCTTTCTAGTCTTGTGACCAATTGTCATATTCGATTCTTCTAAATATGCCTCAATTCTTCTTCCATAGCTTTGATCTCATTCTCATCCTTGTATCCTTCAGGAATTATTTTAGGTTCTACCTTAGAGAGTAAACAAAATTTTACCTATTCCTCTGCCATAGAAACTGTTCTTCTTGTCATCAAACATCTCCTTTTGTCCCAAATTATTTGATCTTCAAAATGGTTCTTTTCCACATACTTAGAAATCTTAGGATTCTTTTCCAAAGCTTCTTCCTCTCGCACTACCATATCTTTCCCTTTCTCTTCTTGTTTTCTTCTTCTCTACAAGGGGGTTCATCTGATTCATATCCTTCTATCAACACTAAGCTCTGATGTGATTCTTCATCTGCTTTGACACTCACACTTTCAACTATATTCTTTAACCTTTTGTTGTAAATTTTTTGTGCCTTTTTCTTTGTAGAGTATCCAAGGAAGATTCCTTCATCTTATATTGCATCAAACTTTCCTATATTTTCTTCAACTCCCCTAAAATAACATTTTCTTCCAACCACTCTAAAATATTTCACAATAGTAGTTTTCACATACTATATTTCATAGGGGATATTTGAACTATTCAATCTTTCTTGACCTCTATTGATAATGTAAACTACAATATGAATATATTGTCTCCAATACACATATGGTGGATTTTATTCTTTCAAAATACTTCTTACTATAATTGAAATGAGAGAGGAAAAATCAAGATTACTATCGAATCAAAATATTTTCAATCACATTCAACTACAAACAATTACATAGAATTGGCATTATAAAGTCATTATTCCCGTATAAAACTATTTATGGGAATATAAATACCCGAACTAAATTTATTTATAAATTAACAATAATCTATTAATTTATTTATTTTAACTATTAACTATGTCATGTGCTAAATTCCAACACCCTCCCTTAGTAATGACATAGAGGAAAACTAGAAATTAGTACACATATTCTTCCCCACTTTGATGCGGAATTTCTTCATCACTTGAAGTGTGGTTTTGTCCTTCAATTATGAAAGCATTATCCTACAAATTTCCATCAAGAAGATCTTGTGCTCTCTGTTTGCAATTCAATACTACATGCCCTATCTTTTTAAAATAGAAACATGTGCTATTTTAATGTTTGAAATTCTCCATATGTTTGGATTTTTTGTAAGAAGTACTAGCCTTATTTTGTGCAGTCAATGCAACTTCATCTTCTAAAACATTTTTTTTCTTTCATCAAGCAATGTGGATATAATACTTTCTAGACTTGGATTTATTTTTCTTAAAGTGAATACCTTGTGAGACATACTATTTGGAATACTATTTAAAAGTGTGGCTTTAGCATCATTTTCCTTTACTTCTTCATTTATACCAGCTAACTAATTGATTAGGGAACAAAATTTACTGATGTGAGACACTATATCTTTACCTTCTTCCATTTTCAAACCATACAACTTTTGTTTTATAGTTATTTTTGCATTATCAATTTTTGATCCAAGAAAATTATTTAATGTTTCCCATATATCCTTAGAATATTTTTTAAAATCTACATGTTGCAAATAAGGTATAGATAAACCAAGACCAATTATATCCAATGCTTTCTTATCTTTTACCTTCCATTTTTGAATTTCATCTACATTTGTTGGCTTTGTAGTGAATCCATATGTATAAATTTAATGTTGAAGCAAGGTTCACCTAGATGATGTGTGGCACTAAAAAATATGCAGCCACCACATCAACAAGCCAAAAAATATATATGGTTGTAGCAATAGGAAATCACATTAGCACAACATCAGCAAATGCAACACTCAGACTACATAGGCCAAAAAATAGAAGGAACTTTACACAGAGGAAGTAATCAAAATGTCTCCAATGTTGGTCTCACTCCCACCCATCGATTGTGCACCCATGAATGACTCAATTCATCTTCTTGTTGTATAGGAGATGCGTCAAACTTAGCATCTACACATCAATCACTACTCTGTGTGTCAAGAGTAAGAGAAGCAAGCATAATGTTACCTAGAGCACTGCTAGAAATAAAGGATAGAATAAGCCAAATATGGTGTGCTTCATAGTTTTTGAATCATTGCAAAATGTACATAATAGATTTGTTGAAAAATATTTAGAGAATTTAGTGTAAATGTAGTTGTAGGTTTAATCCTAAATCAAGTGGGCACAACCCATTCAATTTTTCCTTATTTTTTTTAAAAAAATTGGATGATAACAATGGAAAAAATGAAGGTTTTAAACTATGGAAAGAATGAACACAATTGAGAGAAAGAGAAGGAATGTAGATGAATGATGGATTCAAAAGTATTTTGCACATGGTCTAAATTGTTCACCTATTGACGAATGCAAGAATGGAAGAAAACAATAGCAGTTGCATGTGGTCCTCACTATAGTACCATTGTAAACACTACTTTGGATGAAAACAAATGAGTGGAAGGAGATCATAGAGAAGTCCGAGAAGAAACCTACTCTTATACCAAATTGAAATGAGAGAGGAAAAATCAAGATTGCTCTCAAATCAAAATATTGTCAATCACATTCAACTACAAACTATTACATAAAATTGGCATTATAAAGCTATTATTCCCATATAAAACTATTTATGGGAATATAAGTACCTGAACTAAATTTATTTATTAAATTAACAATAATTTGTTAATTAATCTATTTTAACTATTAACTATGTCATGTACTAAATTCTAACAACTGTTTCCTAAACTATCCTATTCTTCCTTTCCACAACCCCATTCTGTTGTGGAGTCGTAGGATCTGATAAATATTTTTTATCCCATAATCTTCAAAAAAATGTTAAAATTTTTGGAGGTGAACTCACCACCTCTTCTAGACCTCAAACATTTTACTTTCAAATCTATTTCATTCTCAACCATGGACTTAAATGATATAAACTTATCTAGAGCTTTTGATTTTTCTTTAAGAAAAGGTCACCAAAGTCATTCTAGAGTAATCATCTATCAACATCATAAAATACCTGTAACCCTGAGAGATTCTTGTTTTGGTAGGTCCACATAGGTTTGTATGCACAAACTCCAAAGGTCCTAGAATAGAATATTCCTTAGTTCTAAACCTCTTCTTTGTCTTCTTTCCAAACTAACACTCCTTGGAAATTTCATTGATAGGATTTGTAATTCTTGGAAGATCTCTCACAAATTTAGTAGAGTTTATCTTCACTAGGCTATAAAAATTGGTTTGGCCTATTCTTCTATGTCATATAAAAATTTCATTGATTTGAGATATAAAGTTGATAACACGACCACCTTTCAGTTGATAAACATTTCCTTTCTTCCTTGTTCTAGCTACAACCAATGTTCCATAACTTCCTTTTTTTATTTCAAAAACATCATCTTGAAACAATAAATTGTATTCTCTACTACACATTTTTCATACACTAAGAAAATCATGTTGGAGACCCTTGCCATAAAGAATATCATTTGTCTTATGCTTGTCATTGAAACTAATTCAACCTTTTCGATAGATCCTATCAGATGTATCATCACCAAACATAATAAGACCACCATCATAGTTTTTGAGTTGTAAAAGCTTACTCTTATCACCTACCATATGATTTGAGAATCCATTATCAATTATCTAGTATTTTCTATCCTCTCTTGCATGAAAGGTAGTAAAAATAGTTCCTTCAATATTGCGACTTATTTTTGGAGTAATTTCCTTCAAATATCTTTTAGGATTAGTAGAATAAGATCCAACATTTAAATCCATGAACAAGTATTAATCACTTTCATCATCTGAATAGTCTAATTCCTCATCATTAGATACACCACTATCTTCTTTAACATAATAACTCTTCTTGAAAAATTTACCTTTATGATCTTTATATTTTTTCATTTGAAACTTTGATTAGACATTTAAAATCATAATGTCCTATCTTTTCACAATTGAAACATTTGAAGGGTAACATACCTTTATATTTGGCATAACTTCCTTCTTTAAATATCCTTATAAAATTTTCTTTCACCTCATCAAGATCATTTGAATTATATTCATCATTCTCTTTCTTGTTGACTTTAAAAGCAGTTTCCTTCATTGGAGCATATTTTTCAAACTCTTAATTTGAAAATAGTTAAAGCACCAAACATTAAATATCTATAATATCGATCCAAATTGTAAGCTTCCTCAATACTAGAAAATTTAGCACTATAAGATCTAGGAAGAGTTCTCAATACCTTTCTCACAACTTCAATTTTCTCTAGTTTTCCAACAAGACCCTTTACGAAATTGACAATTTCATCCACTCTGAGCATGCAACCAGCAATATTCTAATCTTCTGACAACCTTAGGGTTTCAAATTTGGCTTTGAAATTTTGCATATTTGCTTGCTTGACCTTATCATCTCCTTCATAAATGCTTTGCAACATTATCAAAATCTCTTTAGTAGTTTTAAGGCTTATCACCTTCATAAGTTCTGTATTAGAAAGGCCACTCAAGGTAGCATTCCTTACCTTACCATTATTCTTATAATCCTTGATCTCATCATCACTTTCTAGAGGAGTAGTAGGCATAGTGTATCCATTTTCAACTGACTTCCAAATACAAAACCTTAATGAGACAAGAAGGGATTTCATCCTCACTTTCTAGAAAGTATAGTTTGATCCATCAAACATAGGTAACTCAACACCATTCTTGTGTTCCATTTGACTCTACCTCATGTGGTTAAGCTTCCTCTAAGGAACCATAACTCTACTACCCATTGTTAGACACATAGGACAACTAAGACGGGGGTGAATCAGTTATACATTAAAAAATTCAAATCTTCATTAACCGTCAAACCCTTGTTATCCATCAACATGAATGTAAACTAATGACATATAAACACATTCACAACCATACACCATATACCATGAGATTTACATGGAAAAACCTAATCAAGGAAAAACCACAGTGAGGATAAACTCACATATATAGATAATAACATGGATTTGAAAAGGCTCACTGCTTGAAGGGTTCACTACCTAGAAGAATGGAGAAAGACTCCTTTGATATTTCCAATAAGTGTCCTCAATGTCAACAACATAGAAATCTTCTACACTACAGCTTGAAAATCATACCTCTTCTTGGCCTTTCACAAAATGGGGGTTGGATATTATCAGAAAAATGTCGCCTCCTTCTTGTAAGGGACATGCCTTCATCATTAGCACTATTAATTACTTTACAAAATTGGTTGACGCTATTCTTCTTTGATCCACTAATGCTCAACCAATCTGTAGCTTTCTTTTGAACAATAGCAAGGATCATTTCAGATTTCCTTCTACCCTTGTTTTTGATAATGGTACTTCATTGAGGAATAAAGAGGTGAAGAGATTCTTGGAAAAAAATCATATTTGACATAGATTTTGTACACCATATTATCCTCAATCTCATGGCCAAGCTAAAGCATCTAATGAAACTCTTGAGTTGAATCTTTGAAAAATGGTGTAAAACATTATAAAGACTTACATTCTCAATTGGAATACACCTTGTGGGCCTATCACATGATTGTTCATATGGCTACTATTACTGCCCTCTATAACCTTGTGTATGGTGTTGAGGTTATCATTCCTTTAGAGATGTAAATTATATATGTACAATTTTCCCTTAAAGGGCTAATTGATGATGACACTTATTGTGTCGAATTTCTAAACCAGATCAAGTTGTTTAATGAACACCAATTATAGAACCTTGAAAATATCCAAGCTTATCGAACATCTATTTCTAAAAATTATAATCAACATGTTCTTTCTCACACTTTCAAGGTAGGTGATCTCATTCTGTATGAGAATTAGGAAAATGTAAATGTGCCACCTGATCAAAAGGGGAAGTCTAACCCTAATTGGTTAGATCCTTAGATAATCATCTTTGTGTATGGAATATTTTCTATTAATGGTATGCCTCTAAAAGAACTGGTCAATGCAGTGCATCTTCGTTGATACTATGCTTTTGGTGTATGTGGTGTTAAAATAACACTTGTCCCTCCTCAAGGATCATAGTTAATTATGCTATGGCATCTCTTCATTAACACATTATCCTTTTTAGTTTGTGTTATAATGTAAACATATGTATGTAATTAATTTCTTTAATTATTAGGAATTATATAAACATTTTTTTTATTATTATGTCATGTATTGTTTAATATATTATGTTTGATTAACTTTTGGTCAAGAAATTAGATCATCAATATATATTTAATTAAGCATACATCAAATGTGTCTTTATTAAATCATGATAGAATATACTTTAATAACAATTCCATAAACATACATCCATCACATAATCATACATGAAACATAAGTGCACATAAATAACACTATGATGCTAGTAAAAAATCTCATATATATATCAATACATTGAAAATATATACATGAAAAATGCTATGGTATATCAAAATCTGGCTATTAGCCCATAAGCGCATGACTCCCTGAGCCCTCTAGTAATGGTGGAAAAAGAGGGTACTCTAGATCGACATGTAGGAGTGCAATCAATGTGACCATAACATGGAAAAGTACTGCATTTGTAGTCCTTGTATCTCTCCCCTAAGCTTAGCCACATCCTCCTACAGTTGTGTGACATACTCCTATAGTGAAGACTCCCACCCACAGGCCTACCACAACTCCCAAAGCTACTACACTTGAGGATAAGTAGATGTCATCTTTTCAAACTTTACCAGCCTGCCCCCATCCACCTACAAGGGTGCCACCTAATATCACGTGCCTATAAAGTATCCATCTAAAGTCCACAAAATTGTACATCACCATACTGCCAATTGTGAATCTAGAGGGTATGTGTGTGTTAAAGGAATCTCATGTGGTAGGCCAAGGGTATACCTGACCAACCTCATGCAATAAATATGGTCTATTGTTGTAGTGTAGAAAAAAGTAACCATTTTTCACACTTAATTTGGGAATGAATAATTAACAATAAAATGGACTTAATGATGCCTTATTTAGGGTGTTATAAAGTGTTTATTTACACTTTCACACTAATCTAGTCCTTTATTAATTAATTGAGTTTAAATAAAACTTAATTGGCCCCTTAAATTCAAATCCAAGCCCAATTTATTGCATGTTTTGAGGGATAAAGCCTGACATTATTAAATAACATTACACAACACTTAATTTTGCAAGGAATGTGTCCTAGGATAATGACCTATGACCCATTTTCCACTTGGTGAATGGGTCCTCACTAGGTCATAAGACCCCCTTTTGACATGACATTTCACATCACTTGAAATGTGTGCTAGTTAAGTATGGTGAATGGGTCCTCACTAACTTAGGACAACCCCTTTGGGATATGTTTTTGGTAGTATTTTAGTGAATTCAAATCCTAGATCTAATATTGGCTTGTGTTATTTGAATTTCAAGATTTAATTTTAAGTTAAGTATAAATATAAGGCTATTTCACATAGTTTCACCTAAGAATTTTTATGCAAGAATCCTAAGAGTTCACAAGAGCATTATAGAGCATTCAAGAATGCATTCAAGGGAAGATTATTAAAGTTTATTGCAGAAATCAAAGATCCATTTTGTCATATGAAATTCATGCATGTTTTTGAGCTAATATGGTGATGTAGCATTGGTGATCAAGTTCAAGTATTTAAAGCCATTATCTTATGTCAACTTCATGATCAAGATCTACATACATTGACGCCACTTTGTGCTGGATTTCTAATTTATCATCCAATATTTCATCCAATGTATAATTGTTTCATGTTTCATTGTTGCATTATAAGGTTTCATTACCAAAACAAGGTTTGACCAAGGAAAACCCCCATTCACTAACAAAAAGATAATTTTCTTCCCCTTTGATGTGTGAGTGCAATTTTTAGGTTAAATATCAAGTGGAGAGAAAATGATGCAAAAATTCATCAAAGTTGCAAAGTTTCCAAAGTTGTCATCTTTCTTGTAAGATCATGGAAAGACTTATACATAATTTATTTTTGACTTTCGAGAGTTGAACACCTGGCATCTAGGAGTGAAAACATTGAAGAATAGAACCTATAAATCAATTTTATAGAACCCTAGTAGAGACCCATTCACCATTGGGCGAATGATTCCTTAGTGAGGCCTGAAAAATCACTTTTTGCAATAGGTACACATCATTTTATAATCTTAAAACCTACCTTTTTATTGTTCTAATAGTTAGGTTATATTTCTTATTGTTAATTACACATTACAACCCTCATAATTGAATGAAATAGAGTGAAAAATAGGGTCATATCATAGCATTACTTTTTCTATGTTTTACTTTGGTGAACCCGACTCTTTTTGAGAATTGCACTTTTTTAATTTTTGGAGTATCTCTTTTCATCTTAGATTATATCTTGCATTCATTTCCATTCTTTTTCATTGAATTAGAACTCATTTAGGGTGTCTTTTTTTAAATTCAAATTTTCATCTCATCTAGGGTTTTAGGATTGCATTGTTTGCATTCTTTAAATCTGAAAAATATAAAAAAAAAAAGTCATCTTGTATATCATTTAGATCATATAAACTTGCATTTGAAAACAAAAATCAAAATTACACATCAAAGTAGGTCTTTTAGTTCATAATTTTCTGACATTTTCAACTTGCATTTCACATTACATTTGCAAAAAATTAAACCTCAAACTTACTATAGCAGATCTGGATGTGAAATTCATTAGAAAATGCTTAAAAATTTGTAAAAATCAGTTTCAAAACCCTAATCTACAACCCATTGACCCTAGGGCAAGTGAGTCCCTAATTAGGCATTAATCTACATTTCTCAAACTTCAAAACTTCTATTTTGTGCTTCTATTTTCTATTATAAGATCTTTGTTATAGTTTCTTGATTTTTTGTTTCACTAAATTCATTAAATCTAGCTTAATTTGGTACATTTAGTGTAGTGTCTAAATTTAAAATTGCATTTACAACATTTCATTTTCAGATTGTTGCATAACGTAATCAACAAATTGCCTTGTTTAAGTCTAAAAATTTGAAAAAGGGAAAAGTCTATTAGCAATGTCTGGAAATCTTTATTCTCTTTGGATGATGTTTCAAGTTGTTTTTTGGAAATGATCCTAATGCAATAGAATCTAATCATCCTCACCCAACTCCTAATGTGTTTCCTCGTGAAGTTGACATCATTGGATAATATGATGCTAGCATGAATGAATTCATAAATGATTACCTTCCATGAAAAAACCAACCCACCTTGAGATGTTTGGTCTTTTACATCCTGAAATTGAGTCACAAACTAAGCCTAAAATTTCAACAATGAGTGAACCTATCTCCTCTAATCAAGTGAATAGTTTTCCATCTTATGTTAAAAAAGTGAAAAACACTCCTATCAACCTTGAAGAGACTTAGATCCAAGGCTTTAATATTTTAACTAACCAAGGATGTGGCATAACTAATGAGCATGAGATTCATAAAATTTTAGAGAAAATTCCTTTTGAACAAACTAAAGGAATAGGATATCAAGATCCTCCCCCAATATAAGTGTCCACCTTCCTAAAGAACAACCAATTCCTAATAGGAAATATATGATCATCTCAGGTCTTCCTTCTCTATATCCACCTCAACAAGTTGGTGAATTAAGCAAGCAAAAAAACCTTAAAAAATAAAAAAAAATCCATTCTTACACACTCAAACAAAAATTGAACAAAAGATGGAGCATCTCCTTAAACAAGGTTGGATTAAATTGCTACCTCTTAGTAAAAGCATCATACCTAAGAAAAAAATGAATTATTCTGCATATGATAGAACTCTTGGGCATCTTACTAATGAATGTCATTCATTAGAATTTATATTGAGTGATTTTCACTTTGATGATGATGATTTTTATCAAGTAATTGGATATCATGACCGTCACTCCTTTCCATGTAATACTTGTAGGATCATAGCATTCTCACTTTTACATTTTTTACATTCATTGTAAATCATTCTCTCTATCACAAGGAGCTCATTCTGATCACCTATCTTGGCTCATCCTTGTTCTACACTTAGTGGGGGCAAGGGATTAGTTATCCTTGTCCTAGTTTTTGCATGTGATGTGGTCCATTTCGCAAGTTGTCTACCTTTTGTTTATACCAACCGAGATTGGGATTTGGACAAGCTACTATAGGTTCACTCGCATGTGCCTTAGTAGTCTTTTGCATTTTTTTTTATTTACGTGTTTCTTTATGATTGCATGTGCGTAATGTGATCCCCTATGTTGGTTTGCTTGATGTATCTATTTCTCTCCCTTTGTGCATTCCTCTATATGTTGTAAAAAATTTACCCTTTTCGCTTGTCTTGTTTTTTCCTTTTGGTGATGACGAAAGGCATTGAAACATTTAGGTATCTTCCATGTTGACTTGAAGGATTTTCTTTATTTTCCCTCTTTGTGTCATTCTTAAAAATATATGAGTATTTGGGGAATGATGATTTTTTTGATCTCTATGATAACATTGTAGCAAAAATATACTGAACTTGGATCCATAGATCCCTTCTATATTTTTGGGGGAAACACCTCCTTCCTTTTCAATGACGTAGCTCTATTTCAAGAATAGATGACTTAGCATAGGGATTTTTGAGTAAGCTCTCTCATCTTGGGATGGTACATTGGCTACTTTGCAGCAATTGCTCAAAATAATGGTGTTAGAAACTAATTTAAAGTGGGGGCATACATCGTTAACATCTTTTGACATTTTTACATATTTCATGGTATGATTTTATTTTTCTTGTGATGTATCCTTTCCTTAGTGATGTCATTCGGTTTGATGTCCTCCAAGAGTGAAATTTCTAAGAGTATGACTTTCCCTTAGTGGCTTGATACAAAGTAAGGCATCCCATAAGTGACAATCTCATACTCTTGACTTGTCCTCTCTTGGAGACATTAGGCACAATGATCTCTAAGAAGAAGACTTTACATCAATGAAGCAAGATCCGCTTGAACAAAAAACTATAGAAATAATATTCATAAGCATTTAGGATTGTGGTGACTTATTTAAGTTGTCAAGAGGATAAAATTAATATGGTATGTGAGCCTAATATGATTCTCTCATTTTCCACCCCATTGGGATACTCATCTAGTGGACGTTCTAAGGTTCCACTATCCTAGAGTGAGTGTGTGCGTCATTTGCATAGTGGACATTGAGTTTTTCTTGTGAACGTTCTTGGACAAATAGTTGAGACATGTTCCACATTGTGTTGGAAAATTGAGGATTGATCCTCTCTTCCTCGGACAAGCAGTCATGTTCCACATAGCATTGGAGCGATCAAAGATTGATCCTTTATTTTCTTAGTCTTTGATAGTGTATGATTGTGTATCTTTTTCATAGCTACATACATAAATTTCTTGAATGTCTAATTTAGTTTGAGCTTGACACAAGGTCATAATCTCACTAAAGTGGGGGGAAAATGTAGTGTAGAAAAAAGTAACCCTTTTTTAGACTTAATTTGGGAATGAATAATTAATAATAAATGGACTTAAATATGCCTTATTTAGGGTTTCATAAAGTGTTTCTTTACACTTTCACACTAATCTAGTGATTTATTAATTAATTGAGGTTAAATTAAAGTTAATTGGCCCCTTAAATTCAAATCCAAGCTAAATTTATTACATTTTATGAGGGATAAAGCTCGAAACTCTTAAATAATATTACACAACACTTAATTTTACAAGGAATGTGTCCTATGATACTAACCTAGGACCCATTAGCCACCTAGTGAATGGGTACTCACTAGGTCATAGGACCCCTTTCTGACATGATATTTCACATCCCCTAAAATGTGTTCTAGTTAAGTATGCTAGGAAAAATTTTCCCTAGGGAAAATGGGTCCTCACTAACTTAGGAAACCTTGGGATATGTTTTTGGTGTTATTTTAATGAATTCAAATCCTATATCTAATGTTGGATTCTTTTATTTGAATTTTACGACTTAATCTTAAGTTAAGTATAAATATATGTCTATTTCACATAGTTTCACCTAATAATTTTTATGCAAGCATCCTAAGAGTGTTTCAAATATGAGCTAGTTTGGTGGTGTTTTCATTGATGTTGTGATTAATGTTAACATAGTTATATATGTTTTCGATTGTACATGTATAGCTGAGATGCTTTTGAGATGTTGTGAGTATATGGAGCTATCTTTATGGAGTTGGAAATGTGTTGTATTGGTGAGTTTCCAAGTGCTTTTGTGAAAATTAAATAAAGAAGAGTGTTCAGAACGTGCTCCAGTATGTGCTCTGTGTTTCTCCTGTGTTGATCCTATGCTTGTGCATATTTGAAGGTTAGTTAATGATAATCTCATGCTGATATATGTTGAGTTTCAACTTCTGGTGAGATGGTACATGAAAGTTATGTTCACCAGTATGTGGACTGTCTGGCAAGTTTGGATCTTCTATGGACTAGGATAAATGTTTTTGCTCCATAGTCCTTTCCTATTTTGAATTAGACTGTGCAGATCTGGGATATGTCTTGTGAAGGTCTTTCCTATTCTCTAGCAAATATTTTTGAAATTTGGTAATTAGGAAGTCATGTTTCAATATTCCTATATGAGTTTACACAGTTTGGATTGAATCGTAAAATGAATTCAGTGACTAAAGTCTATTGTTTTGTTGTGGATGTATCGGGAAGGTTCTAAGATGTACTCTCATGTACATTGAAGCGTGTTGCGGCATCCATGTGTCATCTTCTTGTTGGAAAGCGTGTGCATCAATGTTTATCTGTACTTTCATTAGGTTTGGCTGACTTGGTGTTTACACTTCATTCGAGGAATAAAATTTAAATTGAGGAAGCGTGTAGAAGAAATTTTATTGATCCACTCTTATTCCTTTCCATAATGGGAATTTTGAGTTCCTGGCCTAATTTGAATTTATGAAACATTGTTTTTTGGTTGACCTTGGTAAATTTTTCTGAGGTTGAGAATGGTATAAAAGCAAGTTTAATTTTGAAGAGTTGAATGATGGTGCATGATGCAAAGTGATGAAAGTAAGCCACACTCATAATAGCAGAAGTGTGTGTGTGTGAGTTGTGTTGATGATAGTGAACTGAAGGTTTATGTAATCATGTGAATGTGCTTTAATTGCAGTGGTGGATATTTTATTCTCTTTTGTATCTATAGACAGTCAGCCTCCCTATTGGATAGTGAGTCCTTTGTAGGTAGTGAGCCTTTGTACTTGGACAATGAGTTCTCTTTTGGGAACTGATCCCTTCATAATGAGCCTTTTTATAATCTTTATATTATGAGTTAACACTCACCTTGGCTTTTCCCTTATTGGGTTTTCCACATAAAAATCTGGTGTTCATTTTGTTGATTTACTTTCTATTATTTATGTTTCATGCTCATATTTAATAATAGAATAGTGTGGTTGAAGATCTGATAAGTGATAAATTTTTAAGTTTGATTTTTTGTGACAACTAATTCACCCCCCTCTCAGCTGTCGTGCGCCTATTTAATAATTAGTATCAAAGCTTGTGGTTCCTTGTGTACAGCTTAATCGCTTAAGGAAGATTTGATGGCGCACAAGTTGGTGATCCCTATGTTTGATGTAACTGACTACAATGACTTGAAGGGACATATGAGAGGATACATTATCTCTCTTAGTTTCAAAACCTTGAAGGTAGTTGAGAATAAGTATACACTTTCATTTGGTGGTTTTAATTCTATAGATGAGATCTCTGCTTATGAAGAAAATGAGAAGGTGAAGTATGTGATTTGTAGTGGTTTATCTAAAAGTGAGTGAGTCAAGGTTAATTCTCTAGATAGTGCATATGAAGTTTGGAAGAAGTTGGAAGAAATGTATTAAGGAAACAAAAAGATGAAATTGACAAATAGGTTGGTAGCAAAGTATATATTTGTGAACCTAAAGATGGTGAAGAATTTACTTGGTTTTTTCTAGAGAGTTGAACTGGTAGCAAATGATGTTAAGAATCAAGGAGGAAAACTAGTAGGTGAAGATATAATTGAGAAGATCTTGATCACTCTATCAGAATATTACAACGAAAAGATATTTGTTATTGAAGAAATGTATGATCCTAAGAAGTATACTCTAGAAGAGTTGTTCGGCACCCTGCAAGCATTTGAGATAAGAAAGTTACAAATAGATGAAAAGTCAGAAGAGAAGACATAAATGACATTTAAGGCTTTGAATATTGAAGAACCAGATAGCGATGATGAAGAGTTGGAAGAAAATTTTACTAGAAATTAAAGAAAGGAACTATAAAATGTAAAGGTATGTTACCCTTTAAATGTTTCAGTTGTGGTAACATTGGTCATTATGCTTCGAGATGTCCCAATAGGGCTACACATAAAAATAACAAGGATTATAAGGATAAGGATATGAAGGATAAGAAGTATAAGAAGCTATACTATGTTAAGGAAGAGGTAGGTATTTCAAATGATGAATATAATAATGAGGTTGATGATAGTGAATGTTTATTCTTAGCTTTGGAGAATAAATCTGTATCCACTAACTCCAAAAAATGTGTAAGTAAGAAGGATCTAGAGGTTAAGAAGAATATGAAGGAAGATACTTTGGTTACCTCTTTTCATGCAAGACAGGATGAATACTATTGAGTAATTGATAGTGGATGTTCTAATCACATGACCAAAGATTAGAGTAAGTTCACTAAACTTGAGAAATATGATGGTGGTTTACTCATGTTCAGTGATGATTCAAGAGCTAAGATTTGTGGTAAAGGTTCAATCAGTTTTGATGGAGTGCATAATACTGATGATGTGTATTATGTGAAAGGTTTGAGACATAATATTTTGAGTATTTGAAGTGCATTTAAATCCTAGGAATAGCTTGCATCAGCATTGCATTAATTTTTTCATTTTTTTGCATTCTAGGGTTTTCAAATTTGTATTAGTGAAAAGCTCATTTATCTTGTGTTTTCCCATTGTATTTCATTGAAAATCAACAAAAAAATTCATTTTCATACTGTATCTACATCTGCAAACCTAAAAAGCATAAAATTCAATTAAAAAATTCTAAAAAATTCTCAAAAAAATCACTACTTGGACTAATTCGCCACCCTGGGTGACTTAGTCCAGTTGCATATTTATCACTGCATTTCTAGAATTTAATCTGCAATTTTTGAGTTTTTGCTTGTTGTTTCTACATTTCAGTTTTATTTTTAGAATTTCATTATGATGCATTTAATTCTTATTAGATTATATTCAATTTGCATTCACCCGCGTTTAGAGACCTTTGCATGAGTTTTTGGTGTCCTATTGTTAATACCTCAATGAAAAGAAGTTCAAGACTCAAGTTATCCCAAGATAACACACTGTGGATTTTGGGTTATCTAAAGCTTCCACTCCTAGTTTGGTAACTAGTACACTAGGCATGGATACTACCTTTAGCAACTCGTTTCCTTCCAATAACATGCAAGTTGACACACAAAATGGTCATATCCCGCAAGAAAAAATAATTAACATTCATGGGACTTAACACATATCCAACATCAAGTGAGCCTTGAAAACATTTCAGCCATTGCAATCCCTACCAGAGAAAAAATCCATCACGTGCTTGAAAGTGAAGAAGGCCTGGACATTGTGAAACAAATAGTTGAGATATATACAAAACATGCTCCTTCCACTTCTAGTACAACTCAACTAGCAAACACTATGGTTAGCCAAGGAGGACCTCACACTCCTCCTCCCTCAACAGTCACCTCCATACCTACCTATACCACTCCTCATGTCACAACACTCCAACAAGTTAGTAATGTGATTCCTTCCTCGACTATTCCTATTAGCATCCTTAATTCCTATGTGGCATCACATGTTCTATCCTCTTCTACAATACCACCTATAAGCATTCCATTCATTTTCCCTACCACTACATACAATCCCTCACCACTTTCCCTTCCACCTCATACCACTTACAATGACCCTTTCATAACACAATTTTTCCAAACTATTTCATCCATGCAAAAAAAAAAATCCACCATAAACCAAAATCAGAATGGACCACCCACATATTATGTTTGAAGAAGCCCATTGTCTTTGGAAATATTGTGAACACCGATGCCACAAGGAGTAGAGATTCCTAGATTTGAGAAATATGGAGGGAAGGGAGATTGTTCTAAACATGTTAATACCTACACTACCTTATGTAGTGACTTTATCCTTGATGATAAATTGTTAGCAAATTGTTTCCTAGGACTCTAAAAGACACTGCCTTAGAATGGTTTTCATCCTTACTAAATAATTCAATTCATTCATTCAATGAACTTGTTGATGCATTTATAAATAATTTCCAAGTGCATATGACTCCCAAGAATACATTGGCCAATTTGATGAGATGCAAGAAAAACGAGGAAGAAAAGATGACTGATTTTATCTCATGCTATCAATCACTTTATTCTCAAATTGATGTCAAGATTCCTAATCCACACCTTCATAAGATGTTTATAGAAAACTTGCAAACTAAAATTTAGGACAAACTCACTATGATGAAATTCCCCTCCTTTATGCACTTGTGTACTTCCCTTTGTGATTATCACAATTTGGTTAGTAGTCAAGATGCAAAGTCCACTTCTAGCCAAAATGAGAAATCTGAACATGCCAACCAAAACAATTCTCAACCATTTAGAAAGAAAAACAAAGGGTTCTTATAGTTCAACCCCCTTAAACAACCACCTCAAACTATCAATAACCAAGTTTTAGCTATTAAAACTATGGTGCCCTTTACTTATGGAGATCTGAAAAAGATAATTCACACCTTTACCAAACACACTTCATAACATAATTTCCCAACTTTTAGAACAACAAATGATTACCTTGCCTACCATCAAAGCACCTGATCCTACTAAGTCTTTACCTCCAAACTTTAAATCCAATGCTTATTGCCATTATCATTGACAAAAAATACAAGAGACAAAACATTTTAACCATCTTAAACATCTTGTGCAAGACCTCGTGATTCTATCCATATATCCATTGTAGGTGTTAATGATCAAGCTAATAATTCTATTGCCCCTCCAAATAAAAACTTGCAAATTTTCACTAATTCAATTCCTAAACATAATGTTTCATTTTTCAAAGCTAGTGAAACTACAAAGAATGATGTGATGAATGTTCATATAGATGATGAACATCCTAATCCCATCTTGCATACTACCTATGTTAATCCTATGGATGAAATGGTAGGTGCGATATACGTTATCCCTCATAAGGGCCAACCTAAGAAATCTCTTGATATTACTTTTGTTTCTAAGGACATACTTAAAAATCTCCCCAATGGTCCTCTTTACATAGCCAATCGTATCTATGACAAGTCCACTAATGGGAAACTAATAGATCCCTCTTACAGAGAGAATGTGATCACTAAGGAATTTTTGGTATTAGATGATCTTTATCAAGATGATTGTGATAAACCAAAAGCATGGAACAAAACACATAATGGTTTGTCTTTCCCTACGATAGAATAGATCTTCCTTCCATTACAAATCAGACCAAAAACATTGGATCTCACATTCTCCATCATCTCACAATCTGACTAGTTTCGTTTGAGGCTAGGCCATCCATGGCTTCACTAAATGAAAGTTATCCCTTAGGTTATACACAAATTCTTAAGGTTTTCACTTGACAATGAAATATTCACTATTCACCATAGTGGCTTTAACCCCTTGTCTTCCAAAGGAAACTTTCCCTTAGAATCATTTTCGCCCAAGCCCATGGAACCTATAACACCTTGACAAGACTTCTTTTTCATTGCTTACCAAAAATTTAAAGCAAAGAAAATAGCAGAATTGTCTCTCTACAACATGTCCCCATCCCCTCCCAACACTCCTATCCTAGATAAAACAATTCTTCAACCTGAACAAGAACCATCCAACCAATCTCAACCAACACCTGAAACCTCTCTGACATTGTCCAAAAGACAATGAGATGATGATAACAACTATGTCATGCCTCCTCAAATAAAACAAGTTTACAAAGCAAAAGAGAGAGTGGATGACCAACCTTCCATGGTTCCTTATGCCCCTCTCGTTCAGGAAGAAAAACAACCTATGACTGATCAACCTGTTCCTTCACAAATACAACTTGAAAATTAAACCAAAAGAAATAGAGGAGCTAGGGAGCGTAGGTGTAGATGTCGTGCCCTTTCTCACAATTTACATGAAGAAGAAAAGAAATAAAATCAAAATCCTCACTTTATAGAAGCAATGCATGATAAATTTCCTCCAAAACCACAAAAAGAGGTACACCCTTCATAGGACATTATCATTCATCCTCCTATTGTAATTAATCTGGAGGGTATGTGTAGGATCATGATGGGCCAAAAAGTGGTGATATGATGGGTATGTGTAGGGTATGTGACTGGCAACTTTTCTTTACCCAAAATTGATGAAATGAAAAGAGTTTTTAAAGTAGATTCTTAGCTTTCCATTAATATAAATTATGTTTTACTTTGAATTTAATAAATAATTATTATTCATTTTTTATTATAATTATGACTAAAGTCTCAATTGATAGGCTTATTGAAAAACACATATAGCTTTCAAATAGTATCACATTTTTTGAATCTAAAACATGCGACACATTCTATGCTTGGCATACTATAGGATTAAAAAAAAAAGAAAAAAAGTTTTAACCAAGTTAAGGTGGTCAGACATACAAGTTTTATATTTTCTAAAAGTTCTAATAAAAAATTCATAATTAACTATTTACTTGCAAAAAAATTATAAAAAAGTATGCATCACATCGGGACATGAGTCCTCTACTTATATCTAAAATCTTATGAAAAAATATTATCATTTTACTATGGTTAGAGTGGTCAGACAGACACCTACTTCATATTTTTCTTGAAATTTAAGTACTACTACATTGAAATTTCAAATTTTCACCAAATAGTTTTTTAAATAAACCTAGTAGTTTAGAAACTACATTCAATTTTTTATAGATTCTATTCTTACATATTTTTTAAATAATATATATAACATATTCAATTTTTTATGTCAAGTTTCCTAACTTTAATTTTTCTAAATTTTTCACCACTTAAGGGCCTGCTTTTTCCATGATGATCCTACACATACCCTGGATGACGATAATGAGATTGCTAAAATTGACGAAGAGGTACATAATGATTTGAACACATTGTTCTCCTCTTCCATGAGCTTAAAAAAAAATTCCATACAAAGAGTGTAGAACCTGGTGTGTCCCCTAGTTTGACACTTACTCTTGTACCTTTGGTTAGTTTCCTGCCCTTGTCATATAATGAACATGACTCAGAGGTGGATGACTTGCTTGATGGCTAACTCACATTTTCCTTACTACTATTTTGCATTTAATTTTTCTTTTTCTTTTGTGTTTTTGTATGTACATACCATGATCCGTTGTGGTGTTCTATTTGATGCTCTCTCTCTTTGTGACATTCCTCTATTTGTACCTTCATTCTTCTCTATGTCATACATCTCTTTCGCTTTCCTTTTGGGGATGACGCAAGGCATTGAGACATTCATGTCTCTTTCATGTTGACCCAAAAGGACTTTTCTTTTTCTCTACCTTTTCTTTTCTCTTTTTTTTTTTTGTTTTCTTTTTGGGGATGACTCAAGGAATTGAGACATTCATGTCTCTTTCATGTTGACCCAAAATGCCTTTTTCTTTTACCTTTTTCACTTGTCTTTTTCTTTTTTTTAGGGGGGAGGCTTTTTCTTTTCCTTTTGGGGATGACGCAAGGCATTGAGACATTCATGTCTCTTTCATGTTGACCCAAAAGGACTTTTATTTTTCTTTTCCTTTTCTTTTGTCTTTGCTTTTGTTTTCCTTTTAGGGATGACACAAGGCATTGAGACACCCTATGTCTCTTCCATGTTGACCCAAAAGGTTATTTATTTTTGTTTTTGCTCTCTTTATGTCATTCTTCTAGTTCTATGTATTTGGGTGATGATTGCAGTTCTGATCTCTCTAAACAACATTGTAACAAAGAACATACATTGGCATTATTCTTTTGCATTTTTATTTTTCTTGGTTTTTAGTGTAACCTTCTTATTTCATACGATGTATTTGTCACTTTGTGGATGACATTGGGTTTGATGTCCTCCATGAGAATGATCTATCTTAGCATATTACATTCTTCCTAATGGCTTGATGCAACACATTGCATCCACTAAGTTGCAAATTTTATATTCTTTGATTGGTCCTCCCTTGGAGATATTAGACACAATGTTCCCTAAGCTAAGACCTTGCATGAACTAAGCAAGAATCCTTTGAACATATTTTTCATTTTGCATTTTTTATATGGCCACCTTGAATAACACAACTTGCATGCCTGTGGTACCATCGTGTTTGTTCATGAGCTCCAAGCATACAAAGTTTTGCTTGTCTCATGAAGCTCAAAAAGTCATTTTCTTTTGTGGTGCCTTATTAAAGTTATCAGGAGGTATAACTTTGATATGGTTGAGTGGGAAGCCCATTCCAAGGCATGACTTTCCCCATAGCCACCTACATGTGTTTGAGTGCATACCAGCCATGAGTGTATGTTTATCACCTTTTGGGCCTTCTCACCTAGTGGACAACCGTGAGTTTCGTCGCCTCAAAGTGAGCATGAATTTTTTGGACAAATAACCTAGATCTAATCCACATAATGTTGTCCAGACAAATGGTCGAAGCTTGATCCAATTCATTCACTCATTCTTTCCCTTTTCTCTCTTTCATTTTTTGCATTGTGTGTTTGTTCCTTGTCATTTTTCTTATGTGTGTTCCCTTTGCACTTATGTTGGTTTGTCATGAGATCTTGATCTTGGGGGCTTGATCATCCCTCTTGATCATTGTTGTCTCATCTTGCTAGCATTAGTTCATTGGAACCCCTCTTGATTACATGTTGGTCTACTTTAGTGAGAGTTTGAAATAGGTTCATCCTCTCACTAAACTGGGGCCTAAATGTGGACATGGAAAAAGTAACCCTTTTAGTTTTTCTTCATGTTTAGGCCCTCGTGATTTTTCCTTTTCTTTTCCTAGATTTAATTTTGTAATGTGGTCAACACATTCACATTAGGTCTTGGGTCCTTGTGAATTATTAAGAACTTTATGATGCCTTGTAAAAGTGTTGCAACCTACTTTTCAGGTGCACCTCTCCAGTCTCATTCATTTCTATTATAGTTTGTTTGCATTCTTAGGTCATTTTGTATAAAACATTGTGTTTTCAAATATTTTTCATTTCATTAGTTTGGCATTAATAATCAATATCTTTTATTATTTTATTGCATTTAGGCATATTTCATTCATATTTTCATTAGTCTTGAGTGGGGACATTGCATTTTTTAGCATACCTCTCTCCTTTTAGGTGACAAACCCTAGAAGTGTTAGAGAGCCTTGTGGTGGTAAAATATTTTTCCAAAACATGATCATTAAAACATATAGTTAAAACAGTTGTATGAACATCCTTAATCTCTTTATAACTCATTACAACCATCCAAAACTGAGACAATATTCTATACTATTTTATGTTGGCAATTGATCAAATTACCATAGGGTCTAAACGTGCAAACTTTACCAAAAGAAAAACTAATAAGAATGAACCATATTGTGATTATCATAGATTATTTAGCTATCGTACCAAAAAAAATCATCCTTTAAAGAAAGCATTGAATAAGTTTGCACACTCTAATAATCAAACTTAACTAAAAGAGCATGCATCTTGCTCCTTTCCAAGAAATACTTGTAGGGTCTTATCATTCTCACTATTACATGCTGTAAATTCAATGCAAATCATTATCTTTGTCACAAGGAGCTCATTTTCATTACCTATCTTGGCTCATCCTTGTCCTACACTTAGTGGGGGAAAGGGGTTAGATAGCTTTGTCCTAGTTTTGGCACATGATGTTTTCACTTTCGCTAGTTGTCCCCCTTTAGTATATACTGACCGAGATTGGGATGCAGACATCCTACTAATAGGTTGACTCGCATTTGCCTACTAGTCCTTTTCTTTGTTTTATTTTTCATGTTTCTTTATGTTATTGCATGTGCATAAAGTGATCCCCCATGCTATTTCATTTGATGTATCTCTCTCTTTTTGTCCATTCCTCTATGTGTACCAACATTGTTCTATATGTAATAAACATTTAATCTTTTTTTCTTGCCTTGTGTTTCCCTTTTGGGGATGACACAAGGTGTTGAGACATTTAGGTCTCTTCCATGTTGATACGAAAGGATTTTGCTTTGTTTTCGGTCTCTTTGTATCATTCTGCCAGTTCTATGAGTATTTGGGGAATGATGACATTTTTGAGATCTATAATAACATTATAGCAAATATATATTGACCTTGAATCCATAGATCCCTTATGTGTTTTTGGGGGAAACCCCTCCCTCCATTTTCATGATGTAGCTTTATTTAAGAAACTTATGACTTGGAATAGAGCTTTTCGAGGAACCTCTCATGTCTTAAGATTAAAAATTGGCTACTTTAAACCAATATCTCATTGCAATGGTGTTAGAAACCACTTTAAAGTGGGGGCATACATCAAAGATATCTTTCGACATTTTGCATGTTTTATGGTGTGATTTTCTTTTTTCTTGTAATGCATCCTTTTCTCAGTGGTGTCATTAGGTTTGATGTCCTCCAAGAGTGTGATATTTCTTAGCCTATGACATTACTCTTAGTGGTGATATGACACACTACATTCCCTAAGTTGTGAAACTTTTACTCTTGACTTGTCCTCTCTTGGAGATATTAGGCGCGATGATTCCTAAGAAGAAGACCTTACACAAACAAAGAAAGTTCCCCTCAAATAAAAACCTATATAAATAATGTTCATAAGTGTGAGGCCTCACCATTTGTCGAGTGTCACTTTCACATTTTTATAGTGGAGGTAATCTAATAAAATCTTAGTATTATCATTGATGGAACTTCAAATTTTTGCTCCTTATGTTCCATTCCTACCCTTCCTGGTGTTACTGATCTTTCATGGTGTCAGAAAATTTTCCTTGGTTTGGGGGTTTTAGCCTTTTTTTCATGTAAAACCCTTGTGTTCATTTTACGCCTTGGTTGGGATCTATTTCACTATTGCTTTTTGAGGGGTTTTTAAAATGACTTATGTTCTATCGTTTCATCCAGGCTTGGTCCCTTTGGTCTTAATTTTTATTTTCTCCATGGGTTTTATTTTCCTAAGTCTTGGTTGGCCCCGTGTTGCATCATTTAAAAAAAAAATTATGGCATTTTTTACCATCTGCCTAGTAATATCCCCTTGTCCTTTGAATAAATGTTTTATTTTGTAGAAGGATGAAATTCGCGCACCATTGATCAACTGTTGTTTGATGTCAGCCGTTCCCCGACATCCCATGATGACCCCACCACAGTGCTTTGGTTGATTGCGATATCATGGGCAGGTGCCATGTGGCCTTTTGGCATGGTCGAAGGAGATAAGTTTGGTTGACCGTTGATCAATTATCATCAAATCTCAACGGTTGCCCACCATCATGTGATCAAGAGTTACAAGGTTTTTACTGATCGCGATATCACGAGTGGGCACCACATGTCTCATCTAATGAAGTCAAAAGAATAAAGGAAATACTTTCTGGCCTTAATACATTAAAAGGTGGGTTACTAAAGTGTTCTTGAGATGCACATGTTCTAAATCAATGGATCTATTATAATCAAGGTGGGAAAGTTGATTGATGGTTAATGACAAGGTTGGTGACTATGTTGAATGAACAAGATCACTGATGCTCAAGATCTACGATTTCCCACCATTGCGTGATCCAAAGTTGTAGGATCTTTACTAATCTCGATATCACGGGTGACTGCCACATGCACTTCCTTGGTAGCATATGGTATGGTGGGCCCTTTGTTTCCATGTTGGCGATTGTGTCAACTTGTTTTGAAGGCGGTCGTTTGATAATTTAATCTAACTGAAAGATTGATGGCTCAAATTTAAATCTACATCAAATATGGTTTGAGTCGTTCGTGCAGTGTGTGAGTGAGCTTTAATGGCAGATGAGACACTTACTGACACAATTTGATCAAAATAAAATCAATTATCTTGCTTGATTTGTATTAAAAAAATTCAAGTATTTTGCAGAGCAATTTCAGAGCCGAAAGCGAAGTTGTGAATCATTGCAGCCAGAATTTGGGACTTCTACAAACAAAGCCGTGAGTTAATTTTTGTGTCTCCCGGTCATTCTGCACTTGAATTTGGGAAAAGATTTGTTGTGCTTTTCATTGAGCTTGTTGATAAATGTGTTAGGGCTATAGTTTAATTATAGTTGTGAGAAATTGTAGTGTTTTGTTCTATAATTTCCTATCTCTATTTAGTCCTAGCTATTTGAAGTGTAACATGTAAAGAGGGCCTAGTTTGTCCGAGATGGCACCGCCGAAGCAACATTTTGGCCAAATTGACTATTTAAAAAGAAACCTATATGATGATTTATTGGATCAGTTTCCCTTGTCAATGAATGATAGAAAGAAGGGATTGGTTCTGATGCGAGGGGAAATCTTGGGGGAAGGGTTAGTATACAATTGCTCTAACATAGTCGATGCTAGGGTTCCTCTCATAGGTTTGGAAATGTTCAAATTGTCGTATGGACAGAGGAATTTACCTCACTCCTTTTCAAATGGCTGGATGTATGATTTGGGAAAGCTGGTTTTACCAAATGTGTTCCCTAATGTAAACCTGCTTAGGGTAGTGGCCACAAGATATGACCTTGTCACACGGGTAATTAGGGATAATGATGGAATGGTTTTATTAAGCATTAACAGAGATGATATCCAACAAATTTTTGACTTGAGTGAACCGAGTGAAGACTTGGTTCCTATCAATCTTGAGAAAATGAAGCAGGTATATGAAAAGTTGAAGTCTCTTTCTAGAGCTAAGTTGCTTCCACCTCATTTGGATAGGGCAAGAGGTTCAAAATTTCATCTCAGCCCTAGTGATGAGGAACCTTTCAGATTAAATTGTTTTGCAAATCATTTCCTAGCCACTTTCTATTCATTGTGTCATATTTTTGGTTTCAATCCTAGTGTGGTGATGCCCATTTCATACATGTTCATGGGGGTGAAAATACAACACCCTAACTTCTTTGTGACATATGACTTTGCTTCTTGCTTGGTTGAGAGGATACATGAAGGGTTTTCAAAGTTGCAAAAAAATGATACTGACACTATTATTTTGGTAGTCTATGCTGATGCATATGTTCTTGTTCAAGAATGCTGATTTCTTCTCTAAAAGGATGAAATTAAGGTAATCGGTTGATGGAGAAATATTTCCAGTACAGATATGGGTTGCAGATTTATCTTGCAATAAGGAAAGCACCAGTTATGTGCAATTTGATAATTGATTTGCTTCTAGATTGAGGGCTAGACTGATGGCGAATGTACCTAGGATCCTTGAGGAATTACATGATTTCCTCAGGCCAAAGGGGAGGAAACTAGAATTAAAGGTCTTCCATAACTGTGGTGACATTATCCCATACCAAGTTAGCGTTGTTTTGAGGGTATATGGTTTTTAGGGAGCCCCTCATATACTCCCATACAATGTGCCACCAAGAGTGGGGTTCGCAGAAGTTATGTGGAAAATAGGTTGTATTCATGAGGACAACCTCACTGGGAGGGGTAAGGGAACATTTTTCCCAGATTATACAGTGGTGTCTGATTTTGTATTTTCAAAGGGAGGTTGGGTGCATTTTGAGAAATTCTTGGAGGATTATCATTTGAGGTGTGGTCCAAAGTGGCAACATGATCCTGAGGGTTTCTTTACCCTTTTCAGACAAAGAATAAAAGCTGGCAAGTTTGTGCATGATTTCAACTTTCTTGAGGACCTGATTAAAAACGAGTTCAACCTAAATAAACAGGAGTTGAACAAGGAAAAATGGATAGCTTATAGTAAGCTATTAGATGTTGTGCACAAAATGGATCTGAAATATGATCCATTGTTGGAGTTCAGTCCCCACCATAAGAAAATTGATTTTATGATGGAGAAATTCAAAGAGATTATGAGCACCTTGAGAACCAAGAAGATAAACTTAGAATTGATTCTGGGTGTACAAGAACAAGGTGCCAGACCAATTGAAAGAAGGCCAGCATACTAACCTACAGAAAGGTGGCCCATTTATAGGAGGAAAAAGGATGACAATAGTGATGAAGAAGAAGTGGATAGAAAAGGAAAGAAAATAATGAAGTTTCCTTCACAACCAAGTCCAAAATTCAAACTGCTTGGGGCAATTAAAATCATTGATTTAGAATCATCACTAGAAGATAGTCCCCTATCACCACCATCTAAGCCAAGCCCTAAGAGGCAAAGAATTGATCAACCACAGGAGAATTTGATGGTTGAAATTATTGTTACTGATCAGGACATTCAGGTTGGTATGTCTTCCCCTCCTAGGCTAGCTGAATTGGTTTTATCTCATTTAGATATGAAAGGAAAAAGTGTACAAGATGCAAGAATGGAAGCATGCAAGGAGTTTCTAGATGATAATACATTTGTAAAAACTCTTGTATTCTTGCAATTGGTATGGAGGATGAAATTTGAAGAATATCAAGATAAATTTGAGAAGAGAAGAGAACTAAGGCTGACAGGTCAGACCATGAGAATGATGAGGAGGTAAAAGTTGATTTAATGGAAGAATTTAAGAACATCACTCTTGAAGAAGGAAGAAAACTGGTGAGTCAGGATGGTGTATTGATTCTTCCTGAATGGGACATTGCAGATGTTGTATCATTTAATGCTATTCTAAATTCCAAGAATCCCTTGCAAGACTCTAAAGAGGAAGTCAAGGCAGCATTGCAAGATTCTGCCTTCAGTGAGGAATATGAAACTTTGGCAATTTGGGCATTGGCCCCTCAAGGAAGAAAACAAAATATTACGGATATTAATCCAAATTTCAGAGGAGGATTAATAATAAAAAGAGCTTCAGAGACCTCAAGCACGGAGGCCACTAATTTGACTGTGAATGTGGCCAAATTGGCCCAAAAGACTATTGAAAGGGAGGAGGCTGAAAAGAAGAGCCTAATGGAGAAGTATAACCTTTTGATTGAGGAATACACCAAGATGCAAGAGAAAAATGTTGAGTTGCAGACTGAGGTGGAAAGGTTTAGGTATAAATAGATTTAGGAGACATCAAGTGCTTCGGGGACTAGTACATTACCTTACATAGCAAGGTCAATCCCTCCTGCTTCTCCAATTGTTTCCACACTAGGGTCTCCCAATCAGAATCCTTCCCTCCACCCCTTCTTTAGAGGAAATTGATGAAGAAATAGAGTGCTCTGTTGATCCTGCAAAGAAGCAACTCTTGCAAAGAATTGATGAATTATAGACATTAGTAAAGGTAAGTGAGGAGGGATCTCTTTCAAGGAAAAAGGAGATTGTTACTAATATCTTGAGGAATTTAAATGAAATGGTTGATAGTAAAATTCTATCTATACATTATTTATATTCTTTGTTGTTAAATGCAATAAAAAATATTGATAGGGATCAGGAGGTAGTGATACCATTGATTGAAAATTGGATCCCTAGGGCTAGTGGTTTGGATGTCATGTATAAGGCCTCAAGGTTTAACACAAATAATAGGCCCCAATAATTAAAGCCTACTCAAGTATTAGTTAATCCATTGCAGGGTTTGCAAACCCTACCAGATGATTTGAGTAGGAAGATTAGGGAATTGGTGAAGAATTTCAATGATTGGGGTAACACATTGTTGTACCTGATATAATTGATGAGCAGGAGAAAATCAGGTCACTCCAACAATGGCAGGATCAAGAAAGTGAGGTCATCAATGATCAAATTAAATTAATTTGTGATGACTCATATTATGATTTGTTGGTGAGTTGTATGGATAAGATTATTAATACCAACTCATTTTTTGAATATGTTGAAAGGGATGCAAATCAGGTAGCAGTAAAATACACACCTTATAGTGCTAAGGTGAATGGGGTCATTAATTTTGATTGGCTGACTGATGAAGAATACCAGAAATGGGTAACTAAATATTTGACTAAGGAAGAATAAAGGAATGGACTACTAATGGGTGGTAAATCAGATGTTGCGGTTACAACGGTTTCCATTTTTTCTTTGTTGGCAGTCTCGACGCAGGTTTCTTGTGGTTTTTGTTGTTGCATCAACTTTGCTCAACTGACATGATGAACAAGAATATTATCCAAGGTGATGGTTGTTGTAAAAAAATTTGGAATATCACCAAGTGTGCCAATTGGTTGGTGACATGTGTACTTTCTGGCCCGATGCTTGTTTTCTCCTCCATTTTCTATAAGAAGGATTTCAAGGCCAGAAGTATGGGTTAGCAAGTTAGATAATTTTTGTTGAGTCTAGGTGAAGTTACAAAGTAAATTGTAAAGTCCTATGGTTTTAGAGAGAAATGCAATTTAGGTTCTGGTTCATTCCGTAATAGGTTTTGAATTCATGGGGATTTAATTTTATATAACAGTACTAGCATTTGAGTTGAAATGATAAATTCAAGCTCATGTCCCTCCATTGTACATGCATATCTGATCTTTTCATAAAATAACTCAAGGTTGTTTTATCCATCTCACTATTGTGGTGTGTATGACTCTATTTTAGCTTTAATTCAAGGAATTAATTAAAAGGCTTGAATGGGATTGTAGGAAGATGTGTTATGTATAAGGATTTTATAAGTAGCATTGAGTTAGAATACATATTGATGAGATTACATTGCAATGTCATCAAGGATTTCATATGTTATGTGTTAAACCTGTCATAAACCCTTAGATGCTTATGAATTTGACTACTCCAATGGATAAATGGCACTGATCTAATTTGTAATTATCTGTATGATTCAGTATTTGTTTGTCTTTTCCTAGAGCTTGCTACAAATTGCAAATCAATGACTATCTTATGTTGTGGATTGTGTTGTAGTTATCTCATGCTCCAGATAGTTGATATTGTCGAGGACTAGCCAATTCTATTGGATATTATACAATCATGTGTTCAGCTATTAAGTGAGATTATATGCTATTGTTAATGTTTATAATTGTTAGAAACCAAGATCTAAAATGCAAACCAGAAAAATCACCTTCCACAGAAGAGAAAAACAAAAAAGTAGAGATTGCATAAAGATGTGCAAATTGATATATTCAAAGTACAATAATTACAAGAGATAATTTGCTTTATAAAAGCAAAGATGCATAAACCTAATCTTATCTTGAGCAACAAGATAGCTCAATAAGATAAAGATAAAAACCTATAAATTAGGAATTATATATTCCTAAGTAAACTTATGCTTGAAGTGTAATTAAATATTAATGACACCAACACCCCCCATAAGTGCAACTTAGGGAGAAGAAAATTATTATACAAAGATGAGTCCCAACAATAAGACCTGATCAGGTACTCATTTACAAATGCAATGATGAGGTAGAAAGGGAAAACCTAGTGGGACAAACCCCCCCCTACAATGAGATGACTGTTGCAAAGAAGCACTGGAAGAACACTATGGAGTAACACTAGAATCGTAATTCTGCAAGCAAGGAAAGATACTTCTTTATACAAGAAACTAAAAATAGAATCATAATGTGACAGCAGACCTGATGCCACGAAACATTGGAAAACTCACAAACTAGAACAACCCTGGAATCTATGAAGCAACAGTAGATGAAAGGATGAATGAAGTCCATAATGATGACAAAATCTAGAAGTTGTGTCTCTCGAAGCTAGTGCCAAACTAAAACTAAAACTTCCCATAAGACAAGTACCATCTAGATTTTGGAATATTAGCCATAAAAACATGGCCTTCAAACTGAGAAATATCTGAACCAATGCAGATCAAGAACCATAAAATCCCAATGTGAACTCCGAACTGATGCAAACCAAAGATGTGTCCAGCTAAGCAAAAAGAAGCTAAAAGAAACAACATGAAACCAGAAAAACTCATGCAATTTTCCACCAATACGAAAGATGGATGTAAGAACCCCCCTTTAATGGAACTTTATTATAATTCCTTATTACAATACCCAATGATTACAAAAGGAGAGAACGCAAAACTACACAAACATAAGCAAAAATGCAAACCTAGTGCATGAAACAAAAATAAATACATACATAAAATAATGTACACATCTTCTATAAATGACCTCACATCTACATAGAGGCCAAAACCAGCTTTCCAACTCCATGAAAATCGTGAAAAATGGATAAGTGAGTCAAAAGATAGGTCTCCTGAAGTGAAAACAAAAACATCTGACTTCTGAGGCCTAGAAAAGCATTAAAAAATAAAAACCAAAACATCACACCTACACCATTGGGTAGAACATCGAAATAGATTTCCAATGATATTTTGTTTGCAAAAAAAGGACACCTTATGCCCAAGTTACGCTTGTTTCCGTAAAAGTGCTCCAAAAAAAGTCTGATTTGGCCATCTATAGCCCTCAAGGGCTAAAAAAATTTGGCCTCTGGTCACATGCAGGACCAGGGGATAGCACGTAGGGGGCTGGGCTGAATCCCTTGGTCACTAATAGGACCACTCAGAGGAGCTTAGAACCCGACAGGGGCTACGCGTGGGCACCTGGGCGCTAATGTGACCCTGACCGGTTAAGCGAAGCCCTCGGGGGCTTAACCCAAAAGGAGCAGTGGATGGGTGCAGAGCTCCCAGTTCTTCACATGACCCTAGGCGGAGAGAAAAGGGCCCAAGGGGGGCTGAACTCCAGATCGGTAGCGATTTGGCAGCACAGTGATGTAAGGTGGTGGCCGCTGAGTGGCTAGTGGCTGCCTGGTGGCAGGAGGGCGGCGCAAGCCCTTTATATGGGCAGCACAGGATTTTAATCAAAATATTTGATTTTAAAAAAAAAAAATTGTTTTTTTCTCAAAAACAGTGACTCAAAAATTGCGTCTAGGGGCTGTATGGCCCTCGGGTAAAAAAAAATTTCCTCTCCGAACGACTGTGTCAAAATCAAACAAAGTTTATATCAAAATAGGGGGTTTTGGATGCTACGAATGCAGCGACAAGGTCCATTTGGGCCCAAAGTGCTCCAAAAATCAGGTGACCCCTAGATTTATTATAAAAATCATCGAGCTTGAAACCCTCACAGATTTGGCAAACGGTGACCAAAATGAATGAAATAAAAGTCATTTCTAACTTTTTCCAACGCTCTGAATCTAACGAAAAACCCCCGATTTGATCCAAGATACTACATAAAGATGCTCAAGGAATAAAACTCTCGAGGGACCCTAAACGAGCTTTGTAATGCATTCCTCCAAAAAAGATGAGAAGGGGCTGCAAATCGAGGCTTTGATACCATGTTAGAAACCAAGATTTGAAATGCAAACCAGAAAAATCACCTTCCATAGAAGAGAGAAAAAATAGTAGAGATTGCATAAAGATGTGCAAATTGATATATTCAAAGTACAATAATTACAAGAGATAATTTGCTTTATAAAAGCAAAGATGCATAAATCTAATCTTATCTTGAGCAACAAGATATCTCAATAAGATAAAGATGAAAACCTATAACTTAGGAATTAAATATGCCTAAGTAAACTTATGCAAAGTGTAATTAAATATTAATTACACCAACAATAATAATGGTGCAGATGTTGTAAACACATTAAGGGATCACCCTTCTAGGTCTTGCAGAGCCGGAAACGTAGGAGACTTTTTAAAGTCCTCGTCAGTTGGTCCAGCTTCTTCGAACTTCCCTTGATTGGAATTGGCAATTCCATAGGTAGATTAGAAGACAAACCTAGTTACATTGTAAGAAACAAACCAACAATCATATTGAGTTGTGTAACCTTGGTGCTTATGGAATGCTTTGATGTGTTTAATCATTTATAGACATTTGGTTTCAATCAATGTGTGTGTTATCTATGAGGTTTTTATACTGTCAATTGCTATTTAGCTATGTATGAAGAGGTACATATGAAATGATGTTATAAGCATGAGAACGGGTACAAAATCACACTTACTTAAGTATCTATTATAGATGTTCATAGAGGGATATGTATAATGCATTTGGATTCATGCACATAAATTGCATTGAATCTTATCTTCATGAAAAGGTCAACTTCAACCTTTTAATTATCATTTTAATTAAGCCATGTCAAGAAGTTCTTATATACAATTCAACCTTGTAATCATTTGACATTGTTTTGAAGAATAGATCTCTCTTATTGTTTGAACTATTATTATATTCTTAACCCATTCAAACGGACCATCATTGTCCTATTGCAAAGATTTCAAATTTATTACCCATTCTTCTTGCCACCTGATTAATTATAGTTTAATCCTACATGTCACAACCCTCCTTGAATATCTAATTAATTCAATTTAATAGTATCAACAAAGTAAATGATATTATTGAGGTAATACTGTCAAGAAGGTTATGATTATGATTGATATATTAGAAACAAAATTCCTATTTTCTTATTATTACAAACTTTAAGGATGTTTATGTATGCATCAATAATTTTAAACATTTTAAAAATTTATATATATTAGATGAGATTAATTTAAGATCTTGTTGAGGCACAGCTATCTTTTAAGTAAATAAAATAAAATAAAAATATATAGAACTATGAAATTTAATTATGTTTTCTTAATTATATTTTATTTTGAGAGGGATATTAGTAATAATATTATTATTAATATTGTTATTAATATTGGTGTTAATCTTTATGTTTTTGATTAAAGAAAAAAAAGGTTTTGAAGGGACCCGAAACCCTTTACAAACCAAAACAAAGCTGCAAAAAGGACAACCTGCAACTAGCCAAAACAACCAGCCCCCAAGCAAGACCCTTCAAGATTTACATTTAGAACTTTTCTTGTGGGAGAAAAGAGTCATGTCGAAAGAAGGCCGAGAGAATTTTATTTTCTTTCCCATAACAGTAATCTAGCCTTCTTCCACTTGCGCTGCCTTATCATGCCAAGCCAACACACAATTTTCCTGAAGATGAATGCCTGCAGCCACAGTCTCAGTGATTTCAACATTATTCTTCCGTTCAGGCACAAACATATTAGAAGACCCACCAGAAATGATAGCTGAGGCATTATCAGCAAAAGTGGCAGCCTAAGACCCAATCTCTCGCTCTTTAGGGGTTTCAACAAGATAATTTTGTACAGCATCAACAGCCCCACCATTTGAGACATTCAGAGGGGATGTCCCAAGACCTTGTGGTTTTGATGCAACCACCTTAGAAAAACTCCTATGTTGTTCAGTTTTCTTCTCTACCGTATAATGTTGTAAAGAGGCACCTCTCCACCAAGTAGTCGTCTTTGTTTTTTTCTCAAATCCGCATTGAGCAGTAGCATGACCTGTTTTAAAACATCTTCTGCAACAGAAAGGAATCCCTTCATAGTCCAAAGATTGGACCCAAGAACCCTTTATGTTAATCTTTATGTTAATAATGATATCAAATGATATTTCCACTATTAGTGTTAGCTTTAATATTAAAGGATTAATGTTAACATGAATAATATTGGTAAATATATTAACACAATTACTATTATCACATGTATATTTAAGTATAACAACATTGTGAGTTTTAATATGAAATGATAATATTTTTAAAATTTGAATTGCCACCTTGGGGGAATTATAGAGAATTATGCTAAATCACTTATATGCATATTAGATCAGTAGAATTTCATAAAATCTTACCTTGAATTTGTAGAGTGTCAAGTCTCCCCAATTCCAACGTATGGGATGTCAACCGAATTTAATTATCATCTGCATGTTAATTAATTTCAAGGAGCTCATAATCAAATTGTTTGAGCTGAATAATGCTTTGGTTCTTGAGAATTGCACAATACCGTTTAAAATGTTTAAATTGGGAACTAATGGTGTCAGCAAGTAGTGTCGGCAAGTAATCTAGGTGGCAAATTAATTAGATCCTGTGTAATAAATGAATCATAGAGAAGAGAAGAGGGCAGATAAGAAAATGGCTTCGGGCCTTTCACTCTCCTTTCGCACAGTGCCACCTGGTCGCCTGCCATCTGCCACGTTGAAAAATCCCAGCAATGCATTTCCCTCATTAAAAATTTTCAACGACTTCAAAAAAGGCGTGATTTTCAGGTGCTTGGGTCAGGCCTCTTATCACGTTCTTCAGAAGGCTAGTTTTTGGATGATCGTCGTTGCAACTAAGAAACGGGGGATTCTGCAAAACAAAAAGGCATCGTTAATTGGAGAAGAGGCGGATCTACTACAGATCCCACACCCACATGAAAAAAAAAGCTTCCGTTGGGGAGAAGCGGAACATTCTTTGCATGATCTTCAAGCACTGGAAAATGCACAGTTTCCCCTCCTGCCCCTGAAGTGTCCGTGCATCAGAAAAGAGCTTAGAGTTGATGTATAAGGGTACAGGTGTGTTACAAAAAATACCAGAATGGAAGGGAATGAATGCTTTGATTATATATGTCCTGGCTGTATGTGATCTCTTTGCTGCTGCGCTATGAGGATTCTACTGGAGATATCCTGAAAAGAATATTGTGCGTCTCTCTTAACCTTTCTCTTTTGTGCTTTCAAATGCATCATTTCAGATAATTCAAACATTCTTATTAATAATTAGAATTTGGTTTCTAGTCATCAAAGGAAATTCAATAACTCCTTTAGCTTCATTTCACACATATAGAATGAAATATAATAACAAAATATACATCAGTTTAGTGAAACATGGTTGCTCCTTGAAGAGAGCTGAGTTTTGATTGAAACAAACTATTGCTGCAGACAAAATCAGTCTTGCTCATATCAATTTTGATAAATAATCATGTTATTTTAAAATAGGAAAAAAAAATACCATCAACAATTGGATGTGGGTAAGCTAGTACAAAATTAGTAAGGGAATTTTCTTTTTTCTTACCTGTAAAGTTTTATTTTCAGAGATTTTTATTTCTGCATTTGTAGTATTTAGTTACTATTATGTGCTATGGATAAACAAATTCACTTTTATTTATTAGTGCCTTATTTTCTATTAATAAATAAGCTGTGAATTCTTTTGGTCATTGCTTGGGATACTGAATATGGGAGAATTGAAAATTACTGTCAAGATCTTAATAATGCGCACACTTAGGTTTTAACATTACGACATCTTTTACCCTACACAGTTAAATATATAACAACACTAAGTAAATGTTTAAACCTGGAAAGGTTTTAATTGTGCTTGTTATTGATTTATTGTTTGATTTATTTATTTATTTTCAGATTAAATATATAAAAATCATTTATCATGGGCCAGGTTGTGAAACGACAATTATGATATCTATTTGCAATTATATATAACAATAAGTCAATTTTAGTAAGAATAAAAATAGAATAAATAGGCATTCCTATATATAACACAACTATTTGCAGAGAGGGCTGATTCTAAGAAGAATCAATTTTCTGTTACTTGCTCAAAGCTGGCTTAGATATTGTGATTCAATTTTCAAACACTATCCTCCAATTTAACATATTCTTAGTAATTGCTCTAGCAAATTGGGAGTTCTCCTAAACAAATTTGCATGTGTAATGTCACATATGGTCTGTTGGGCATTACTGAAACTTGAACTGATAATTTTCAATGCAGTTGCAAGATTTGCATGCATGTTGAGTTAATGTTACAATTTTGTTTTGTATTTTCCTTTACAATCTGGAGCTTTGCAGCCATTCCTAAAACATGCTACCAAAGAGATCATGTAATCTTATATATTATGTTGGGAAAATGTTTGTATTTGACTGTGCAAGCATTTTTTTTTCCCTAGTTCCACGGAGATTCCCTGTCGGAGAAGCGGAGGATGGGTTTTGGGGTCAAGAGGCAAAACTCTCAATGGGTGAGGAAATATAGTGCCAATTATAGTATCAAACCATAACTCTTAAATCTTTTCGAATTTTGGAAAACCGCCCGCGTTGTTACTCAATTTGGGCCATTCTGCACGAAACCCATGTTCCAGAATTTCGAGATTTGCCTTTATCTGCACGCAAATCGATGCAGAAGTTTAGTGCCCAGAAACTGCTGAAAACATTTTTTTTTCTATTTATTTCCCTTACCTTTTCTATCATCATCACAGCATGTATACGCCTTTTCTCCTGCACTCAATAGGTTGGCCTGTGGATAGCATACAAATCAGCTTCCTGTTTGTTGAATGTGAATTTAAATTAAAATGCCTTTAACAAATTTAAGCACTTCCATGGCGTGTCTTAGTCACCTCTCCATTCATTTCTCAACCCCACCCCTGTACCATGTACGCCTTATTGTTACATAGATAGTTTAGCTATGGGCTGTTTTTACTTTAATTTGAATATCTGGTTGAGTATAAGACCAAATATATTGGACTCAACAACAATATCATAAGGTTGCCTTACAATTATTTTATTTAGGATTTAATTAGTATTTATGTCAAATGAGTAGTGCCACTTCTGTTATAAGTATGGATAAAAATGGTTTCAGTTTACATTGCTTATTCATATATAATAAAGACCATCTAATAATAGAATAATTTTATTAGTTTGTGTTCAAATAACTAAAGAGGAGCGGTTTCATTATACTTATCTTGATTTAGAGGTATTTCGCCCTTAATTCTTCTAAAAATACCTACATTTACATCCATAAGGTACTTGCTAAATATTTGACTTTCACATGTAGATGTATCATGAAAATTTGTTATTCATTGTTTTATGGTGCTAAGGTTTTTATGCCTATTGAACTAGAGTTTCATTCATTGCATGTTCCTTTTGAGGAATTATTGATGCCATTGCACATAGAGAACAAAGATAACACAATCTTGAATGATTTGATGGGAGAAGAATTAATCCATTAGACAAACCTCATGCATATCAAAAATAGTTAAATAAAACTTTATTCTTAAATTAGAATTCAACTTATATTATTCACTCAATATCTTGAACTTCTATGGAATATAGTCTTACCTTCATCATATTACCTTGTCCTTTTCAATCAATCTTGAAACATTGAGGATATAATGATCTCCCTCAAATATTGAGAGACATCTCGAATACCCTAAGGATGATCCACCCTTTGTACAACAATAATTATATAACTATATGTATATATATGTATAGATAGAAAGAAAGTAAAAATAAAATAAAATAATAATATTAATAATATTAATAAAACTCACTTTATTGATTAATTAATCATTAATAAATGATATATATGTCATTTAGGTGATGGAATGTTTGGGAACTTAAATAAGGGACCTATGTAAAATTAACTTATTAAGATAAATTCTTATATGTACCTTGACGCTAGATTAGATTAGATAATTTAGATTGATTTGATTACTTGTTTACTCTTACTAGAACAAACACAACCATTATCAGTTAGTTGATGAATTTAGTTTATTTCACATTAGAAGCATAGTATTATTGTTATTGATCTAGTGACTATAATTTTAGGTGATGATGTAATATTAAGTAAATTCAAGATACGGTTCTGATTTATTAAAGTGTGGAGTACTACCAAATAATGAATGCTTGTCAATTCTTTAGTATAATATAAGTTACCTAATATGGAGGAAGCATATTTAGTTTTAGGTGAGTGGTTAATGTCATGAACAATATTTGGTTGAGCAATAATGTAGATGGTCTTCGTTAAATCACCTTCTTGTTATTTCAAATAATGGTTAGAGTAAATTCATTATATCAATTTAATAATTTCATGATATAGCAAGAGGAACCTCCTAATCTTATTAATGTTTATTGTGACCTTTGAATTGTTTAAACCATAACCATCATTATAATCATCTATTTAAGATATGATATGCTCATCTTCATCCTAGATAATATGTGGTTAGCATGTTTTGTGAAGTGATCCTTGCGTAATCTTATAATTGGGGTTGTTAACCCTTACCCTATATAGTAAAGGAGTCTTTATAGATTAACCATTGTTGTCCAATTGTTATATGTATTTTCTACCCTGTTGTGGAATTATTCGGTAGTTACACCCTGATGAAATGTGTCATTATTGGTCAAACGAGAATTATTGGATCAAGGGAGATGAACCTAAGATATAGGTGTACATGAAGATTGTTTACTCTTGCAAATTTACATTCAAGAATTTCTCTCTGGAGTGTGTTTCCTAATATATCTTTACTAAGGTCTATGATCCTCGCTTCACCTAAGGTGGGTGGTCGCCGATTATGAAACTATCTAGGGTAATGGACCCTAGAAAGGGTTGTGTACCTACTCTTTAAATGTGTAATTTGTATGGGTCACATGATGTTGTGGAGTAAATGATCAAGTTTAGTGTGTATAAACGATGTGTTATGTTTGCATGGAGGTAGAGTTGTCTTTTGATATCTTGTGGATGTGCCCTATGTGGATGAGTCAATGAGTTGGAGAAACTCAAGTTTTCGAACTATGGTGCCTCTACAAATTATATACGTAGGCAAAGCCATCAAGCGATGAGCCCCTGAGGTATTAGGTCGTGACCCTAGAATTGTTCTTCTAAGTCTTGTATGTGGCTTGTCATTTCTTGTTGATATCATAAACTACCCTTGATTTATATAGCCTATCTTAGTAAACTTATGCTAACTACCTTTGGTCTTATGTGTGTGCCTAGTCATGTATACCTTGCAAGTATAAGTATTAAGAGTGAGGAATTTTTGACATGATGGAATGTAAGAGGTATGTTAAGCCGACCCAAGTACGTAGGCTCTATTTCTAAAAATAGTAAATCATTTCTATCTTTGCTTCTTACTAGTGTGATCATTGAATTTAGCTGTACATAAGTAGTGAACTGTGTTGTTATTGTTTTTTTAAAGAAACAAAAAAATATATATAAAAAATTAGTAAAGTCATTGTGGATTGTTAGGTTGTTTAGAGTATGAAATGTGGTCATGATAATAAGTGTTTGGAATAATACAACTTGTTGACCTTGTGAAGCTTGAAACCCTAATTGAAGGCCACCTAGCATAACACACCTTACTTTCCTATGGATCCTTTCCATGTGCATAGGTGATTATCATAACACATATTGTTAAGCATGAAATATGAATGTGAGTGGAAACCTATCGAATTTATCATACAGATAGCTTTGGTATGGTAAGTACAATGAGAGTTGGCACAGAGGAATGACTTTCTCACTAAGCCACCTTCCTGGAGGATACTCACCTAGTGGATGACTTGAGGTTCCACTACCCTGGAGTGAGCATAAAATTGATAGCTAAGATGCATTCCACATTGCGTTGGACCATTTAGGCTTTATTTTCTTATTCTTTGATATTGAATGATTGTGTATCTTTGTCATTGTTGCATATATAAATGTCTTGAATGTCTACTTTAGTGTGAGTTTAACATGGGGTCATACTCTCACTAAAGTGGGGGGAAAATGTATTAACAAAATATCTCTTTTTCCTTAATTTAAGAATAATTAATAAATAAATGAGCTTGATTATGCCTTGATTTAGTGTTGTAATTTTTTGTACACATTCACATTAAGTTTAGTTCCCTTTTAAACTAAATGGACTTAATGGGGCCTTATTTAGGGTGTTGTAAACTGCATCATTACACTTTCATATTAATCTAGGGCTTTATAAATTAATTGAGGTTAATTATGCCTTAATTGGCCCCTTTAATTCAAATCCAAGCCTAATTAATTATAGATTTCAAGGGATAAAGCCTTACATTTTTAAATGATATTACACAACATTTAATTTTTGAAGGTGTGTATCCTAGGTTAGTGACCTAGGACCTATTTTCCACATGTTGAATGGGTCCTCACAAGGTCCTAGGACCCTATTTTCACAAGATCTTTCATATTTATTGAGTTGTGTCATAGCTAAGTGAGCTAGGACCTATTTTCCACATTGTGAATGGGTCCTCACATAGACCTAGGACCCATCTTTGAAATATGGTTTTTGACAGTATTTTAATGATTTAAAATCCTATATTTTATGTCGGCTTGTGATATTTGAATTTTGTGATTTAATATTGAGTTATTTATAAATACAATGTTATTTCATTATGTTTCACCTAGAAGATAATTTCATGCAAGTTAAGAGTATTCAAGCTAGAGCATTTAAAAGAATTTTCTAAAGAACTCAAGGGCATATTTGAAGGAGATTGTTGCATCAATCAAGATCCATTTCATCATGTCAAAGGTATAATGTGTCAAGCATGTTGTTGAGCTAATGTGTTTATGTAGCATTCAAGATCAATCAAGCATATTCAATGTGTTGTTTCTAATCAAGTTGATGATCAAGATCTACATTCTTTGAGTCCACTTCATGCTAGATTGCATATTTATAGTCCAAGGTTCAATTGAGGTTTGGTGATTTGTAGCATTGTTATTCATTCATCATTCCTTTATGCTTCCATTTATTTCAAGGTTTAATTACCAAAACGGGGTTTGACTTATTCCCTAAAAACACAACATTTTTCTCTCCTTTTTGATGTGTGATTTTAGGTTTTAGGTTGAAAGATCATTTGGAAAGAAACATTGGAAATGTTGTCAAAGTTTTCAAAGTTTCTATAAAAGTTGTCAAATCACAAGAATTGAGCTATAGTCTGATTTATTTCTGGCTTTCTGATAGTCTCTAACTAGGATCTAGTAGTGTAGAAATTGAAGAATAAGCCCAAAACTTAATTTTCCAGAACCCTAGTCAATAACCATTCACCATAGGATGAATGAGTCCTCAATGAGGCTCAAAAATGCACTTTTTTTAACAAGTTCACAATGTTTGACCTTCTTAAAACCTACCTTATGATTGTTATATCAGTTAGGTTTTATTTTTTATTATCATTTACACATCATAACCCTCATAATTAAATGAAATATAGAATTTAAAATTAGGTTCATCATCTTGATTTAATTTTGGTGAACCTCCTTTTCTTTCCTATGTTTTAGGATCACATTACACACATGCAATCACAAATAATAGAAAGAGAAGACAAATATGGAACATGTGAGTCAACCTATAACAAGTCATGCACAACCCAATATTATTCATCATATGTCGAGGGTAAACAACTAGCCAAAGGGAAAATGAAAATTGTTGTACTAGGAGCATCACTAGGTTCAACATGTGGTGAACCACTCTTGTTAGGAGGATCGTCATAGTTATTATCATCTCAAAACATGGAAGAGGAAAAAATTAAATTCAACCAATTGTCCATTTCATCATCAATCTTAGGAATTTCATCATCATTATCATCCAATTTAATCATAACAGGAAGCCTAATGATAATGTCCATAGAAGTTTCTTATTGTTTTATTTTGGAAAAGGTGGAGAATAATCATGCTTTGTTTCAATTAGTTTTTGATCTTGATTTTCTATTTTATTCTCTTCTTTTAAACTAAAAGCAATAGCATGATTCCTATGCCTACACGCTTTAGCATTTATGTTTCTTTTTGTATGATTTTCATGTTGTTACTATGTAGGAGTAGGTTTATCAAACATAAGCTTCTTTTCTTCTTGCAAGGGAGGAACAAAAGGAACCATGAGATGTTCTTCAACCACTTTCTATTTAGCTTTATAAACTTGTTTAATATTAGGAGGGACAATAGGAATTATTTGGTTATCTTGGTATTTTATAGGAGATAGGTGAAGGATTTTTCATGGGTTGGTATTGCTTACTTGGAAGGGCTTTTGGTTCAATCATGGTTTCATCAATTATAGGAGGCTCAATCATGGGTTGAGGCATATTGCTAAGGGATAATTATACTATGTGCTTTGCCTTATACTTTTGATAATATTTGAAAAGGAAGTCCTCATGAGGCTTAACGGGTTCTATAGGTTTGGGCCAAAAGAAATCCAATGAGAATTCCCATGAGAAGACATAAGATTAAAGCCACTATGGTACAGAGTAAATATTTCATGTCCAAATGAAAAATTTAAGCATTTATGCACTACCAATAGGATGACATTCATGGAGCATGGCCATGGATAACCAAGATTCACATGAAATTGGTACAATGATGGGATGACGAAGAATGATACATTCAATTGTTTTGGTCCAACTTTTAAAGGAAGAGTGATCAAACCTATCGTTGACAAGAAAAAACATTATGGGTTTTAATCCATGCTTTTAGTTGTTCATAATAGTCTTGATAAGCCTCATGCAAAAATAATAATTCTTCAGTAATCACATTCTCTACACACACAAGATGAATTAATATCCCATTAGTTGGCTTGTCATTGATTCTTATAGTGATGTAAAGAGTACCATTAGATGCACATCTATTTATTTCATTATGTGAGAAAGTAATTTCAAGGGGAATTTTGGTTTGGCCCTTATGAGGTTACACATCAATGAATCCAACCACATGTTCTAAGTCCACTTTATTTTCATTATATTGTCATTATTTGTATCTTAAACTTTGTCAACATTCATCACATCATTCTTGGTATCACTAGCTTTCAAAAAAGAGATATTATGATTTGGCATTGGGTTGGTAAAGATTTATAATTTTTTGTTGGTTGGGACAATAAAATTATTTCCTTGATCATTAACACCACCAACCTAGATGTGATTAGAATCACGAGGTCTTGCACAATATGTTTAAGGAACTTACATTGTTCTATATTGTGTCCATTTTGTCGGTGATAAGGGAAAAAGGAATTTGAGTTGAAGTTTGGAGGTAAAGGATTAGTGGTATGAATGGATCTAATAGGAGGTAAGGTAATTAGGTTATTACTTATAAGTTACAACATGATGGAGTGAAGGGTATCAGGTAAAGGGGTAAGTTATCTACCCCTCTCCCTAAATGGATATGGATTTTTTTATTTTATAGCAGCCACTTGGGAGTTAACATGTTGACTTGTTTTATGTGTATTTATTTGTACTAATCCATTGTTTTGATTCTTGGAAGGTTGGAAATTGTTATTGGGTACGAATTTGGACTTATCAGAATGGTTGGGAAGATCTTTTTCTTCATGATGACTAACCAAATTTAGATAATCATGAAGTGCCATGCACAAGTGTGTAAAGTAGTGAAACTTCAACATCTTAAGTTCAGCTTGAATATTGGTATGAAAATTTACTATAAAAAATTATTTGAAGGTCAGTATCAGGAATTTTAATGTTAATTTGTGAGTAAAGAAATTGGTATCATACTAAGAAATCAATGACCTTTTCATATTTTTTATTACATTGTATTATATCAGCTAAGGTTATCTTGGGACCCATGTGCACTTGGAAATAGTTAATAAAGGCATAAAAATGTTCATTGAATGAACTAATTGAGTTATTCGGCAAGGAACAAAACCACTCCTAGGTAGTGCCTTTCAAGAACCTAGGGAAAATTTTAGCCTAGATTTTATCCTCAAAAATGAAGTCACTACATAAGGATGCATATGTCGAGACATGGTTACTAGGGTCTCCTTTTCTACCATGTTTCTCAAATCTAGGAATCTTTATTCCTTATGGCATTTGTGCTCCAAGGATAAAGGGATTCTCTTGACATATTGTGAAGGCTAGCTATTTTGACTTTGGTTTAATCTAGCATTTTTTTGTTGGAGGGATGAAACATTTTGCAAGAGTTGGTTTAGAATGGGATCCTTGTTTCTTTTGTAAGCTAGGAGTGAATATGGTGGAGGTGTATATGTATTTAGAGAGAAAGTGAATTGTAAGTTTTTGAGGGGAGATGGATTAGGAGATATAAGATTTGAATGCAAAAAGCTAAAGGGATTCCTAGTGAAAATACCTAAGATGGTATTAACATTTCTAGTAGGTTGTTTAGTTGTTGTAATAATTAGATTAGTATATGTAGGAATAGAGGTCATAGTTGCGAAAGGAGGAATTATATTTCCACCTTGAATTTGAGTGAACCCCAAAGTTTAAGCACAACTAGTAATAATAGGAACATGTTTATCAATAATGTGAGCTAGGTTATGCATAATTTCTATTCCTTGTTCATTATCAAGTACTTTTCTCATGTTATCTATGATAGGAATTGTAGTACCAATAATGTATTTAGAACTCACAAAATTTTGCAATCTCTCTAAATCTTCATCCATTTTTTTTAGTTCTTCTTGAGGGACATTAGCAACCATTGTGTCAACATCAATCATATTGGTTGTTGGTAGGGTGGTCATGGAAAATGAGGTATCAAAGCTATGGTACATAGTGGGTTGACTAGATCAACACTATGGGTGAAAGAGTTGGAAAAATCAAGATCCACAATGAGTGTACTAGCATAGGATGGAATGAGTCTCAAACTATGTCTCACTACAGTATTGGTAATAGGACACCAGGTTGTGAAGCTCATTCAATTTTCACCAAACCTAGATGCAAATTGAGAATAGGCACTAGATAAATGCAATAAAACACCATAGAATGTGAAATGCAATGCAAGTATGTAAAAAGAGAGAAATTTTTAGATTTTAAACAAGATAATTTACTGACTATACTATGCAAAAGCCTAAAAGTGACATCTTTTAATTCCAATTTTTATTTTCAAACAGTGTGCTCAATTTGACTAATTGAACCTAATGCAAAAATGAATGATTTTTCTAATTTTTAAAACTGAAACCCATATTTAATAGAAAATCAAAAGAAAAACAAAGATAAATCACTGCCTAAAATATTGAAGCAACACCTATACAAGGAAAAAATTTCCCTAGGGTGAATGGGTCTTAGCACATGGGTTACAAAAATTTAAATCTAAGTCTAAGGTTTAACACTATAATTTCCTATTTCAGACCATAAAATATGGTTTCAGTAATTTATTTTTCTAGATTTTGATGTCTAAATGCAAGTGAAGTGAATAAAAAATGATGAACAATATGACACTTTTTGAAATGCAATTTTGACTCTATTTGTTAATGTGAATGATGTTGTAAGAATGAAGAAGATTTCCATTGGTTGGTTGTCATTTATGAGTTTCCGTTGATGTCAACACCACATCAAAACCACATGATGAATGTAAAATCAATATGATGGATTTCTACATAAAATTATTTTGCAAAGGAATTTTGACTAGGTGTTCATACTGACAATTTCAGTACATAGTGCCCTCCCATATTTTGGTCTATTTTTGTTGATCTTTTTAGATATACCTATGGGGTTCTAGTATGTTTTCCATAGATATGCTTGAAATATTATTTTATATTTTCAGTTGTCTTGGTTAAGTGGTTCGAAATTTGTAAGTAACTAAAATTCAACAGATATAGTTTACATAGTTTTCTATGTACTGGACCTTACCTAACTATTCTACATTCCGGCATAGATTTGAGTTATATGTTGCAACTTTTTGAAAATATTTATAGGTTTCAATACATTGTATATTTCAATTGTGACAACATTTCATCATCCTTATATTTATTGGTGTTCATTAGTTGGAGTATTCTACTTTTTGGTTCTATGCTTGGCCGACTCAACTTATGCAAAGAGTTGAGAAGATTAAATATTTGAGCCAAATGAAAAGAGGTATTTTTTTTGGTCCATGTCAAACTATGTTTCTTATTTTTTAGCACAAAGGCACTTTGGTTTGAATTGAGTGCTGACAAGGCACATTTTTCTTAATTCGAGGCTACATCTAATTAGGAAAACCTAATTGATGGTTAAGGTGAAGATTGATATATATATGGTTTATTTGTGTTTTAAGAGGATAGATAAGAACATGAGATGATCTAAATGCAAGTTGTGATGTGAATATTATAAAACTATGTGAATAAGCTAGGCATTAAGTGATTGAGGCATGAAGATAAAGAAAACCAAAGACTAGTAATCTGAGTTGATTGTACAATGAGTGGTAAGCTTCAAAGGAACTAAATTCAACATAAGATAGATGCATTTATCTTGGTTCAAACTCTAGTTGTGAAGCCACTTCTCTCGTGTCTTTCTTTTCTCTATGAATAATGAGTTCACGTTCATAGTGAGTCCTCTTGGAAGTGAGGTTTCGGTAATATCTTATAAATGGTTATAACATATTATGAGTTAATCCTCATTATTGTTTTTTCATTCTTGTGTTTTCCATGTAAAAATCCTGGTGTTCATGTGTTGTATGTGTTATGGGTTATTTATGCTTACATTCCTTATAATTGCTAAGTATGCTCTAAAAATTGGATGGTTTAATAGAATACTAATTCACCCCCCCTCTCAATATTTCATGGGTCCAAAAAATGATTGATCATACATTAATATGCAAGTACCATACAAAATTAATGTAATATGCATGTAAATTTTTTATTTTTCTGATTTTAAAGGATGTAAAGTGTAAAACTAAAACCCTAAATGAGATGAAAACTACTACAATTTTAACAAACCTAAATGAGATAAAAATAATAATGCAATGTAATGCAAACTAATGCAAATCCTAAATCTATGGTTTGAATGGACTCCAAATTTAGAATTTTTGGTGCACAATGTCAAGTTCACCAAAATTAAACATAAAAAAATGGGTCCATCACAATGAAATGATAACAAAATGGGTATGATGGACCCATATTCCTTAGATGATTAGTAAAAAGAGATCCCTTAGGGAAATATTTACTTTCAATCCTTAGGTGAGTCAACCTTGATGGAGATCATGTTGTTTTCATTATGACTTAGGATGGGGTAAATCGGCCTGAAATACACTTTTGTGAGAAAAATTAAGAATAGGTAAAAAAACCAAATTGTGCAATGTAACACTTGAAACTTGAAACTTAAACCTTAATCTAATATAACTAACAAAGTAATTATATATCTAAGAAAAGTGTCATTTTATGCACGTGTCATAATTTTTTTTGTGTTGAGTGTCCTTCTAGGACTCATTCACCTTATGAAAAATGGGTCTTGCTATAGGGATTAAAATTTTCTTTCATAGTTTGTTGGTCCTTGGTCTATACTCTCAATTTCTTTGGGTTTCATAGCAAAAAATTTAGAATTAAATTCTAGAAGTGAGTTTCATGGCTTGATGAAAATTTTGAGAACTTTGCAACTTTGATGACTTTTGTTATTTTTCTCCTTTGATAGATCTTCAATCCTTCTTCAACCTAAGATTTGAAAAACATAAAAGAATTTAAAAAAATGTTTTTTTTTTTTTTTTTGTGAATGAGGGTTTGCCTTGGTTAAACCCCATTTTGGTAATCAAACCTTGAAATAAAAGAATGAAACATGAAAGAAATGATGAATGAATAATCTCTATGTTGCAAGTCACCATACCCTTGATTGGAGTTCCTTGAAGGACTAAAAATTAGTAAATCTCTCCAAGGTCTTGATCTTGAATGAAACAACTTGGTTGAATGTTGACCTTGATGCCTAAAATTTTACTTGAATGTTTGAAGCCTACATTACAATGTTGGTTGCAAAAACATGCATGAATGATGATAACTTTGACATGATGCTTGAGATCTTGAATGCTATAACAAATGCTTAATAAATTTTCTCTTGAAAAAATTTGACAATAATCTTAGCTCTTGGAAGGCTTGCATGTATTTTCTAGATTGCTTATAGGATTTAAACTGATAAAAAGATGTATTTATAGGTATTTTTCTAATTTACGAAAAAATAAACATTACAATCTAATATTTGAATTTTAATTTGCATCATAAAAAGGGCCAAAACATATTAAAATTTTGAATTTCTCAACTAAAGGGGATCCATTCACCCAAGGGTGAATGGATCCTGACCTAAATTTCTAGGACCTATTCATTTTGAGGCACGTTGAAAATGATAATTACATTAATTAAATATTGAATCCCCTTTTAGAAATTGTAATTAATTAGGGTTGTACATGCATGATTGGGCTAATTATAGGTGTAGTGTAGAAAAAAGTAACCCTTTTTCACACTTAATTTTGGAATAATTAATATTAAAATAATTTTAATCATGCCTTGATTTAGTGTTGTAGTGTGTTTTACACATTCACATTAAGTTCAACCTAATGGTGCCTTATTTAGGGTGTTGTAAAGTGTATCTTTAAAATTTCACACTAATCTAGGGATTTATTGATTAATTGAGGTTAATTTGAGCTTAATTGACCCCTTTACTTCAAATCCAAGCCTAATTAATTGCATTTTTCGAAGGATAAAACCTGAAACTCTTAAATAATATTAGACAACACTTAATTTTGCAAGGAATGTGTCCTAGGCTGGTGACCTAGGACCCATTTTCCACATGGTGAATGGGTCCTCACTAGGTCCAGGACCCCCTTTTACATATCATTTCACATCCCTCGAAGTATGTCCTAGTTAAGTATGTTAGGACCCATTTTATTTATGGTGAATGGGTCCTCACTTAACATAGGACCCCCCTTGGGATATGTTTTTGGAAATATTTTAATGATTTCAAATCCTAGGTTTGATGTCAGCTTGTGTTATTTGAATTTTAATATTTAATCTTAAGTTATAATGTATAAATATAAGGTTATTTCACATAGTTTCATCCTAGATCATAAGCAACAAGAGTACTTTCACAAGAGCATTATAGAGCATTCAAGAAGGAATTCAAGGGAAGATTTATCAAGGTTTTATTGCATCAATCAAAGGTCTATTATCATGTCAAAGGCATGCATGTTGTTGGAGCCAACATGTTGATGTAGAGTTCAAGATTACTTCAAGCATTCAAAGACATCATTTCATATCAAGTTTCATGATCAAGAACCACATTCATGGAGGCCACTACATGCTAATTTCAGATTTACATTCCAAGGTTCAAACAAAAGTGTGGTGAGGTGTGACATAGCATTGTTCCTTCATCATTCTTTCATTTCTTTCATTGTTTCATTACAAGGTTTAATTACCAAAATGGGGTTTGACCAAGGAAACCCCTATTCCCTAACAAAAAAACATTTTTCTTCTCTTTGATGTGTGATTGCAGGTTTTAGGTTGAAGATCAAGTGGAGAAAAAATTTCAAAAGTTGCAAAGTTGTCAAAGTTGTCATCTTTCTTGCAACATCATCAAAAAGTATTCTATATAATTTATTTATGACTTTCGGAGCTAAACACCCTAGGATCTAGGAGAGTAGACATTGAAGAAAAGAACCCAAAATTTGATTTTCCAGAAACATAGTAGGGACCCATTCGCCACTTGGTAAATGAGTCCTTAGTGAGGCCCGAAAAAACACTTTTTGCAGTAGGTACACAACATTTTAGTATCTTAAAATCTACCTCTTTACTATTATATCAATTAGGTTTTCTTTCTAATATTCCTCTATAAATAATTGAATGAAATAACAAGTGAAAGGGGTGGTTAATCATCATTGTTGGTCCATTTTGGGTGAACCCTCTTTTCCTTTATTTCATTTTAGTGAACCTAAAATTTTGAGCATTATAATTTTATGATTTTAGGAGTTATTTTCATATTAGATTATATCTTCCATTCATTTAAATTCATTTTCATTGAATTAGAACACATTTAGAGTGTTTAGTTTACATAAAAATTTGCATCTCATCTAGGGTTTGTAGAATTGCATTGTTTTGCATTCTTTAAATCTAAAAAATACAAAAACATCAGTCATTTTCCATATCATCATGCATCAAATAAATTCTATTTTAAAATTGAAAAAAAATATATATATCGAACTAGGTGTTTCAGGTCATCATTTTGTCATAATTTTAACTCAAATTACACATTGCATTTATAGAAATCGGAACCCGAAACTTAATGTAGCAAACTGAATCTGAAAATGACTATAAATTACCTAAATATTGATTGAAATTTATTTCAAAAACATGATCTAGGACCCATTTTCCCTATGGAGAATGAGTCCCTAATCAAGCCTAAATCTGCATTTTAGGAATTTAAAAACTTCAAGTCTATGTGTCTATTTGTTGCTATCAAATCTATGTTTTAGTTTCTTGATTTTATGTTTTATTCATTTCATTAGATCTACCTTAATTTGGTATATTTACTGCATTGTGTGATTTGAAATTTACATTTACAAGATTTAATTTTCAGCTTCTTACATAGTGTAATCAACAAATTACCTTGTTTTAAATATGAAAACTTGAAAAATGGAAAAGTATTTTAGCAATCTGTGAAAGTTTTTTGTCTCCTTAGTTGATGTTTCAAGTTGTGTTTTTGGAAATGATCCTAATGCAATCAAACCTACTCATGCTCACCCAACTCCTAGTGAGTGTCCTCATGAATTTGACATCATTAGAGAAGATGATGCTAGCATGAATGAATTCATAATTGATTCCCTAAACAATCTTGAGAATAATGCATCTTTTGATACTTTTGTATTGTAGGAAAATACATACCCTTGCATTTTCACACATGTTTGGGCCTCCCATGCTTTTTCTATCCCTATTTATGTCTTAATTAGTCCTATTTTGCATCTGGAAGCCTAATAAATTGTATCTTTTTTATGGCTAATCCCAACAAACATCAAAGGAGAAATGATAATTTAATGATTCTAGCTATGTTCCCTAATTTTTGGGTCAGGAAAAAGATGCTACCTAGGGCGTGTTTTTCCTCCAAAGGTCTTGGGACCCTAATTTCAAGAGCACCTAAAATGGGCCCCTTTTGAATTTTATGCCCTAAGCTTCATCCCTCGGGACTAAGATGCCACCTAGGGCATCTTAGTCCCCCTTAAGGTATTTTTAGAATTTAATTTCAAATCTTGGCAGGATTTAACCTCCTTTAATTATTAAATTCATATGTCAACTTGTGTAATTTTGGGATATTAAGTATAGAAAATTATAAATACAAGGTTCCTTCATTCATTTTCAATCAAGACTTTTGTGAGAGCATTCCTAATAGCATAATTGAGTTCACAAGAGCATTCAAGAGAAATTCATCAAGCATTTGGAGCCATCATCAAGATTCAAGAATCATGTCAAGGATATTCTTGCATCATGTGTCTTTTTAAGCTAAAATTTGTGATGTAGGATTTTGATTCAAGCAAGCAATTCAAGTCAAGATCTATCAAGCAATCAAGCATTTCAAGATCTACAGTCAAGCTAGCCACTTCACACAAGCTTGCAAATTTCATAACAAGCGTTTGGTGAGTTGTAACATTGCATGTTATTCATTCATCATTTACCTTCATTATTTCATTTCATTCCAAGGTTTAATTACCAACAAGGGGTTTGACAAAGGCAAACCCCCATTTGCTAGCAATCAACAAGTTTTTCCTCTCTTTCATGTTTATGTTTATAGATTTAGGTTGAAGAATTGAAGATCATTTAAGCTATAAAGTTGCATTGCAAAGTTGTCATCTTCATAGAAACTCACTTACACGCTAGATCTGGAAGCTTCAAAACCTGAGATTAGAGAAGAAGGAAGTGCATACATTGAGCCTCAAGATCACATTCAGAGATTTTAGAAATTCATATTAGGACTAAGTTGACAACAAGGGTGTCTTAGTCCTCCAAGTGGAATTTTGCAGAGATTCTTTCAGATTTTGTTCCAACATCTGAAGATTCTTCATTTCCCCGCAAAAAATAGTAGTAAGACTAAGTAAACAGGTATGTGTAGGATCATGATGGGCCAAAAAGTGGCAATATGATGGTATGTGGCTGATGACTTTTTTTTACCCAAAATTGATGAAATGAAAAGGGTTTTTAAAGGAGATTCTCTTTCCACTAATATAAATTATGCTTTAATTTTAATTTAATAAGTAATTATTATTCATTTTATATTCAAATTATGACTAAACTCCTAACCATAGGCTGATTGAAAACATCTATAGATTTCAAATGGTATCACATTTTTGAATCCAAAACATGTGTCACATTTTATGCTTCACATACTAGGGATTACAAAATAAAAATAAATTTCATGAAATTTTGACCAAGTTAAGGTGGTTAGACATACAGAGTTTTATATTTTAAAAGTTTTTAATAAAAAAATCATAATTAATTATTTACTTGGAAAAAAATTACAAAAAAATATGAATCACATCAGTGCATGAGTCCTCTACTTATATCTAAAATATTATAAAAAATATTATCATTTTATTGTGGTTAGGGTGGTTAGACAGACACCTACTTCTTATTTTTTCCCTGAAATTTAAGTACCACTGCATTGAAATTTCAAATTTTCACAAAATAGATTTTTTTTTTAAAATACCCTGATTGTTTAGAAACTACATTCAATTTTCTACATATTCTATTCTTACATATTTTTGAAATAATATAGATAACTTATTCAAATTTTTACATTAAGTTTCCTAACTATGGTTTTTCTAAATTTTTTGCAACTTAAGGGCCTATTTTTCCATGATGATCCTGCACATACCCATTTACAATAAGAAAATTTTAGTCCTACCTAGAATATTTTGACAACATTTTTGCATTTATAGAATCCTCTTCACATTTCCAGACTTCTGAGGTACACATACCTAACTTTTTTAGCATTGCTTAATTTCATCATTTGCACTCATTACTTGGCTTGCATTACTAGGTTTTGTGAGTTGAATGTTAAAGTGTCTTTTCCAAGCTTTTACTTTGTGGTGAACCCTTCAAAGCTTATTGAACCCCCTCCTAGGTCTTCCTTGTTGAGAATTGACTCACCTTTAAGGTTGATAGTCAATCCAATTTTGGATCCTAGGACATATTTGAGTGATTATTGGAGAATTGGGGTGTTCTATGATCTAGGTCATAAAGCATCCACACATTTACCCTATTGTTCATTTTGGTGAACCTAACATTTTTGAACATTCATTTTTTCTGATTTGGATTGCATTAAAGTCTCAGATCTAGGTTGCATTCATTCTTGCATTGCATCTTGCATTAGTGAAAGTGCATATAGGTTTATTTTAGCTTTCTTGTATCATTTTATTTCAATGAAAAACTGAAAATTGCATGGCCAGTCATCCTAATTGCATTTAGAAACATTGTGATTACATTAAAAAAAATTTAAAAATGCATTCAACTTTGCATTCAATTTCTTATCATTAGTTACTTTTTCTTGCATTCATTTTCCCATTTTTCTAATTCTCAACATCAAGTCCCTAGATAGGAAATCTGTGAATACTGTAAACAATCTTTATTTTGCTATTTTTATGAGAGAAACCTTTATTGGGACTAAAATTCCCTTATTGGCATCTTAGTTCTTCTCTGGGTTTTTTGCTCAAAACCCTTTCTCTGCTATTTGCTTCTTGTTCCATTCCCTAGACCCTCAAAATTCCTCCAGTAGGACCAAGATTCCCTTACTAGCATCTTTGTCCCTGTTGAATTTGACTTTCTAGTTTTCAGGACTTGAAATTGCTTCTCTGTGCTTCTATTTGTTTCTTTCAATTTTCTGTTGCAGTTTCAGAATTGATGTTATTTCAATTTCTTTCATTTTAAGTGTAATTGTAAGCATAGAATATTGTGTTCATTGCACTTTCTTTGTTTTATCTCTTACATGAGCTATACTACTTGGTTTCCTACCATCAATACTATGGTGATATGAAGTCTGAGACTCATGGCATCCCACGATAAAACACTTGTTGTTGATCTTGGGTTATCTAGCTCTCTTACTCCTAGTGTTGGTAATAGTTCACTAGGTATTGGTTGTACCTTAAATGATACCTCTCTTGCTATGCCTACCTTTCATACAAGTGCTATGCCAAGTCTTCAAATAATGGTTGATAATATCCCTCAACAAAACATAATGAAAATGCATGAAGACTCAGCCAATTTACAAGATAGTGTGAGTACTGAAAAAAAATTCCAACATTGTTATACCTACCATTGATAGTCTTCACCACATGATGGAAAGTGATGAAGGACTAGAAGTTGTGTGTAACATAGCTCAAATCTTTGGAAAACATCTTCCTTCCACCACCAATGGTGTTCAAGCTTCAAAAAATGTGCAAAGCCAAGAAGGAAATCAAACTCCTCTTCATTCAACCATAACCTCTATTCCCACCTATACAAATCCTCAAGTGACAACAATGATGCAACCAACTAACAATATATTTCCTACATCGAACATTTCCACTAGTGTTCCTTATACATATCTGGCATCTAACCTTATATCTCCTCTCGTAAGCAATCCATTCACTTGTCCTCCCAAATAATACATACCACCACCATATTTACCTCCAACTTGAACCACAAGCAATGACCTTATCATTAACCACCTTTTACGAAGCATTTCATCCATTCAACATCAAGTTTCCACCATAAATCAAAAAAAAAATGGTCCACCTTCATACTATGTTAAAAGTAACCCATTATCCTTGGAGATATTGAGAACTCTGGTGCCACAAGGTATAAAGTTCCCTAGATTTGAGAAATATGGAGGAAAGGGAGATCATACTATTCACTTTAATGCCTTCACTACTTTATGTAGTGACTTTATCCTTGAGGACAAAATTTTGGCTAAGATTTTTCCCTAATCCTTGAAAGATGTTTCCTTGGATTGGTTTTCCTCATTACCAAATAACTAAATTTTTTCATTTAATGAACTTTTTGAATCCTTTATTAACCATTTCCAAGGGCATATGGTTCCTAAAATGGCATTAGCTGATTTGATGTGATGTAAAAAAATGAGGGTGAAAAAGTCACTGATGTTATTTCACATTACCAATCACTTTATTCTCAAATCAAAGTGAAGATTCTCGATTCTTACCTTCAAAATATGTTCATAGAAAATTTTCAAATATGAGAAAATATTACCATGATGAAATTTCATTCCTTCATGCACTTATGTACTTCCCTTTGAGATTATTAGAATTTTGTAGGTAGGTGTGAACCAAAAACCACGTCTACACATCTTGAAAAGTTTTGAACCTTCAATCTGAAACACCTACCAGCCTTTCAAAAGCCAAAATAAAAGTGTCCTTCAACTAAATTCCACCTCCCCACCTACCAAACAATTTGATACCCAAGTAGCTCCTGTAAAGAAGAGTAGTCCTTATATCTTTAGGGATCTACACAGACAATTTACTCCCTTACCTGACACACTTCACAACATCATGACTCAACTATTAAAAAAGAATATTCTTACCTTACCTCCCATTCAATCTCTTGACCCTAGCAAGCCATTACCTCTAAGGTTTAGACATAGTTCCTATTGTGCTTATCACCAAAAAAAAGGACATGATATAGAACATTGAAAATGTCTTAAACATCTTGTGCAAGACCTCATTGATTCTAATCATCTCCAAATTGGAGGTGTGAATGAAAAAGGTAATAAATCGATAGCTCCTCCTAACCAAAACTTGCAAATATTTACCAATCCCATACCTAACCATAATATCTCATTTGTTAAGGCTAGTGACACTAAGCTTAATATGATGAGCATTGACACAGAGGATGAGAACACAAACAATAATAAACAAAATCCTATGGATGGTAATGAATAGATTCCTATGGATACTAATGAGAAAATTATTATTAGTACAATGATAGGAGAGATTCACATTGAGCCTCATAAACAAAAAACCAAAATACCTATCGACATTACTTTCTCTTCAAAAGAAATAATCAATCATGCATCTGATGGTCCTTTTTACATAGCTAATAAAATCAATAATAACCCACACCTGGGATTTTAATTGATCCTGTCTATGGAGAAAATGTGATCATAGAAGAACTCTTATATGTGCATGAACTTACTCAAGATAGATATGATAAACCAAAAGTATGGATTAAAATGCATGATGCTTTTTCTCATTCTATGATGGGCCCGATCACACTCCCTTTACAAGTAGGACCAAAGAAATCAAATGTATCATTCTCCATTATCTCTAATTCAGATCAATTTTGTGTGAAGTTAGGCCACAAATGCATTATCCCCATGAATGCAGTCCCATTTGTTGTTGATAAGTGCTTAAATTTTCCAGTCGCTAATGAAATATTAACTATGAACCATAGTGGCTTTAGATCTCCATCTTCCCATGGAATTTTTTCTTTAGACTATTTTTGGCCTGAGCCCATGGAACCTATAAGACCCTGTGAGGACTTCCTCTTTCCTATCCTACCAAAATTTCTTAGAAAAATACATAGCCAAGTTATCCCTTGAAAATTTTCCTCCACCTATGATCAAACCTCTACCCCTTGAAGAAAACAATACTAAGCTTAAAGCACTTCTAAATAACCAAGGCCCATCCATAAAAAATCCCTTTCTTGTTCCTACAAAAGGCCAACAGAGAACAAAACAACTCCTAATTTTCCTCCTAAAAAATTTTATAAAGCCAAAGAGAAAGTGGTTGAACAACCTCCCATGGTTTCTTCTATTATTACTTTACAAGAAGAAAATGAACCTATGGTTGAAAAACCCACTCCAACACAAACACAACTTGAAAACCATAATAAAAGAAACTAAAATGATAGAGAGCATAGGCATAGACGTCATTCTATTGCTCAAGAGACGAACAACATAGAAAATCAAAATTTGAATTTGACAGAAGTGACAAATGATGAGCCTCCTCCCTTACTAAAACCAACAAATCCTATGTCTCCAACACAACAAGGACCAACACCTTCTATGGATATTATTATTCGTCCTCTGATTGTGGTTAACTTGGATGATGATGAAGAAACTAGTAAAATTGATGAGGAAGTGCATAACAAGTTGAATTTTTTATTTTCCTCTTCTATGAGCTTAGATGATAATAATCATGGTGATCCTCCTAAACCAAGTGATGCACCATGTGTTCAACTTGGTGATTCTCCTACTATAGCACTTGATGTTGTCCCTCTCACTAGTGATCTGCATTCTACATATATTGAACAAGAATGGGATGTAGATGATCTGTTGAATGGTTGAATTGGATGTGCTTTAATAGTATTTCCTTTTTTTTATGGTTGATTGCATGTGCATAATGTGATCCCTTATGATGTTATGCTTGATGTTTCCTTTCTATATGCATTCCTCTATTTGTACCTCCATTCTTCTATATGTTGTAAGCTTTTCACCTTTTCTTTTGTCTTTACCTTTTATTTTCATTTATCTTTTCAATTTCGTCTAGTTTTTTCCTTTTGGGGATCACACAAGGCATCGATACATCCTATGTCTCTTCCATGTTGACCCAAAATATTTTTCATTCTTTTCTTTTTCTTTCATTTTTTTCTTGTGTTTTCCTTTTGGGGATGACACAAGGCATCGAGACACCCTATGTCTCTTCCATGTTGACCCAAAATATTTTTCTCTATCTTTCCTTTTCCTTTCATTTTTTTCTTATATTTTCCTTTGGGGATGACGTAGGGCATTAAGACACCCTATGTCTCTTTCATGTTGACCCAAAAGGTTTTTCATTTTGTTTTTGCTCTCCTTTTGTCATTTTTCTAATTCTATGTGTATTTGGGGAATGATGATAGTTCTTAGCTCTCTAATATCATTGCAACAAAGACATATACTGACATCAAATCCATACATTCCTTATGTTTTTCTGGGGGGAAACCCTCTTCTTCTTTTTCTTTTTCATGTTTTTCTACTTTAAAGTAATTTCTCATAGCATGGTGTTTAGCAATTTCTTTAAAGTGGGGGCATACATTGGCATTATTTTGGAATTATTTTTGGATTTCTTTTGGCATTTTATTTGTGTTCCTTGATGTGATTTTCTTACTTCATTCGATATGTTTTTCTCTTTGCGGTGACATTGGGAGTAATGTCCTTCAAGAGCTTGATCTATCTCAGCATATTACATTCCTCTTAGTGGTGATACAACACATTGCATTCCCTAAGTTGTAAATATTGTATCCTTTCATTGGTCCTCTCTTGGAGACATTAGGAACAATGTCCCCTAATATTAAGACCCCACACAAACTAAGAAAAATCCCTTCAAACATCTTCTCTCTTATTGCATTTTATTTTTGTACCTTATTAAATTCATGGACATATAGCTTTGATATGGTCCCCTAGGGCTCACCTAGTGAACTGGCTTCACTAGCCCTTATGAGCATGCATTTTTCTACCTTCTAAAGTCATGGAGGTATGGATTTGATATGGTCCCCTAGGGTTCACCTAGTGGACAACTAGCTTCAGTAGCCCTTGTGAGCATGCAATTTTTTTCCTTTTTTCCTTATCATAGTCATGGGGGTATGACTTTGATATGGAGCTCTTGGGGCTCACCTAGTGGACAACTAGCTTCACTAGCCCTTGTGAGCCTATGTTTTTTTTTGCATGGTAGGAAACGTGTTCCACTTGTAAACATTCTTTGGAAAAATAGCCTGGACCTGGTCCACAATGCGTTGGATGGCTAGTCAAAGCTTGATCTATTTCATTTTTCCTTTTCCCTTTTTTCCTTTTCCTTTTTTCCTTTTTCTATCTTTGATGGTGTATGTTTTTTATTTGGTTATGGCTTCATATATCATCCACAAGTGTGTTCCTTTGTGCTTATGTTGGTTTTTCTTAGGATCTTGATCCTAGGGGCTTGGTCACTCTCTTTGTTATTGTCACCCTATCTTACTAGAATTGGTACATTTGAACCCCTCTTGATTGTGTGGTCGACTACTTTAATGTGATTTTGAAGCAAGTTCCTTCTCTCACTAAATTTGGGGCTAAATATAGTGTAGGAAAATGCATACCCTTGCATTTTCACACTTGTTTTTGCTTGTCTTGCTTTGTTTATACCTATTTATGCCTTAATTGGTCCTATTTTGCATCCACAATCCTACTATTGTATCTTTTTATCGCTAATCTTGAAAATAATCAAAAGGGAAATGATTATTTAATGATTATGATTGTGTATCCTCAATTTTTACTTTGAGACTCAGATGCTACCTAGGGATTCTTTGTCCTCTAAAGGTCTTGGGACCCTAATTTCAAGAGCACCTTAAATGGGCCCCTTTTTTGAGTTTGTGCTCCAAGCTTCATGCCTTGAGACTTGGATGCCACGTAGGGCATCATAGTCCCCATTAAGGTATTTTTAGGATTTAATTTCAAATCATGGTGGGATTAAGCCTCCTTTAATTAATGAAGTCTTATGTCAGCTTGTTGTGGTGTAATTTCAAGATATTAAGCGTAGATAAATATAAATACAAGGTTCCTTCATTCATTTTCAATCAAGAATTTTCTGAGAGCATTCCTAATAGCATAATTTAGTTCACAAGAGAATTCAAGAGAAATTCATCATGCATTTGGATCTGTCATCAAGATTCAAGCATCATGTCAAGGATATTCTTGCATCATGTGTATTTTTTATCTAATATTTTTGTTTTAGGATTTTGATTCAAGCAAGAAATTTAAGTCAAGAACTATCAAGCATTTCAAGATCCACATTCAAGCTAGCCACTTCACACAATTTTGTCAATATCATAATAAGGGTTTGGTGAGTTGTAACATTGCATGTTATTCATTCATCATTTCCCTTCATTATTTCATTTGATTCCAAGCTTTAATTACTAACAAGGGATTTGACCAAGGAAAACCCCCATTTCCTAACAATAAAAAAAAAAATTCCTCTCTTGCATGTTTATGTTTGTAGATTTAGGTTTGCAGACTTGAAGATCATTTGAGGTGCAAAGTTTCAAAGTTACAAAGTTACATTGTAAAGTTGTCATCTTCATGGAAACTCGCCTACAGGCTAGATATGGAAGCCTCAAAACCTAATATCAGACAAGAAGGAAGTGTACACATTGAGCCTTAGGATCACTTTCAAAGATTTTAGAAATTTGGATAGGGACTAAGTCGACAACAAGGGCATCTTAGTCGTCCAAGTAGAATTTTGCAAAGATTCTTTCAGATTATGTTCCAACATCTGAAGATTTTTCTTTTCCCATGAAAAAAATAGCAAGACTAAGTCAACAATAATGGAATCTTAGTCCTCCCTAACATATTTTGACAACATTTTTACATTTCCAAACTCATGTTCACATTTTTTGACTTCTCAGGTACACATACCCTAACTTGCTATTGCTTAATTTCATCGTTTCCACTCATTATTTGGCTTGCATTACTAGGTTTTATGAGTTGAATTTGAAAGTGTCTTTCCCAAGATTTTTCTTGTATTGAACCCCTCAAAGCTTAAAGAATCCCCTCCTAGGTCTTCTGTGTTGAGAATTGACTCAACTTTAAGGTTTATAGTCAAACCAATTTGGGATCCTAGGACATATTTGAGTGACAATTGGAGAATTGGGGTGTTCTATGATCTAGGTCATAAAGCATCCCCACATTTCTCCTATTTTTTAACTTCGATGAAACAACCAACACAACATGATATGTTTGGTCTATTGCATCTTGAAACTGAGTCACAAAATAAGCCTAAACTTAAAACAATGAGTGAACCTAGTTCCTCTACTCAAGTGCATAATCATTCATCTTTTGTTAACAAAGTGACCAACACTCCTATCAACCTTGAAGAGACTTATGGACAAGGCTTTAAGATCTTAACCAACCAAGGATGTGACATAACTAATGAGAATGAAATTCATGAACTTTCAGAGAAAATTCCTATTGAATAAACGTAATGGATAGGATATCAAGATCCTCCTCCTGACATAAGTATCCTCCTTCCTAAATAATAAACAATGCCTCATAAGAATTATAGGATCATTTTAGGCCCTTCTCAATATCCACCTCAACAAGTAGTTGAATCAAGAAAGAAAAAATAACCTTACAAACTCAAGAAACTCAAATTTCCATATCCCATGTCTAAAAATGAAAGAATCTTACACACATCTACAACAAGGACTTATAACATTACCACACATTAGAGAAAATATACATCCAAATCCTAAGAACTCAAGCAAGTCTCATTGTCATAGAAGCATTTGGCATAGTACTATTGAGTATCTTGTTTTAAGGAGAGTCTTTAAACAACTTTATATCATTAAAATTGTCCCTTAAAGCATGTCCTTTTTCTCCTTTCCATGTAATAGTTGTAGGGTCATAGTATTGTCACTATTGCATGTTATACATTCATTGCAAAACATTTTATTTTTTACAAGGAGCTCATTCTCATCACTTATCCTGGCTCACACTTTTCTTGCACTTAGTGGGGGGAAGGGGTTAGTTAGTCTTGTCCTAGTTTGACACTTGATGTTGTCCCTTTGGCTAGTTTTTTTCCTTCTATTTATATAGACTAAGACTAGGATACAGATGACATGTTATAGGTTGACTCACATGTGTCTTACTAGTCTTTTTCTTTGTTTTATTTTTCATGTTTCTTTATGTGATTGCATGTGTGTAATGTGAACCCCCATGTTTCGTTTGATGTAATTCTCTCTCTTTTTGTCCATTCCTCTATATGTATCTAAATTCTTCTCTATGTCATAAACATTTTAAGTTTTTTTGTCTTGCATTTTCCTTTTGGGGATGATGCAAGATGTTGAGACATTTAGGTCTCTTCCATGTTGGCCCAAAAGAATTTTCCTTTCTTTTTAACCCTTATGTGTCATTCTTCTAGTTCTATGACTATTTAGGAAATGATTACATTTTCAAGCTCTATGCCAATATTCTAGCAAAAACACGCTGATCCTATATCTATAGATCCCTTATCTATTTCTAGGGGCAACCCCTCCCTTCTTTTTCATGACGTAGATTTATTTTTTAAACATATGAATTGGCATAGGGTTTTCCAAGGAAATCTCTCATGTCTGAGGAGAAAATATTGGCTAATTTAAATAAATTTCTCATGGCAATGGTTTTAGCATCTGCTTTAAAGTGGGGGCATACATTGATGATATCTTTCGACAATTTTGTGTATTTCATGGTGTAAGTTTCTCTTTCTTGTGATGTGTCCTTTTTTTGGTGGTGTCATTATATTTTATGTCCTCCAAGAGTGTGATCCTTACAAGTGTACAACTCACTCTTAGTGACTTGATGTGACATGAGGCATCCCCTAAGTGGCAAACTGTTACTCTTCACTTGTCCTCTCTTGGAGATATTAGGCAAGATGATCCCTAAGAAGAAGACCTTACATGAATGAAACAAAATCTTCTTGAACAAAAATGGTTTGATGTTGTTTATATGTTGTTTTAATTGATGCAAGAACTATTGGAATTAATTTCTTTAAGGTTGTATATGTCAAGGAAATTGAGAAAATTGTAATGGAATAAGTTGTAGGTTTCCAGTGGTGAAGTGAAGTTTAGTTTGTTTGTTAGTTTAGTATGTTGATGATCATAGCTTGTGGATTAAAAGGTTTGTTGTCAAGTATATATAGTTTATCCATGTTAAGTTTTAGAAATCCACATGAATATTTGATTGTGCTAAGAGTAGTTGTGTTTTGACAGTCATTTTGTTGCTCCAGTTGGTGTTTCTGAATGAAGATGATGTGATTATAGTAATTTTAGTTGTTACAGATGCTTCTCTAGTGATTCATGGTGTTTTTGGATGTTTCTAGATCATGCTCTATCTTTGTTTCACATCTGCATTGATTGTTGTGCTCGCGATTGGTGATTTTATCTTGCTTGTTCATGCTTTTCATGATCATGGTTGACAAGGTGATTGTAGCGTGTTGTGGATCTTCATGGAATAATTTTTGAAGGTGTTTCATGTTTGAGAATTTGTTTTGGGTCTTCATTATGTTGTGGCCGACATTGGTCAATTTGCATTGAAAATTATTTATTGTTTTGGGTTGACAGTTTGCATATGTTTTATTATTTTGTTGAAGCTGACATATAGAGATGTAATCTCTTGTTGTGGATATATATAAGTGATTGTTTATTCCATTTGAAGGTATGCATATGTATGAGATGTGTGAATAATTTCCTAATCATTCAAGATTAGAAGCAGACTGTGAAGAAGAGTGAGTAGAGTGTGAAGAAGTGTTCATGTGCTTAATGGGAGCTATAATCAAGCATTAGCAGATGCTATTTCTTAGTTCAAAATCCTGTGGATGTAATCTGAATGTTTATGTAAGACAGTGTGTCTTCCTTTGGGAAGTAATCCTTGTTGTATTTGAGTAGTGAGCTCTAGGCAGTGTTCTTGAATGCATATGCATTCCCCATTTATTCTTCTTTATACTTTTAATAGGGTATAATCTTGTGGACTAACCTCCATCATGGTTTTTCCCCTAACAGGGTTTCCATGTAAAAAATATTGGTGTTATATGTGTTTATGATGTGTTGATGATTTATGCTTTCATGGTTATTAATTAGATATGAGAATAAGGTTAATAAGTTTAAATTTATGTGACAATTGATTTGCCCCACCTCTCAATTTTCTACCCTTGTGTTTCCAAAAATTGGTATCAGAGTAGGTTCCTTGGAACAACTTTCATAGCATGAGGTGATCTAGGATGGTGACATATAAGAAGGATAGTCTGAGATTTGATGGAACAAATTATTCTTTGTGGAAGACTCGAATGGAGTGTCATTTGAGATTCATTGGTGAACCCTACTGGATCATTACAAGGAATAGGTATGTTATCCCATAGCATGGTCCTTCTACTGTTACTGAGATTAATAATGTTGAGGCTAAGGAAGCATTGTTGAGTGCTCTGACTAATTCTAAGATGACAAATTTTATGGATCTGAAGATTGCTTATTAGATCTGGAAAATGTTGGAAACTTTGTATGAAGGTGATGGTAATGTGAAGATTGCTAAGCTACAAAGTCTGAAAGGGAAATATGAAATGTTGAGAATGGGTGATGATGAGAACATTACTTCATTCCTACAAAGAGTGAATGAACTTGTGTGTGGTATCAATTTTTTGGTTGAATAACTGGAAGAATCAAAGATTGTTGCTAAAGTGCTCAGATCCTTTCCTATTGCATACAAATTCAAAGCTACTGCTATTGAGGAGTTCTGGACTGTAACAAATGTAACCAGAGATATGTTGATTGGTAAGCTTACTACTTTTAAGTTGAGTGAATTTGGTTATGCTCTTCCTAAGATAGAATCTACATTCAAAGCTACTATTTATGTAAGGGATAAACAGAGATATGATCTAGGTGAAAGTTCTTCTAGAAAGATATTCAAGTATGAGGAGGAAATGAGAGAGATTGAAGAAGAGAGAAAACTAGATGAACTTGAAGCACTTATTGTCAAAAGAGAAGTCAGAGGAGAAGGTAATTATAAAGGGAAGTTGCTTATTAAATGTTTTTCTTGCAATAAGATAGGTCATTTTGCATCAAGGTGTCTGAAAAGAGTTCCTAAGTCAAGACCTAACAAGCCTAGATTTCAAAGGAATTTTTATTATGTTGCTGGTGAAGGTGTGACAGATGATGAATGTGATAAAGGGAATGTAAGTGAGGATGAATGAGTATTTATTGCTATCAAGGAAAATAATCTTGTGTTTACTAAATCTGCTAGTTGTACAAATGTGGAGAAATCCCTAGCTACAAGATTTGAAGAGAAAGATTAATGGGTGATTGATAGTGGATGATCTCATCACATGACAGGTGATAAAAGTAATTTTGTGAGCTTGGAAAAGTATGATTGTGGTGTTGTAATATTTGGTGATGACAAAGAAAGTGCAAAATGTGGCAAAGGATGCATTTCTCTTGATGGTAAGCATAATACTAACGATGTCCTATATGTGGAAGGTTTGAAGCATAGTCTTTTAAGTGTAGGATAGATGGTTGATAAGGGATGCAATCTTCAATTCTAGGATGGAAAGTGTATAATATTGGGAAGTTCTAGAAATGTGATTGCATAAGGTACAAAAACAAAAGGTAATATCTTTCACCTAAGTGTTGCTAGTAAAATTTGTCTTATTGCTCAAGTTGATGGAAGTTGGTTGTGGCATAAGAGAATGTGTCATGTAAACTTATATAATATTATCAAGATAAGTTCTACTCAGGTTGTGAGAGATCTTCCTAAGTTGATAAAACCTATTAATGCTATATATGCAAGGAATGTTAGTTAGGGAAGAAAACTAGAGTTTCATTTCGAAGCAAACAACATTTTTCAAATGAATTGTTGGAGCTTGTGCATACCGACTTGTGAAGTCCTTCTTCAGTCAAAAGTTTACAAGGATACATATATTTCATGTTACTTATTGATGATTATTCCATAATGATGTGGGTTACTTTCTTAAGGGAGGAATCTAAAGCTCTAGAGAAGTTCAAAATTTTCAAGGCTATGGTTGAGATAGAGATAGGTCTAAAGATTAAATGTCTAAGATCAGATAGAGATGTTGAATTCACTTCCGGTGAGTTTAATTATTTTTGTGAATAACATGGGATAAAGAGACAATTATATGCACCGTGGACCCCACAACAAAATGGAGTTGTGGAATGGAACAATAGGACAATTGAAGAAGCCACTAGAACTATGATGCTGGAAGGAAATGTTCCTCATATATATTGGAGAGAAGTTGTGAGTACTGATGTTTACACTCTCAATCATGTACAAGTCAAAGGTGATATTGGTAAGACCTCGTATGAGCTATGTTATGGTCATAATCCTACTATTAGATACTTCAAAATATTTGGGAGTAGATGCTATATCAAAAGAGATGAAGATATAGGAAAGTTTGATGCTAGGAGTGATGAAGTAATCTTTCTCAGTTATTCTATTAAAAGCAAGGCCTATCGGTGCTACAATAAGAGGTTGAGGAAAATATTTGAAAGTGAAAATGTCAAGGTTGATGAAGACATAGCTAGACCATCCAAAAACTGTGGATATGATTCAGATGATTAGAATGATAGTTTAGTTAAAGGAAAGAAATTCTAGACTTCAAATCAAGTTCAAATCATTTCGATGAATCAAGAAAATCAAGAGGAAGCAACTAGTGAAAGTGCAAAAGAGAGATCACAAGAAGTTTATGAACATCCTAAGACTCCAAGGTATGTAAGACTAAATCATTCAAAAGATCGGATCATAGGTGATAACAACAAAGGTGTTCATACTAGGAGAAAAAATGTAGAAGAATACTATTTTATTTCAAAGACTAAGCCTACTAATTTCAATGAAGCATGCAAAGATGAACATTGGGTGGAAGCATTGAAAGAAGAACTACAACAGATTGAGAAGAATGATACATGGATTCTTGTTCCTAGACCTAAGGAAAAAAATGAAATTGGAACTAAATGGGTCTTTAGAAATAAACTGAATGAAAAAGGTGAAGTTGTTAGAAACAAAGCAAGACTAGTGTGTAAAGGATATTCTTAGATGGAAGGAATTGACTTTGCAGAAACTTTTTCCCCTGTTGCTAGGATCCTATTGCTAGGATTGAAGTTTTGAGACTATCTCCTTCTTATGCTACTTACAAAAACTACAAGGTTTATCAATGGATGTCAAGTCAACATTTCTAAATGGTGAATTGGAAGAAGTGTATGTTGAGAAATCTAATGGATTTCAATTGACTAATAAGAGAGATATGGTTTGTCAATTGAAGAAAGCACTATATGGACTCAAGCAAGCCCCAAGAGCATGGTATGCCAGATTGGACAATTATTTGTTGAAGGTTGGATTTAATAAATGTAATGTTGATAGTAATCTATATTTCAAGATTGATCATGATAAAAATTTGATTGTTGAAGTCTTTGTTGATGATATCATTTTTGGAGGAGATGATAGTCTATGTATGAAGTTTGTTGATGAGATATAGAGTGAGTTTGAGATGTCTATGATTAGAGAGATGAAATTCTTTTTGGGATTGAAAATCACTTGACTAGATAAAGGTATGTTTATATCTTAATACAAGTATGTGAAAGAATTGCTACAGAAGTTTGGTATGGATGATTCAAAGCCAGTTGGTATGTACCTATGGTGATCAGATGTAAGTTGACACAAGATGATGATTCCCCCAAAAGAAAATCAAACTAGATATATATCAATGATTGGTGGATTGCTTTATTCGACTCAAAATAGACCTAATATCATGAATGTTGTATGCATTGTTGTAAGATTTCAAGCTCATCCTAAGGAATCTCATGTGACTATTGTGAAGAGAATTTTTGGATACTTGAAGGGGACAATTGATTTTGGCCTATTGTATCCTAGAGATGATGACCTTACTTTGAGTTCCTTTATTGATGTTGATTGGGTAGGAGATGTAAATGATAGAAAGAGTACCAGTTGTGGTGCATTTTTCTTGGGAAAGAAGTTGATTTCATGGTTAAGTAAGAAGCAGAATACAATTTATTTATCTATTGTGCAGAGGCATAATACATTGTTGTTGCTAACAATTGTACTCAAGTATTGTGGATGAAGTAGATGTTGAAAGATATCAGAGTTCTATATGATGAGCCTATTTCCATATTTTGTGATAATTCAAGTGCAACTAAAATTTCTAAGAACCTGGTGTTGCATTCAAAGACCAAGCATATATCTATCAAATTTCACTTTTTGATAGAGAAATTGAGTGAAAAGGAAGTTAGATTGGAGTATGTTCCTACTAAGGAATAGATTGCAGACATCTTTACCAAGCCTTTTCCTAAGGATAAATTTGAGTATCTTAGAGGGAAGATAGGGGTGATTAGCCCTCCTAATCAAAACTAAGATGCATTGACTTGCATCAGTTTGTGCATTTCGTAGTCATATCTTGATCTAGATTGATGTTGTGGTGGTTGCTACTTAGGGGGGGTAGTCAAATGTTTAGATATGTGGTTTAGATCTTATGTGTATCTTTGTCATTGATGTCAAAGGGGGAGAAGAGTCATGTGAAAAAAATTGTGGGGAGAAGAGTCATGTGAAAGAGTTGAGGCGAAAAGAGTCAGAACCTAAGGGAGAGAAAGTGCTAAGAGATAATTGCGTTGATGGTGTTTTTAACATCATGTGTTGCCATCAATGCCAAAGGGGGAGATTGTTGGATGTTGCTGATATTTGGTTTTCATTGATGTCAACACTATTGGAACTAATGTCTTTAAGGTTGTATATGTCGAGAATATTGAGAAGATTGTAATGGAATAAGATGCAGGATGTTAGTGGTGAAGTGAAGTTCAGTCTATTGGTTAGCTCAGTATGTTGATGATCTAAGGTTGAGGATTAAAGGGTTTGTTTTCAAGTATATCTAGTTTATCTATGTTAAGTTTCAGAGATCCACATGAAGATTTGATCATGTTATGAGTAGTTGTGTTCTAATAGTCATTCTGTTGCTTCAGTTGGTGTTCCTAAATGAAGATGATGTGATTCTAGTAAGTTCAATTTTTTTGGATTCTTATCTAGTGATTCATGATGTTTGTGGATGCTTCTAGATCATGCTCTATCTATGTTGTACATCCACATTGATCGTTATGCTCGTGATTGGTGATTTTCTCTTGTGTGTTTATGTTTTTCATGATCATGGCCAACAAGGTGATTGTAGCATGTTATGGATCTTCATGGAATAATTTTTGAAGGTGTTTTGTTTTTGAGGATTTTGTTTTGGGTCTTCATTATGTTGTAGCTGACATTGGTTGATTCACATTGAAAATTATTTATTGTTTTGGGCTAATAGTTTGCATATGTTTTATTATTTTGTTGAAGCCAACATATAGCAATGTAATCTCTTGTTGTGGATATATGTAAGAAATTTTTTATTCCATTTGAAGGAATGCATGTGTATGAGATGTGTGAATAATGTCCTAATCATTCAAAGGAAGAAGCAGACTGTGTAGAAGAGTGAGTAGAGTGTGAAGAAGTTTTCATGTGCTTAACTAGAACTATAATCAGGCATTAGTTGATGCTATTTTCTCAGTTCAAAATCTAGTGGATGTAATATGAATGTTTCTATAAGATAGTGTGAGTTCCTTTGGGTAGTAATCCTTGTTGTATTTGAACAGTGAGCTCTATGAAGTGTCCTTGAATGCATGTACATTCCCCATTTATTCTTCTTTATACTTTTAATAGGGTATAATCTTGTGGACTGACCTCCACCGTGGTTTTTCCCCTAATAGGTTTTCCATGTAAAAAATCTTGGTGTTATGTGTGTTTTTGATGTGTTGATGATTTATGCTTTCATGATTATTAATCAGATCTAAGAATTATGGTTAATAAGTTTAATAACTTTAAATTTTTGTGACAACTGATTCACCCCCCTCTCAGTTGTCTTCCCTTGTGTTTCCAATAGAAACCTATAGACAATGTTCATAAGAATTTAGCATTGTGGTGCCTTATTAAAGTTTCTAGGAGGATAAATTTGATACAGTATGGTAGTAATATGATTCTATCATTTTCCACACCTTTTGGGATACTCACCTAGTGGACAGCTTGAGGTTCCACTACCCCAGAGTGAGCATGTGCATTGTTTTTATAGTGGACATTAGGTTCTTCTTGTGAACATTTTTGGACGAAAAGCTGAAATGTGTTCCATATCGCGTTGGATAGTCAAGGCTTGATTCTTCCCTTTTTCTTGGACAAATAGCTGAGACATGTTCCACATCATGTTGGATAGTTGAGGCTTGATCCTTCCCATTTTCTTGGACAAATAGCTGAGACATGTTCCACATCACATTGGATAGTTGAGGCTTCATCCACCTCCCTTTTCTTTTTGGTATTTGATAGTGTATGATTGTGTATCTTTGTCATTATTGCATACATAATTATCTTGAATGTTTACTTTAGTGTGAGTTTGACATGGGGTCATACTCTCACTAAAGTGGGGGAAGAATATAGTGTAGAAAAAATTAACCCTTTTCACACATAATTTGGGAATAATTAATATTAAAATGAGCTTAATTATGCCTTGATTTAGTGTTATAGAATTTTTTACACATTCACATTAAATCTAGGACCCTTCTTAATAAAAGAGACTTAATGGTGCCTTATTTAGGGTGTTGTAAAGTGTATCTTTACACTTCCACAGTAATCTAGGACTTTATTAATTAATTGAAGTTAATTTGAGCTTAATTGGCCAATTTTACTCAAATCCAAGCCTAATTAATTATAGATTTTGAGGGATAAAACTTGACACTCTTAAATAATATTACACAACACTTAATTTTACAAGGAATGTGTCTGAGGCTGGTGACCTAGGACCCATTCACCACTTAGAAAATGTGTCCTCACTAGGACCTAGGACCCCCTTTTGACATATCATTTCACATTTCCTAAAGTATGTCCTAGTTAAGCATGATAGGACACATTCACCCTATGGATAATGGATCCTCACTTAGTTTAGGACCCCCCTTGAGATATGCTTTTGGTGGTATTTTAATCATTTCAAATCCTAGATCTAATGTTGGCTTGTGTTATTTGAATTTCAGGATTTAATATTAAGTTATGTACAAATATAGGGTAATTTCACATAGTTTCATCCTAGATCCTCATAAGCAATCAAGAGTACTTTTACAAGAGCATTGTAGAGAATTCAAGAGCATTAAAGAAGGAATTCAAGGGCAGATTTATCATTGTTTTATTACAACAATCAAAGGTCTATTATCATGTCAAATCCATGCATGTTTTTGGAACCAACATGATGTAGAGTTCATGATCACTTCAAGAATTCAAAGACATTATTTCATATCAAGTTTCATGATCAAGAGGCACATTCATGGAGGCCACTACATGCTAGATTTGGATTTACATTCCAAGATTAAAAAAAAAAAGTGTGGTGAGGTGTGATGTATCATTGTTTCTTCATCATTCTTTCAATTTAATGCTTCTTGTTTCACTATTTCATTACAACCTATTTAATTACAAAAATGGGGTTTGACTAAGGTAAACCCATATTCCTTAAGAAAACAACATTTTTTTCTCCTTTGATGTGTGATTGTAAGTTATAGGTTGAAGATCAAGTGGAGAGAAAAAGTTGTCAAAAGTTGCAAAGATGTCATCTTTCTTACAAGATCACAAAAATTATTTTACAAAATTTATTTTTGACTTTCGAGAGTTGAACACCTAGAATCTGGGAGTGTAGAAATTGAAGAAGATAACATTGAAATTGATTTTCTAGAACCCTGGGAGGGATGCATTTTCCACTGGGCGAATGAGTCCTTAGTGATGCCCAAAAAATCACTTTTTGCAATAGGTACACAAAATTTTACTATCTTAAAACCTACCTTTTTACTGTTATATTAGTTAGGTGTTTTTTTGTATATTCATCTATACATAATTGAATGAAATAACAAGTGAAAATGGGGGTTTATCATGTTGTTGATTCATTTGGGGTGAACACCCCCCTTTTCCTTTGTTTCAAGAGGTTTAATTAAGTCCAATTATTTAAGGAACCCAAACATAGCACGTGAAAATGTAAAGTACATTTTTCAACACTACAAAACCCTATCAAGGTAGCAAGGTTAGTTCAAAAGAATTCAAGAAACTCCACATTAACAAGATTTTTAAATGAAGCTTTGATTAACCAAAAATTATACTCATGAAATTTTTTGGTGAAGTGAACCTTGAGAAATTCAAAATACTTCTTGGTTTTATGATAAATCCTTCAAATTAAGGCAAGATGTTAACTTATTAATCTTAGGGGTTAACACATATGTACATATATTTTTCTATTTTTCTATTTAGATATCTATAATACTTAAATTATCTTCTTCATATAAAATAAAATGCAAACATTTCTTTGTGTTGTAATTTTTTATATAAAATAAAATATGTTTCCACTCTACCCCACCTTGGCCTAATAGTAAGTGAGTTTCAATATATAATAACCTTAAAATCATCATTAAATAAAAATAAGTAATGTGACATATGGGATGTAGTAGAATAATTATTATAATGTTCAAAATAATTATAAATAATATCAAGTAATGCATTGAGAAAATCATCATTACATGTAGGAATCTAGTACATAAAAGATAATCAATATAATATATAACACTAGGGTAGTCATCATAAATAGACAGTATTAAATAGATTATTATACTCTAGTCCTAGAATATAATACATAATTTATTAGATCATCATGACATGCAACAAAGGAATAAATATGAAATACAACAACGTAATTTCTAGGAAGTAAGAGTATGTCATCAATTTGTATCCTATAAGATAATGTATCTATATATTTATACTAATCTAAATTTATATGTCCTAATTATTATATAGGCGTCATACTATATATTGTATAGGAGTGAATTTGCACCCCTTATGAAAATTCCCCTTTTTTCCTTCTCCACTTTAGAAAACCAAGTTCGGAGGCTTAATTCCGGCTAAGCTCACTGCTTTTGTCACACTTGGCACCTGTTTTGAGCATTAGTGGAGGCATTTCTATCATGGATGCTCGTGTGGTGCTTAGATGTTCATGTGACGTGCTTAGGTCCCTAGCAAATTCCTATGGCTAAATGGGTAGAAGCATTACACTTCTCACTAGGAGTCAAGTTGTAATGCCCTCTTCGGCCAACCGACTTGAATATGGTCATTTTTCTCCATCTCCTCTTCATATTCACTCCTTCAACAAGAATTTTGATCCTCTCAGCATTCAGTTGATCTTCTTCACAAATTCAAGCATTCAACCTCACACTCTTACACTTATTCTCAAGCATTCTAGCAACATTATTGCACCTCATTGCAGCAAATCCATCACTACATCACTTCAATAGAGCAAGTTGGGGAAAAACACAATTGCAGTAGAGGCTCAAGTACTCTCATTTTCTCCCCCAAGCAGCCTTGAGTGCTCTTGGTGAAGGTGGTAAGCTCCCTTTCCTCTCCTCTATCACTTGGTTGAGTAAGCACATTTGCTATTTTGTAGTGATTTAGTGCTCTTTACTACTTTTTTTTCTTTATCTCACTTTCTTGGTTGTCTATGGAGGTGGAAACTCCTAAATGGGGGTATGACTATGGTAGACCCCTATACATCCATCCAACATTTTCCTCTTCTTGTGTGGTGTATGTGATTTGTGGAGCTAGCTAGAAAATAGGCTCTTCTACAAAATCATCCTCATCACCCTAGCTTTGGTATATCTACTTTATCACATTCGTTTGTACTTCTCATATTTCATAGTGTTATTTTTCTCTTTTAGAAGTTGATAGCTAGGTTGCTAGCTTTTTTTCTAATATTTCACATTGTACTTTCAGTCCTTTGGTCATATGGATGCTAGCGTACCTGAGAGATGGAAGCACATCACGCTATCATCCCAAAACTACGCTCTCATTCTCAAACAAAGAGCTTTCCAAGATATAGTGTTGAGCTTGAAAATGAGCTCGCCTAGCCTCATTTCGAATCTTTAGATTGTAGATTGGTTTCAGGAATTTATAGTTCTCATCATTCTCATCTTCATATCCTAACACTCTTTTTAGCTAGGGTAAGTTAGGGTAGCCTTCTACATCTTGGCCCTCTATGACCTGGGTCCTTGCATATGGTTGTTCCCCTCTCTTAAATTTTTGGTGAACCCAACATGAACCATTTTGGTTTTTCTTTGTTGATATTGATAGTTCCTTTCCTCATACTCTAGGGGTGTTGTAGGCACAAGTGTTGTGAGGTTGATACCTTACAATCCAACCTGTGACCCCTACTTCATGTAGTTTGAAGGTTCTAAAGGTATTGCATAATGAAACCTTAATTGGGTCACTATTTTATCCTTTTTCCTTTAGGGACTCTATGAAAGTATCATCTAGTGTGTGTAATGGCCTCCTAGCATTAGCATATCCCCTCTACGTAGCCTATGGAAAATGGTCCCTCTATAACCTCCACTTCATAGGACCTGTCGATGGGCTCCAATAGGGAACCATCTCCTCTCTACATGCCCACATGGATCAACAAAAATATTGTATTGGGTGTTCTCATTGATCCAAAATTACAAGTAAATATCATAACAAAGGACATCATCCTAATTAATTTCTTACATAAAGATGGATATGATGTTCCTGTGAGTATCATCCGCACACATGATGGGCTTTCTATGCCCCCTATGGTTAGTATTTTCATGTCGGTCTTGGTAGGACCTAAATCTGTAAACCTATTATTTGAAATCATCCTTGGATCTAAGCTTTTTAGGGTGAAATTGGGTATCCCTTGGTTGGTGGCAATAAACACGGTACTCTCGGTCATACATAAATGAGATGTAGGAGCACCTTGGCCACTTCATGCTTCCATGGAGGAATCTTGAAATTTGGTTCAATTTTTTTTGTTTCATCATAGATCAAGGATCATATAAGTCATTTTATAAGTACTAGATTCATTAGGAAGTCATTTGAAGTTATTTGGGTCCAATTTTGCAAAAAATGAAAAGTTGTCATATAAAGATGCAAATTTGTAAAGTTGCCAAAGCAACATTAGGAAGATGAAGACACATTTAGTTCGAATTCAGTGGAAGGTAGTTAGAAACTTAAGAGTCATGTTTGAAATTCCTTTAAAAATTCTTTGTAACCATTTGGGAAGTCATGGGTGATTGAGACTTTGAGATGGAATAAAGAAAACCTTTGTTTTTATGCATGTTTCTACATAAATCTTTTGTTTTATGTTATTGAATGGCTATGCATAGATAGGAAAGCATGGCTAAATATATGTAAGTTTTAAAGTGATCAATCACCTTCCATTTGATCTTTGTTTCATGCATTTTGGTTCAATTTTGAATCTATTATGGTCATTTTTCAAGAAACAGTTAAAACCCTTTGTTAGGGTAATAGTCAGCAATAAAAAATTCATATCTCTCTTATTTGTTGTCAAAAACCCCTGAAATTCAGTGTGTGGAAGGAAATTGATATGCTCTAAAATTTTCTCAGAGGAAAATTTTTTGTGGAAGAATTTTTTGATAGATTTTCTAAGGCCCTAATCTAGAAATTTTGTATTACAGTCAAGGAAAATAGAGTTTCAAGAAGTTCACACCTAGGGTTTGCAAAAATGCATAAGGAAATGGAATTGTAATGGTTTAATATGCTTGAGGGAGTGTAGTTTAGCATATTCCAAGTGTTGTTAAAGAGTATTGGCGGATGGAGTTAATAGATTCATTAATCCCTAGGTCCAGGAAAAGGTGAATATGATTGGTAAACCATGTACAATGAAGGTTTAATGCATTTTGTTTATGAATTTGATATCCCTCCTTGATAGTGGAGTTTTAAAAAGTTGTATTGGTGTATTCTAGACTCATTTTTTTAAGGATTTGAAGGTTTTGTGTTCATTGTTTATGTTGATCTGTGATTGGCAGTCTATAACAGTCATGTTTTGAAATTAGATTGGAAAGGTTTAGAGTAAGGATTTGAAGAATTATCATGATTAATGAATGGGGAATGGTTTAAATAGTTGGTATAGATGTATTTATACATGATTGAAGAACTAATAAGTTTAATAGGCTTGGGAATATTGTTTTGGGTGTTTATGAGGTCTTAAATGACTTAAATGTTGATTTATAACTCTTATGTACACAAATTTGAGTTGTTTATGTTGATAAAAGGCATGGGATAGTCATTTTGTTGTTGTTTGAAAGTGTTTAAGGAATCCATAGGAGGTTTTGTGCTTTGTAACTCATTTTGGTGTCTTGAAATCATGGGTTTTGTGAAGGGTAAAGAGTCCTAATTGAATGGTCATGATTAAGTTTTGTTAAGATGAGATTGTGAGAGTTTTTTCTTCCTCTAGCATTGGTGTTCCAAATTGCACTAGACCAATGAATCTTATAGACTAGCCACTCTCTAATGATTAGATTCAATGGGGGATTTGACCAACTAACAGGAAATGGAACTAGAACACATTTCCCCTACACTTCAAGCTCTAGAAGACCTAGGGGTGACCCTTTAGCAACATCTAGAGATTCAAACACACAATTAACAAAATGTTGCTTATAAAATAATGTTGTCACAAAATTATGCTAAGAAACATAAAATATCACTCACTATTGGAAAGATATTGAGTGAATTTTAGGAACTAGCATGGAGAACATGGCAGATACAAGTACTCACAACATAGAATTAAAATAGTTTTTGATTTAAAGAATAGGGACCAAACTAAAAAACAATAGAAGCATAATAATGGACCAATTCCATAAAATGGGCTATCGATTCATATAACAAGCATTCATCCTATAGTGTTGAACATACTCTAAAGATCCTTGCAAATGTTATCACATTGTGACAACTAGACCACTGAAGCTTTATTTGGTAATTCTTCTTATAAATCCACCCAAAACACAATACTCCTGTCACATGTGCTAAAGAAATTACACTATCCTTTGAAAAAAAGGAAATAATAAATGCAACTTGTGCTTCATTAAAGAAATTACATTATTCTTAGAATAGAAGGCAAAAATCGATACAACTCTAATGCAGAAAATGTGCATGCAAAGACTCAGAAAATTTTATTATTTGAATCCAAAAGAGCAGTACATCTCAGCCATGGAGACAATTATCAGCTAAAATAGACACAAAAGCTTAATTCAGAACAAGGTAAGTGCACCAAGATGGTTCCCAAAAAGGGGGCTTAAGTGGCCACTTTTTTTTCTGAAATCAAGAAATGCTAACCTTGGATGTGAAATTGAGGATAGTTACACTCAAAACTTTGAGATGGAACAAAACAAGGATCGAAGTGCTCTCAATATACTTTCTAAACTACTAATTTATTTTGAAAATGGTTTAGATTAAGGGATTCAACAGAGGGATGTACACAAATTTGTGTTGTTTTTGTCAGAAAAACTCAATATAGCAACTCTTGTATGACCTGAGCACAGTGAATTTTTTTTTAGTATTTTTAAAATCGCTATGGTCAGAAGTTAGCTAATAGCATCTAGTTGACGCATAATTTTTCTGATAATTTTTTAATGAATATTTGATTTTTTACTAATTTTCTAAATGGGCACTTCCTAAAAAGTAGAATTTTGGCCGTGCTCCCCCTACAAATTTTGGAAAGTAATAGATTTTTTTTAATTTTTATTTTTTAAAATTTGTAGAATGGAGTCTAGTTTCTAAAAATGTAATTTATTTGAAATTTTGATGAACGGTTAATTTATAACGAAAAAAAAAACAAACACTTATTTTTGACAAAAAATAGACATACAAACAAAAGAAATTATAGATGAAAGGCCTAACGTTGTCAGAAAGTGAAAAAAAATATATCGTTGGAAACCTAAGAGAGAACTTAAAATTACCCATGTGTTTGATTTTGTCGATATTGAACCAAATGCAATCCTGACGGTGAGCATGAACCTGATTATGTGAAAAATTATAGAATTTGCACAAAACACCTCTCGTCACTAGGAATTCCCTCCAAGCCTTTGGGTTGGTATTCCAAGGAAAATACCAAAGCTAAGGCTTGGGTATTCCCAAATAAAAATATAACACGAGTACATTATAACGCACTTGCATTATTTATTCCTTTAGCTAAATGCAGTTTTTTGAATGTTTGTGTCTATATGCATATGTATGTTGGTGTGTCATGTATGTATGTATTTATGCTTATGGTAGAGAGGGTGAGAGAGGGTGGTGGGAGAGAGTGTGGGAGGGTGGCCATGCAAAATGCAGAGTGCAAGAGAGTGGGAGAGGTTCGAAGAGAGTGGGGGAGAGTGGGAGAGAGTGGGAGGGAGGAAGATAGTGGGAGAGAGGGAGGGAGAGAGTGGGAGAGGGTTGGAGAGAGTGGGAGAGTGGGAGAGAAGGTGGCAGAGAGTGAGAAAGTGGGAGACAGGGTGGGAGAGAGTGGGAGAGTGTGAGAGAGGGTGGGAAAGGGTGAGAGAGAGTGGGAGAGAGTGGGGTAGGGTGGAAGAGAGTGGGAGAGGGAGGGAGGGAGGAAGATGTTTAGGCCACTGACATCTTCTTTTCCTAAATAGAGGCTACTATCTCATGTGCTTAATGAAACTTCCATTAGGGGAGAAGGCATTCCTTATTGCATCTCTTCCTCAGTGACAAGGATGTCATCTTCATCTGACTCAGGATAATCAACCATCCCTCCTAACTAAATCCTTTTCCTCTTGGGTGGTGGTTGCTTAGATGGAGATGGACCTCTAGGAGGTGAATCAAGGCCTATTATGGTATGGGGAGCTTGTCAAGGAGATGGTAGTAACCTCATATGAGAATATACTCTTGACCCCTCTAATGTTGTAGGGGTTGGATGTGTATGCTACTTCTTTATTACTTCCTTCTTCCTGGACTATACCCTAACTTTGTGTGATGGTTGGTAAGAGGGTCTCTCCTCCTCTGTTCTTACTAGTTCTTCTTCAAGAACCACTGCCTTCACTTTTATCTGTTATTATATGTTCCTCCTTTGGTACACCCACTATGTTCACAAAATGGTCAAGTACATGCAAGACCCTATTTAACTCACCCTTTATATTCGGTAGACGGTCAGAATTGGGATTTTACCTTGTGATTTTATCCACCATTTTAATAAAGGAGAGATAATTTTCCTTCCTTTCATCTTGGGTTTCAAAATAAAAAATGTTCTTGATCACATCTTTAGAAAAGTAAAAATTGTGGACAAAGGATCCACCTCTAATCCTTGCTTTCAAAGAAACAATGAAACCTTTTGGGTAATAGTTCCTTGGGTGCACATTTTTCAACCTATAAGGTGCAAGAATCTACTCCAAATCTTTCTATCCTCCCTTAGTTGTCACCAAATCTAAAAACACAGTCCACTTAGGAAAGAATGAGTCGTTCTTTTATTGCTTAGGTAAATGTACCTTTTTTGCTACCCCCAATTTATTCATAACTTCAATAAATCCAATCCTTAGTGGCACATCTCTTGGTAATGCATGTGGATTCACTTTTGTGCCATAAATCCTAAAGATTATTGTACTAGGGTACATAAAATTATCTCCCCCCAATTATGAATTAATTTCAAATTAGGCCTCCTTTCCAAGGGCCTCAAAAAATCATATATCTCCTTTGAATCCTTGGTGGATTTAAAATTAAAAACCTTCTCAATTTGGAAAAAAAAAAAAATTGGACGACAAAAAAATCATACTTCAAGTCATTCTTATCCAAAATCTGAGTCCAACACAGGACTGGCATTTCAATATCCTACTATACCTTCAACAATGTCATGTCTACAGGAAAATGCTTATGTCTTTTGAATAATAAAATATGTATCAATAGAGAGTACCACAAGGACCTCACCCAATCCTTTCCTACCTTAAGTGTAGACAAACCTTGATGAATTTTCTTTGCTAGATATGTGGCATAATCATACACTACATTATAGGCTAGGTGTTGAAGGTGTGCTACCATATACATGTAACTTATTGGCATGGTGGATGGTGGATCAAGATCGATAATTTGAAATAGGGAGAAAAATATTTTCTTGAATTAATTTTCAAAGTACTTTATGGGGAAGGGATCCTTTTCATCCTTTCCAATTGTTATTTGTTTCCTAGCTTTCCCAAAACTTGTACTTGTAGTATGTAGGGGTCGAATTAATAACCTGAACATAGCCTTTGTTTTCTCATATTCGGCTCTAAAGGTTTTGAGGTCAATGGAAATCTTATCCTAATTCCATTAATGCAACTTGAAGATTTTTGCAATCTACTCTCTAGTTATATTCACCATTTCAACACCATCATATGCCCTTAACACTATAGAGACAAGATCATACCTCATAGCTATATCTTTTAGTAAATCTACATCCATGTATATCTTTGGCACTACTAACTTCCCCATATCAAATCTGTAGGGGTTGTATATAGGAACCCCATAGTTTTTGTTTCCAAAAAAAATTTGGAACATTTTCCACCCTGTGTATGGCACATGGGCAACCTTGATATAGCATTATTTGTCAACTAGGCCCTCTTTAATTGTATTTGGGCCTTGAAACATAGTTGTTCCCTCAATCCTTTTATTGGTTGAGGGTTTCAATTGGTCAATGATATCATGGGAAACAAGCCTTGGTGTGGGTTCATAATTAGAAACTTGATTCTTGGGAGCCATTGGTAACAAGTAGATTCTAATTAATCTAGGGTTTCATCACTAGAGAGGTTCATGACCTAGCCTCTTTTTTAAAACCTAGGGCATGGATCGAAGGTAAACATTTAATAGGTTTGATAGAACTTCAAACCTTATAAAAAGCTCAAACCACTATAAAACAACTCAATGATATGCAAAATAATTTGAAAGAATGATATAAAAAAAATCTACCCTAATCCAAGGAAATTAAAAGAAAATATAGATAATGGTGTTTTTTTTTTAACCTATTACTTTTATGCTTGAAGAAAACCCTAATTCTTATCACGTTAATCTTTGGAACACTCACCTTGATCTCCTAGATGCTTTAAAACTTATTCACATTCTTCAATTATGAAAAAAGGAAATCTTTATGTGCCTTATGATCGGATTTGGGTAGCTCTGCATACCCTTTCTACCATTACTACTCACTCATGTGAAGCAGAATGACTCCCATGGCCATATCTTTAATTTTGAACATCATCCATTGATTGCTTTGTGAGATGGCACGTTGGACGAATCAGATTGAGTAAAACAAGTTTGAATTTCTACCACCTTCCAAAACTCATCATGTGCCAATAATATTTTTCCACCTATAATTCTCACTCATTCATTCTATGATCTCGACCTTCTTTCTGAAAGATGCAAGAATCCATGTGTTGTTCACCCACTAGCCCCACTGCTTGATAAAATTTGCTAGTGGGTCCCCCACATGCTAGCGGGGAATGGTTGAGATTTAAATTTCAATAATGCATCTTCACTGTCAGCTCAACTCTTATAGTGCCAGATATGTAAGTGGAGATCAGGCCCCATGCCTATAACCATCAAATTGTCTTCAGCCTGCTAGCCCCGCTACCTTTCAGAAAAAAATTATTTTATTCATGCACGGAAGTGGGGAAGGGTTAGGATCAAATCCTCAAATCCAACCATTTTCAAATTTGCACATGCCAAAAAATTTAGTCATAAAAGAGGGGGCCAACTAGGTTGACAATACCAAGACCCATGTGATTAAGGACTTAGTAATTAATTCATTTTAATGGAGATTATTTTTCCTAACACAAGAAATATTAGGGTGATAGTAGAACATCTGATTACCAAAAAACTGGAACAAGGGGTCAGTGACAACATGCTTCTCATGCCCTAATTCATGACTCAAATGACCTGCAATCGGATATAGCAAGTCAATGGAGGAATAGAACGCCTAGGGTGAAATATCATGAAATTTGAAATGATGGTCTTTGAACCAAAATTGTAAACCCAACCCTAGGGCACATATGTAAAGGATAATGAAAAGGAAAGGAACCAACACAAAATTTTCAAAATTTAGAGGCTCCACTAGTTTGCACCACTACAATCCATGTATGTATAGCAAGTGTTGGAACCCCTAAATATGCTTCATGTTCCATCTCAAAATTATACAAGATTTTGGTTAAATCCACGTATCTGGGATTAGGGTTTTCTTTACTATCACTATTTTATAGTTTATGTTGCTAGAACCCTTCCTAAATAACCCTTAAGCCTACATCCTTACCAATGTTCTAATTTATCATTGACTCCATATCATTGATACTTAGTCATTTAAGTTACACCATATGCCATTAGAACCCATGAAGTAACCAACCCCTCATGCCTAGGTCTGAAGCATATTTTATTTTGTAAGGTTGACTGATCAACCTTGTTTTTCCTTTAAATCCTTTGGTTAAATTTGTTTTAAGTCTATTGAGGAATTTTATTATGTTATCCTAGGCAATCCCCATTTTAAAAACTAACATTTGACATGTGCAACTCTCTTATTTTATGATGATCATTTTATCATTGAGAGCACATTTAGACCACTCCCTGTGCCCCCATTCAATTTTTTGTTTGCATTGAAATATTATTACGAGCTGGCAAGTAGGTGCCATGGATCTTATACATATGAGGGTCTGACATCATTGAAAAATTAGTAGGTGGTGAAATGGAGTACATCAATAGAGGTCATGAAATGAAGTGGCCACATCTAGATCATTCCTTATTTCACCATTCAATTTATTTTTCCACTAAAATAATACCATAGGGTAGTGGGTGGAGGACATATATCTATGGGTCCTAGTAGGTTTTAAAGAAGGAAATCTCTCCATTTTAATGAGATTGATGGTTGAGGAAGGGGTGATGTGGGTCAGTCCTAACCAATCCCCACCATCCCATGGGGGACCCATCTCTTCCTCCCATCTGTCAATGAGGAAGTGGGAGAATACCATGTGGCATCACCGCAGCTATGAAGTAAACATTAAGGAATGGAAGAAAATTACTAAAATATTTTTCCATAGATTGAAGATGTTAAAGTTTTGGTTACTAAAGTGAATTTTAGAGGCACATGGTATAATAGCAAATGGATATTTTAATTGTGACCATCAATTGGGCTAGAGGGTTATGTACACAAGCATGTGAGATCATTTTAAGATGTGCATGTGTTGAAAGTGGGAGATGTAATCTCAACCCTTCCTTTACTTCTCATGTGTAAATGTTGCACACATGTTAAAATTCATGGGGGAGTGGGTAAGTTGATGCATGGCCTTATGCTGCAGTGATAAGGAGATGGTGGAGCTCATAGAACACTACCAAGTGGTTTCACATGACTTGATTAAATGGGATAAATAAAATGGCTATGCAAAGTCAGATTTTTCAAACTAAGTTTGTTAAATTTGGACTAGTAGTCATTTTATGTTGCTGCAAGATCAATAGATAATATTCAAAGTTGAAATTAAGGGAAAGTGGTCCATTCTAGTTCACTCGAGTGAGCCATACTGGTGGATAGGATTTTGGGATAATAAATTAACTATTGTAAGGTCTTTATAACTTGTTTTAAAGAATAATTGAGGATTGATAAAAGAATTCTACATGTCTAGAGAAGCTCAAGCTGCAATTTTCAAGCTAATTCAATGTTGAAGTTAGGGTTTTGAGCTTGTTCCAAACTAGTAAGTTGGTATACTATAATTCCTTTGAAATTATTAAAAACCTACTCAATTATACTTTCTCTATCATTCTATCACTAGGTTTTCCTTGGTCTTTCATTTCTTTTAAGGTATGATGTTCATTTAAGAATATTTAGTCGATCCTGCATTGCTATAATTTTTGTCAAACCCTTTCTTGAGTCGTAGATTTTAATTTGGGAAACTAGAAACCCCCAGATTACAAAAAATGCTTGAATCATGGCTCCCAAAATGAAAAAATCTTCATCAAAGGAGGAGGCCTCTACCTCCAAAAAATCTTTGAGTAAGGACCTAGCTGACCAGTTGCCACCCTCGACCAATGAAAAACCAAAGGGTCAATTGCTTTTTTGGGGTGTACAAGTAGTTGAGGGCTTGGTCGAAAAATATTTTACTATTAGGGATGCCAAATTGCCTTGCAATGGGTTGGAATTATTTTGTGGCTGGTTTGGAAATAGGAATTGTGGTGTTCTAGTTGGTAACCCTTGGAACCTCAACTTAGGAAAATTGATTGTGTCGAATGTATACCTAGATATTCATTTGTTGAAGGAAATAGCTATCAATTATGACCTAGTCACCAGGATTGTGAGGTCCTTTGAAAAAATTGACATGGTTAAAGTCACTAAGGAGGAAATTTCTCATGTCTTCAAACTCATCGAGTGGAGTGATGATATGACTAAAATTGATGAAAAGGATCTTAGGGAAGAATATGATAAGAATAAGCATGCATTCAAGGTCCATATATTTCCAAAGTATCTAGTAGAGATTAATGATCATAAGGATACATTGGGACCATTTGATAACGAACCATATCCTATTAATTATTTTTTCCCTTACTTCCAAAGAAATTTCTACTCTATTTTTGAAATAATTGGCTATGACCTAGTTACTTGAATTCCCATGGAATGGATGTATATGGTGGCACACATACAACCCCAATATTGCACAATATACTATTATGTAGGGCTTCTTGCAAAGAAAATTCATGAAGGTGTGGTAAAGTTGAAGAAGGGTGAGATGGGGGTAAGATTTAGTTGGTATTCATTGCTCATACACATGTTTCTATTCAAAGGTGCACCTTACTTTGGGTAGAATATAACACTGGATAGGAAGGAGGGTAATTTGGAATTGCCTATCTAATGTTGGACCACCATCTTAGATAAGGATGAAAGAACATTTGATTATGTGATATTTGAAAATATATTTTCATCTTAGTTGAGAAGATAATGTGTTGAGAATTCCCACGGTCCTGCATGACTTCTTGAGACCTAAAGATAGGAGGCTTGAATTGGGGGTTGATCATAATTGGGAAGATATTATCCCTTATCTTCATATACAATTTTGAGAGTGTATGGTGCCACTACCACACCTCACTTGTTGCCTAAATGTGTACTAGAAAGAATTGGGTTTCTTGAAGTGATGTATCAATTTGGATGTGTGGAAAACAAGCATTTATTGGATCATATAAATGGAACATTCTTCCCTTCACATAAATTCTTCTCTAATTATGTAATGATAGAAGGAGGGTGGAATAAGATAAATCATATACTTAAAAAATTTCACATGAAGAGAGTAGTGGCAAGAGAGTATCATGATCCTAAGGATTTCATGGCCTGGTTAAAGGAAAGGAACATGAGTTCCAAGTGTGTGCATATTTTCCAATACACTAAGGATATAATAAGGAACATCTTTGATCTTGTGGAGCAAGAGAATAGAAAATCATAGTGGATTTCTTTCAACCAAATCCAAAGAAAGGAAAAGGAAAAGAATCCTAAATTTGCTACTCTTGCAAAAATCCCCAATATAATTTAAAGAATGGAAAATGTGTTCCAAAACTTTGAAACAATGGTTGGTCACCTTGGAGGTGAAAGAATGATTCAAGACAAGGAGAAATCCCCTATGCAAGAGGAAAAAGGTGGAAGAGAAATACCTATTATGTAGTAAAGGCCTATAGATCAGCCTCCTAAGGATTTTTTTTTTTCATGAGCAAGAACAAAGCAAAGAAGGATGATGCACCTACTACTCCCTCTCAATGAGAGGAGAAAATACTTCCTTCTCCAGTGCCACAAATTCCACCACCATCTCATCTAAGGTCAACTAGGCCTAAAAATTTATATGTTGATGCCCCATCACAATGTTCCTCACCACGATAAGAGCCACCATTAAAGAAGCAAAAGGTCAAATTGATAGGTTTTTTGGATTATGATGATGATGAACCTAATGAGGAAATCTAGGTATCTAAATAATAATTGCAACAAGGAATTCCTCCTACACCATTAGTTATTGTGGTGTAACAACTGGGTAAGAGGTTGAGTAAGGTTGACCTCACTAAGATAACCAGTATTGATGATGTCAGGGTGGAAGCATGAACAAGGTTCATGGATGCTGACTCATTTGTTAAATCCTAATCTTTCATGGAATTTTCCTATAGGGCTAAGAAAGATGAATATGTTACTACTATAGATAAGCAGAGAAGTCCTCATCTAAAGTTTCCAAAGGCCACTATTCAAGCATAGGTCCTAAAGGAGATGAAGGCCAAATTTCACAAAATGACTATAGTAGAAGGCAGGGCACTAGAAAGGAGTAGTTTTTTTTGCTACTAGGATGGTATCTAGACTTTGCCATTTCCTTTGATATAATAAAAAGGTGTGATACATATCTACAATTCAAATGATGAAGCTACAATTGTACTGCAAGTATCTTCTTTCAGTGAGTAGTGGAATGAATTGGCTATATTGGCCTTACATCCAAGTACAAGAAAGCCTAACATTGTAGAGCTTGCACCAAACTATAGGGGAAGCTTGAAAATAAAGAGAGTGCCAAAGAAATCAAATTTTGAGGTAGCAACAATTTTAGTGCATGTTGCTCAGTTTACAAAGGTTATAGTGGAATCAATAACTATAGATAAGGAACATTTTAGGAAATAGTAAAATGAATTTTTGGTTGATTATGGGAAGACTGAACAACAAAAGATGATGATGTAAATAGAGATAGTGTTATTGAGGGAGAAATTGCAAAAATTACAACCAATGGAGAAAAATTATATGAAGATTGTCACTAAAGTCTAGGAGCACTTAAATAGAGGGATTAATAACATATTAAACAACATTCATGCTAGTTATTCCTCCATGAAGTCTTCTATAAATAATTTTGGAAATGATAAGGAGAAAGCTATTCCACTTATGGAAACATGGATCCTCAGGTTGCAAGAGTTGAGAATGATGTCTATCGGAGTCAAGCAAGATGATGACCCCCTAAGAAGCTTAATCCCACCATGACTATTGTAAATGAGATTACGGAATTCATGGGAAATATAGAGCATTTGGAGGCCAGGATAAGGGAATTGGTCAAAATATTTCATGAAACACATCATGGTCTCCTCCCATCCATTTGAAGAAATGATGGTAGCATAAAAACCTTGCAGGAATGGAGAAAGGAAAGTAATGATGTCATTTCAAGTCAAGTTGCTTCATTTTTTAGGAACATGATATGGGTATACTAAAGAAGATCATGGACATGCTAGCCTATGCAAAGATTGTCTTGGCAAAGTTTGATAAGAAATCCAATCAAATTGTTAACAAGTATTTTCCTTAAAGAAAAAAGCTAGTCAATGTCATGAAATTCAGCTGGCCCACTTAAGAGGAATTTTAAGCTTGGAAGAGCAAATGCATGTATGTACTAGAGGATTGAATTGCAATGGTGAGGTGGTGAGTATAATTTTGGTCTTGAAGTCTATAACCATGATGATTAATGGACGAGAGAGAAACAATGCATAGCTTGAAAACATTACATATTAGGTTTTTGTTGAAGTATTGCAAAAGAATTGTTCTCTTCAACATGGAAATTGGTGGCACAAGTGCTAACTTGGATGGGTTAGTTTTTATCTTTCTATTTCTTTTCTTGTATTTTAAAGTTTTGGTAATAGGGAATGCACATGGTTAATACATTTGGCTCATGAAGAAGATATTTTGGAAGTTGTTGCAATGAATAAAAGATACCTTTTGGAAGGAGGGTGTATCTTCTTCAACAAATGTAAATAAGCTTTGTCGTATATGTTTTCCACCCAATTTCAAAGGATGAAAATATAATTTCCTAGGGAATGTTGAAATTGAAATTGAAATGTATGTCAAATTTAGTTGTGATATTAATTATAATTTTTCCCAATTCTTGTTGCTCCCATGTTCTATAAATGGGAATTCACAACTAATTATAGGGGTATTTTGATGGTTAAGAAATTTTTGAGCTCATGTATGAGTAATTCTAATAATTTCAAGCACAGAGAAATAGATTAATGCTATGTCTTATGAATTTATTCATATATGTAATAGACTTAATTATTATTCAATAGCAAAGATAAATGAATGATAATTGCAAGTTCCTAGATTAGTTTCCTCTGCTCTATAATCTTGGCTTTCAAATTATGAATAAAGGAATCAAGGTTCATTTATTCATCTTCAGTCATTCTGATTGAATGTGTGATTTCATATTTTGCTTTAGTTCAAAGAGCTAAATAAGTGTTTAAATGAGATAATAGATGTGAAATCTAATGATTTTTGAGAATTTTTCTAATTCTAGACATATCAAGTTGTGTTACAAAGTAATATACAATAGTCTACAAATACTTGTTCCCATTTGCTAATGTATTACGGTTTATTGCATGTGTGAATCCATAGCCCTTAGGTAAGGCATGGGTTCATTTGTTTAGTCACCTATAATGTTAGTGACCTACCTTTACCTAAAAAAGAACACCAATCTTTACTACAATTCCTAGCTATAGGTATAATTTGTTAAATGGTCTACCAAATCCTTGAGGAATTTTGTCTATTTACATCCAATAGGGATGTCTCTTATTTTTTCAATGGTTTTGATAAAATGGCATGAGAGTATCATATAGACATTGTCAGTATCACCCTCCTATGTTTCACAAAGCCTGAAGAGTAGAGATCTATCCTAGCAAGCTAGTACCTATTTGTTGGCCATTCCTTTCCTTTACTTATCATTAGATTCTAAACAAATCATAGGTAAAAGGTGAGATTAAGTTTGGTTCTAAAAAAATAACCAACAAATTGGCAGCTCCTCTTGGGACATTGCTAAGTCCAATGTCTCTAAGTAGATCTAGTATAGTCCAAGTCAAATATTTTAAATGTTCTTCATTGCTTGGAGAATAATTGGTTCAAATTTCCATCATATAAGTCATGTCTAGTTTTATGCTTCAAATTTTGGTTCGTTCCTCAAGCTTGTGTCAGGTTATGTTTAGATTTTTCTCTAATATTGCAAGTGCAACCCAAAAGTGTGATAAAATTTGATTTCCTAGTATTATAGGTGGTGACTTTGAAGTCTCTCATGCCAGTGTGAGAATAAAATCCAAGAGAGAAAGTGAGAAAGAGAATTCTGAGATACAATTTGGCCCCATGAGGAACACTAGAAGCTACACAAAGAAGCATCCTAAATAGAAGATGGAGTTTGAGCATTTGAAGGAAAAGCAACCCAGGTGCATGAAGAAACATGCAGAATCAAGTAATTCTACTAAACTTCCCATTGATGCATCTGCTACTCTACATGATGAATTAAATAGTGAAAATATTCTTGAAGAAGCATGTGAAATTGAGGTTCCTGATGCAAATCTGAGGAGTTTTCCCATTAAGGAAGTTTTTGATAACGAACTTGATGTCTCAAGAGAATAAGATAGATCAGAATTTTAGATCAGAATTTTGGGACAATAATAAAAAGTTTCTAGATCCTTCATCTCTCGGAGTTGTATTTTTTTTTAATGGAGGTAATTTTAAGCCTAAAAGTGAATCCCTTAATGTAGAAGTGCACCTTCACCTTGAGGGAGAACCAACTAATATTTCTTTCTTTACCCCTTGACCTAGTGAGTTTGGAGATATTCTAGAAGATGAGGTAGTTATAGATAAAGATATGTGAGCCTTATAAGAGGAAGAACTTAGGCTTAAAGAAGAAGAAGAAGAGTGTAAGCTCATGGATTTAGAAGAAAAAAGAGGAAAGGAGTTGAAAGAAAGGGAAGGTAGAATTAAGGATAAGATGCAAAAGAGATGCTTGGAGGCAAATACTAGAAAAGATGAGAGAAGAAGCAAAGAAAAAAGTATTTTATGAATATGCTTCTAAGTTTGCTGCTAAAATGACCCCTGATCCACCTAAGGTGATCATTCAAATGGGAACCTCTTCTACTAATACCTATACCACATCCATTGCAACCACTAAAGCCTTAGATTCATTTGATTCTACTAAGAAATAACATGTAGATCATGGGAAGAATCCCATTGATCAACCAAGGAACAATACCTTTAATACCTTCAATTCCAATACAAACGAAAGTACCAATAATTCATCTATTAATGCTTCCACTAGAAATGCTAAGATTGATCCTACCCCATCAATTGCACCCCCAAAGATTGAGATCTTGAGATTATAATTGAAGAATGAAAAGTTAGTACAAGAATTTAAGAAAACTAAAATGGAAGCTTCAAATGCAAAAATATCAAGTAAGATTTCTTTCCTTAAGATATCCATACCTGAGCTTGTAGCTTCAAGCTTTAGGCATACTGAAAAAAGATACACAAAATAAGAAGTATGAGGGACACACCAGTAGTGGAGGTGGTGGTGGAGATTAGGGTGGTGGAGGTGGAGGAAATGATAAAAATAAGAACTATTTTAAGGATGATGAGGGAAAGAATAAGGTAGGTGGTAATAATAATGGAGATGGAAAAGTTAAGGATAAAACTCAATCTGATGACCAAAAAGATGATGAGCCCAGAAATGCTTGAGAGACAAAGCTACCAATAGACTGATGCAAGTTGGAATATATCAAAAATTATTCTTTAATAGGATTCTTGGTTATCCTAACCCTTTTCCTAAAGATTTTAGGCTTGATTTGGTTAGATTCTTTGTGAACAATGGTCTGAGTGGTGAAGACTGCCTCAAAGAATTTTCCAATGTCATGAATGATTTTGAGGTAGAAGCAGATGATACCATGATGAAGTTATTCATTCAATAACATACTAAGGATTCCAATGAATGGTATAGGAGTTTTCCTGTTGGAAGTATTGGGTCTTGGGAATAGTTTAAGAGGCTATTCAGAGAGTAGTATGGTGATAAAATTGATACACAATTTCTTTTGAATCAATTTAATAATATGGTTAAGAGTTCTAATGAGGGTGTGGCTGATTTTAATGTGAGATTTTAAAAGGTCATGAACTAGTTACCCCCTCACTTAATATTGAATGATAATGTATGCCTAGTGAATTATGGCAATGACTCTAATGCAAATATGTTCTATCATTTGTTGGATAAAAATCCTCAGACATTGAGAGAGGCTTATAAGATGGCCATTCATATTGACAATATCAGTAGAGAAACTAGTAAGGTTGGAAGAAGGGATGATGTAAATATCCTCAAGAATCTAAAGAAAGATGATAAAAATTCTAGTGCTAAAGGAAATTCTCTTGATGATAGGATTGATAGTTTTACTAGTACCATGAAGGATATAAGCAACAAAATTTCTAAGCAAGAGAAATTCCTAAAAAATGAAAGGTCCAACTATCATAAGAATGAGAGACCCCATTGGTTGTAGGATCATCCATATGATTCAAATTGGAATAATGGGATGCCTATTCCTAATAATCAAAAAAATGCTCAAAATACGGTTCCTCTAGATCCTTTGTAGAAGAACTCAAACAATTTATTTGATGACACCCCTTGATGCATGGTTTGTAAAATGCCACATTCTGCACATTAATACATAGTTGGAAAAAGGGTTGAGGTTGAAGAAGGTGAATCTGATGACTGTGATCAGTCTAATGAAGATGTTGTTGACATTAATATGATTATGGATGGTTATGATCTTCCTTACAATGAATGCTTGTTTGATCTAGAGTCTCATGAAATGGATGTGGATGACCAAAGCCATATCACCAATACATATCACCAAAAAAAATTCTTTGATGAAGATGATGACAATGATAATGAAGTGTACACATTAGAAGCAACTGAAAACAATGTGTCCCTGAGGAGACCTCCAGATAAAAAAATTTGCAAGATATACAATGGATTTGGTTTCACAAGCTAGATGTTCATATCATCTAAGAAATAGAATAGTTAGTGATGACCAAGGAAGTCATGTTGGACTCTTTATGAAAGAATAGAATGTGAAGGGTAAAGAGAAAAAATATGATGGTAAAGGGGAAACACTTAAAGCTAAGGAAAGTAGGGGAGATAAAATTTGGGATAAGAAATTTGATAAACCAAGAGCATATGTAGAGCTCAAACCCACTACTATAAAGACAAAGGCATAAAAGTAGAATTTTGAAGCTATAAGAAAAGATGCCAAGCCCGAGGTTGAAGCAATAAAGAATCTACAGAAAGAGGATGCTATAGAACAAGGTATGATCCAAATTGATTTTCCAAAATAGATTCCTATTGATATGTTTTTGTTACTTAGTCAAGTAAAAGTTTAGGTTCCTTTTCTTGAGATGATGAGAATTTATAAACACAAACAAAAGGTAGTAGCCCTTATCAATGGTGCTACTAGAGCCTGTTCTAATTTAGTGGTGTCCACTCTACCCAAAGTGAGTGAAAGGGAGAAGAAAGATAAAGAAGTTGAGGGAGTGATCACTAAGATCCCTCATATTTTTCTAGGGAATTCAGTCACATCCTATCCTAGAAAAATATACCCATTCTTCCAATGGACATGGAAAAAGTATCCCTTTTTTCTTGCTTGATATGGGAATAGTTGATGATAAATTGGACTTAATGAGGCCTTGATTTGGTGTTGTGAGGTTCTTTACACATCCACAATAGGTATTGGATCCTTGCAAACTAAATAAGTTGCATTTAATGATGTCTTGTGAAGGTGTTGTAAAGTGATGTAAAAGACTTTGACACATCTTTAGACTTAATGGACCCATCTTCCCCTAATTCAATGTAATAAAATGTATTTAATGGAATTCTTACATCAATCTAGAAGGCTTGTAAATTAAACTTTACTTTAATCTAGTTTTGTAATGTGTTTTACACATTCACATTGGATTTTGTTCCTTTCTAGGCTAAGTGGACCTCATTTTACTGTTGTAAAGTGTATTTAACCACACTTTCACATTGAATTTTGTGTCCCAAACCCTAATTGACCTTTACATCATCATTAATAGGCCCCTATGGCCTCATATTCTGCATCCCAAGGCATAATTTGATCAAATTCGAACTGGAATCATAATAAGAACTAGAATTCCTCATTCCCCAACATTCTAGCTATCAAAAGGGCCCCTATAGGACTAAGTTACCCATCTCAGCGAATGAGTCCCTGCTAGGTGGGACCAAGTCACCCAACATGGTGACTTAGTCCAATTTGGCCTATTTTTGAGGTTTGAGTGGGAAAGTTTGGATTTTAAGTTTATTCTTTCTTCATGTCAGCCTTAAAGATCCTATTAACAAGAAAATAAGGTGAATTTCCTATAAATATAAGTCTCTAAACCCTAATTTATAACCTAATCATTTCATTCATCATCTATCTTCTCTTTCAAGTCAAGCAAAGCTAGGGTTTTTACATTCTAAGTCATCAAGATAGCTTTCAAGGACATTCAAGGGTAGATTCTTCATCCATTGCTGCAAAAATCAAGATCAGTCATCATAGTAAGTCTCTAACTCCATTGTTTCATGCTTCATTACACCATTTCTTCATTTTGGTTTAATTTCCTAAAAAGGGGTTTGACCATGGCAAACCCCCATGCCCTAACCTTCACCATTTCTTTCTCTTTCATTATGTGTTTGTAGATTTAGGAACTTTGAGGGTTTGAAAATCATTGAATATTAGGTTGAAGACATGTTGAAGACCTCTCCTTGTTGACCAATCTAAAATATCCACCAAAAGTCACTTTCAGGCCCAAAAATTAGAGTTTTAGAAGTGGACACCTATCAAGAACTAAAGTGTAGACTGAGGGCTTTTGTTTCCCCCTTTCAAATTTTTTAGTGGAATAATTCACCACTAATTGAAAATTAGTCCCACTATACATTCCTTTCAGTGATTTTTGCAGATTTAGACACCCATTTGGCTGAAATGGGCTATGGACTAGTTTTTCTAGATCTAGGACTAAGTCGCCAAGATTGGGACAAGTGTTCTAGTCGATTTCTACATCAGTTTTATTAGGATTCAAGACCTTAATTCCATCATTTTTCAGCCTCTTGGTGCACAAATTCTATTTTGTAACTATCTGGCTAGTTTTGTTTGCATTTCTAGGTCATTTATCTCATGTTTGCATACAACACTGTGTTTTTGAGCACTTTGTATTTCTTAGGTTCTACATTAATAATCATCTTTTTTTTTCAGTTTTCTTCATTTATATCATTTCATCTAGGCACACTACATCACTCATAACATTAACCTTTAGTGTATAAATTGACCATTCTGGCCCATTTTTCTCTCCTTTTAGGTGAAAACCCATATAAGAGTTAGAGAACCCTTGGAAGCCAAAATCATTGTCCACACTTCATCACACTAATTATTGAGGGAAGTTTTCTAAAAAATTGTATCATTGATTTTGGAGTAGCCAATAATATAATGCTAGCCAAGATCATGGAGGCATTGGGATTAAAAGTTGATAGTACCCATGGTAAGTGCTATGCTATGGATTCAAGGGAAGTTCCTGCACGACTGGTGTGATCATTGAACTTCCTTGTAGACTAGTTGCATATCCTGAGAAAGAGTTTAAGATGAGTGTCATGGTGATAGATATCCCACCCAACTATGGAATGCTACTATCTAGGAAATGGAAGGCTTCCATGGGAGGTAGCATGTAGTGTGATATGTATTACACTAATTTCCCTATAGATGGTAAGGATTTCCAAGTGTTTAGAGAGCCAAAAGGGCCACATATGTTGGAGCACACTCCCGAAAATGAGACAATTCTTTTTATAGATACTAATATCAGTGAGTTTTAGGTGGAAGACATGCCAAGAGAAAGTGATAGGTGGCCTATACCTATAGACCATGAAGTTACATGGTTATATGATAAGGATGGACTATGGAAAATGTACTTTGATGGTGCAAGTTCTAAGGAAGGGTCTGGTGTAGGAATATTGTTGGTGTTGCCTAGTGGAAATACATATGAGTTTTCTTTCACTTTTTCTTTTGTTTTCACAAACAATGTTACAGAGTATGAAGTATTGTTACTAGGATTGAGGCTAGCTAAAAAGCATGGAATAAAGAATTTAATGGTAATTGGTAACTCAAAGTTGGTTATATCCCAAGTAAGATCTAGATATGCATGCAAAAATAACAGATTGAAACAATATAGAAATGTTGTTTGGGATTCAATTAAGTAGTTTGATGCTTTTGGAATCAACTAGATAGGAGGACATAATGGAGTATAAAATTTACTTGAAAACATTACATGAAGACCAGATGGTATCACTTTACAGGTATCTCTAAGGTTGAGGTACAAGAAAGGCAGCTAGTCCCTAAAAATGTACGCAATTGGAAAATCTTCAATGATGACGAAGATATTTTGAAGTTTATAAAGTGTGTTGATGAATATGAGGGTCAAGAGATTGATTTCAGGGCTTTTGTTGAGAATGTAGATGGTAAGGATATAGTATTTAGAAATGAAGTTATTCAGCTAAAGACAAACAAAATCCCCAAGGCCTTGTAGCATTAGAAAGGGTCTTTGATAGTCAAGACAAAAGCAAGGTTAAAAAAAATTCCACCTATCTAGAGGATCTAGAAGAAGTGAATTTGAGGACTAAAAAATGCCCCTAAAATGGTATATGTAGGAAAGAAGATGAAACCAAAGATCAAGGTAGTGCTCATTTCCTTATTGATAAAGTATATACATTTCTTTTCCTAGTCATATGATGACATAAAAGTATATAGAGAGGAATTATTCCAAAATGAGATTCCTCTAAAATAAAATTCCAAGCATTTTTAGGTAGAAGCAAATACCCATTAATCGAACCTTAGCTCCGAAAATGAAAGAGGAATTGGTTAAGCTAAGGGATGCTAGTATCATAAAGCCTATTAGGCAATGCTTATGGGTGTCTAATCTAGTGCTAGTTAGGAAGAAAAATGGTGATATAGGGTTATGTGTGAATTTAAAATTTTGAACATATCATCATTGAAGGATAACTATCCATTGCTGAACATGGAAGACATGCTAAAGAAGGTAACTGGATATGAGCTATTTTCCATGATGGATGGTTTTTTGGGATAAAACCAAGTGAAGGTGAAGGATTCTAAGCAGTACAATACTGTGTTCACAAATCCATGGGGTACTTATGTGTATGTTATGATGCCATTTAGCTTCACCAATGTAGGTGCTACTCTCCAAAGGGATATAGATGTAGCCTTTTCTAATTTTATTGACTTATTCAGGGAAATATATTAGGATGACTTGATAGCTTACTCCAAGAAAGAAAAAGATCATTGCATGCACTTGGAGAAGATATTTAGTAGGGCCTTAGAATATAGGATCTCACTAAATCTGAAAAAGTGTGCCTTTGGGGTTACTGAAGGAAAATTGTTGGGGAATATTGTGTCCAAAGAGGGAATGAGAATTGACCTTGAGAGGGTAGTAGCCATAGACAAGATTCCTTAATCAAAGAATGTTAAAGGAATTCAATCATTCTTTGGATAGATCAATTTATTGAGGATATTTGTGACCAATTTCAAAGAATTTACAAGACCTATCTCCAAGATGTTGAAGGGAGAAAATGTGGTTTGTAGTGAGAAGCCTAGTTAGGAATTCAAGAGTATAAAATAGGCTATCAAGGAGGCCCTAGTTTTAAGGACTCCTAACTTTTCCATGCCACTACAAATATTTTCGTTTACATCATTTCAAATTATTGCTATTGTTTTGTTATAGAAGAATGAGGAAGGTTTTGAACAACCAATTGATTTCTTTAGAAAATAACTTCAAGTTGTAGAGTTAAAATATGATTTAATGGAGAAGCAATCATATGGACTTGTTAAGGTTTTGAAGAACTTTAGGACTTATTTAGTTGGAGCCATAGTCATTTCTTATGTCCCAACTATAGTTGTGAAGGACATCTTTACCCAATAGGATTTTAGAGGTAGAAGATGCAAGTCAAAAAACATAATTTATGAATTTAATATTGACATCCAGATAACCAAATTGGTGAGAGGTCAGGGATTGGATAAGTTAATGGCTAATTAAACCTGGATGCTAATCAGATAAACCTGGAGGATGATTCCAAAAGATCATACATTTGTGATATGGAGTATTGTGATTGGTATAAGGGTACCATTTATTAGTTGTAGAGAATGAAATTCCCTAAGGGATTGATAGAAAATGAGAAAATAAATCTTAAGTTACACTCCATTAAATATGTGATCATAAGAGGTGACTTGTGGTGGAGAAACTTGGAGGGTGTATTGTTGAAATGTGTTGATGAGACCAAGGCCTCTTAATTGTTAAAAGAAATGCATGGTGGGGTATGTGGCCAACATTATATGGCTAAAACCACTACCCACAAAGTATTGAGGGGTGGATTCTAGTGGCATATAGTTTTTAAGGATGCATACAAATTGGTAAGAACATGTGATGTGTGCCAAAGGTTTTTTGGAAAACTAAAATTCTTAGGTAAATTGCCTCTTAGATCAGTTACTGTCCAGGCACCATTTCAAAAATGGGGTATTGACTTCATTAGAGAAATAGTTGAAAAGTCCAGTGGAAAGTGTTGGAACTCTTGAATTTCCCAAATTTGAAGTGCCCATTTTGAAATTTTTCCTATGCACTTTCAAAAGTGCACGTAATGTATCTACCTAAATGACCTACTTTGGAGGGTCATATTTTGGAGCTCGTTGATTTCCAAGAAAAATACCTTTGCAGAAACACTCATGTGTCCTATGTGGGTGTGCATGTCAATTTTAAGCTTCCCAAAGTGAGTTTTGTCAGGGTTTTGAAAAGTGAAGATGGAGGGTTTTGGCACTTTTCTACTGTTTGCAAACATTCAGTCCTGCAAAGTAGCCTCTCATTTGAGCTTGCATTTTGCAACTAGATGATCATCATTACAAACTGATTCTTGATTTTCTCCATACCAAGATGAGCTCACATGTCAGTTTTCAAAGTTTCATGAGCTGATTTTCTATTTTTAGAAGATCAAAACCAAATGCAATTTCTTCAGTTTTGCACCTACATTGTCTGAAACCTTTTTGAGAGGCCAAATTTGAGCGTCAATATATTTTTATGGGAGATGATTCACAGAAATACCTCTTGCAAATTTTTTCTCTACACCAAAATGATCTACTATGTCCAATGGCAGATCACTAAGAGTTGATTTGATATTTTTGCAACAAGGTGATCTCTTGAGTTTTAATTGGTTCAGAACAACTGATTGTTGCAAAAAGTCTGAGGATGACTTTTCTAGTTAATAACTTTCACCTCATGACTACTTTTGTCGAGCCATATTTTTCATTACATTCTTTGGACCAATTTCTACATTCCTACAAGTTTTCATGGTTTCACGAGTCCATTTGCCTAGTTTTCAAAGGCAATTCCAGAGCTCACTTGGCCAGTTTCCACCATTCTGCAAAAGGTCGGGAAGCAAGTTTTAAGGAAAACCCAGTTCATGTTTTCAACTTCTAATGCATTCAAAAGTTGTCTCAAAGCAATTTGAGCCTAAAATTTGTTTGAAAATGATATTTTTTTTAGTCAAGCCACATGGGGTGTGACATGCTTTGCATTGTTATTAATTGGTAAATGCACACAAAGGCAGTCAAAAGAAAAAGATCCACCCATGGATAGGGTGTCGCTGCCAAATCAGAAAATGTGGAAGCAAAGACATGGGCAATGCAGCATAAAGGAAGAAGGGGAAACACACATGAGAAATAGAGGCTCAATGGAGAATGTATAATGGAGGGGTTCTACTATCCAAATAAAAGAGGATCCAATAGCATGAGTGTAGCCATCTCACCATTTAAAGCAAGCCTCCAAATAAATATCATTTCTGAGGTGCCATTGAGCTTGCAAAGGGCATTCATATTGTTAAAGGGGTGCCACCAAAGAATGATGTGCACACAATGGATATGTTAAATAATATTTAGAAGCTTTCAAGCAAATGCAACTCCTTGGGGCATGAATAAATGCACATAGCCATGATGGAGGGGTCACTTCTATGCAACTTTCTTGACATAATACCCTCTTAAATATGATCCAGGGAATGCCATATTTTCCATTGTGAACCATCAACAGAACTTGTTAAAAATGGTTTTAGAAACTTCTAAGAAAACACAACTGGAAAATGTGTGGAGGGTGGGGCCAAATAGTATGGGTTTTGCATACACACATCAAATGAAATGTTGAAGAATCTCAGGAGTTTCAAATAGAGTAAGCAAAAAAATTTCTTCAGAGGTAGTGATAATGAGTAGCTGCCACACTAGAATGGATGAAAAAGTATAGAACACCATAGCAAACTAAGAAGCAGAGCATGGTTGTCATTGTCAAGCTACAAAATGCATGAAAATAAAGGAATATTAGGGCAAAAGACAAGCTGAATGAAATCTAATGGTGGTGATTAGAGATTGAAAGCTAGCCAAATCTTAGTCGTCCCCCACCAGCTCACCACTTTAAAATGCTCGTTTGATAATCTAGCAGGATGGGCGACAAAGAAAATCATATGGTGGGCCCCCAATAATAAATTAATGGCATGGTATATAGTTTAATATACCTTAAGAAAATATTAAAGTGTTTTTAGTCTTTCCCGCGAGCTCGTAGGATAAAAATGAAAGCCCTTGAATTCCCATGGGTTTAGTGAGAATTGGCCTCGTGGTGTGCGCTCGAGTGAAAACTTCTATGTGCATTGGAAAAGAGCTTTACAAGGGGTAGGGATAATATTTTAATTGTTTTATTTGCTTTATCAAAGAAAAAAATTTAAAGTGCAAAATAAGGTAGCCCGACAAAACATTAAATGGGCCTTCTTTAAAAGGTAAAATGAAATATTTCAAATGTAAAGGAATTATATTATAAGTGAAAGAATTAAAACATGTGGTTGTAGTAAACCAGAGAAGAATGATCCAGGTAAAATATTTTATCTAAGGATTGAATAAATATTTTAGGTGAAATATTTAAAGTCTTGTATGTATGTGAAAATAACAGGGTAAGGCGAGTAAAATCTTCACTATTTTAAAGGGCTCTATTAAAGTTGGAAGACTCTAATATTGGTTGGGATGTGAATAAATAAAGTGCAGCAAGGGGCAAGAGCAGAGATACAAATTTTTCATGGGAAAAGAGGTATTTTCACACAACAAGTAAAATGAGTGAATTTATAACATGGGAAGATTTTCAGTTGCTTGGAAACTTGAGCAAAGGAACTTTGGAGGAAAATTCAGTTGGTTGAAGAGGAGAGAGGAGAGAGTCTTTTCCAGTTTACTGATCAAGTTTCAGATAACATCTATGGATCAGATTGATCTTAGGGCTGCTTCCATTCTTCTTATATTCTCTTCTCTTCTCATTTATAAAAGACTCTAAGGTTTTGTATGTTGTTGGGTAGATAGAGAATGCTAAGTCTGTGTCATATTTTGAGTCTATAGAACTGTTAATTCTAATTTTATGAGCAAATATTAGATAGTTTTTCTAGGGAACTCATGAATTTCTTCAAAGTGTTTACACATTTATGAATATCTTCAAATTGTCTCTAGATCTGTATATTTTCAGTCATTTAAATTCAATAATACCAAGTATCTTTGAGTTTGGCATCTCAATTTCATGAGATTTTTTTATTTGTTTATGGGTCTATTTCAATGAAATAGTTAAATACTTTCAACAAATGATTATGATTGAAGTGTGGAGGTTGGATTTGGTAAGAAAAATTTGATTGATAATAGGAGAGGATTTGTTAATGTAAGACATTAATAGTTGATGCAAAGCATTAACAATTTAGATCCACTAGTTGAATATCATTTGCTGATGAAATTGTTTTATGAATTTGACTCCATGGACTAGAATTAGGCACTGATTTATCTTGCAGCTTAGTACATCTCAAAAACATTCTTTAAATTCAAAATTATTTTAAATCCTTGTTTTGTTGTGGTTTAGTTTCCTACTTCCCAATTGCTGAGTTAGTGTTAATGTACCAAGAACTTAGCCAAATTTGAGGTTATTAATGATTTCCTTGGTGTCTTTTCATTGGGATTTATCTGCTATAGAAAGCAACGCCTATGTGTATGGTTGAATAAAGTTTTAGGCATTGTATAGGTTGACCCACCATCCTGTATAGCCAGAAGTATGGAAGATCTCAGTCATTGACTGAATCTTGTTAGTTGGCCCAAATCGACCATTGAGTCTGATCATTAGAAAGTGGCTAGTCTATAGGATTCATTGGTCTAGTTCGATTTGGAGCACCAACAAAATGGTGACTCTACTAGGGAGAAACTTGAATCTCCAAGTGCAAAATGCTTAACTATAGAGTCATATTATTGTTTTCCATTTTGAAATTGAGTTCAAATATTGAAGGATTTCAAGTATGGAGAAAGAATTTGTTGCATATAAGTTGAAGATTTCAAGATCTATGGTGCTCTTTGTTGTGTAATTAATATTTAATTACACTTTACTTAACTTTACTTAGGTATTATTTATTTCCTAGGTTTATTTAATTCTTATCTTATCTTATTGAGCTGTCTTTTTGCTCAAGATAAGATTAGGGTTGCTTTTTCTTGCTTTATTGCATCATTTCCTTTTTGAAGGATTTTGTATTATTTGTAAAACAATTACATTCAATAATCATAATTTTGATTTTTTCTTGCACACATTCTCTCTGAGGGTTTACAAAACTTCTGTTGTTTTTGTTCTAAATATCTTTGCATGTGATAGGTGATTGCTTGCAAGTGATCTTGAGGACTGTGAAGTTGGTTTTTCAACTTCTACATGGTATTAGAGCTCCAGACTTGTCGCTGCCTATTCGTGATTTGAAGATATTCTCTCATAGCATCCTTTTATATGCAAGGGTTTCAAGTCAGGTTGATTTTTGGTAGATCTAGGGGTAGCCAAAATTTTGGAGCTTTTTGGGCTCGAACGAACATCGCCATCGCAATCAGAGTGTCCAAAAACCCCAAAAATTCCTTTCATTTTGTTGATTTAGGCAAAAGTTGAAACAAAGGAAAAAAATTAGCCCCAAGGTCGTATGGCCCCAGGGCATGATCTCCAAGGAGATTTCATCGAAAAAAAAAAAAGGTTTATTTTAAAAAATTGGCACTGCCAATTATTTTGGAGGTCGCCACCCAGCAGCCACCAAGTGGCCACCAAGAGGCCGCCCCCCAGCCGCCCGCTAGCGGCCTCCTCCGACGGTGCTCCCTTCCTCCACTGGCAGCTCCCCTGCAAACACTGCCAGCCATCGGTAGCCACCACCACCACCAGTAGTACCCTCCTGCGCCCAACCACCGCCGCTGCTCCCTTTCTGCAGCCCCCGTAGGCCAAACAACTCGACTGCTGGTTCTATTGGGAACCAGGAGCCTTGAGCCAGCCCCCACCGGTCCATCGCACCCACAGTAGTCACTTGGGTAACCAAGTGCTCCACCCCAAGAGCTAGTTCTTCAGCCCCCTGGTCGCTGAGAGGACCAGGGGCCAAAAATTTTAAGCCCTTGAGGGCCAAAATTTTGATCCTAGTTAGTGAGAAGTGCCTTTTTACAGACCTTTTTTTCATTTTCACATAACTTGAGCAAACAGAGGTATTTTTTCAAAAATGAATAGTCACCGGAAATTTGATTCGATGATGGATCTGATGGTGGTGGTTTAATTTTCTGATTTTTCTGTTTTGATGCTTTTTGCACCTGTCAAAGCCAAAAGTTGTTATTTTCACTCCGAGAGGTGTAACTTTTGCATTTTGGCTCCGTTTTTAGAAAACGGATAGGTGTTGGAAAGCTAGTTTAGTGCTCTACATAGATCTCAAACCTATTTTTTCTGATTTTTCACTAGGTATTTGATATTTCTATTTGATCTCAGCCTTTACCTTTTTAGTTATTTTCTTGGGAAATGTGCAATCAAGCTACTTTTTTTAGATCAACAAGCATTGTTTTTTATTTGAGCGTATCTATTTCTTTCTTTTTGTCATGGATTTACATCACATTGCACCCCTTACTCCATTCAACTATTTTGGTTGGAAAAAATGAATGGAGATTCACTTGAAACATAAAGGGTTGTATAGGGTAACCATGGGTACAGAAATTGAACCTACAGGTGCTACTGAAAAGAGAAAAATGGTTTAATAGGTGTGATGAATCTTATGGTAAATTATGTCTTTCTCTTTCACCTAACCTTATTTTTCACATTGAGTCTTGCACTACACCAAATGAGATATGGGCTACTTTGGAGTCTTTGTTTGGGAAGCATGATACTATGAGAGGTTTTCAATTAGAGAATGAGATTATTGGCTTAAATCATAGGGATTTTGACAACATCCAGTATTTTTTCACCAAACTCAAGTCTCTTAGATTACGGTTGTCACAATGTGGTGTTCAAAAAGAAGACTCTGAGTTGATATTATTGCCCATTCTTTCTAAGCTTGGACCTGATTATTCAGTTTTTGTATCTAACTTTTATGCCACTATGGATGCACTTGGTACAAGATTCACTATGCCATCTCTTGATGAATTTGCTTCATCTCTCACTTGAGAGCAAGCTAAGTTAGCTAGCATGGGCATGGTGAAACATTCTTCCTCTTCACATGCACTTATTGCATCATAGGATTCCAAAGAACAAAAGGCTTCTATAGGCAAAGGCAAGAAACAGAAACAAAAGGATTCCAAACCTCATGAGTAGCAAAAGGAGTCCTCATATTCATCCTCCTCTTCTAAGGGGAAATCATTTAGGAAGGATAATTCTACATGTGCATATTGCTATAGGGAAGGACATCCAGAACATAATTGTTACAAGGACATTGATGAGCTGAAACATCTTCAGAAACATCAGATTGATTTTCCTTCTAGGATGTCTACATCATATTCTTCTCCTCATTCTTCTTCTTTAGAGTAGCATAAAACAAGAATAGTTGGGTTACATACTTCATTAGATATGAAGGGACATGCTCTTTGTACTTCTTTAGGTATTGGATCAAGGAGATGGCTTCTAGATTTAGGAGCATCTCATCATATGGCATCTTCATAGTCTATGTTCACTTCCTTTGAGCCTTGCACTATGTCTCCCATTTTGATGGGAAAGAAAACTTACATAAGTGTTATAGGGAAGGGGTCTATTAGTTTTGGGGATCACTCCTTTTAGGATGTCTTGTGTGTCCCTCACTTGACAAATAACCTTCTTTCCACCTATCAGATAACACATGGGGGCAATGGGAGATCTATGAAGTTCACACCTGATTTGGTTATCATTAGAGACTTGGAGAGTAGAGTAGTTATTGCTACTAAGATAGTGGATGACTCATCTCGATTGAATTCTTTCACTTATTTTGCTACTAGTGATGCTTCTATTCCTATAGCTATTCCTCACACTTCGAGTGTGCATCATCATTCAGAGGAGAGAATTGGCTTCTTGAACATTGGAGTTCTCACTTTGGATCTTGTTCTCGATCCTTCCATTCCATCTCCTCGACCTCCTATTGCTTCTTTTGTTTCAATGCAGCAGGATCCTATTGATCATCCATCTTTGGAGGTTTCTATTGAGTCTTCACCTACTTTGGCTTCTTCATTTGTTGAGGTCACACCTGCTTCTATTTAGACATCTTGGGCTGCACCTATTCCACCTTCAGAGATTTGTTTCATTCGGCCTCTTCCCTCTCACTTCTTTTTGGAGATGCATTTTCTTCACTTCTTTTGGAGTTACTTCATTTTGGGGGGGATTTGTGGTCTATTTCTTCCTCTCTTATGGGGGGATTCTTTCATGTATCTTTTTGATGAATGGTGTCCTTCGGGGGTCTTATGGAGTCCTCCATTTTTCATCACTTAGGTAGTTTATCGCATTCTATTTTGGGGAGGAGTTTTGTTCCCATGTGGTTTTCTCCTTTACCCCATTTGATTTAGTTTGCATTACATTTGTAAATGAGTACCTGATCAGGCCTTGTTTCCAAGACTCATCTTTGCATAATAATTTTGCTTTTCCCTAAGCTGGACTTATGGGGGGGTGTTGGTGTAATTAATATTTAATTACACTTTACATAACTTTACTTAGGTATTATTTATTTCCTAGGTTTATTTAATTCTTATCTTATCTTATTGAGCTGTCCTTTTGCTCAAGATAAGATTAGGGTTACTTTTTCCTACTTTATTACATCATTTTCTTTTCAAAGGATTTTGTATTATTTGTAAAATAATTACTTTCAATAATCATAATTATGATATTTCCTTGCACACATTCTCTCTAAGGGTTTACAGAACTTTTGTTGTTTTTGTTTTGAATATCTTTGCATGTGATAGGTGATTGCTTGCAGGTGTTCTTGGGGACTGTGAAGTTGGTTTTTCCACTTCTACACTCTATTGGTGAAAGGAACTTTGAGAGAAAGTTACATGTGAAAGAAATTCCTACTATTTGAAGTTCAGTCCTCTAAGAAGAGAGGTGGTGACTCTACTAGAAGAACCTGTTGAAGAGGTGAATATAGTTCTAGATCTACAAGAAAGAACAATTTACAATAGTTGCAATGTTTCTAGGTATTATTCACTCTTGGTTTTCAAGAAAATTGTATATGAAAACCATATTTGAACATCTTATGAAAACTCTAGTTCCCTTAGTGAAATTAAGCACTACAATCAAGGGAGGTTGAATATTGTAATTGAATAGTTATAGGGGGAATAATTTTCATTTGCAAAATGTATGGTTGTCCTAATTCTCCCTCTACAAGCTATAGTACCATGCTTGGGACACATCCTTGTCTTGAAAGGAAGGTATTCGATAATGAAAGATACAACCCTTTAGATTTTAGTAAAATCCAAGGTTACCCAAATTTTGTCCCAAGAAGAATTAATGAATATTTTCCTAAGTTTAGAGATGATTTTGAAGAATCAGCATCAAGACATGTATAGTATTTCATTGATGTGATGGAAGATTTTCAAATTGAATAAGAAGATGTTATCATGATTTTTTTTGTAAGAAATTTGGAAGGTATGGCTAAAGGTTGGTTTACTTGCTTACCAATGCATTCCATAGATTCATGGCATGAGCTCAAATCATGTCTCCTTTATAATTTTAAAGATGATCCAATAGTGAATGATGAATGCTTGTCTAAAGATAGGAATCTACATACTGAATAAGAATTTGAAGAGGAAATTGCAAACAAGGTTGAGTCTGAATCATACATTGATACACTGTGTGATATAGAAAGATTGGAGGATGAATCTATCTATGATTTTCATGATTGATTTATGAAATTTCTGCTTGCTATACCAGAATTAGAAAGACCTGATGAATCATTTTGCATTGATTTGTTGTGTGAGAATTATAAGCCAGTTCTAAGTACTATACCAGTTCACTTGAGGCTCCTTAGCCTTGGATTTTTATGTCAATGGCTTGAAATAATTGAAGAAATGATAGATAAATGTGGAAGTCATTTCTTAACTCAATTATGTGATGGTAATTTTTCAATATTTAGTCTAATGGATGCAAATGGTATAATAGAAGACAAGAATGATAGTGCATCATGCAATGATAAGGATGTTGTTTCTGAACAACCTACAGAAGAAATATGTCTAGAAGAATGTTGCAGCCATGATGGTCATGAAGAGATAAATGAAACATGTCAAGTGTCTTCTATTGGCTTTGAAAATACAAAAATAGAAAGAAAATTTTCTGTAGCAAATGAAGGCTACAATGATGTAGATGATATTGAGAGTATTTTCTCCTCTATGGACTTTGAATAGATAGTTGAAGATCATGTTGACTCTGATGTTTTAAGTCTTCACGAGGAGATAAAGGAGCCTACACATTTGAAGAATGTTGTTGAGAGCATTGGTATATTAGCTACAAATGACAGAGTATGCAAGGATTTTCAGTTAGAGCAATCATGTGTAAGAAGTTTCCATGAAGAAATAGATGATGATTTTCACTTTGACAGTGAGGAATGCAACCCCACTGATTCTTGCAGTAGTGAGAACAAAGAGAAGGATATGCATGCAGGAGATGTATTGAATGAATCAGTACAAGCAGTTGATAATGATGAACAAGGAATCATTGTTTTGCTTGATGTTTTTCCTTCTTCTATTCCTTTTGCTGCCTTTGAAGCCATTACTAAATGTTTGCATGAGGAAACCATTTATGTAGATGTACATGAGAATGCAAATGTAGAAATAAACATTGATACAACTAGTTACAGTTTTCATGATGAGTTTGCACATGAACTTGATTGTGTCTATCATATAGATGCATATGAGGACCTTTTTTCTGGATTTGCAATTCATATTTCCTCTCATCAATAGTATGTTTTAGATTTTCATGTTAAAGTAGCAAGAGATGATGTTAATTTTGATACACCTTGCATTAGTGAATGTGTCTTTGACACTCCCTATGATGTATTTGTTGCAAATGAAAGTTCTGATTGACATGAACCTGTACACAAAGTTTCCTTGTGTTGTAACGTGTTGAATGTTGATGATCTTGTCTTTGAACTTGAGGTGGAGAACATTGTTTGTGATGTTGGAATTTCTTCTGAATGCCATGATTTGAATGGAGATGAAGGTATTGTGGGTGTTGATAAATCTAATTTTTAGAATCTTGAAACACATGGAAATGTGTTTGGGTTCTGTTGTTGGGATGAAGACAGGCTAACTAGTGATGCATTTCAGTTGGAGGAGACACATATGCATGAGCAATATTTTCTCAGAACACAAGAAGATTGCATGTATTTCAGCTATGATATCTCCTCTAAGAATGATCATTATGAGAGGGTTAGTGAATATGGTCTTGATTACTATTCTCTCATGTTGCCACTTGATGCAAAATCAGAAAATGAAGAAAGTGGCAGTGATGAAACCTATTTGATTTGGTTGCCATGTAACAACATTGAACAAAAAGCAAGTTTTCACTTGCATAAAGGAAACCTGATGCTTGTGTTTGCAAGGGTGCAATCACCTATGTTGTTATGGTTTTAGAATGAGTTAAGTCTTGATTCCCCTTTTTTCATTTGGTGACCTAGGGTCACTAGATGAAGTTGAAAAATAAAGATGAATAAAGGAACAATTTGAGGACACCTGATAGACTCAGCTTTTGGTCTACTTCACCAAAGATCTGGAATCTTGCTATGCCTATGGGGGGAATACATCCCTAGCTAAAGCCACTTTTGGCACTCTCAAATTTCCCAAATTTGAAGTTCCCATTTAAAAAAAAATCCTCTGCACTTTCAGAAGTGCACCCAATGAATCTACCTTAATGACCTACTTTGGAGGGTCATATTTTGGAGCCCATTGAATTCCAAGAAAAATACCTTTGTAGACACACTCATGTTTCCTATGTGAGTGTGCATGTAAATTTTCAACTTCCCACAATGAGTTTTGTCAGGGCTTTGAAAAGTGAAGCTGGAGGGTTTTGGCACTTTTCTATTGTTTGCAAATGTTCAGTCTTGCAAAGTAGCCTCCTGTTTGAGCTTTCTTATTGCAACTAGTTTATTGTCATGATAAACCAATTGTTTCCCTATATTATCCATACCAACATGAGATCATATGTCATTTTTTATAGTTTCATGAGCTTATTTGCTATTTTTAGTAGATCAAAACCAAATGCAATTTTTTTAGTTTTGCACCTAAATTGTCTAAAACCTTTCTAAGAGGCCAAATTTGAGCATCAATATCTTTTGATGGGAGATGATTCATGGAAATACCTCTTGAAAACATGTTCTCTACACCAAAATTATTTGTGTTTAGTGGTAGCTCGCTAGGAGTTAATTTGATATTTTTGCAGTGAGGTGATCTCTTGAGTTTTAATTGGTTCAGAACAACTGATTGTTGTAGAAAGTACAAGAGGGTGAATTTTCCAGTTAGTAACTTTCACTCATGACTCCTTTTGTTGATCCATCTTTTGCATTGCATTATTTGGACCAATTTCTACATGCCTGCAAGGTTTCATGGTTTCACGAGGTCATTTTCCTAGTTATCAAAGGCAATTCCAGAGCTCACATGGCCAGTTTCCACCATTCTGCAAAAGGTCACGTAGCAAGTTTTAATGAAAACCCAGCTCATGTTTTCAACTTCTAATGCATTCAAAAGTTGTCTCAAAGCAATTTGAGCCTGAAATTTGTTTGAAATGAAATTTTTTTTTAGTTGAGCCACCTGGGGCGTGACATGCTTTGCATTGTTATGAATTGGTAAATGCACTAAGGTGTATGGAGTACCTTGAAGAGAAAAGGTACATTTTACAATACAAATAGGTGATAAATAGCAATAATTGCAAGTGAATTGGGAAGTATGAAATGGGCAGATTGGTTGGGCTAAAATGCATTTGCCAAAAGTACATTTAATAAAGAATCTTAAGATAGTGTAAATAGTTTCCATGAAGATCATAAAGAGGTGATTTCACTCTGCAAATTGAGGACACCTACATAAAAAATATTTATCAAAGAATTAGAAGCAGATGGTAGTTATGACTGTATTGAATGACTATGGGGGTAATATTTACTCTGCTTAGATTGAATCTCCCTCCCATAATAGAAATGGAAAAGCAATATGATGACTTAAAGCATTGGTTTTCAGAGGGAGAATTGAGGAAACACTTGGCTTATTCTATAGAGCATTCACATAAGGCATAGGATTTTCTACAATTAATAAAAGAATGAAGGGTTGCACATTCATCAAAGTATGAATGAGGAGGAATAAACCATTATGAGGATATTGCTTGTAGTCGTACCTTATACTTGAAGAAACCCTATGTAAGATGCCAGAATGCTGCATAAAAAGGAATGTGGAAAACTTTGTAGAAGCTTCAAAACAAATGCAACTTGGTGCAACATGTGGACAACCAACAAAGCATTAGAGGTTGTGTAACGTGGCGCAATGAGATGAGGATATGGAAAACCAAAAAAGCTATGGTGAATGGAGGGGATATATCAAAGCTAGAAAGGAAACACCATCATATAGATTATAAAATGCATTTGTTAAAAAGGTCATAGGAAATCTCTAGCGAATGCATGGAAGGCATTGACTAAGGAGTTCAAAATTTTCAACCTCCTGTACACAAAGGTAGTCAAAAGAAAAAGACGCATCCGTGAGGAGGGTGTCGTTGCTAGATCACAAAATGTGGTAGCAGAGGCATGGACAATGCAACATAAAGGATGAAGGGGAAACAACCATGAGAAACAAAGCCTCGATGGAGAATGTATAAATGAGGGGTGGTACTATCCAAATAAAAGAGGAGTCAATATCATGAGTGCAACCATCACACCATTTAAAGCAAGCATCCAAATAAATATCATTTTTAAGGTGCCATTGAGCTTGCAAAGGGCATTCATGTTGTTAAATGGGCACCACCGAAGAATGATGCACACACAATGGATATGTTGAATAAGCTTTAGAATCTTTCAAGAAAATGAAACTCCTTGGGACATGAATAAATGCACGCAACCATGAAGGAGGGGTCTCGTGTGTGCAACTTGCTTGACAGAATACCCTCTTAAATATGATCCATGGTACACCATATTTTCCATTGTGCACCATCAAATGAACTTGTTAAAAATGGTTTTAGAAACTTCTAAGAAAACACAACTAAAAAATGTGTGGAGGGCATGACCAAATAGTATGGATTTTGCATACACACATCAAATGAAATGTTGAACAATCTCAGGAGTTTCAAATAAAGTAAGTAGAAATGTTTCTTCAGAGGTAGTAAGAATGAGTAGTCGCCACACTAGAATGGAGGAACAAGTGGGTATGTGTAGGATCATCATGGAAAAAATAGGCCCTTAAGTGGCAAAAAGTTTAGAAAAATTAGAGTTAGGCAACATAACATAAAATTTTTAATATTTTATCTATATTATTTAAAAAATATGTAAGAATAGAATTTGTAGCAAATTGAATGTAGTTTCTAAACTACTAGGTTTGTTTTTAAAATAAAAATCTATTTGGTGAAAATTTGAAATTTCAATGCAATAGCACTTAAATTTCAGGGAAAAAATCATAAGTAGGTGTTTGTCTAACCACACTAACCACAATAAAATGATAATATTTTTTTATAAAATTTTAGATATAAGTAGAGGAATCATGTCTTGATGTGATGCATATTTTTTTGTAATTTTTTTCCAAGTAAATAATTAATTATGAAATTTTTATTACAAATTTTAAAAAATATAAAAAACTTGTATGTCTGACCATTAATTGGTCAAAACTTCATGAAATTCTATTTTTATTTTTTTAATCGTATAGTATGTGAAGCATAGAATGTGATGCAAGTTTTGGATTCAAAAAATGTGATACCATTTGAAATCTATAGATATTTTTCAATTAGCCTATCAATGAGGACTTTAGTCATAATTTGAATAGAAAATGAATAATAATTACTTTTTAAATTCAAATTAAAGCATAATTTATATTGGTGGAAAGCCAAGAATCTCCTTTAAAAACCCTTTTTGTTTCATCAATTTTGGTTTAAAAAAAAGTCATCAGCCACATACCCATCATATTGCCACTTTTTGGCCCATCATGATCCTACACATACCCAAGTGCAGAACGCCAGAGAAAACTGAGAAGCAGAGCATGGCCATCATTGCCAAGCTACATAATGCATGAAAATGGAGGAAGATTAGGGAAAAAGACATGCCGAATGAAATCTAACGGTGGAGATTAGAGATTGAAACCCAACCAATTCTCAATCATCCCCCACCAGCTCACCACTTTAAAATGCTCGTTTGATAATCCAGCAGGATGGGCAAGAGAGGAAATCATATGGTGGGCTCTCAATAATAAATTAATGGCATGGTATATAGTTTAATATACTTGAAACAAATATTAAAGTTTTTTCAGTCTTTCCCACGAGCTTGTGGGATAAAAATGAAAGCCCTTGAATTCCTGCAAGGTTAGCGATAATTGGCCACGTGGTGTGGGCCTGGGTGAAAAATTCTATGTGCATAGGAAAAGAGCTTTAAAAGGGGCAGGGATAATATTTTAAATTTTTTATTTTCTTTATCAAAGAAAAATACTTAGTGAAAAATAAGGTAGTCTGAGAAAACATTAAATGGGTCATCTTTAAAAGGTAAAATTAAATTAAATATTTTAGGTGAAATATTTAAAGTCTTGTATGCACATGAAATTAATGGAGTAAGGTGAGTAAAATTTTCAATGTTTCAAAGGGATCTATTAAAGTTGGAAGATTTTAATATTGGTTGGGATGTGAATAAATAAATTGTAGCAAGGGGAAAGAGCAGAGATCAGAGTTTTTCATAGGAAAAGAGGTATTTTCACACAACAAGTAAAATGAGTGAATTTATCACATGGGTACATTTTCAATTGCTTAGCAACTTGAGCAAAGGTTCTTTGGAGGAAAATTCAATTGGTTGAAGAGGAGAGAGGAGAGAGTCTTTTCCAATTTGATGATCAATGGTGGATGAAGTTTCCAGTTAACATTTATCGATCGGATTGATCTTAGGGATTCTTCCATTCTTCTTTTATTCTCTTCTCTTCTCATTTGTAAAATATTCTGATGTTTTGTATGGGACTAGGTAGATAGAGAATGCTATGTATGAGTCATATTTTGAGTTTATAGAATAGTTAATGTTGATTTTATGGGAAGATATCAGCTAGTTTATGTAGGGAACTCATGAATGTCTTCAAAGTGTTTGTACATGCATGAATATCTTCAAATTGTCTCCAGATCTATATATTTCCAATCATTTAAACTCAATAATACCAAGTATCTTTGAGTTTGGAATTTGAATTTCATGATATTTTTTTATCTATTTATGGGTCTATTTCAATGAAATAGTTAAATACATTAAATAGATGATTGTGATTGAAGTGTGCAGGTTGGATTTTGTAAGAAAATTTTGATTGATAAAAAGAGAGGATTTGTTAATGTAAGACATTAACAGTTGATGCAAAGCATTAACAATTTAGATCCACTAGCTGAATATCGTTTGTTGATGAAATTATTTTATGAATTTGACTCCATGGCCCAGAATTAGGCATCGATTTATCTTGCAGCTTAGTGCATCTCAGAAACATTCTTTAAATTCAAAATCATTTTAAATCCTTGTTGTTTGGTTGTGGTTTAGTGTCCTACTTCCCAATTCTTGAGTTAGTGTTAATATACCCAGAACTTAGCCAGATTTGAGGTTATTAATGCTTTCCTTAGTGTCCTTTCATTGGGATTTATCTGCTATAAAAAGTAATGTTTATGTATATGGTTGAATTAAGTTTTAGACATTGTATAGGTTGACCCACCTTGGTCTTGCAGAGCTAGAAGTGTAGAAGATCTCTTTTTTTGACTGAATCTTGTTAGTTGGCCCAAATTGACTATTGAGTCTGATGATTAGAAAGTGGCTAGTCTATAGGATTCATTGGTCTGGTTCAATTTGGAACATCAAAAATAATAATTCTTGGATTCTTATGGTCACAGACTATTTTTCAAAGTGGGTGGATTCCATCCCAACAAAAAGAGAAACAAGTGAAGAATTCATATACTTCCTAATGGAAAATATATTAACCAAGTTTAGAGTACCTAAAAAAATTATATCAAAAAATGCAATGTTCTTTAGATTTGAGCTCATAGATTCTGCTCAAAACATGGAATCAAAAATTTCATAATCTTCACCAATCACCCTCAAGCAAATGGTCAAGTAGAATCAAGCAATAGAAGCTTGATGAAAATTTTCAAAAGAATTCTTGAGAAGAACAAGAGAACTAGGGATTCCATGTTAAAGTTATCCCTATGGGTAGATCGGGTGACTGCTAAGAAGGCCACTAGCTATGCACCTTTTGAACTAGTATATGGCATTTCAGCTAGGTTACCACTAAACAACCTTATGAAGATGCATAAGTTTGTCCAAGAGTATGATGTGGACATGTGTGACACAATGTAACATAGGATTCATGCATTAATGGAAGTAGATTAAACAAGGAGTGATGCTCATAAAAAAAGTGCTAGGTTGCATTTGCAAGTCAAGACCTTTCATGAAAAGAGAGTATCCTCAAGAAAAATTCATGTAGGAAACTTAGTGTTGATGTGGAATGCAAGATTTGAGGATAAGGTAAAACATGGAAAGTTTGAGTCATTGTGGCTTGGCCCTTACTTGATCAACAACAATGATGGTGAGGATTCATATATACTACAAAAATTAATAGGTGAATTTCTTGAGCTATCAGTACATGGATAGTTCTTGAATCCATATTTCTCTTGAAATATGTTATTCTCCATGTACATTGTATAGTCCTATAAATTTTGTATATATATCATTTTTCTTTCACCTAGTTCTCTCTCCTTATCCAAGAAGGTCATCTTTTTTAGTTCTCTATGATTGGTCTGCTTAACTTGATATTTTAGGATATTTCTTTATTCTGGAGAAATAGACATCCCCAATAGGAGCCACTGATGGAACACCTAAATATGCATCATGTTCCATTTGGTTAAATCCATGTCTCTAGGCTTAGATTTTTATTTACCGTCATTTTTTTAGGGTTTATGTTTCTAGAACCTTTCCTAAGTAACACTTAAGCCTATGCTTACCAATGTTCTAATTCATTGTTGACCCCTTATCGCCAATACCCATTCATTTAAGTTACACCCTATTCCATTGGAACCCATGAAGTAACCGAACCCTTGTGCCTAGGTCTGAAACATATTTTATTTTGTAAGGTCAACTAATCAACCTCATTTGGCCTTTACATCCTTTGGTTAAATTGGTTTTTAGTATATTGATGCCTTTGCTTATGTTATACTAGGTTTTCCCTCTTGATGGGTGATTTTGTACATTCTCAACACAGATAATGCACAAGTACAATGCCTCTTTTGAAAGGTGAAAATTTACAACTAAGTTTTAGACAATCACCCCAAGGTCTCTCGGGTGTTAGGTCATCACTTGCAAAAAAAGCTCAGTTGATTGATGTGATTTGATGGTAATCACAAAGGGCATTTATGGTTGCTAAGCTTGTATGGAATTGATTCTTGAAAGGGAGTTTTATAAATTCTGGAAATGTGGTGCAACTATTGCAAGTTTAGGACAACAGTCTAAAACTCCTCTTTACTCATCAAGTTTGGCATTGTTGTGATGCTATAACATTTTTTTTACTTAAATTTCAAAGAAAATTCAAAAGGTAAAAGGAATGAAAATTTTCCTAAACCTACAACTAATGTTGAACAATAATAATGGAGGGTGCTACAATGCAGAACCTTCCTAGAACTAAGTTCCACTTAACCAAGGGATTGCCTACAATTTCATAAAACTAGTGCAATCTTCTAAGGTCTATAGAGTTTGAACCATCCATTCACCATTAAAGCATGAACAATAGATGAACTTAAGTGCAACAATGAAATAATGCTCAAACTAACTGTATACTTTTGTTTATCATCAATATACAAAAAATAATGTATGAGCAAGGAAGATATCAACACCATAGTATTCTTCATCATTAAAGTGCAAGATAGACTAACAACTGAAGTAATTGAAAAATAGAACAACAAAGCTAAAATCTAATATTGAGAAGATGAGTCATGCACAAATGTGAAGAAAACACAAGAATCCATCAAAACAATGATATTCTCATTAAATTTTTGTATCATGCCTTTACACAACTTAACTCTCTCATTTAAAATTAGAGGAGACCCCTATTTATAGTTTTCCAAAAGAAAAATGAATGGTCAAGATTAACTTTCATTGTGTGGATCAGATTCATTTTACATTAAGGTTTCACCAACCCCTAAATATATGACAATATAATATACATCTTTTATCTCTTCCCTATTTTGTCATCTAGTGACCCTGGCATTGTAGCAATTTTGTCCTATAGTGGTTGCCTCCTTTTGTAACTACTTTGACAAATATTCATAATCTATGATGGGATTTACTAGATTCTTCGGGATAGTAGCATACTACATGAATTTCCTCATTAAATCCTTGAGCCTATCCCATACCATGATATTAGATTGAATGGTCTGGAATGATATCTTCTTAAGCCTCTCAATAATCTTCTCCCAACTCTTAGTGCATTTAGGGGTTGCTTTGATGACTTGCTCAGATTGTGTGAAATCTTGATTAGCAAAGTCCACAAAGTCTAGTGACAATGTATCTATAGCCTGTTGCTCCACCTTCTTGTGGAAGAATGGCTTGATCTTCTCTGGATCTATCTCTAGAGCAGGCATCTCATAGTTTTTCATCATTTCTAGATAGTTCACTATCAGTGCAAACTTTTGAAACCCATTCAAGATTGAGCTCCACCTCATGCAAAGCCTTCTCTAGAACATATTTCATGTAATCAAGGACCATTTTCCATGTTTCCACTAACTAGTGATTATCCTTTACGAGCTCTAGTTCCTTTTCCCATATTGTTTGGGGAAGCTTGAGGTTGCATTCAAGTTTAGGATACTTGATCATATATAGCTAGAAGAACCTATTGTACGTGTTTATCATTTCTTCTATCATCTTTTGCAACCCTCAAATTTTTTTGAATGCCTAGGAAACATGGAGGATTCCCATATCACCATTGTATATTACCCTATTGAACCAATCCATTGTGGACTTGGTCTAGTTCCTCATCTTTTCCATTTTATCCAGCTTCTCCAAGGAGAGGAGAGTAGATGTGGATGATGTCGTCAAGGCATCTTCTTCCATAGATGTCCATTGTTGAATATAGGTAGTGATATCTACCACTTGTGCCTTTAGCTCCTCTTTTGTGGACTGGTATCTATTCATTTGTTCCATGATGGTGGCCACAGATCCTTGGAATTTATCTATTTTATACCTATGGGTGATTGGGCCTAGATTGATCATGAATATGTCATAACTTTGGCCTTGCATGGTGCCCATATATTTGTCTATTTCAACAGTAGCACTTTGCATCATTCAAGATCGAGAGGCATCTATCATGATGTGAGAGTGAACTCTAGGCTTCTCTTTTCTTGCTTCATTTGTGTCCTAGCTAGTATTGCCTCAATTCTAGCCTTTGGATCAATGGCCATAGGAGTCTTCCTTTGCAATTGTATTTCTATCCAATCGAGCACATTGGTTTTCTCCTTGGGTAATTCATGATCACCTTCCTTTTTCTATTTACTTCAAGGTTGTTCCTCTTCAATTCTAGGGGCTTCTTGATCAATCTTTTCTTCTTTGTTTGAGTCTTCTATTTGCACAATTTCCCCTCTATCCATCTCGGTGGGAGCTATATTTTCCTTGGTGATGCCTTCTCATTAGGTTACCTTTTCTTCTATGTGCTTGAGTTCAGTATGCTGCTCAAGCTTGGGGATCTTTCTTAGCACATCTTCTTCCTTATCTTTCTCTTCATCTTCCTCTTCGAGAGGTACTTCTTCTTCCTAGACTAGGCCCTTGTCTTGGCCAATTAGTGGAGCCTCTTTGAGTATTTCCACATCTATATCTATGTCATATTTTTCTTTAGAGATGTGACCTTCAGGATTGAAATTTTCATTCACATTCATGGGTTGTTGTGGCAATTCTTAATCCAATTCTTGGTCTGATGTTTCTATGACATATCACTCATTAAGAGCTTCAATATTGTCCTATAAAGAAAGTGACCTTTCCTCATCAAATCCCACTTCATCCAAATTTATGATTAGCCAACCCTTCGGATGTTCAAATTAATTATCTTTATTTGAATCCGTAGACTTCTCAAGTACATCATTCATAGCCTCTCTTTGTCATTTTTTATAATGATCTCCATCTCTTCCAAGATCTGCATCATAGCTTCCATCTTTGGTAGCTCTATGGGTGGTGTAGGAAGAGGTAAGGAAGCAAAAATTTGGGCCATTAGGGCCTGCAACTTGGGGTCAAGGATTACCCTAGAAGTTTTAGTTGGCATGTGTTGACATCAAAATTTTATGAGGTAACAATGTCTTATGGGAAACTCAGTTTATGCGGAACCCTTTTGCACTAAATTGAGTGACCTCCAAGTTTTTAGAGAAGCTGAATTCTTCTATATAATGGGAGTTTGGAAAGGGAAAAGTAAACAAATATAATAAATTAAAGTCTAACCTAAGGTGATGTGCCAAGAATTAATGATAGGAATGATAAATCATAGATCTAACGGCCTGATTGGTGTTTGTAGTGTTCCAGAAAATTAGAAACTGAAGATTACAACATAAAAAATCCATTCATTGACATAAAATAATATTGCATACATTCCTACTACCAGGAAGAGTCATTAGACATGGTCTAGGTCAGAATACTTGCATTCAACATATATAGAAGTTCTCAAATGAAAAGTCCAAAAAATAGAAACACAATTTACAGTTTGATCAAATAGCATGAATAAATAGAAAGGCCAAACAATTGGAATAGTCTGAGAGTCTTTGCAATCAAATAAAACAACAATAAAGGCCTGGTGTCTTTTTTTTTAAACCAATGCTTCCTCAAAATTTTGGACCTTTTTCTCACAATAGAGAAAAGTATATATAGTAGGAAAAAACCCCCACCACTTCGGAGAGCAGTAACAAAAAAGATTTCACAATCCCCTAGCAATGATGCAAAAATTAGAATATTTCCCAAGCCATTGCAACATAAACGATCTAAAACCAAGCATCCAGTCATTGCAGGCATAGGTTCATCTTCTACAAATGATGGTGGTGGTCCCGACAAGGCTTAATCATACAAGTGTCACCATCCCATGCAAATGATTATGACACATAGTAGCCAATAGAAGCATTTGGTTCGTCTAGTCCATCGCCTGAATATGAGATCTGTCGACTAGGCACGTGGCAGCCTTTTGATGCCTATGTGAACCTCTCTCGTGCCACTAAAGACTTGTGCTAAGGATACACATGTCAAATGGGTGGGGCACTTAACCAATAGTGGAGGGAATGATCATGAGTCGGGCACAAAAGAGATGCATGGCAGAATTTCACTTCCCGTGGTTGTTCCTTCATCTCGACATTGAAATTTTTGTGAAGAGAAGACACGTAGCAAGAGTACACTGCATATAACAATTGTGGGGCCCGCCAAAATTTTTTTGGGAATGAGGGTTTCATGGCACTTGAGCAGAGCTTGATGAGGTAGAAAGAATAATGATTAAAATTATTCCGCAACCATGACATGTGGAAGCATAGCGGGGTTTCCCAGGATGGGAAAGGAATGCAAAAACTTGGGGTTGTGAGGAGTAGACACGGGGAGCAGGAGAGAAAAACTTAGATAAAAGGTCAAGTTGATTACTTGCAATTCACAGGCCAATGCATAGAGGAAAATACACCCGAAGGGAGCTCATTAAATATTTATTAACAACATTTTTTTCATATATGCCATTCATGAATGCATGAGTAGAAGAAGGGGTGGCATAGTGATAGTGATGATTGCATGCATTGGAGCAGAGAGAGTGGGAATCAGAGGAGGGAGTGAAGAAGATGATAACAGGGATGTAGTGGAGGAGGAGGAATCTTCTACCATTATTAGAGCCACTAGTGAGGTGGATTGAGATATCCATGGTGGGAAAAGATGAGACAGGAAATGCTTGAGAAGCAGAAGGTGAAGGAGTGCCAACGATGGCAACACTAATGTGAGTTAAAGTGATAGGTGGTGAGTGTAGCTACTTGGTCTCTTCTTCTTCTTCATGTTGGGGGTCCTTGTTGGTGTAATTAATATTTAATTACACATTTACATAAGTTTACTTAGGCATATTTAATTCCTAAGTTTTAGGCTTTATCTTTATCTTATCGAGCTATCTTGTTGCTCAAGATAAGATTAGGTTTGCATCTTTGCTTTTATAAAGAAAATCATATCTTGTAATTAATTGAATTCTCGAATAATTAATGTTGCACATCTTTTTGCAATGGCTTCTGCTTTTTTGATTTTCTCTTCTGTGGAAGGCTTTTCTGGCTTGCAAATCTGATCATGGGTTTCTAACATGGTATCAGAGCCTTGATTTGCAGCCCCTTCTCAGATTTTTGAGAAAAACATTGCAAGGTTCGTTCGGGATTCCTTGAGGGTTTTCATACCTCAAGTTTTGTCTCTCTATTTGGGTGTTCTTGCATGGTTGCTTTCAGCGCACGTTGGAGGAAATCTAAGCTCATATTCGAGTTCAAGGCTGTCGAAAAAGTCAAGATCAACTTTTGTTTCGCCTGAATCTGACATTTTATGCCAGAGTTATGAGGGTTTGAAGATTTGTCAGATCTGGGAGTTGCGACACTTCTGGGGCATTTTCAGGCAGATCGGACCTCGCCATCAGATCCAGAGCATCTGAGAGATGAAAAATGACATATAATACGCCCTATTTCGGCGTTGGGAGCTTCTGAGGCAATTTTTTTTTGTTTCTAAGGCCGTACGACCATGTGCACGATTCTCGAAAAAAATCATTCAGGTTTTTAAATATTTTCCTGCATGTCAAAAAAAATTATTAGTTTTTGTTTTTTAAAATCAAAATAAATAAATAAAACAAAATATAAAAAAAATAAAAAGTTTTTAAAAGGTTTTTGCAGGCTTTTAAAAGCCTCGGCGGCCAAGGTACGCCCGTACCCTACCGCGGCAGGCTTGTACGCCACCGTTGGTAGGGCGGGGCCCCACTACCGCCGGCCATTCTTCAAACCGCCGCTTACCATCAATTCCGACGGGTTTTCTACCCGGCCGGCTCTCCATGCACCTCCGGCGGCGCCACCAGCGGTGCCTTCACGGCTCCACCTACCCACCGCCCGCCTGGCGGCGGGTTCTTTTTTGCAAATGCAGCACCCCTGGTCATATGGCGGACCAGGGGCTAGTCCGAAAGGTGCCGAAAATTTGCCCCCAGTTAGCCTTTGTTTACCCTGATTTTCTCCAATACAGCTATTTTTTTCATTTGATCATAACTTTTGATCCCGGAGGCATTTTTTTTGAAACGAGATATCACCGGAAAGCGATCCCAATTTTCTGATGGTGCAGTCTATTTCCAAAAATTTTGCTGTTTGATGGGATATTTTTCCAGTTGAAGTCAGATGTTCAGATTTCGCTTTGGAGGACATATCTTTTGACTCAGTGATCCATTTTTCTTCATTCTTGCGGCATCGGAAAGCTGATTCTGTTCTCTACACAGATTTGACATCAATTTCTATTTTTTGCTTATGCATGTTTGTATGCTCTCCTTTTACAATCGGTGGGTTATTGTAATAAATGAACTATGATAAAGTTCCATTCAGGGGGGTTTTTTGCATATCCATATTTCATTTTGTTTTGATGGAAACTCGTATGGGTTATCTAGTCTCTTAGTTTCTTTTGGCCACATTTCTTGTCTTGCTTGACACATGTCAGATTCATTGGTTCACACTTCAGATTGAGAGCCTATGGTTAATGATCCACATTGGATCCATCTCAATTTGAGGGCCATGTTTTTGTGGTTATTGTTCCAGAGTCTTTTCTTTGGTACTCCTTCCCATGGAAGATTTTCAGTCACAGTTTGGCATCGGCATCGAGATACATGGTTTCCAAATTATTTCATCATCTCATCTCCTATTGCTTCATAGATTCCAGAGTTGTTCCTGTTTGGAGTTTTCGAGTGTTCCGTGGCATCGGGTTTTCTGTTGCTTTATCATGATTCCTTGAGTCAATCAGTGACTCTCATCCGATTTCAGTAGTATACAGAAGAATATTTCCTTGCTTGCCTATATCAAGTTCCAGTGTTACTCCACAGAGTTCTTCCAGTGCTTCTTTGCAGCATGTCATCATTGTAGGGGGGGTTTTGTCCCACTGGGTTTTCCTTCTCTACTTCATTATTGCATATTGTACTTGGGTACCTGATCAGGCCTTGTTGCCGGGACCCATTCATGCTTTCTTGCATTCATCTTAGTTTTAGGTGCATGCTTTATTTTGCTTCTCCCTAAGTTGCACTTATGGGGGGGTGTTGGTGTAATTAATATTTAATTACACATTTGCATAAGTTTACTTAGGCATATTTAATTCCTAAGTTTTAGGCTTTATCTTTATCTTATCGAGCTATCTTGTTGCTCAAGATAAGATTAGGTTTGCATCTTTGCTTTTATAAAGCAAATCATATCTTGTAATTAATTGAATTCTCGAATAATTAATGTTGCACATCTTTTTGCAATGGCTTCTGCTTTTTTGATTTTCTCTTCTGTGGAAGGCTTTTCTGGCTTGCAAATCTGATCATGGGTTTCTAACAGTCCTCCTCTATGGTAGGAATTTTTCTCATGAATCCCCCTATTCTCTTTTCCTTCTTGGATGATTCTCCCTCTGTGGTCTTCCTAGAATATACCTTATGCTTAGGATTATGCTTAGGCTCATCCTTCATTTTCTTTGACCTTGTTATCATTCGGGAATTAGGAGCTTCTTACGATGAGGTAGTGGTTGCTCCACTATCTACCTTTCTTTCAAGTTCATCCTAAAGCTCACCATATTTCAATTTAGTTCCTTGTTCTTTGAGTTGGGAAATCTAGGCATCTATCCATTACCTAGCTCTATTCTCAATGGTATGTGTTAATATATCAAGGTTAGTGTCATCTCCTTCATTCCAATCTATCATAGACAAATGAAAATTGGCCACAACATTGTATTTTTCATCAACAATATTGTTTTCTTCCTCCACTATCTGGTTAGGTACAATGAAAAAATTCACTGACTTCATGAATTGGGTTGTCATTCTCATGTAGTGCCCCATTCACACTTCTTTGTCATCTTCATATTTGGCCCAAAATTATTTGACTTGAGGTCAATGGGAATATTTTTTTCCAACCCATTTCTTCAATTTTCCATAAGGATCCATTCGTCGTCAATTAGTGTGGATTTCAAGGTGGTATTCCACCAATTCTTTCTCTGAATATTCTACACATTGGGCAATAGGATAGGAATACATGTGCTTCCCAAAGGTCAAGGAATATGGGATCCTAGCTCTATACTTGTCACTCAACATCATGTGGGAATTTTGAAATTTCCAGGAAACTTCTAGTAGGGTCATGCGATCACTGGGTAGTGCGATAGCCGGTAGGGCCTTCCTGAGAATCCTTTAGTTCTATTATATGTAAACTTTGGGAATTGTATGAACATGTACCCAAACCATTTGATGAAGGATTTGGTGCTATGTGATACCCTTCTCTCAAAGTCTCCTCCCAAGAGTCTTATTATGTGTGTAATGAAGGCATCATTCACCCTCTTGTATTCTCTTTTAAATTTGTGGTAGTGCAACTAAGGGTAGCAGTCATATACCTTGAGGTCTCTTCTCTTAGTTCCTAGGTTTCCTACAATGAAGAGTCCTTTGTATGGGAAATTTTCCACCAAGAGGTACACTAGATATGAAGTCATTTAAAATTGAGAGATCTTATTTATGGCCATGAGTTGGTTGTGCATATTGTCAATGATCATCTTGGCTCAATGGAACTTGTTCTTGCCCCAGATGATCTCCTCAATAAAGTCAAACATCCACTCCTCAAAGAATGTAACAGTTAGTCAACCCATTACCCTACTCAATATGGTAACTAGATCATGTTACTCCCAAAAAAAATTCTCTTAAAAAATTATTGGGGTACCTTGGTGGCACTGCCCCTCTTTTCTTTCAACCAAGGTTGCTTAATTAATCTTTTGCACCCCAACAGGTCCTCTTTCCACATATTTTCAACATATCCCTTTATGTTTCCTCCATTACATCAGATGTGGGGATGTGGAACATTCAACCAATTGACTTAATAGAAAATTCTACTAACACCCTCCCATCATGATCAATAATCTTTCTACTTGCATGATAGCATTCCCTACAGATCATAACTAGCTTTGAGGCAATGAGCATGGGTGGGAAGCAGACTTCCTTAGCGAGTGAGGCCACTTGCTCTAATCTTCTACGCATTCTACATTGTGGAGTTAACCATTACCCTTTGTCAAAACTCATCGATGTCTACATGTCCAAGATTTGTGTCTGATACTGAGTCCCAGGTAGATGAAGGCTTGGAGGTACACTCCACTCCATGAAATTGATACTTCATTTGTTCATTTTCTTCTTTTCCTCTCAGCACACATGTAGGTTTCTTTCCCTTATCAATTTTATTAGTGGACTTCCCTAATGGACTTGTAGCAGGTTCCATAAATCCTGCATGCAAAAATGCAATAAGTGCATTCATATGTAAACTAGGGCAAGTGTTAGTCAAATCTTGCAAAACAAGGGTTAGATCTAGTAGTTCATCATTAGAAGGTCATAAGATTCACAATTATCCATCATTAAGGGCTCATTTGGATCATAAAGAACAATGCAGGCCCAAGGATACGGGTTTCCTTGGCCTGGAAGCTATCAAGAAGGATTGGAAGTAGGATGGCACCAAGGCCACGGAGACCCATAGGTGGCCACCCATAGCCAAAGTTTCCACATTATGAATTTGGCAATTGAGGTTCCCAAGGAGCAGTTTGGCACATGGTGAAATTAGTTGTAATGCACTTGAGGTTGATTGATTGAGCTTTGATTCATTTATGGATATGAGTTATGCAGGCACAGAGAGGTTGAAGGACATGTGGAAGCCCCACTATTAAGTAACAGAATTCAAGGGGCGACAACCCACAAGTGAAAGTCTACACTGTGGGACCTATAGGCAGCTTGGATGCTAAGCATCATTATTTGTAGTTTTACCATTTAGGGGGGTGTGGAAGGGAGCTATCGAGTCACCATCATAGTTTTTCCTTTAGAAATGGTGTTGGAGGAATGACAAACCACAATTGGCAGTCCACATGTGTGGACCCACAACAAGCTCATGGACCTAGTTCATGTCTTAGCAACCTTCAAGTTTGGTGAAGGAAGAATCCTCTATGAAACCCACCATGTGGATGGACACGGGTTCATGGACATCAGGGAAAGGAAAAAAACATCCACCCACATGTGGCCACCCATATAAGATCGTCCGTAGACAATTTTCAACTTTGTCCTTTAGTGTTAGGAAATTTTGGAGTAGTGATGAAGGAGATTTTGGAGTAGTGACGAAGGAGATGGAGTCTGTACGGTGGGAAGATGGGACAAGTTCATTTCCATGCAGTAGTACCCAAGAAATGGTGAACCACATGCAGTGGTTTGTAAGAAACAGCCTATAGACAATTATCAACTTGGTGAAATTTTGGGTGATCAGCAAAAAAGGTGATGGTGGTTACAATGCGGAAGTTGGTTGAGATTATGTCATTGATTAATGACTAAGAGAGGGTAGTGGTTTGAAATTGGACATCCACATGGCCACTCCTACATGGAGTAAAGAAAACCATTTTTCCAAGGGTTTTCTTTGTTCGACCAGGATGGCAGTGGCAAGGGTGTGGGCCACAAAGGTGGCTATGCCACATGAAGAATGACAATAGAATGATGGGATTCTACATGAATTTGAGAGCACCATTTAAGCAATCTTAAGTGACTTTTTAAAGTGCAAGGAGTGGATTCTTCTTGTATAACTAACTATTGCAACAACCATTAGGAGATTTAGGTTTACTTTGATATTTTTTATCATTAATTTAAAAACCCTAACCTCAAAAAGACCCATTTTAATATTTTGAATTCGAGCATACCTGAAAAAAACACAAGAATTTGGTGGCAACCTTGATTTTGATCCAATGGAACCTTATGCAAGTGTGAGGTCTTTGTTCTCTATTTTACTTTTTGAAACTTCAAAAAATGTTCTAGTGAAAATGATAGGTGTGGTTGCATATTTATAGGAAAAGGTGCATTTATTGCCTACATTTAATCTCACGTATGACAATAGACATAATAGATGGAGTTGTGGAGATTTGGTATGGCACAGTCGTTGGATGGTGAAGGATGGTGTGGGGCCCTCCATGTAGACAGACATCCAATCATGGTTGTTATTTGAGCAGAGAAGGGATAGCATCATTGTGCAAAGGGAGACCTATAAATGTGGGCCCAGAGGACCTAGAGGATGCTAGAGAAAAAGACTAAGGGAAGTCCGCAAGAGAACTTCCACAAGAGCTAAAGACTTAGGGAATTTAGGGATGATGAATTTTTTCCATTAGGAAATTAGTGTCTTTAATGCACTTGACCACTTTAAGCTTAGAAATGGGGGCACAAAAAACAAGACAAAGGAGAAAGCAGCATGATGAAGACTAAAAGGAGAGAGGGGGTCCCTGGTCTGAATGGGGCATGTATGCAATAGGCACAAGAGTCCCCCTTTTAAAATGTAACATTTGACATGTGTAAATATCATATTTTATGATGACCGTTTGATCCCTAAGAGGACATCTCGACTACTCCCCATGCCCCTGTTCAATTTTATTTTTGCATTAAAATATTGTCATGTATCTTATACACATGACCAAACATAATTGAAAATTCAGTAGATGGTGAAATGGAGTACGTCAACAGAGGTGATGAAATGGCATGGCTGCATCTAGATCATTCCTCATTTCCCCTTTCGATTTCTTATTGCATTAAAATACTATCAAGGGGCAGTGAGTGGAAAACATTTTTCTATGGGGCCCAATATTTTTTTAAGAATGAAAGCTCTTTGATTCAATGAGATTGACAGTTGACAAAGGGGTGATGTGATTCAGTCCTAACTAATCCCCGCCATTCCATGGGGGACCCATCTCTACCTCCCATCTCTCAATGGGGAAGTGGGAGAATTCCACATGACATCACCTAAGCTATGAAGTAAACATTATAGAATGAAAGAAAATTAATGAAAATTTTCACCATAGATTGAAGATGTTAAAGTTCTAGTTACTAAAGGGAATTTTAGAGGCACATGCTATAATAGTAGATGGGTCTTTTAATCATGACCACCAATTGGGCTAGAGGGTTATGTGCACATGCATGTGAGATCATGTTAACATGTGTGTGTGTTGAAAGTGGGAGACTTAATATCAACCCCTCTTCACCTTCCCATGCATAAAAGTTGCACACATGTTAAGATTCACAAAGGAGTGGGTAAGCTAACATGTGGCCTTATGTTTCAGTGACAAGGAGATGGTGGAGCCCACAAAACACTAGCAAGTGGCTCCAAATGGCTTGATTGGATGGGATAAAGGAAATGACTATGCATAGTCAACTTTTTCAAACTAAGTTGGCTAAATCTAGACTGGTAGTCATTTTATTTTGCAACAAGATCAACAGATAATATTAAAAGTTGAGATCAAGGGAAAGTGAGTCATTCTAGTTCACGCGAGTGAGCTAGAATGGTGGATAAGACACCGAGCTACTAAATTAAGAGTTGTAAGGTTTTTAAAACTTGTTTTAAAGCATAATTGAGGATTGATAAGAGCATCCTACACATGCATATAAGCTCTTGCCAAACCAATAAGTTGGTATACTATCCTGCCTTTGAAATTATCAAAAACCTACTCAATTATACTTTCTTTGTTGTTTTGTCACTAGGTTTTTCTTGGTTTTTCATTTCTTTTAAGTTTTGAAATTCATTTAAGAACATCTAGTTGGTCCTACATTACTATAATTTTTTTCAAACCCTTGTTCGAGCCATATATTTATTTTGTGAAACTAGAAATCCTAGTTTGCAAAAAAACCCATGAGTCATGGCTCCCAAAATGAAATTTTCTTCATCAAAGGAGGAGGCCTCTGCCTCGAAAATACCTTTGAGTAAGGATCTATCTAACTAGTTACTACCCTCAACCAATTAAAAACTCAAGGGTCAATTTATTTTCCAAGGTACACAAGTAGTTGAGGGCCTAGTCTTTCAAATATTGTACTATTAGGGATGCCAAATTGCTTTGCATTGGGTGGGAATTATTATGTGGCTGGGTTGCAAATAGGAATTGTGGTGTTCTAGTTGGTAACCCTTGGAACCTCAACTTAGGAAAATGTATTGTGTCAAATGTATAACTACATATTGATTTGTTGAAGGAAATAGCTGGCAATTATGACCCAGTCACCAAGACTGTGAGGTCCTTTGACAGAATTGACATGGTTACAGTCACTAAGGAGGAAATTGCTCGTGTCTTCAAACTCACTGAGTGGAGTGATGATATGACTAAAATTGATGAAAAGGATCTTAGGGAATAATATTATAAAATTAAACATGAATTCAAGGTCCTTATATTTCCAAAATATACAACAAGGATTAATGGTCATAAGGTTACATTGGGACCATTTGATAAAGAGATCTATCTTGTTAATTATTTTTTCCCTCACTTCCAAAGAACTTTCTACTCCATTTTTTAGATAATTTTCTATGAACACCAATTACTAGAATTCCCATGGAATTAATGTATATGGTGGTTGACATACAACACACCCAGTATTGCACAATATGTTTATATAGGGTTTCCTGTAGAGAAAATTCATGAGGCTATGGTAAAGTTGAAGAAGAGTGAGATGGGGGTAAGATTTAGTTGGTACTCACTGCTCATGCACATGTTTCTATTCAATGGTGCACCTTACTTTGGGAAAAATATAATGCTGGAATTGAATGAGGGTAATTTGGAATTTCCTATCCAATGTTGGACCACTATCTGAGATAAAGATGACATAACATTTGATAATGTGATATTTGAAAATTTGTTTTCCTTCGAGTTGAGAAGAGCCCTAGTTATGGATGTGTTGAGAGTTCCCAAGGCCCTACATGACTTCTTGAGACCTAAAGATAGAAGGCCTGAATTGGGGGTTGATCATAATTTTGGAGATATTATCCATTATCTTGCATATATGGTTTTGAGAGTGTATGGTACCACTATCACACCTCACTACTTACCTAAATGTGTACCAAAAAGAATTGGGTTTCTTGAGGTGATGTATTAGTTGGGAAGTGTGAAAAAAAAATCATTTGTTGGATTAGGGAAAGGTGAAGAGAGTAGTGGCAAGAGTGTATCATGACCCTAAGGGTTTCATGGCCTAGTTAAAGGAAAGGAACAAGAGTTCCAAGTTTTTGCATATTTTTCCATACCTTGAGGATATAATAAGGAACATATTTGATCTTGTGGAGAAAGAGAATAGAAATAAAAAGTGGATTGATTTTAACAAAATGAAAAGAAAGGAAAAGGATCCTAAGTTTTCTACTCTTGAAAAAATCCCCAATATAATGTAGAGAATGGAACATATGTTACAAAATATTGAAACAATAAATAAAGTTTTTCATAAGGAGGAAGAACACAACAAAGAAAGGCGATGCATCTACTACTCCATCTCAATGAGAGGATAAAATACTTCCTTCTCTTGTGCCAAAAATTCCACCACCATCTCCTCTGAGGTAAATTGGGCCTAAAACTATGGATGTTGATGCGCCATCAAAAATTTCCTCACCACTAGAAGATACACCAATTAAAAAGGAAAGGGTCAAATTGATAGTTTTGGTGGATTGTGATGATGATGAACTCGATGAGGAAATCTTGGTATCTAAGGAAGAAATGCAAAAAGGAATGCCTCCTACACTAGCAGTGATTGTCTCGTAGCAACTGGGTATGAGGTTGATTAAGGGTAACCTCATTGTGATAAACAATACTGATGATATCAAGGTGGAAGCGTGCACAAGGTTTGTGGATGATGACTAATTTGTTAAATCCCAAGCTTTCTTTCAATGTTCCTACAACACTAAGAAAGATGAATATGTTACTATTGTAGCTAAGAAGATAATTCTTCATCTAGAGTTTCTTGAGGCCACTATTCAAGCATGGGTCCTGAAGGAGATGAAGGCCAAATTTCATAAAATGATTGTAGTAGAATGTAGAGCACTACTAAAGAGTAGTGGTGTTTTTTTGCTACCAAAAATGGGATCTAGATTTTCCATTTCCTTTGATACAATTAAAATGCATGATAGACCTCTCTACAATTAAGAGGAGGAAGCTACAATTACACTATAGGGATCTATTTTTAGTGACGAGTAGGATGCGTTGGCTATATGGGCCTTAGATCCAAGTATAAGAAAGCTTCAAATTATAGAGTATGCACCAAACTATAGGGGAGGCTTGATAATAAAGAGAGTGTGAGAGACATCAGCTCTTGAGGTAACAACAATTTCATTGCTTGTTGCTCAGTTTACAAAGGCCATAGTGAAATTAGTAACTATAGATAAGGAGAATTTTTGGAAGAAATACAATGACTTGTTGGTTGATTATTGGAAGACTAAACAAAAAAAATATGTAGATGCAAACATAGATAGCATTATTGAGGGACAAATTGCAAAACTTGCAACCAAGAGAGAAAAAGAAGACTGATGCTACATCCCCTACTGCTTCACATGAACCAACACCTACTAGATTATACCCTTACCACAAGTTCCTCATGGGAAAGTATGCCATATAATATGGGAACTGTACCCATTTTAGTGGTAAATCTAGATACATATGAACTACCACAGGCAGAGGAAGGTGCCAACAATGGGGAGTTGCTTAAGCAACTAAATGATTAAACAACATTCATGATATTTATTAAGAAACTATAGGATTGGATCATTTAAATTGAGGGGTTAATACTAGATTAAACAACATTCATGATATTTATTCCTCCATGAAGCCTATTATAAACAATTTTGGAAATGATAAGGAGAAAGCTATTCCACTTATGGAGACATGGATCCCTAGGTTGCAAGAGTTGAGAAAGATGTCTATTGGAGCCAAACAAGATGCTCACCCACTTGATAAGCTTATGCTCACCATGACTATTCTAAATGAGATTAAGGAATTCAGGGGAAATATAGAGCCTTTGGAGACCAGGATAAGGGAATTGGTCAAAAAATTTCATGAAACACATTGTGGTCTCCTCCAATCTATTTTAAGAGATGATGGTAACATAAAAACCCTATAGGAGTGGAGAAAGGAAACTAATGATGTGATTTCAAGTCAAGCTACTTCAATTTGTTATGAACATGATATGGGTACACTAAAGGGGAATACAGACATGTCCAATGAAAATTTTGTCTTGGAATACTTTGATAAGCCAATCAAGATTTTACCAAGTATTCACCTTATAGACAAAAGGTTGGTAGTGTCATGAAATTTAGTTGACCCATTGAAAAGGAATTTAGGGCTTGTAAGAGAAAATACTTGGTTATACAGGAGGATTGGATTGCAATGGTGGGGTGGTGAGTATAATTTTGGTCTTGAAGTCTCCAACCATGATGATTAATGGATGAGACAAAAAAATGTATAGCCTAGAAACAATACAAATTAGGATTTTGTTGAAGTATTGCAAAAAAAATTGTTCTCTCTCCAACATGGAAATTGGTGGCATGAGTGTTGACTTAGTAGGTCAGTTTTCATCTTTATATTTCTTTTCATGTTTTTTAATTTTTTGTTGATAGGGCATGCACTTGGTTAATAATTTTGGCTTGTGAAGAAGATATTTTGGAAGTTGTCACAACAAATAAAGATGTGTTTTGGTAGGCGGGTGTATCTTCTTCAACAAATGCAAATAAGTTGTGTCTTATATGTTTTCCCCCCACTTTCAAAGGATGCAAATATAACTACCTAGGGAATGTTGAAATTGAAATTGAAATGCATGTCAAATGTAAGTATGACATTAATTGTAATTTGGCCCAATGCTTGTTACTCCCATGTTCTATAAATGGGAATTCATAGCCAATTACAGGGGTCCTTTGATGGTTAAGCAATTTTTGATCTCATGTATGACTAATTATGATAATTTCAAGCACAAAGAAATAGATTAGTGTTATGTTTTAGGAATATACTTAGATATGTAATAGGATTAATTATTTTTACAATAGCAAAGATATATGAATGATAATTGCAAGTTCCTAGATTAGTTTCTCTCCCTATAATTTTTTCTTTCAAATTATGAATAAAGGAATCAAGGTTCATTTATTTATTTTCAGTCACTTTGATTGAATTTTTGATTTTGTTTGTTTCTTTAGTTCAAAGAGATAAATAAATTCTTAAATGAGATCATAGATTTGTAAGTGAAATATAAATATTGGTAAGCATTTTTCTAATTCTAGACATATTCAATTGTGTGTTATAAATTAATATACAATATTCTACAAATACTTGTTCCCATTTTCTAATGTACTATAGTTTATTGCATGTGTGAATTTATAGCCCTCTAGTAAGGCATTGGTTCATTTGTTTGTTCACCTATAATGTTAGTGAGCCACCTTTACCTAACAAAGAACACCAATATTTACAAAAAATTTTGACACCTGTGATTGTAGTATAATGATATGAAGTACTATTCATTTCTAGTTGTAGGTACAATTTGTTAAATGGTCTACCAAATCCTTGAAGAATTTTGTCTATTACATCTGATAGATATGTATCTTTTTTTTTCAATATTTTGATAAAATGGCACGAGAGTTTCATATAAACATTGTCAAGATCACCCTCCTAGGTTTCACAAAGCCCAAAGAGTAGAGGTCTAGCCTAGCAAGCAAGTACCTGTTTCTTGGCCAATCCTCACCTTTACTTATTATTGGATTCTAGAAAATTCATAGGTAAATGTTGAGATAGAGTTTGGTTCTCAAAAAATAACCAACAAATTGGTGACTCCGCTAGGGACATTGCTAAGTCCAAAGTCTCTAGGTAGATTTCGTATAGTCAGAGTCAAATATTTTAAATGTTCTTCACTACTTGGAGAACAATTGGTTCAGATTTTCATTGTATAAGTCACGAATGCTTCAATGTTTGGTTCATTCCTCTAGCTTGTGTTAGATTATGTTCAAATTTTTCTCTAATGTTACAAGTGCAACCCCAAAGTGTGATAAAATTTGATTTCCTAGTATTCTATGTGGTGACTCTAAAGTCTCTTGTTTTAGTGTGAAAATAAATTCCATGATAAAAAGTGAAAAACAAAATTATGAGATATAATTTTTCCCCATGAGGAAGACAAAAAGTTACACAAAGAATCATCCTAAAGAGATCCAAATGATATGAGCTTAAAATTGTCAACCTGGGGATCCATCTATCCATGATTGGAGTAGCTAAATCTTTGTCTCTTTGTGACAATTTAATTGCTTATAACATTAAAGAATAGTTTGAAGGAATGTTGTTTAACTTGCATTGAATCTTCTTATTCATATGCTCCAGAAAAAAATTAACAACTTGTTTATGTCGCCAATCCTGCTATTGGAGTAGCCATTGTCTATCACCCACAAATTTTTCTTCTCTGCATGTGATGCTATTTGTGCTAACATGATTTATTGAACATTGTTTTTAGTCAATTATTTCCATTCTGGCTTTGTTTCATTCTTCTTTGCTGCTACTTTTTCTTCATTTTTTTCTTGGGGGCAGCAACTACATTCTTCTCAAGTTTAGTAGATATTGCTCTACAAAACTTTGTTGTGTGTCCATAGTTATTACAAAAATAACGTTCAATCTTCTCATTAAAGATAGGAAAGTTGAAACTTTTACACTATGCACTTTTATGTCCCAAATTATTGTAGTTGTAACACACAATATCTAAATCTCTCAATGGTGCAAAAGGATTCTTGCTCCTGAAATTTGGTGCTGCTCTCTTCACCATTTGGAAATTAATGAGCTTATGACCAAAATAATTGCATCTAAAGCAACAACCATAAAACTTAGGGGTATACCAATTATTATACCAAGGAATACTTCTAGTTGTATTCATATTAGCAATAGACCTTCTCATCCTTGGGACAACAACATTAACTTGTAGGAAAATAGATTTATCCTTTGGGGAAACAACACTATCTTCTAATACAACAATATTTTCTCTTGTTGCAGCATCAATACCATCTCTTGGGTTGTTATTCTTTGGGGAAACATCATCAGCATCTCTTGGGGTAGGAACATTTTCACTTGTGGCAGCAGTAAAAATAATCTTCTTCTTGGGCTTTTCACCCATATTAGAACTCTCACCATGTTCATAGCCAACATCACTATAATCTTTGTTATTTTTCTACTTATTAAGTATATCATTTAGAGCATTAGTGCTACTCTCATTTTTTATTCTCAACTTTAGATCATCTTGACAAGCTTCTAACTCTTTCCTAAGAGTCACTACCTCTTCTTCCAACTCATGGCATTCTTTTTGCTTTGCTTCAAATTCAGATTTCAAAACTTCACTTATTCTTTTTGCTTCTTCCATCTAAATTTTTAGAGTAACAATACTCTTCTCTAATTGGTCTTGTTCTTTTAAGGTACTATTCTTTAATTTGGTATGCTCTTTCTTCAACTTTTCTAATTCATCAAGAGCACAAATCAACTCTCCTTCAAGATCAACCTCAGCATCAACTACATCTTCCTCATCACTATCAACTATTTTTGTATTTTCAGATTGAGCATTATTTTCAATATTTGAATTCTTCATTTCATTTAGAACTTCTTGAGCCATGATGGGAATAACCTCTTTCTCATCTTCAGTAGTGTCTTCAATTTAATCACTTTCATCATCTGATGTTTCACCTTCAATAGTGAGAAGACTTCTCTTCTTCTTAAATTTTTTCTTCTTGGATTTGTAGAACTTATTAGGCCCAAGCTTATTAGTTTCTTCAATATTTTCTTCCTTCTTCTCATAAGGAAACTTACCAGCAAAATTTCCAATCTTTCCACAATTAAAACACTTAAAGGGTAGCTTGTCCTTGTACTTGCCTGATCCTTTCTTCAGTTTCTTGACAAAGTTTGCTTTAACATTGTCAGGGTCTTCTTGAATATCATTTTCAGTTGCTTCTTTTCCTTTCTTCACTAAGTTGAAGGAAATTTCTCTCTTATAGGGTTCAACACTCACATTCCTCATCTCATACGCTAATAATGAACCAAATAATTCATCCATAGAGAAAGTATTCATGTCTTTAGCTTCTTCTATGGCAAAAACTTTAGTATAATATTTGGTTGGTAATGACCTTAGAACTTTCTTGCAAATTACATTATCTTCAATTTATTCTCCAAGTCCCCTTACAACATTAACAATCTCATCTACTCTTAGTAAGTAATCAACAATATTTTCATCTTCTCTCATCTTCAAGCCTTCAAAAAGAGCTGTAATATTCTGTAATTTAGCTTCCTTCACATTCTCATCACCTTCATAAATATTTTGTACCGTATGCGATGTTTGTTTTATAGATTTTCAATGCATTACTTTGACAAACTCAGTATTAGACAATCCACTAAGAATGCCATGCTTGGCCTTGGCATTGAACTTATATTCTTTTTAGCATCAGGATTTTTTGGAGGAGTTTGGGGAGCATTGTAACCATTTTTGACCATCAACTATACATCACAACCTAAGGAAGATGATAGAACTCTAAAAATGCTTGACATTTTGAGTCTTTTGTGCTTGTTATTCACATTTCAAATGTTGTTGGCACACATGGCTCAAGGGTTTTATTTGGTTATTCTTTCCTTCTATTTTGTATCCTTGAACATTCTAATTTCGTGTTGATTGGTTTTCCTAATTAACAGTCTCTTTGGTTATCTTTTAAGCCCTTGACATACATCTATTACTAGCCCCGAAGTCTTGAAATTGTTAGTCATTTAATTCATCCTCACATTATGTTTTAAAGTTTTGATTTATGAATGACTTAATTCTAAGTCATTAACTCATGAGGGTTCCTTTCTCATTGGCCTAGTAAAGAACCCCTTTTATAAATAACATTGTTTCATGTGAAGGTTGAATAGTTACCAGATCATGGGGCTCCATCTAGGTCGTTCCCTGCTGGCTTGCCCATTTGGAATGAATACAAGTTAAATGCTACAAGGTTCATGAGATGTCACCACATGTGAGTGGGCCCACCTGCTACATCACATCTCAATGCATAGGACCTTGAGATCAATGGTCCCAACCGAGTGATGAAAGGTGATCACTGCCATTCCCTGCTTGCTCATGGAAGTTAGATGTAAGTTCTTTAAGAATGGTGAGACCCGCGAGAAGCTGCCATGCACACTTTACAACTGTAGGCTAGTGGAGCCCAAAAGTACATGGGAATGTCTTGTCAGGGAATTCCTATTGGCCATTCATCTGAGTTGGAATGGCATGGAAAATTCAAACAAATTTGACTTGATCAAAGTTGTTCAAGAGGCCTAGCTCAGTTGTAAATCAATGGCTCATATTCAAAATTGCATAGTACACCCACTGCGAATCATTTGCTTCGCACAAGTAAGAATTAATGGTAGAAATGATCCATTAGGCTCATTCAGTTCATACCAAAATTTGTGTGTAGCCCATTCTTGCTTATTTGAGGTCCAAAGACATGTCCTAGACAATATGGGGAGCTAATAAACAAATTACAGAGATTGTACTAGCTAGCACTAGGGTTCGACACGGTTGAAAGCAATAAGTACCATAAATGCAAATTCACACTTTGTCCAATTTTCTGAGCTAGATTTTTCTTTTATCTATTTTAAAGTGAACGCATTTAATTTTTCTACTTTCATTGCTTTACAATTAGGGCTAATCTTTGTCTTTGAAAAGTTTTAGCCCTATAAATTGCCAAAATTAGCTCTTGTCCAAAGCCATAATTGAAATTAGGAATCAAATAGGTAAAATTCCTTTGTTGGAATTTTCTTTGTGTACACAAAACTATGGCTCCCAAAGCACCCGGTGCTTCTTCTTCTTCTGCCCAGCCTAGGTCCCTATCTTGAGATGTTATTGACCTATTACCCAAATCCACCAACAAGAATTTGGAGGGAAGAGCCTTGTTTTGTGGCTCTACTGAGAAGGGGGGTTTGATAGATAAAGATTTCTTTTTCAAAGATGTTGAGGTACCCTACACGAGATGGCCGATGTTCCGACATTGGTTTGGAAACAAAAATCTAAGTTCCCCTTTTAGCAACCCATGGAATTTGAAAATGGGAAAACTAATTGTCCCTAGTGTGTAAATGGATGTGGATCTCTTGAAGGATATGCATAAAAATATGATTCAGTCTCACAGACAGTCAGATCATATGATGGGGTGGTCATGGTGAAAATAACCAGTGAAGAGATTGAAAATGTTTTTGATCTATATGAAAGAAATTCAAGTATGCTCCCTTTGAATATGGATACTATCAGAAAAGAGTATAAAAATACTAGGGTATTCATTAGATAAAAAATGTCTCCCCAACATACTACAATGGTTGGAACTAGGAAGCAACATAGGAAGGTTAATATTGATAATGGGGAGATCGAGCCTTTCCCAATGAACTATTCACCAACTATTTTAGAAAGACTATGTATTCTTTTTACCAAATTGTAGGTTCCAATCCACTTGACACATTAGAGAAAGAATATAGCTACCTAGCTTGACATATATAATACCCAACATGTAGTATGGTTTAAGACTATGCAACTTATTTGACCAATCATATTCATGAGGGCTTGGTTGAATTGCAAGGAGGAAAAAAATGGGTGAAGTTTTGGTGGTACTCATTGTTAATGCATATGTTTCTGTATAAGGGACATAAAGTCTTTGAGAAGGAAATTACCTTGGAAAGAAAGAAGGATGGGGTTGACTTGCTTGTTCAGAGTTGGACCCATATCTTGGATAGAGATGATAAGAGGTACAACTTTGTATTGTTTAGAAATACTTTTGAATCTAGGATATGGAAGGCTTTGATATATGAACCCCCCAGGATCCCTAGAGAAATTCATGAATTTTTGAGACCTAAGGAACTAAGGCTAGATTTGATCTTGTATCCTAACAAGACAATTTTTAGAGTATATGGTAGTGGCTTAGGCCCATATTTTTTTCCTACAGGTGTTCCCTTTAGAATAGGTTTCCTTGATATTACGAGGTAGTTGAGAGTGGCATAGGAAACACATTTACCTAAATTAGCAAGGAAAGGGTCTTTCTTCCCATAGTGGATAGTATTTGTAGATTTCATTATGACAAAAGGGTCATTGAGTAAATTGGAACATCTACTGGATCCTTATGAACCCATGACTCTGAGCCCGAGGAATCATGATCCTGAGGGATTCATCAATAAACTCAAAGTAGACAAGAAAATGGGAACTTTTGTGCATACTTTCAATTACCCAAAGGATTTCATCAGAAATATTTTCAACATTGGGGAACAAGATAAGAGGAAAGCTAAGTACTTGTCTTACAGAAAGATGGTGGAAGAAAGGAAGAAAAATAATCCTCACTTTGACCCCTACCAAATAGACAAGGTGATCCCAATAGGGCTACGTATGTCCTGGACAATTTTGAGAATGTTGTTTGTGTTATGAGAAAGAAGCGAGAAATTCTTGATAAAGGAAAGGCAATGGTTGTTGAAGAAAATGTTGAAGTACCACTGGAAGAAAGGCCTACATATCAACCACCCAAAAAATTGAGGATTTATTCCAGGAGGAAGAAGATAGCAAGTGAGGAAGGGAAATTAGAAGCCCTTGTCATTTTTGAAGAACCAAAAGTAGACTCTCCCAAGAGTGCAATGTCAACTCCTCACACATAGGCCTCTTTTCCTATAATTGAACTTGATTCACCTCTTGAAAGTTCTACTCCTCTTGAGAAACCACCTCAAAAGAAGCAAAGGATTGGAACAAAAGGATTGGTTGATTATTCTGATATAGATGAAGATGATATCTTTGTCACCCCTGAAGAAATGCAAATTGGAATGCCTCCTCATGAAGGATAAATTGCTTCAAGATCAGGACAGAGCATCATCAGACTAGGGAAATTGGATATTTTTGGGATGAATACAATAGATGATTTGAGGGTTGAAGCCAACAAAGAGTTTATAGAGGATGATACTTTTATTGAAACATCAACATTCCAAGATTTATGGTGCAAATCAAAAATTGTAGATTATGCAGAAAAGGCAATTGTTTAAAGGAGCTTACATCTTGAATCACCTAAAAGTGTTATTGAGGAAAATGTAAGAAATATCATGAAAGATGAGTTCAAAAGGATTAATGGCCAGCAGGGCAGAGAGCATGTAAAGAAGAATGGTATGTTGTTGTTGCTAGATTGGAACATTGTTGATGTTATTGTTCTGGATGCCATAAGAAGGGTTGAAAGGCCCCTTGTACAAAATTAAGAAGAATTGGAAATGGTACTTCAAGGCTCAACCTTTAGTGAGGATTAGGATGCATTATCAATTTGGTCACTATCTCTAGCATATAAGAAACCAACCCTGGCAGAGCCGTCAGAACTTAGTGGTCAATTGCTTGTAAAAAGAGTTGTTGACACTTCTACTCTAGAAGCTGCAGACATGATTGTAAATGTTTCCAAGTTCACTCAGTCGACTGTGGAGGGTCTCACTTTGGAAAGAGATAATATTAGAGTTAAATATAGTGAACTCCTGGGTGATTATGACAACAGTCAACAAAAGGTGGTTTCATTAGAAACTGAACTGCAATTCTATGAATGAAGAGAGGAGGAACAAAGGGAACAGGGTTAGCCTAGCTCAAGCCACCAACTCTCACCTTCTCTTATGACTCCTATGTAGCATTCATTTCATAGTCAAGCCTTGGAAATAGTGCCATATAGTCTGGAACAACAATTAGTTGCAGTGGCAGAGTCAAGTGGATCAGGTGCTAGCTCATTCAGTAAGGAACAATTATTGTTGCAAATTGAAACATACAAGAAGTTGTTGGAAACGGCCCAAGATGCAATGTATGAGAATGAATGAAAAAAATTAGCATTGCATTAAAAAATCTAAATGAGAAGATTCAAGCTAAACTCAACAACGTGTATGACAATTATGCCTTCATGCTACGAGAAATGAGATTATCTAAGAAAGATAAATTGTTGGCCATACCAAGCTTGGATAAATGGGTTGCAAGATCTGAAAGGTTGACATTAATATTGTTAGGAGTAGGTCAACATGTAGATAAATACCCAATGGTGCAGCCTATTTATAGTTTTGTATTCAGATTGAGTGAGAAAAAGTTCCAAGGGTATGCATCCCCACTTGAGCAAAAGATAATAGAGTTATTGTCTCAATACACTCATACTGATTTGTCACCATTACTTGATGTTGAAGTCAAAAATTGTGAGTTGAAGCCATTGCATGACTAGAAAAAGGAATTGGATGAAGTTATTCATTCCCGAGTAAACGAAATATGCAAGGAGGTTAATATTAATCTCTTCAATGATACCTTGGAGAGGTTGACATTTCTTATTAGCTTTCTTGAGGATTTTGACAGAGAATCTAATGCAGTGGTAACTAAGTATGCCCCTTATAGAAACCCATGGATGAAATCATGGAATTTGATTGGCCATCTGAGGAACAATATGAAGAATGGGGGAGGGTGTATGTAGGAAAATTTGATTTGTAAATTGAAGTGTGAAACATGTACTTGGTCAAGTATTGTATAGGTCTGGCCATAGAAGTTACAAGTGTATAAAACATATGTTTCATAGAAGGTTGGTGAGTTATTGTCGATGTGGAATGCTAACTAAAATATTGACTAATTTTCAATCCACATCAGTTTGTCATTTTGCTTGATGTTACCAAGGTGCTGCTATGAAGATGTTTATTCTTTTTGACATGTGCTTTTGAAGGACAAAGTTAATCCTTTTGGTGAATGTAAATGAACTTTGTCTTGTTTGGTTTCCCTTTGCTTTGATAAATGAAAATATAATTGAATTGGGGAATCTCCCTTCTTGCAGTCCAATCCTATAGTGACATGTGTGCACTTGGACTAAGGCTTTTTTTTTCTCCCTTATTTCATAAAAGGGAATTCAAGGCCATTTGGTACGGGTCTTTTGTTGAATACTAGAGTTGTATTGTGAGAATGGAGAACACAAAGATAATATGTTAGGCCTTTATCAAATTCTTTGAGTTTAGGTAGCATATTTTGTTAAATGTATGGTTTTTGGATATATCATAATGATAATGGATATTTTCCAACTCTATAGCCTCTCTATTTGATTGTGTATGTGAATTATTAATGAAAATATTGATCAGAGATCATTTCATTAATTTTCATCATGTCATAATTTGATATGTGTTTTGATTTTAGCTCTTGTTCACAGAAGAAGTTAAATTGCTTGAATCAAATCATGAATTCTTATGCATGATCTAGGGATGTGATAAGTAGTCTATAGATATTGGTTACTAATTTGTGAATTGCTAAGTGATATTACATAGATCTTGAGCATCCAAAATTAAATGCTCCTTATATTTCAATTTTCTTAGAATCCTAGCCCAGAGATAATGATATTGATCATAGATCATTTTTCATGACCTCAGTCATCCGATTTGAGAACAATCTTTTTAAAAAATAATTGATCTACCTTTAAATCATGGTATTTGTATTGTCATGGTATTCTCAGCTTAAGGTTTGTGGTTTGTCCAAGGAATTTCCAACTTCTTGGTGAATTTCAACTTATTAGCTATGGATGAGAATACGTCTGCCTAAGTCTATACAATGTTCATGTGAATTGTCTCAAAGAATAATATAATATACAGTGTGGGATTACCCTCCCAGGTTTTGCAGAGCCCGAAGTGTAGCAGATAAAGCAATTGATGCCATATCTCGTCAGTTGGCCACTTGTCTAGCAAATATTCAATAATTGAGCTTAGCAAGCTCATAGGTACCTATTATGACCTAATTGGTTCATTGTGAAAACAACCAAAAGAAGATAGGTAGGCTTCCATTCTTCTACTCCAAAAGGCACAGTTGGTGCCATCAAACATAGGTACTTTGATAGAGGAGGATTCATGTTTAGACATTGTGTTCACAAACCAAGATCTACCTGAGCTAGAGAAAGCTTTCTAATAGGGAACTAGATGCTCTGATGCCAATTGAAAGAACACAAATACCACTGAGAGGGGGGGTGAATCAATGGGTAGCAATTCAAAACTTTCTAAGAAATGTAACAATAAACTCTAAAAACATAAACCTAAAGCAAAGGTAAGGAAATTAAACCAATCACACAAAATGCATCCCACAACACAAGATGTAGGAGGAAAAACCCAAGATGGGAAAAAACCTTGGTGAGAATAGCTACTGGAGGCTATTGCTCCAATCCGGCTTCATAATGAAAATGATCTTTGTTACAATTTATGGGAACCAACCCAAAGGAACACCAATTCCAAGTTTATGAGCACCAACTCAAAGGATCTCCTACCCCTAATCTGAGCACCCACTCAAATGATTATACAATGAAGTATTTCTAATTACAATTTGAATATCATGTTACAAATGAAGTTTTGTAACTCTACTAGATTTTTGCACTAATGTTAACTTGATGTCCTCAAAAAGCTTCCACTCTTCTATCACCAACTAAATCATGCAAGTATTCTTGCACTTACTCTACAAGAATTTGTAATCTGCATCTACACAAGTCTTTGCAAAACTAACATCTACCTCCACACACTTCTACAGAAAATAGAACATTCAAAACTCAGAAAAAAGACATACTTTGTTTTCACAGAGTCATATAAACTCCTCTCCGCACTTATTCTTCCATATCACACTCTCTGCTCTAAAGATTATGACATTAGATCCATCTACAACAATAAATAACAAACACTTTATATTAATACTATAGAGCAATGGAAAAATTTGCAGCCCTAAGCATTAAACAAATAATTCTACAATACTCTGTCTTAAACTTTCTGAATTTTCTGTAGCAATCTGTCTACAGATTTTTGATATATTCCTATAGCATATAAAGTTGATATTTTTGTAGTAGCATATGTGAGAACTTATTACTATCATAACAACTTCTACATCTTCCCTAACCTTCCTTAATAGTCTGCTATGATTGCAAAAGAGAAAACCTAAATCTTATCCTTTTTCTGGTTCTTCCATCTATATAAATTTAATGCTTTTCTGGACTAGAAAAAATATTTGATGCAACAACACATTTTTAGACTAGCTACCATTAATAAAATATGTCTCTTTTTTATTTTAAATAATCATAAATATCAAATCTCTTATACCTCGATTTGTCCAGTTGAACAACAACCTATAAATCTGATTAATAATAAATAATTTTATCTAGGGCATCCCAAAAAAACTAAAAATATTTGAATATACAACTCTCCATTCAATCACTACTATAGAAGGATGCTTCACAATAAAGCAAGAATGAATAGAATATGATTTTATTCGACCCAGCCCAAAGCAGCTCAAAAAAAAGGAAAGAAGGTTTTTTTTAAAGCAAAAAATCTGATTTTCATCAATCAACGACAACCACCTTGTTGAAAGAGGAGTTAACTAGGAGTTTAAACTGCCTTACCTTATGCAAAAAAAGGCTTCAACTCAAGGTTAAGTCAGCTGCATATTATCTTGTAGCTGTCAAGACTTTTGAAAACTAATAGAAGAAAATCTAATCTTCTATAGCTCCACACAAAAAAAACTTTATGCATCCACAAACCCTAGCAGGATAAATTTTACATATCACTAAGTTGTCATTCTTCCAATCTTCTTTAGCCACGTCAGCTTTCTCATTGGTCCAAGCTACAAAGTTGGATTTTTGTATATTAAAATTGTAACTAGCTTTTTGAAGTTGTTTTAACTCTATTAAATCTGTCACTATGAAGCTCTAGTCGTTAGACAGTCATCTTCCTATCACCTAAACTATATTCAAATGTAACTACAAACTAAGATGTTTCTATAGCTATACCTCTTCTTGTAGCTGCATACAAAAATTGTATGTACCAAGAGTTGACATCAATGTCAATCTAATGCCAACAATCTTCATCTCATTCCAACAAGAAGTGGGATGGTTAGACCTCATTCTTAAGTATAAAGGTTATGAGTGGGATGTGATTTAGGAATTTGTTAGAAATTTCCACATAAGCTTCACATTGGTAAGAGGAGAAGCTATTGAGATGTCTACAATATTCATTAGTACATTATTAGGAATTCCTATGGAATGAGAAATTTTGAAATGAGGTCAACATGATTTAAAGGAGCTTCTAGAAATATTCCATGTTGACCTAGAGCCTTTGCTCACTTTCCAAATTCACAAAGGTAAGAATAAGGGCATTGAGGGAGGAAGCCTCCATGAATCCTAGTCATCAATTATCCTCTGCTTGATGAATAATTTACCTTTGAATGCTAGTTTTCTACATATTTTGGACCAACTCTTTGACTATTGATTCATATTCATCATGGAGAAGCTAAGCCAAAGGTAAGAGTAAATCTACCAACAATGTTTTTTCACAAATCAGTGATATGGCAATGAAATGTAAAGAAAAAGAGAGTAAAATAACACACCATAGGTTAATGCATTTAATTGTAAAGAACCATTTAATGAAAAAATCAAATGGTGAGGAAAGATGGAGATAGTTCTTGATGCATACTAAGGGTGAGGGTTCTGGAAAATACAAAACCCCCATAAGTAGAACTTTAAAAGTAGAAAAGAAAACAAGCTCAAAGAAAGTTAAAGCTAAAACTATAGGGAGGGATAGGAAACAAAAAATCCAAAAACTTCAAAGAAAATAAAAGTAAAGGAAATGAAAACCTTAGAAAAACCTAAAATTGAGGGAGAAAGTGGCAAGAAGAGAAAGGGAATTGAAAAGGAAGAAACAAACTGAAAAATATGAAAAACCTCAAAAAAAGAAGTTAAAGAAAGGAAGACAAGAGAAAGCTCAAAAATGTCCTATAATTTAGGTTTAGGAATATGATATGGAAGAACCTGAGGAAGGAGAGGAAGGTTCTCAATCTCCGAAAACTCATGTTAAGGAAGCCTCAATGCCAAACCCTACTTCTAAAGAAGAAGGAAATTTTGCTGCTCCAAAATCTCCCAGTGAAAACAAAGTTTCGCAACCTTTATCTCCAATGTTTGAAGAAAATGTTGTTTTAAAAAAAATCCAAGTATTTTAGGAGGCCCAAATGCATGATGTCACCACTTGTTCTCTAACTCATCTTGGGGAAAAAACAGAAGAACCATTTATCCATAGAGAGGGAAAGCAACCCTTGGAGCAGCAAGAGGGGCCTGGTGATAATTTAAATCAAAGACGAGAATAAGAAAAATAGGTTCAACTTGCACTTAGATTATCAAGGTTGGAAAGATAAATACAATAATATAAAGTACCAAATATGCTATTGGAAATGAAATTTAAAAAAAAAAGGATGAAGAAATTTCAAAGTTTAAAATAGAGGTAGAAAAATTGAAGTCACAAATGCAACAAGACACAACCCAATTGTTCACACAACTGGAAAATGTTAGAGAAACCCTAGAAAAAGTAAATGAGAAGTGTACATAGAAATATGGTGAAATTCAAAGGTTAAAAGAAGAAATAGATAGAAGGCAACAAGCAGCTCCTGAAAAAAAAAACCAGAATAGACAATGTCATCATCTTCTGGGTTACTTAGGTTACCTCCATTAGTGGGAAAGCCACAAGAAAAATCAATAGTGTTGAGGCATCTTTCCCTCACTACCATGAAATACAAACAACTCAATATAAAACTTTAGAATGAAATTCTAAAAGTTACCAAAGAAAGAGATAAAGAAGAATAGAGGGTGGTTGAGGTAGTTGATATCGCTTTTGCAATGGTATCCACTAGCAAACCCTCAAGCATGTATTGTTTATTTCTTAGAGAATTATTTTTAAATTGGAAGTTAAACTGACTTGTGTTAAAGAGGCCTATAGATTTTAGAGCTGATAATAATTTTCATCAGTCTTATTTTAAGAGTGATCCAAGCATCTAGAATTAAATGTGTGAATATTATAAACATGCTCTCATTATGGGAGATATAGATGATTCTCTCCTTAACATTTATATTGGAAAGTTTCAAATAAGGTCATTTGTTTCTTTGTTGCAAAATAAAATTAAATGGAGAAAAAGAATGGGAGAATATAGGGATGCATAGAAAAATTGTGGTCTACCCATGAGAGGAGAAAGACCAAATGCGGCTAAATACATTACAAAATTTAGATCAGTTTCCAGATGCAATGATGTTTCCCCCATTTATGTCTCTAATTTATTAAAAATAATTACATGTTCTAGGATGAGGACGGTATATTGACTCCAATAGCTCATGAAGCATGCAACGAAAGATACAACTTCATTCTTGAACAATTAAGAAGAAGAGAGCCTATCATCCTAAAAAATATCATATGGAGTTTGACAAGAGTAAGACATGTTATCAATTTGATAAAACAGTAGTGAGAATTTTGTATTGGGATGAGGTTTAGAATCCCAATCATCATCATGCCTACTCCAAAGATCAATGCACTAGAGAGGATACCAGATGACATGTTAAAGTCATGGTATGAAAAAGTGGAACATAATTGTGGCTTTTCTAATAAACATAGGACAATAAACAATTATAGGGGAGGTTTCTTTGATTGTGCCTTATGGATTGAAACTCTTAATAAAGGCATACCTGATGTAATTGATGTGTAACCATGAAGGAATGGTTAAGAACGGAAGGGGGAGAATGACGAGGGCTTGCAACAACCTCATATATCTTATAAATTTTATACTTGATACTATATATTTGGATAAAATTTAATAATATTACCTTTTATATACTTCATTTATGAACTTAATTATGCATGAAGACTTAGAATTTGAATGATTTTATATAAATGCTTAATTTATTTGAATGATTGATTGAATGGAATTTAATGTTGTGATTGTTTCATTATTATGTATATTTAACTCATGACTGGAAGATAATTTATTGATTACATGAAGTGCTAACCATTTTTCTATTCAAATTAGATTGATGGCTAACCTATCATGAATAAACAACTTGAACCAAGTGACTTGGCTGCTAAGCAATAGTTCCAACCAAACATGCATTCCACCTTTGCAGTTCTTCTCACAATCAACTAAAGATGATTTCAATATTTTCATGATTGTTCTTCTTGCACTCAACAATGTCTTTAATAATTTGGAGTTAGCTTGATTTCTTGCTTTTCCACACTTTTCAAATAAGAGATGATATATATCTAGACTCAAGTTAGTTAGGTAGTAGAATGTATTATTTTATGATTTTAACTATATTACATTTCTCAGTTCTTTGCTAAATATGTTTTACTTCACCCCTCTTTGAGAAATTTGATGAAAATAAAAAGAAGTTGATCCATTTCTATTGTTAGATCCCTCTAGAGGAAAATTAGTGCCTACTCTTTCGAAGGATGGTGATCTTGTTAGTTAATATTTGATCTTAATTCTTGTTTTAAGTTGGAATTATTATTGAAATATTTGTTCCATTATTGTGTTGATTAAGTAGAATCCTTTCTATTTTAATTTAGTTCACTTTCCAGTCAATTCGATTATAGATAAAATAGTTAATTCATCTTTGAAAATAATTATGTTCTTAATGGAATATGCATAGAGAAGGGATTATTACTTGTCAAATTGGATGTATGAGGAATGAAATGGTTTTCTTTTAAATTATGAATAAGCTAACAATTAGATTTCAATTTTGTTGATTGGTTAGATTTCTAATTCAAGTAAAGTTTATATTCTCATTTCCTACAAGTTAGATTAAGTTTAATCATCCATTCCTCACGATCTAATCCAATTGGAAATATGACTTAATCTACACATTTTCTATTCTAAAATGATTTATTTTTCATTTGAAATATTTTAGAATAAGGTTGAGTAATAAATAAGTTAGAAGAATAGTGTAGAGCCACTATTGATAAGGAAGGAACAACTTTGAACTGCTCCTAATAAAGTGGAACAAACAACAAACACTTGAAAAACAAATCCAAATATTACCATAGATAGATTTAGACACCCTTAGGTTGACAATTAAAGATTAAATGATTAGGGAATTGTGACAACAACCCATATCCATCAACTACCTACTTCCTTTGAGAGGTAGCCTTCATTAGTCTAGGAAAAATAATATATCTTAACTTTCTCATCTAGATAGATGCACTAACATATGCACCTAGTTGAAAGAAGGATGGGAAATAAAACATAGCTTCTACTTGAGATACTCAAATATACCCTTTTAAATAGACTCTATGAATATGTATTCTATTTGGTCTTTTGTAGACACATACTCCAACTTCACTTTATTATTTGCAACTTTCTCTCTTAGAAAGTGATACATAATAGGGATATGCTTTGTCCTTGAATGCATTACCAGAATTTTTGAAATATTAATAACACCTGTATTATCACAAAAGATATGAATATATTCATCATAAGATACTCTAATACCCTTTAATTTTCCATTATCCACACACCTCAATCTTTCTTCTTACTTAGCTAAGAAACCAATCTTCTTCCAAGAAAGAAAGCACCTCCACTTGTACTTCTTATGTCATTTATACAACCTTCCCAATCTACATTTATATAAGCACTCAAAGAGAAATTTGTATCCCTAGGATACCATAGAAAATAGTACAAAGTTCCCTTCAAGTATTTAAATATCCTTTTTATTGCTGTCACATGTGATTCTCTAGGATCTTCTTGAAATATTGCCACAAGAAACACTGCATTCATGATATCTGATCTAGTAGCAGTTAGATATAACAATCCACCAATAATGGATTTATACTTTCTTTAATTTGTCTTAGGAGATTAATAATTTTTTCTCAACTTACAATGAATAGCCATGGGATTACATATTGGTTTAAAGTCCTCCATTCCAAACTTATTTAACTTTTCCTTAGCATACTTTAATTGTGATATGAATAAATATAACTTTTGTGATTGACTGATTTATATCCCATGGAAGAAATCCATTTTCCCAAACATTAACATTACAAACTCATTTTTCATCCCCTCTATAAACTTCTTGCACATTTCCTCATTTCTTCCAAAGATCACATTATCAACGTACAGAACAATAATCAATATTTGATCTCTCTCAACTTTGAACTAAATATTACTATTTGTGGTACCCTTTTGAATCTCTACTCCAATAAGTACTTATCTAATCTTGCATATGAAGTTATAGGAGCCTATTTGAGTGCATACAAAGCTTTCTTCAACTTGCAAACCATATCATAATATTCTAACAACTAAAAACCTTCTATTTTTCCAATTTACACCTCGACTTCTATCTTGCCATCCAAGAATACAAACTTGACATCTATTAGATATAGATTGAACTATTTATATGTTGAAAAATACAAAAACATCCTAATTGATTCTATTCATTCTATTGGAGAAAAATTATCAAAACATATTCCTTCCTCTTGTGAGTAGCCCTTACACACAATTTTGGCTTTGTTCCTAATGACCTCCATTCTCATTCAGTTTGTTCTTAAAAAAACCATTTAGTTCCTATTACATTATTGTTTTTAGGACATGGGACTAGTTCCCATGTCCGATTCTTCTCAATATACATCATCCCTTCTCCATAGCTTTGATCCAACTCACATCCTTGCATGCTTCAATTATAGTTTTAGGTTCTACCTCAGAAAGTAAAAAAAAATTAACTATTCCTCTACCATAGAAGTTGTTCTTCTTGTCATCACAAATTCTCTCTTATCTTTGATGATTCGATCTTTAGGATGGTTCTTCTACACATACTTAGGATTATTATGATTCTTTTTCAAGGCTTGTTCCTCTTCCATTATCATCTCTTTTTCTTTCTCTTCTTTTTCTTCTTCTTCTTCTCTACAAGGGGTTTCATCATATTCATATCCTTCTATCAAAATTTAGCTTTCATTTGATTCTTCATCCACTTATACATGCACTTTCAACTATATTCTTTAGCCTTTTGTTATAGCATCTTTATGCCTTTACCTTTGTAGAATATCAAAGGAAGATTCATTCGTCTAATTTTGCATCAAACTTTCCTAGATTTTCTTCGTCTCTCCTAATATAACATTTTCCTCCAAAAACTTTGAAATATTTCACAATAGGAGGTTTTCCATATTATAGTTCATAGGGGATATTTTAATTGTTTATTCCTTTTTTTCCTCTATTAATAATGTACACTACAATATGAATGGCTTATTTCCAATAGACTTTAGGTAGATTTGATTTCTTCATCATTGTTCTTGCTTCTTATTCAATTGTCCTATTTTTCCTTTACACAACCGCTTTCTACTGAGGAGTCCTAGGAGCTAATAAATGTCTTTGTATCCCATGATCTTCACAAAATCTATTCAACTCATTGGTGGTGAACTCACCATCTCTTGTAGACCTTAGAAAATTAATTTTCAAATCTATTTCATTCTCAACCATAGACTTGAATTCCTTAAACTTATCTAGAGATTCTAATTTTTTTTAGAACTATCACCCAAGTCATTCTACAGAAATCATATATCAACAACATAAAATTCATGTCATGTTGAGAGCTTCTTATTCTAGTAGGTCCACATAGCTATGTATGTACTAATTCCAAGGGTCATGTAGTAGAATATTCCTTAGTTTTGAACCTCTTCTTTGTCTACTTTCCAAATTGAGACTCCTTACAAATTGCATTGATAGGCTTTGTAATCTTTGGAAGATCTCTCATAACATTAGTAGAGATTATTTTCACTAGGATATAAAAATTGATATAACTTGTTCTTCTATTCCATAGCCAAATTTCATTGATTTGAGACATAAATAACTTAACACCACCACCTTTAAGTTGATAAAAAAATATTTTTGTACTTTTTTCTACTGCAACCAATATTCTAAAGTTTTTCGATTTCATAACCATCATCTTGAAACACCAAATTATATCCTATAATACATATTTTTAACACATTAAGATGATTATGTTGAAGACCCTTGGCATAAAGAACATCATGTTTCTTATGCTTGTCATCAAAACTAATTGAACCTTTTCCACAAATCTTAGCAGATGTATCATCACCAAAATTAACAAGAGCACCACCATACTATTTGAATTTAACTAAATTACTCTTATTACTTTCCATATGATTTGAGCATCCACTATAAATTATTCAGTAGTTTCTCTCCTCTCATGCATGAAAATCAGTCAATATAGTTCCTTAAATATTGTGACCTATTTTTGGAGCAATTTCCTTGACACATCTTTCCAGTTTAGTAGAATTAGTTCTAGCATTTAAATCCATGAACCATCATTCATCACTTCCATGATCTAGATAGTTTTATTCCTCGTCATCAAATACACCACTATCTCCTTTAACATAATAACTCATCTTGAAAATTTTACATATATGATCTTTATGTTTTCCATTTGAAAATTTCATCAAAAATTTAGAAGCATAATGACCTATCTTTCCACAATTGAAGCATTTAAGGGGTAACTTACCTCTATATTTTCTAGTTCCCTTTCTCAGTCTCCTTACAAAGTTTTCTTCCACCTCATCAAGATCATCTATATTAGATTCATCATCTTTCATTTTGACTTTAAAAGTAGTTTCTTTCTTTGGAGAATCTTTATCAAAAATTTCATTCAAAAATTAGTTAAAGTACCAAACATTTGATCTCTAGAATATTGATCCAATTTTTGAGATTCCTCAATAGTAGAAACTTTAGTGTTATAAGCTTTAGAAAGAGTTTTCAATACCTTTTTCATAACCTCAATTTCCTCTAGGTGTCCACCAAAACCATGTATGATACTCCCAATTTCATCCACCTGTTGGTTGTTTTCAATGAACCAATCAGGTCTTAACAACTACCTATGGGTTTTCCAAACTCAATTTTTGAATACCTGCAAGACAAATGGCCAAAAAATGAGATACAACACCGATTTTTTTATCTCCTTCACTTTGGGCTCTGCAAAACCTGGGAGGGTGGTCCCACAATGTACATTATACAACTCTTTTAGACAATTCATGTATACATTGCAAATTTAAGAAGATGTATTCTCACCAATGACTAATAAGATGAAATTACTCAAGAAGTTGGAAATTCCTTGAATGAATTTTGCATCCTAAGCCAAGAATATAAAATGACACAAAATACAAAAAAGTAAAGATAGATCAATGATTATTTAAAAGATTGTTCTCAAGTTGGGTAACTAGAACCATGGAAAAAGACTTAAAGGGGTTGTGATTAGTCCCATTATCCATGGGCTAGGAGTCTGAGAAAATTGAAATATAAGGTATATTTATTTCAAAACACCCACAATCTAAGCAATACCACTTTGCAATTCACAAATCTTTAACCAAACTCTAAATACTACTTATCAGATCTAATGACCCTGCACACAAATTCATGGTTTCATTCAAGAATTTTAACTAATTCTATGAGCCAGAGCTAGAACCAAAACATATATCAAAGTATGAAATGATGACTATTAATGAAATGATCTTTGATCAAAATTTTCATTAATAATTCAAATACAAAGCCAAAATGGAGTGACTATAGAATTGGAAAATCTCCATTATCATTCATATGTGCTCAGGAACCATACATTTGACAAAATTTGCTATCTAGACTCAAAGCATTAGACAAAGACTTATCATTTTCATTATGTGTTCTAAATTTTCACAATTTAGTTCCAGAATACAACAAAAGACCCACACAAATGGCCCTAAATTCTCTTTTATAGAATAAGGGAGAAAAACAAGCTTCAGGCCAAATGTACATATGTCACATTCTAATTGGACCACTATAAGACATATTCCCTAATTCAGTTATATTTGCATTCCCCAAAATGGAGGGAATATACACAAGACAAAGATTATTTACATTCATTGTAAGGAGCAACTTTTCCTTCCAAAAATCATATGTCAAAAAGAATGATCTTCTTCGTTATAGCATATATCCACTTCATTGAGAAAGATGACAAAATGATGTAGAACAACAATGAATTTGCATCTCAACCAGCATTCTACATCATCAACAACTAATATTTTCCTATGAAACATATATTTTATACATTATAACTTCTAAGGCTAGACCTGTACAATACTTGACCAATTATATGTTTCACATCCATCTTTACCAACCAAATCTTCCAACCAATACCTTTCCCCATTCCTCATACTCTTCATAAGATGGCCAATTTAAATCAATGATTTTATCTAATGTCTTACTATAAGGGGAATACTTGGTTACTACAAAGTTGGATTCCTTGTCAAAATCCTCCAGAAAGTTGACAATAAATGTCAACTTTCCCAAAGTGTCATTAAAGACATTAATATAAACTTCCTTACAAATTTCATTCACCTGGGATTCAAAAACCTCATCCATCTCTCTTTTCCATACTTGCAATGGCTTCATTTCATAATTAGTGAGTAAAATATCTAGCAATGGTGACAAATCTTCCAGATCATAATGAGCTAATAATTCTCTTATCTTTTTCTCTAGTGAGGCTATGTATCCTTGAAAATTTTGCTCACTTAACTCACACATAAATGTATAGGTTTGAAGCATATTAGGGCACTTATCCTCATGTTGGTCAGCTCCAACTACTATTAACCTTAACCTCTCAGCCCTTGGAATCCACTTGTTTAAGATTGGCATTGCCAACTACTTATCTCTTTGGGACAATCCTATTGCTTGCATCATCAAGGACGTAATTTTCATGCACACTATTCAGTTTGGCCTGAACCTTCTCATTTAGATGCTTCAAGATAGTATGGAAAATATTTGATATATTTTCATACTTTGTATCCTGAGTCTTTTCCAACAACTTCTTATATGTCTCAACTTTTAGAAGAAGTTGCTCTCCTGTAGATTCACTAAGTGAGATGGGATTTAATTTTCTCAGTTCTTCTAATAAAAGTGACCCTTGTCCTGAACTATATGGAACCATTTCTAATTTTTTACCTTGAGATGAAGGTTGGGGGGATGTAAATGGAGACAATGGATGTGGTTGACTTTAACTAGCTTGGCCCTGTTCTCTTTGCATTTCTCCCCTTTGTTTATAAAATGCTAACTCAGTTTCTCATATTGCTACCCTCTCCTAACTATTATCATACTCACGAGTAGCTCTCAATACTTGTTATTAAATTCATCCCTTTCAAGGGTAAGAGTTTCAATAGTTTCTTTAGTAAATCTTGCAATATTAACAACCATATCAACTACTTCCAAAGCTAGGGTATTCACAACCCTCTTCACAAGTAGTTGTCCACTCAAGTCTGATGGCTCAGTAAGCACTGGTTTCCTAGATCCAGAAGATAATAACCAAATTTCTAATGTGTCCCAATCCTCACTAAATTTAGATCCCCAAAGTTCCATTTCCAACTCTTCTCTTATCTACACCAATGGCCTTTCATCCCTCCTTATAGCATATAAGACAATAGTGCCAAGAATGTTCAATCTAGTAGCAGTAGCACATCACATTTCTTTACAAGTTCTCTACCATCCTAGGCACTAATATTGTTAAATTCATTTTTCGTAATACTCCTCACACTAGCTTGGATGACACTCTCAGACAACTCTGGCTGCAAACTCCTTTCAGTGGTCACCTTCTCTGCATATTCTACAACTTTGGATTTCCACTAGAAATCTTTGAATACAAATGTCTCCATAAAGGAATAATCTTCCATAAAATCCTTACAAGCTTCTATTCTTAGGTCACCTATAGTATTTAGGCCATTGATGTCAAGATTTCCTAACCTAAGACTGTTTTTTTCTAAACTCAAGATGATTTCCCCTACAAGGGGAGGCATTCCTTGTTGCATATCCCCGGGAGTAATATAGATGTCATCTTCATCTATATCATAATATTTGACCACTCCTTCTACCTTAGTTCTTTGCTTCTTTAGAGGGGTCTTCTCAGGAGGAACAAGACTTTCAAGTGGTGAATCAAAGTCAATTACAAGTAAAGGAACCTGTCTTGGAGGTGATGGTAGTGCACTCTCAATATAATCTACCTTTGGCCCTTCAAAATTGATAAGGGTTGGAAGGTTTTTTTCTTCACCCACTGCTTTCTTTCTCCTAGAGTAAATTCTCAACTTCTTGGGCAGCTAGTATGTAGGCCTTTCTTCCAATGTTGTTGTAGTATCTTCTTCAATCATTCTTTCTTTTCCTTTGTTTGTGACTTCAATTTTTTCCCTCAACATATCAACTAAATTTTTAAAATTATCCATAACATGCATGACATTTGAAAATACATCAGGTATGTTTGGTAGAGGATCATATTGGGGATCCTTCTTCCATTTTTCTTCTACCATATTCTTATAAGAAAGGCATTTATCTTTCCTTTCATCTTGTTCTTGAAAGCTAAAAATATTCCTAATGACATCTTCAAGGTACTCTAAGATATGCATAAAACCACCCAATTTCTTATTTTATTTCAACTTGGTAATAAAGCCCTTAGGATCATGATTCCTCGGGTGCATAGTCTCAAAATTATAAGGTGCTAGTAGATGTACTAGTTGTTTCCATGCCCCTTTCACCAAAACATAATTGAAAAATGTTGTCCATTCTAGAAAGAATGACCCTTTCCCTGTTGCATCAGGTAGATGCACTATTTGTGAGGCTCCTAATTTCCTCATGATTTCAAGGAATCCTATCCTTAAAGGTACTTCTCTTGGCAAGACATATGGATCCAATCTATTGCCCCATACTCTGAAAATTATTTTTTCAGGATATCAAACCAAATCTCTACAATTATGACTAAATTTCAAATCTGGCTTCATCTCCATGGGTCTCAAAAACTCATGAATTTATTTGGGAATTCTTGGTGGTTCATATATCAGGGACCTCCTTATTCTTGATGCAAAATCATTTTTAAACATCACAAAATTGCATTTCATGTCATCCTTGTCTAGAATTTGGGTCCAAAATAGAATAGGTAGATCAAAATCTTCCTCTTTCCTTCTCAAAGTTATATCCTTCTCAAAAACCTTTCTCCCTCTATGCAAGAACATTTGCATTAATAGTGAATACCACCATAACTTTACCCATTGCTTCCCTTCCTTCAACCCAACCAAACCTTTGTGAATATGCTCTTCCAGATAAGTACCATAATCATAGACTATGCTATATGTTGGGTTTTACAAATGTGTGGCCAAATAACTATATTCTTTTTGCAATGTGTTGGGTGGAGAAAACCCGATGATCTAGCACAAGGAATAGATAGTCTTTCTAAAATAATTGGAAAAATAGCTCATTGGGAAAGGTTTGAGCTCCTTCTCACCAATCTTGATCTTCCTCTTATGTTTTCCAGTAGTAGTCACAATAGTATGTAAAGGCATAATCTTTTTGTTGATGAACACATTGGTACTATTTTGTTATCTTCTAATATCATCCATATTCAAGGGAACCATATCCTGACTCCATTCATGCAAGTCAAAAATATCTTCAATCTCCTTCCTGGTTATCCTTACCATATCTACCCCATCAAACATACTGACCACCCTCGAAACCAATTCATACCTTGAGGTGATATTCTTTGAAATATCAACATCCATATACACATTGGGGACAATTAACTTTACCATATCTAACCTCCAAGGATTATTGAGAGGAGCTCCGAGGTTCCTCTTCCTGAACCAATGTTGAAAAAGTTGTCATACAGTATAGTGCACTTTGACATCTTTTATGAAGCACTATTTATCCATCACTCCCTCTCTCACAACAGGGCCATGGGATAAGACCCTTCCTTCTAGTTTCTTATTTGTAGAAAAGGGAAATAGGTCAATTACATCCAGGGAGAGTGCTTTGGGTTGGGTCGAATAGGTGGAAATTTGTACCTTGGGAGCTATGGATTTTATGTATACCAGGGTTCTAACAAGGAGAATTTTAACTACCAACCTCCTAATTGAAACTTATGACTTAGGATGAGTGCTAATTATAGATGATTTTACAAGGCTACAACCTTTTTAAAGACATAAATAACCCTAATTCAAGGTGATAAAAGTAAAGCAATAAAACACACTCGTTTGAAAGTGAATTGAAAGCAAGCCCTAATTCAAAAAATTGAAGAAAATGCATAAAACTATGTTTTTCATACTTACAGCTTTCAATTGCAATAAAACGTAATTCCAGTTAGGATGAACTTTGTAAATTACTTCTTTCAATTCTTTGTATCACTCCAAACACATCTTCAAATCTCAAATTAGCAAGAACTGATTGTATACAATTTTTTTTTAAGGAAATTGAATAAGTTTATGGGTCACCTCTGCCATTACTTCCCACTCACGTGAAGTGAAACAATTGCAGTGGGTTTACTTCGTAGCTTTGAACATGCATCATTGATCTTCATCTGAGATGGCCTTCTCAAACAACTCAAATTGAGTCAATGACATTTGAATTTACATTGTTGTTCCAGCTTAGACAAATGGCCAATAGAAACATGTCGACTGGACTCTCTCCATGTACTTGTGGGCTCCACCTACCAGTAGTCGTAGAGCATAAGTGGAAGCTTCTCATAGGTCTCACTACTTTTAATGAGCTTGCATCTTACCTTTGCGAGCTGGCTAGGAATGGTGGTGATCATCTTTCGTCTTTCAACTGTCATCACTGATCTTAAAACCTAGAGTGTTGGAATGGAACACAATGGTTGGGCCCACATACCAAATCAAACACATGTCAACATTTCACTAATCTCACAACAATTAAACTACCATCACTTGGGATGTGTAAGCTAGTGGGGAGTGGCTCAGATTAAATCCCATGATCTGGTAACTCACAAATCTACACATACAAGGAATTTAGTCATAAAAAAGGTCCTTGAATAGGCTAATGAGAGTTTATCCTTGGAGATCGATGACTTAAATTTAAGTCACTTATGAGAAAAATACTAAAACCTAAATTTGGGAAAATTGAAATTCTTTGTAGCTAGTAGTGACTAAATAACCTAAGCAAAGGGGCTAGTAAGGAATGCATAATGATGACTCAGAATATAACTTATATCACTGGCAATCGGGCCAAACAAGTCAATAGAAAATTAAAACACCCAGGGATTATACATGGAGGGATTAAGAGAAAAGTTACCTAGGTAAAAACCTAAACCCTACCTCTAAGAAACATGCAACATGTTACTAGCAAGCAAAAAAGGGCCTCAAAATATCAAGAATTTTTGGGACTCTATTAGTGGCTCATGCTCAGGGACACATACCCCTAGTGGGTATGGTGAGAAACAAATCTATTGGTGAAGCAAACCAAACATAGAGAAACTAAAAATAACCAAGAGCTCATTCAGAAAAGGCAAGTAGACGTAGTAGAAAACAAATACAACAAACCCTATGTAGAAAATCTATAGGACTACTCACTATACATGGAAATACAACCTATTTCAGGAGAAATAGGGTTTCAAAAACTGTCCATGTACTGGAAATTCTAGAAATTCCTTTGTCTTCCAATCTTGCATTCCACATCAAAACCATACAATCTACTTCAAACTTCCTCTAAATCGCCCTTTTGTCATACAAATATTTGACCTAGAGCTGCAACCTTTCATTTCTCTTCTGAGATTCTCTCATCTCATCAAGCTTGGTCAGCTCATCCATTTGAGTCTGCATCTCATCACAAATGTTAGTATCATACTCTTGAAAAAATTTATACATTTTCATCAAATTATTGTGTGGTATTCTGGCTTCTACCCCATATGTCAAGTTAAAAGAAGAATATCCACTAACTTTCTTGACTATGGTTCTATCTGGCCATAATGCCAATTGCAATTTTGAATCCCAGGCTTTCTTATTTTTCTTAAGGACCCTTTTAATGATCTTCATAAGACTCTTATTATTGGAATTAGCTTTTCCATTCCCTTGTGGATGGTATGGGTAAGAGTAAGATAGTTTTATTCCATGTTGGTTGCAAAGATCCATAAATTCCTCAGACCTAAAGCACATAGCATTATCAGAGACAATTCTCTTAGGAACACCAAACCTACTAAAAATGTTATTCATTAGGAAATCAATGAAAACTTTGCTAGTTGCCTTCCTAGTGGGAATAGCTTCAATCCACTTCATGAAATAGTCAGTTGCAACCCAAATCCAACAATGTCCTCCACTAGAATTCACCGCCATTTCTCCAATAAAATGAATTCCACAATTTTGAAAGGGGGTTGGTGTTGAAACTAACCTAAGCAGTAGGTTACCTAAAAAATTTAGTTTTCTAGTAAACTGCTAACAAGCATCACACCTTTTTACAGGTCTATGTGCACTTGGTATTGACGTCCTTATTCCAACAAAAAAAGTTGTGCGGGCCAAAGTACAATTCTATCCAAATTATAATTACTCTGACTTGGAAAATTAATTTTTAAAAAATTATGTAACAAAAAATTATGAAAAAATATCCATGCACTAGATATTGGCGTGAAATTTTTTTATTTTAAAAATTAGAATTGTATCCTATCTATAAAGAAACTTGTGGTCTAAAGTAAACATCACTTTTTAAAAATGTTGATTAGTAGAAAAAATAAGTAATTGAAAATTACATAAAATGATTCACAATTTTTTTTTAATTTTTTTTTAAAATATAATTAGAATCTACACAAAAGATCTAACAAATAACTAGTTTGATTCATCTTCAAATTCTTAATGGTTTTGTTGCTATAGGTGTAAGAAAGTGAATATTTGGTGAAAAATCCTGATTTTAATGTCAATTTGGCCAAAAATTGTAACCCATTATTTTGAGATCACCCATGTGTATCTCTGAATATTGTGGGCCACCAAAATCCTATTATTTGTACCTTATTCACAGTAGTCTTAGCCATATAGTGACCTCCACACACACCCTTGTGCATTTCAATTAACAAATCTTTGATTGGTTGCCATCTACACATCTAAGGAGCACACCTTTTGGGCTTCTCCACTAGAGTTCACCATCAATGATAACATATCTGATTGTATGCAATTTTAAAGTTCTCCTCTCATTATTTGGAATGCTATCAGGACATTTCATGGTCTATAGATATTCAACTATCCTTCTATACCAACCACATGTTTACATATCATAGATGGCACAAATGTTTTCTTGTTCAACTTCATTTATTTGATTGGCCTCCAAATTAGTTTTAGCCATAAGTTTGGAAAATCCTTGGCCTCTTACCAGCTTAGTGATTTGAATATCTATGTTGAACTCTTGGATTCTATTAATCCACCTACATCTTTGACCTATAGTTTCTTGTTGAGTGAAAATGTCCTTGATCGTTGTACTTGGGACATAGGTCACTACTATTGCACCAGTTAGATATGTTCTAAAATTATTAACAATCTTAACTAAGGGATAAGATTTCTTTTTTGTAGTGTCATACTTGAGCTCAACTGCTTGCAGCTATTTTCTAAAAAAGGCAATTGGTTGTTCAAAACCTTCATCATTATTTTGCAACAACACTCCTGCTACAATATGAAAAGAAGAAAATGTAAACAATTGGAATGGATTAGAGTAGTCTAGAGTTTTCAAAATAGGTGCAACTTTAATAACCTCTTTAATGGATTGAAAATATTTGAGAGGCTCCTCTAACCATATCACTTTTTCCCCTTTCTTGAGCATTCTAGAGATAGGTCTGATTATCTCTAGAAAGTTAGTCACAAACCTCCTCAAAAAGTTTATTTTCCCAAAGAAAGATTGAATCCCTTTAATATTTCTTGGTGGTGTAATTTTATCTATAGTTGCTACTCTTCCAGGGTCAATCTTGATTCCTTCTTTGGAGACAATGTGCCCCAACAAATTCTCTTCTTTGACTCCAAAGGAACATTTCTTAGGTTTCAACAACATATCATATTCCAAATCTTTGATGAAAATCTTCTCAAGGTGTGAACAATGATCCTCTTCCTTCTAACTATGAGTATTAAGGTTGTCTTGGTAAATAGCTAGAAAAAAATCTAAGAAATTAGCAAAAGCCACATCCATGGCTCTCTGAAAGGTGGCACCAGCATTTATCAGGCCAAAGGGCATCCTCATATAGACATATGTTCTACATGGAGTGGTAGATGCCATTTTTTACTATTTTGATTCCCTTACCATAACCTGATTATATCCTAAAAATCCATCCATCATAGAAAGCAATTCACAACCGGTTACCTTTTGTAACATTGCTTCCATGCTAGGTAAAGGGTAATTGTCCTTCAAGGATACAACATTGAGGAGCCTAAAATACACACACATCCTTAATTTTCCATTTTTCTTCCTAATAGGGACCAAGTTGGACACCCATGAGGAATGCCTTATAGGTTTGATAATTCCCGCATCAGTTAGTTTAGCAAGCTCTTCTTGCAATTTAGGTCTCAAGGTTGGGTTAATAGGCCTCTACTTTTGTCTAAAAGGTTTTGCATGGTAGGCTTCAATGGGATCTCATGTTGGAATAGATCTTCTCAAGAGGCTTTTAGATCATCATAGGACCAAGCGAACACATGTCTATATTTCCTTAATAAGGCAATCAACATAGTCCTCACATGTTTCATTTTCTTACCAATATATACCTTCTTAGGAGAATTTTCTATTCCCAAATTTATCTCCTCTAGATCTTCTTTATGTGTAGTTGCTTGCTTAGCTTTTGATCTATCCAGGCCGTCAAAGACCCTTTCAAGTGCAACTATCCCTTTTAGGAATCTTATTGGTTTTCAACTAAATTATCTCATTACCAAACATTGTCTCCTTTCCATCAACTTCCAACACATATGAACTGAATTCAATCTCTTGGCATTCATATTGGTCAATGCAGTGTAGGAACTTCATAATGTCATTATCATCCTCAAAAAAATGACAATTGCAAAGGATGTCAAGAGCTATAGGCCTTGTCTATACCTTAGTCCTTGAGATACCATCAAAAGTCACATCATCTAGTTTGACTGCAATAGTAGCCAATAAATCTGCTCTGACATTTTGTCCTCTCTCTATCCAATCTATTCCAAAAGCATCGAATACCTCAATAGTATCCCATACCTCATTTCTATATTATCTCAACCATTTTTCCTTAGTGAAAAATCTAGACCTAACTTGGTAAGCTGCAACTAAGAATCCCCAGATACTTTTAACAATTTTATCCCATGTGTGGAAGCTAGCTTTAGGCCAAGTAATAAGGCTTCATATTCAACAACATTATTCATACATGCAAACTGTAGCAAAAATAAATACTTGAAAGTCTTACCTTGGGGAGAAATAAGAATGACCCCAGCACTTGAGCCTTCTTTGGAACAAGCTCCTTAAAAATACAACATCCATAGAGCATCTTCCTGTGGTGTTTGCAAGACTTCTTTAACAATTGGGGCAACCTTCGCTTCTTCTTCTTCTTGCTTGAACTCTTCTACATGAAAGGTATCAATACTAGTGTCCACAAAGTTGGTTATTGGTGGCTCTTCTATATGCTCAATCATATGCCAACATCTTGATTCTCTAGAAATTTTGACATCCTTCTAATTAATTGAGAATGTAGCAAAGGATAGATCAAATTGCATACTTCCTCCCATAGCATCACACCATTTTCTTGATAGTATCGATCCATAAGTTGGTGGAATATCTACCACTGTAACACTCATGACTAGCTCCTTTTCAAGGAATTCAACCAATTTGTATGGGACCTTATGAATTACTTCAATAACAAGGACCTCTCTAGAATCCATAACATAGCACTTTTCATAAGTTTTATCATCCTTCAAGCCCATTTCCTCCATTATCTTGACTGGCATGACATTACTTGAATCACTTGAATCTATCATACAGTTCTTGCATAACTTCCCATCAATGATCAAACTCAGAAAGAAAGGATTGACCATACTAGGATTTGCAATAATAGTGGTTCCTAAATAGATCTCAAGGTTCTCATCAATTACTACACCTACCTCTGTATTATTTTCTTGACTCTTACTTGTTTCAGGTGCATCAACCTCTACTTTTTGTTTACTACTCCCTACAACACTGTTAATAATAGCCATTGTTTTTTTCTTATGGTCATTGATCCTCATCATCTCAAGAAATGGGACTATTTGAGATAAGACCTGAATCATATCAATGGGAGAATAACTTGGTATCTCTTGAAGTAATATCTCTTGGGGGACTACCTTATCAACTTATCAATTTTTTCAATGATAGGCTTCAACTCTTTGGCCTTCAGATCTTGATGTGTAACCTTAGCAGTAATCTTTGCTTTGCTACCTTTCTTAGCCTAGATTCTCATTTCTATAACTTCTTTGGGCTTGGTCTCATCCTTCTTACCCTTTGTATTGACTCCTTTACTCTCTACATTATTTTATTTAATGAATAAGCCTCCAGGATGGCCTTGATTTCCACTCACCACCCTATTCTTGAAATGGAGATCACTTCTTGCTTGAGTTCTAGAAGCCAGTGCAATTGTATATTTCTCTAATTCCTCATTCGAAGGTCTTCTCAAGGAAACACTGAATGCCTCAAGATTATAAGTAGTGTATTCATCATCTCTTTCCTCATTTGAGAATACTTATTGGTGGTGGAGAACTACTTCATGTCTTTTCACATTCACATCATTTGTTTCAACATCATCACTAGAAGAATAATCACTACATTCTAGGTTTGACCTAGTCATGAATACATTTGCAGTGTCATCTGAGCCATGTGGAGAATCAAGTTCCTTATGGTCTTCTTGATTTTCTTCCAAGGATCTCGCCACTGCACATTGTTGTGATGAATGGGGCATCTCACATACTCCAAATCATGGTAAATATTCAACAACATTTGTTGTATTCTTATGCAAGGGATCAGGTGTAGCCTAAAAGTTCTTTTGATTATTCTGAACTAGCTTCTGATTATGCCAACTTGTATGGTAAGGATTATCTTGAAGTATTGGGGGCCTCTCATTCCTCTAGAACTGAGGTTTGTCATTCTTTGCTTGCTTCTGCAACAAATTTAGGACTTGATCCGTCTTCTCATTTGGGGATACAAATTTAACTACTTTCTTAGTTTGAGCTTTTGAGATCTTAGAAGGTTTAGGGTCATCCCTTCTACCAACTTTACCAGATGCCCTTCTATTATTTTCAAAACTTTACTGCCATCTTGTAAACCTCCCTTAGAGACTGTGACTCTTGTCTCTGAGAAAAAAATAGATTTTATAGCCATATGTGTTGCAATACATAGCCAAACATGCTCTTTCATGAAGCCTCATGCATCCAAGGACTTTATACATTGCCTTCTTGAACCTTACATTGAACTCAATAGCCATCTCATTGTGCCCTTTTGTGATATTATTAAAGTCATTCAACCTAAACTTGAGATAAGTTTTGTCTTTGTATTTCTCTCTAAAAATTTGAAAGAATGAATCCTCAGAATCAATGTTTACATCTAGCAAGCTTCTATACCAATCCCTTGCATCTTCTACTAGGGATTGCATAAAGCATTTCATAGCCAATGTTTCAAAACAAGAGCAAACAATTGATAGGGGGTTAAATCAGTTGTCTCAAAACTTCAAAAATTATTCAACTTATTAACTATATTCTCATTTCTGATTATTAACCATGAAAACAAAAATTAACAACACATCATAAGCACACATAACACCAATATTTTTTATGTGGAAACCCTGTTAGGGGAAAAACCACAGTGGAGGTTAGTCCAGAAGATTATACCCTGTTAAAAGTATAATGAAAATGAAATATGGGGAATGCACTTGCGTTCAGGCACTTCCTAGAGCTCACTACTCAATTATGAAGGAAGACACACTATCTTACAAAATAATTTGGATTAAATCCATCCACAGGGATTTGAACTAATAAAATAGCATCTACTAATGCCTGATAATAGTTTTGGTTAAGTGCATGAAGAACTCTTCACTTTTCTTCAATTTTCTTCACACTCTGCTTTACCTTGGAATGATTAGGACATTATTTGCACATACACACAAGCTCGTACACTTCAATTCAAACAAAGAACCACTCTTATATATCCTCAACAAGAAATTTCACTACTACAAGTCAACCACAAGGAAATAATAAAGTGAATATAACTGTAGGCCCAAACCATTCATAATAATCAATGTGTATCAACAAAATTTAGCCATAACTTAGTGATGACCTAAATCAACACCTTCAACATGAAAAAACTTCAATTAAATTCTCCTCACAGATCCATAACATGCTTCAACACCATGTCAACCAAGAACATGAAAAATATGAACACACAAGAGAAAATTGCCAACCACAATCACAACGATCAATGCGGATGTGCAACAAAGATAGAACATGATATAGAAGCATACACAAACATTAGGAACCAACAAAGAAGCATCTACAACAACTAAACTAACATAAATAGCCTCATCTTCAATCAGGAACACTAACTGAAGAAACATAAAAACTGTCTGAATGAAAATATTCATAACTTGATCAAATCTTCATGTGGATCTCTAAAACTCGATGTGGATAGACTAGATACACTCAACAAGAAACCATTTATTCCATAACCTCTGATTGTCAATATACAGAACATACCACCATACCAAACTTAACTTAACCATTGACAACCTACAATTCATTTCTTCACAATTTTCTCAATATCCTCTACATATACAACTTTAAATACATTTATGCTAATAGTGTTGACATCAATGACAACCACATATCAACAACTCAACCACAACATCCAACAATCTCCCCCTTTGGCATTGATGGCAACACATAATGTGAAAAAAACCATCAACGCAACTAACTCTTTGACACTTACTCCCCCTTAGGATCTAACTCATTTTCTCCTCAATTCTTCCTCATGACTTCTCCCACATAAATATTCTCCCTAGATATTCACCAGTTTTTCACATGATTCCTTTCCCCTTTGACATCAATGGCAAAGAATTTTTTAAGCTCTAAACCACATATCTAAATTTTTGAACATTTGACTACTCCACCTAAGTAGCAGCCACCACAACATCAATCCAAAACAAAATATGTCTATGAAATGCATGGACTGATGCAGATCAATGCATCCTCAGTTCTGATTCAGAGGGGTAATCACCCCTAACTTCCCTATGAGATACTCAAAATTATCCTTAGGCAATGGCTTTGTAAAGATGTCTACAATTTTCTCCTTAGTAGGAACATATTCCAATCTTACTTCTTTTTCACTTACCTTCTCCCTCAAAAAGTGAAACTTGATCTAGATATATTCTTTGTCTTTGAATGCAACACTAGATTCTTGGAAATGTTAATAGCACTTGAATTATCAAAGTATATGGGTATGTGTAGGATCATCATGGAAAAAATAGGCCCTTAAGTGGCAAAAAAATTAGAAAAATAAGAGTTAGGCAACTTGACCTAAAAAATTGAATATGTTATCTATATTATTTCAAAAATATGTAAAAATAGAATCTGTAGAAAATTGAATGTAATTTCTAAACTATTAGGTTTATTTATTTATTTATTTAAATCTATTTGATGAAAATTTGAAATTTCAATGCAATAGTACTTAAATTTCAGGGAAAAAATAAGTAGGTGTTTGTTTGACCACCCTAATCACAATAAAATGATAATTATTTTTTATAAGATTTTAGACATAAGTAGAGGGCTCATGTCTGGATGTGATGAATATTTTTTTGTAATTTTTTTCCAAGTAAATAATTAATCATGAATTTTTTATTACAACTTTTAAAAAATATAAAAACTCACCTGTCTGACCACCTTAACTTGGTCAAAAATTCATGAAATTCATTTTTTCTTTTTTTAATCCTATAGTATGAAAATCATAGAATGTGATGCATGTTTTGGATTCAAAAAATGTGATACCATTTGAACGCTATAGATATTTTTCAATCAACCTATCAATCAACACTTTATTCATAATTCAAGAATAAAATGAATAATAATTATTTATAAAATTCAAAGTACAACATAATTTATATTGTTGGAAAGCTGAGAATATCCTTTAAAAACCCTTTTCATTTCATCAGTTTTGGATAAGAAAAAAGTCGTTAGCCACATACCCTAAAAATACCCATCATATTGACACTCTTTGACCCATCATGATCCTGCACATACCCATATAGCAATAGGCTCATCATATACAACTCTAATATCCTTTAACATTTGCTTCATCCATAGGACTTGAGAACAATTGTTAGCAACAACAGTGTATTCGGCCTCAACAATGGACAAAGAAATGGCATTTTGCTTCTTGCTTAACCATGAAATTAGCATTTTACCCGAGAAAAATGCTCCACCACTAGTACTTTTCCTATCATTTACATCTCCAACCTAATCAACTTCATTAAAGGAACTCAAAGTAAGATCATCATCTTTAGGATACCATAGACCAAGATCAACAGTTCCCTTCAAGTATCTAGAAATTCTCTTCACAATAGTTATAGGAGATTCCTTTGGATCAACTTGAAATCTTGCAACAATACATACAACATTTATAATATCAAGCCTAGTTTGAGGTAAGTACAACAATCCACAAATCATTGATCTATATCTTGTCTGATTTGCTTTTGGAGAATCATCTTCTATTGTCAGCTTGCATCTAGTCACCATGGGTGTACCAACTAGCTTTGAATCTTCCATACCAAACTTCTTTAATAATTCCTTCACATACTTAGACTAAGATATAAATATCCCTTTATCTAACTGAGTAATTTGTAATCCCAAAAATAATTTCATCTCACCAATCATAGACATCTCAAATTCATTATGCATTTCACTAGAAAACTTCATGCACAAGGCATCATCTCCTCCAAAAATAATGTCATCAACAAATACTTCAACAATTAGATCTTTATCATCATTTTTGAAATATAGACTACTATCAGTAGTATCTTTGTTAAATCCAAGCTTCATAAAATACTTGTCCAATCTGGCATACCATGCTCTAGGGGCTTGCTTAAGTCCATACAATGTTTTCTTCTACTGACACACCATATATTTCTTATCAGTGAATTGGAATCCATCAGGTTGCTAAACCTACACTTCTTCCAATTCACCATTTAGAAAAGTTGATTTGACATCCATCTGATAAACATTCTAATCCTTGTGAGTAGCATAGGAAAGAAATAATCTTATAGCTTCAATTCTAGCAACAAGGGAAAAGGTCTCTTCAAAGTCAACTCCTTCCATTTATGAATATCCTTTACATACTAGTCTTGCTTTGTTTCTAATCACTTCACCTTTCTCATTAAGTTTGTTTCCAAAAACCCATTTAGTTCCAATAACATTCTTATCCTTAGGTCTGAAAATGAGAATCCATGTATCATTCTTTTCAATCTGTTTCAATTATTCTTTCATTGCTTCAACCCAATTCCCATCTTTACATGCTTCATTCACACTAGTAGGCTCAATCTTAGAAATCAAGCAATATTCTTTTGCAATCTTTCTCCTAGTTTGGAAACCTTTGTTCTTGTCACCTATAATATGATCTTCTAAATGATTCAATCTTACAAACCTCAGAGTCTTCTTAGGTTGTTCTTCAACTTCATTTTCTTTTGTGTTTCCACTAGTTTCTCCTTCTTCATTCTCTTGATTTTTCAAATTGATTTTCACTTGATTTGTAGTTTGATCTTGCTTTCCTTGATTCGTACTATCATTTTGATCATTAGATTCATATCCATAGGTTCTAGATGGTGTACTAAAGTCTTCATCAACCTTGACATTTTCACTTTCAATCATTTTCTTCAATCTTTTATTGTAACACCGGTAGGCCTTACTCTAAGTAGACTAACCCATAAAGATATCTTCATCACTCCTAGCATCAAACTTTCCTATGTATTCATGTCTCTTAATTTTTCCAAATATCTTAAAGTATTTAATAGTAGGCTTTTGACCAGTATCACCTTTGATTTGTACCTTGTCGAGTATGTACACAACAGTACTCACAACTTCTCTGTAGTAGATATGTGGGACATTTCCTTCCAACATCATTGTTCTAGCAGCATCTTCAACTGTTCTATTCTTCCTTTCCACAACTTCACTCTGTTGAGGGGTTTGCAGTGCAGGTAATTTTCTTCTTATTCCATGTTCTTCACAAAAAGAATTCAATTCACCAAAATTAAATTCACCACCTCTATTTGATCTCAGACACTTAATCTTCAAAATTTTCTTATTCTCAACCATAGCTTTAAACACATTGAACTTTTCCAATTCTTGATATTTCTCTCTTATGAAAGTAACCCATACCATTCTAGAATAATCATCAATGAGTAGCATGAAATACTTGTAACCTTGTAGACTTCTGACCTTAGAGGGACCACATAGATTAGTATGCACAAGCTCTAACAATTCATTTGAACAATGCTTTTTACTCTAAATTGAAATTCTAGTTTTCTTTCCCAATTGACATTCCTTGCATATTGCATTAGTAGGTTTCAACAACTTAGGTAAATCTCTGAAAGCCTTTGTCAAACTTATCTTGACAATATTATGAAAGTTAACATGACACAATCTCTTATGCCATTACCAACTTTCATCAACTTGAGCAATCAAATAACTTTTACTAGCAACATTCAAGTGAAAGATTTTACCTTTTGTCTTTGTACCTGATGCAATTACATTTCTAGAACTCAATATTCTACACTTTCAATCATTGAAGTGAAGATTATATCCCTTATCAACCATTTGACCAGCACTTAAAATATTATGCTTCAAGCCTTCCACATATAGAACATCATCAGTATTATTCTTACCATTAAGAGAAATGCATCCTCTTCCATGGATCACACTAGCTGTATTATCACCAAATTTTACAACACCACTATCATATTTCTCAAAGTTCACAAACTTAATTTTTTCTCCTATCATGTGATGTGAACATCCACTGTCAATTACCCATTCATCTTTCTCTTCAATTCAAGCAGCCAGGGCTTTCTCCACATTTGTAAAACTAGAAGATTTAGTAGATACAGTACTATTTTCTCTAACAGCAATAAATACCCATTCAACATCATTTCTATTAGATTCTTCATTTGTTACACCTTCATCAACAACATAGTAACACTTCTTCTAAAATATAGGCTTGTTATGTCTTGGTTTAGCATCTCTTTCTGGACACCTTGATGCAAAATGACCTATCTTATTGCAATAAAAACATTTAAGAGGAAAATTTCCTTCATACTTACCTTTTCCTCTCAATACTCTTTTGAAAGTAAGTGCTTCTAGCTCTTCCATCTCTTTTTCTTCTTCTTCAATCTATCTAATTTCATCTTCATACTTGAATGTCTTTCTAGATGAACTCTCACCTAGATCATATATGTGTCTATCTCTTCCAGTAGTAGCGGCCTTAAATGTAGATTCAACTTTAGGAAGGGCATCACCAAATTCACTTAGCTCAAAAGCAGTCAATTTACCAACCAATGTATCTCTGGTTATGTTTGTTACAGTCTGAAGCTCTTCAATAGCACTAGCCCTAACTTTATACGAATCAATCAGCAATCTAAGCACTTTAGCAACAACCTTAGATTCTTCTATCTTTCCACTAACACATCTAATACCACACACAATTTTATTCACTCTTTGCATAAAATTATTAATATTCTCATCATCACCCATTCTCAACCTTTCATATTTCCCTTTCAAGCTCTACAACTTAGCAATCTTCACATTATCATCACCTTCATACAAGGTTTCCAACTTTTTCCATATTTCATAAGTAGTCTTCAAATCCATAACATTTATTATCTTTGAATCAGTCAACGCACTCAAAAAAGCTTCTTTAGCCTGAATATTATACTCAACATATGTACTATTCGGTGGAATAACATATCTATTACTTGTAATGCTCTAGTAGGGTTCACCAATGTATCTCAAATGACACTCCATTCGAGTCTTCCACAAAGAGTAATTTGTTCCATCAAATCTTAGACTATCCTTCTTGTAACTTTCCATCTTGGATCACCTTAAGCTGTTAAACTTCTTCCAAAGAACTTATCTCTGATACCAATTATTGGAAAAACAAGAGTAGACAACTGAGAGGGGGGGTGAATCAGTTGTCTCAAAACTTCAAAACTTATTCAACTTATTAACTTTATTCTCAAATATGATTATTAACCATGAAAACAAATTTAACAAAACATCAGAAGCACACATAACACCAAGATTTTTTACATGGAAACCCTGTTAGGGGAAAAACCAAGGTGGAGGTTAGTCCACAAGATTATACCCTGTTAAAAGTATAATGAAAATGAAATATGGGGAATGCACTTGCATTTAGGCATACTTCCTAGAGCTCCCTGCTAAATTACAAAGGAAGACACACTGTCTTACAAAAGGATTCAGATTAAATCCATCTACAGGGATTTGAACTGATAAAATAACATCTACTAATTCCTTATTACAATTTTGGTTAAGCGCATGAACAACTCTTCACTCTTCTTCACTCTTATTCACTTTTCTTCACACTCTAATCTACCTTGGAATGATTAGGACATTATTCAAACATACACACATGCTTGCACACTTCAATTCAAACAAACAACCACTCTTATATATCTGCAACAAGAAATTTCACTGCTACAAGTCGGCCATAAGGAAATAATAAAATGAATATAACTGTCTACCCAAATCATTCATAATAATCAATACGTATCAACCAAAGTCATACATAACTTAGTGAGGACCTAACTCAACACCTTCAACATGAAAAAACTTTAATTAAATTCTCCTCAAAGATCCACAACATGCATCAACACCATGTCAGCCAGGAACATGAAAAATATGAACATGCAAGATAAAATCACCAACCATGATCACAACAATCAATGTGGATGTAGAAAAGAGATAGAGCATGATCTAGAAGCAGCCAAAACAACTAAGCTAATAGAAAAAGCCTCATCTTCAATTAGGAACACTAACTAAAGAGACAAAAAAATTGTCTAAATGAAAATCTTTATAACTTAATCAAATCTTCATGTGGATCTCTAAAACTTGACATGGATAAACTAGATACACTCAGAAAGAAACCCTTTAATCCACAACCTCTAATCTTCAACAAACAAAACATACAACCATACTGGACTTTACTTAACCATTGACAACCTGCAACTCATTTCTTTAAATTTTTCTCAATATCCTTGACATATACAACTTCAAACACATTTATGCTAATAGTGTTGACATCAATGACAACCACATATCAGCAACACAACCACAACATCCAGCAAGCCACATCTCCATCCCACAATTCAAAGTCTTCTACAAAACACTGAAAATCTTTTAAATGGTCTTCACCACTGAGAGTATTGTTTCCAGTAAACTTGGGTACATGTTTCCTTGGATTATCTAGTAGTAGATTTGGGTATTTTGGGATATTTTGAAAATATAGCTTCCTATACCTATCAGTATGCAATAATCTCCTCCTAGTAGGTCCTTCTTCCCCATCTTGGTTATCATTGCCTCTCCTTCCTTCACTATTATATCTAGACCTTCTGTGTTGAGAATCATGTTGATCATTGAAGTGAACGGTTCTAGCTTTATCTTCATGTTGTGAGGAAAAACTAGAGGGGTTACTTGTGGGTGAAGTTTTGTCACTAGTATAGGGGCTTGAAGAGGATGTGCAGCCTTGGGGGCTCTGGGCCTTAGGGACAGGATACCTCAATGTAGATTCTAATAAGTTGAGATTCTTCATCATCTCTTTGTTTACATCAAGTAATTCCATCTCCTTCATCTTCCTGTCCAATTCCTCATTTTATTTCATGAGTTTTTCCAAAAATGGGACATAAGAATCTTGCAATGTATCTTTCTTAGAAGTATCACCTCATCAATTATTACACCTTCATTTCCATTTTTCTCTCCCATAGGTCATTTCCCTTTATCAACATCACATGATTCATGCTTTGTATTTTTGGGAGGGGGAGGGGGAGTAGATGAAGTAGAAGTATTTTTAGTAGTATTACTTTTTGGATCTACAATAATATTTTTAGTTGTGTAATTTATAGGGATTATTTCTACAATCTCCTTCACAACTAGGTCATTCTCTTGGTTGACTTGGGCTGCCAATTTGTCCAAGGCTTCCATCTCCTCAACCTTCCTTCTCAACATATCCCTCTGCATCATAACATCCCTAATTCTCTTCTCCTTTTTTGCATCCCTCTTCTTCCTATTTTCATTGCACTTAGAGGCTCTCTAATTGAGCAAATGAATATCATTCAACACTTCTTCTTCATTTGGTAAGGTAGACTCTCTATCAAACACTACTATAGTCTCAGATTGGTGGGGAGCAACATCATGAGAATATTCTTCTCTAGTTAGAAAATCAGAAGGGACAGGGGTATATGTATGGGAATTTAGGGTGATATATCCTTCAACACTAGCACTCCTAGCACTGATATTATCCTTTTATATTCTATCCCTTTCTATTCTATCCTTTACTCTCCTCTTCATATCTTGTGTGCCAGGCTCTAAGGAGTACTCATTTACAACAGACTTCATAAAAACTTCCCCCCTCTCATTTGAATTATTATCATTGAAGTCTAGTAGAGTTATTTCACATTTTGAACTAGAATAAGAATGGATTTCATGTTCAGAGGTGGGATGAGTGGTAGACTTACCCTTTCCTGATTCTTTTTCTTTTATCCATTTCCCATGTAAACTCATGTTCTTAGATAATTCACCTTCCAGCTTTTGTTCTAGATGCTTCTTCATGTATCCTCATGTTCCTCTCATTTGAACTTGAGTCTTCTTAACATTCATCATCTTCTTTGATTTCTTGATAATTTTATTCTTTACTTCTTCAATATCCTTAAACACCAGCTCGCATTGGTGCAGAGATGTTAGAGTCACCACCCAAATTCCTTGAGACAAATTAGTAGGAATTTTTCTATAAATTTTGCAAATTTCAACAGATCTTTGGAAATTGAGACAAACTTTGACACATACAAGTTGCCTTCACATGCACTTTGAACACAAAATTTAAAGACAAGTAGGTAGGAAACTTATCAAGCATGTAGGTGAAATATTTGACCAATATTTGAGCTACATTTAGTAGATGCTTTTACTAGACCGACTCTATAAGTAAATATCACCATAAAACATAGTGATCTATGATAATGTGTTCTGGAGAACAATAATTGTAGAGATTACATCCCTAGTAGAGTCACCATTTTGTTGGTTGTTTTTAGTGAACCAATCAGGGCTTAATAGCTACCTATTAGTTTTCCAAACTCAATTTTTGAATACTTGCAAGACAAGTGGACAAAAAATGAGATATAGCTCCAATTTCTTTATCTCTTGCACTTTTTTTCTCTACAAAACCTAGGAGGGTGGTCCCACAATGTACATTATACAACTATTTTAGAAAATTCACATATACATTACAAATTTAAGCAGATATATTCTCAGCAATGACTAATAAGATGAAATTACTAAAGAAGTTGGCAATTCCTTGAATGAATTTTTCATCCTAAGCTAAGAATATAAAACAACACAAACTACAACAAATTAAAGATAGTTCAATGATTATTTAAAAGATTGTTCTCAAGTCAAGTAACTAGAACCATGAAAAAAGACTTAAAGGGGTTATGATCAATGTCATTATCTATGGGCTAGGATTATGAGAGAATTGAAATATAAGGTATATTTAATTTTGAACACCCACAATCTAACTAATACCACTTTGTAATTCAAAAATTTGTAACTGAACTCTAAAGACTACTTATCAGACCTAATGACCCTTCACATGAGTTCATGGTTTGATTCAAACATTTTAACCAATTCTATGAACCAAAGCTAAAACCAAAACATATATCAAAGTATGAAATGATGACAATTAATGAAATGATCTCTGATCTGAATTTTCATTAATAATTCAAATACAAAACCAAAATGGAGAGACTATAGACTTGGAAAATCTCCAATATCATTCATATGCGCTAAGGAACTATACATTTGACAAAATTTTCTATCTAGACTCAAAGCATTAGACATAGACTTAACATATTTTCTCTATGTTCTAAATTTTCACAATTCAATTCTAGAATTCAACCAAAGACCTGCACAAATGGCTTTGAATTCAATTTTATAGATAAGGCAACAAAAAAAGCTTTAGGCTAGATGTACACATGTCACATTCTAATTGGACTGCTATAAGACATATTCTGTAATTCAATTATATTTTCATTCCTCAAAATGGAGGAAACATATAGAAGCCAAAGATTATTTACATTTGTTGTAAGGAGCAACTTTTCCTTTTGTTGACAATGATTTTACTCATAGTAAATAGCTTGCATAGATTCTCCATAGAAAAGACCATGAAAAGCCTACCTTTCTTGAAAGATATGAAACAAAGACAACCTAAGAAAAAAATAAAAATTCATAGAACAAAGATTGACTTCCATTTAATCCCAATTCTTTGTACATCAAGTCAAGATTGCACTAAACATAAATCTCAAGTAATGATGTGACAATTTTGCTGTTCATTTCAAAAGGGAATACAATCATTTATAGTTTTATCTAGGATCAATAACATTTCACATAAATCTTCAATTTTATCATCTAATGACATCATGAAATTGAAATATTCATCATAATATTTCATGAATAAAATAAATTTGTTGCTATCACTTAAGTAGATTTAACATTAAGCATTCAGCAATTTCATGGAAAATAAAATATTGTCAATGAAAGTATTTCCATTCACTTTTTTTTTTAGAACATTTTCAAAAAATATAAGCATCTAATCTAAATAAAAACATTTAAAAAAAGAAAATTCTCTTGGTTATTCTCCATGGATGCCCCAAAGAATTAATTAAAACATAGCAAACCACTTTATACTTCACCAAATTGCTTCACAGCTATGTATAAAACAATGCAAGCTTTTAAAGAGGGGGTTTCGTTTATGGACACTGAAGAGGTTATGTATGCACCCTAAAATGGTGCAACATACAGTCTTGTTCATTTGAACTTATAAAACCAACTACAAAAATTATTTAGATAGGTAGCTATCCATAAAGCTCTGATATCAATTAATGTCTACGTGCATACAAAGTTTTATATCATAATGGTTTAGAAAATAGGAAAAAAGAACAAAACTTAAAATAATTTTTTGCTCCTCTAACATCTATAAAATCCAAACTTAAAAATAAAATTAAACATCCTATGGTATTTTATAGAAGACAAGTCTTAGATAGGATAAGACAACTACATGAGAGGGAATCTATGGGACCAATCACATCAAGGCATGTGAAATATTGTGGCCAATAGGAGAATAGAAATTCAAGTCAATGGAAGTCAATTCCAATTACTCGTTGAAGCTCTTCGGGCTCCTCTTTTCATCCGAAATCTTCACTAGGAAAATAACTTGAATCGCGATAATATGTAGGGGTTTCCCATACATTATGAATGATAAAGTAGAATTTTCGCCCCCTACATTTCACTTAATTCTGGTTCTGTCACTCTCAGGAAAAGGCTCTCCCAAAAATTAGCATTTGTTCCCACCTAAATTGGAATACCAGGATCTTTAGTACTTTGGTGGATTCAAAGCTATCTGCATTATCACATCTCAGTGTGATAAAAATGGACTGAATTTTATTCCAACCATGACTCAAATTCTCCTGACTTTCCATACCCGAGCTTTGTATCACAATTGATATCTTGTACAATCACAAAATTACAAATATTAAATCCCTTTTTAAACAAATATGCTACCATATAAATAAAACCATCATTCAAATATTAACACAAGAAATCCACAAAAATTTCACTTTCAAAAACATATCACAAATCCTTGCATGTATACCAGATCACCAGGACCATTATACAAAATAAGAAAAAAAAATTAACATTTCACTTCATGTTTCAACCCGGTACCCAGTACCCAATTTCAGCTTTACCCACTTACTTTCCCAGATCTTGGTTGTACTAGAACTCCAATTTACCAAACTCCAACTTACCAGACTTATTCATTTTAACTTTACATTGCCCTTTTCACTTTTCTATTTTTCCGGTACCTGGTACCCGGTATACGAAACACTCACTATACAAAGTTCTTTCTTTGAACTAAAGATTTCTTAAGTTCTTTATTTGAACTAAAGATTTCTTAAGTTCTTTCTTTGAACTAAAGATTTCTTCTTTTCCTTTTCACTTCTGGTGATCATCCAATCTATTAGCTCCTACCATAGAAGTCATATTTTCACTTGGGTCCCTAATTCTTTTCAGTCTTAGGGCTTGTTGTGAGACCACACAACAACTTGCAACCAATAAAACCAAATTCAAAATTATATCACCAATTTTAAATTAAAACTTATGCATATTTTAAACCAATAACTTTCTACCTTTACTTAGGGGTATGTGCAGGATCATCATGGAAAAAAAGGGCCCTTAAGTGGCAAAAAATTAGAAAAATCAGAGTTAGGCAACTTGATGTAAAAATTTGAATAAGTTATCTATATTATTTTTAAAATATGTAAGAATAAAATCTATAGAAAATTGAATTTAGTTTCTAAACTACTAGGTTTATTTTTTATTTTTTAAATCTATTTGGTGAAAATTTGAAATTTCAATGCAGTAGTACTTAAATTTCAGGGGAAAAATAAGAAGTTGGTGTCTGTCTGACCACCCTAACCACAATAAAATGATAATATTTTTCTATAATATTTTAGATATAAGTAGAGGACTCATGTCCCGATGTGATGGATATTTTTTTGTAACCTTTTTCCATGTAAATAATTAGTTATGATTTTTTTATTACAACTTTTAAAAAAATATAAAAAACTCGTATGTCTGACCACCTTAGCTTGGTCAAAAATTCATGAAATTCAATTTTTCTTTTTTTAATCCTATAGTATGTGAAACATGTTTTGGATTCAAAAAATGTGATACCGTTTGAAAGCTATAGATGTTTTTCAATCAGCCTATTAATTAGGAATTTAGTCATAATTCAAATAGAAAATGAATAATAATTACTTATTAAATTCAAAGTAAAGAATAATTTATATTGGTGGAAACCTGAGAATCTCCTCTAAAAACCCTTTTCGTTTCATCAATTTTAGGTAAAAAGAAGTCGCCAACCACATACCCATCATATTGCCACTTTTTGGCCCATCATGATCCTGCACATAGCCTTAGGTTCTAGCATAAAAAATAAAACTCCACCAGAAAAATATATGTGTGCTCTTAATTAATTATAGTTTTGGAACTCAATGAATAGAATCAACTCATCAACATTGAACTACATAATATAGTAATCCTCCAAATCCAACCAAGGACAAAGCCTTGCTGCCAGTCAAGCATCCATAGCCTTGATAAGGTTATCTTCCTAATTCCCCCAAACATAGCTTTACTACCGGCTAGGAATCCATAGCCCCAGTAGAGTTATTTGGATAGCCTAAAGAGTTGATATCACTTTTTTTTTATAAAAGATATAGCAATGATAACTCATTTTCACTTTTTTGATTTTGCACTAATAGCTCATCTATCAACTTGCAAACATTGAAACACCACTAATAGGTTGGGAATTACACTGGTAGCAAGGGTTACTTTTTGATTTTTCATTCAATGTAAATCCCTTCATCAATTCACTACTTCCCAAATGCATTTAATAATTCCCTATAAGTGTGTGTTTCTAGCTAAATTTCATCAATTATGCCAAATCATAACTAACTGTAGCATGCTATATGTTAAAAGATATGCACAAATTAAAATTTAGCAATAGACCACTTAATCACCAAATTTAACTCTAAATCTAGAAATATTAGTTACCACCCATTTTCGATTAAATTTATCACAGTTTCCAAAACTTTTGCTAACTATCTCAACTTGATGGCGATGCACTATATTAATGGATCAAAATGTAATGATTACCTTGAAAAATGATCACACTACTCAACATTAAATTTGCATGCCTATTTTAGCACATATTATCTTCCTATTTCATCAAGTGATGACATGTAACATTTTTCGAACCTCATTCTCATGTATAATCCATACACTTAACACCTCAATAATTATTACAAATTTCTTACAAAAACTAGAAATGACCCCCTATTAATTCAAAATCTCCAATTTTCTTGATTCGTAAGCTTCGTACTTCTCAATTTTCAAGCAATTTCACCAAACATGTGCAAAGAATTTATTTGATTTAACTTTTAATTCTGAAGAGTATTAATTGGTTGCCACCTTGCACATACGATTTCTAAAAACAAAACTATAGAAAAGTATGTACTACTACACTATTCATGACTTTCTACAAATTCGTGCATTTCTCCTCAAACTCTGTACTTTTCTATCTTTTTTTATTGTTTTCATGTAATTCCATTATGTTCTACACTTTTACCCTTTTGCTTCTTGACTATGGATACTCCCATTTGCTTGAGTTGTTCTCGTAGGTAGAATGTTTTCTTGGAAAGCATCACATCACAAAGGCTTGAAAAGGTTTTCATTATTAGGACTTCCAACTTTACTGTGCCAAATTTATGCTTAGCCCTTGGGGAAAGATATGTTGTGTCCAACTACTACTTTCATTTTTATTTCGACAAAGCTTCTCATTTTGTAGCTTCACTTCTAGACATTGGGTTACCTGTTGAAGATGTGTGCACTGCTGCAAACTTAATAGTTAAACCAAAATTCTTGGAGAATTTGGATGCCATTCTAGCTATTGCACACCTGACCATTGGGATTCCCTCCATGGATGATATTCCTCGATTCCTAAATCACATAGAAGTGGTTCCACTTCATCCTTTTCTTACAGATCTCCATATCTAAAATTTTGAAGCTCACCAGGAACTCTCCTACATAGGGTATTTAGCCTTGATAGAAGATGCATCCCAGATTGACTAGATAACTACTATTTCCTACAAATTTGCTCACCTTTCTCTTGAATCCTCTTTTTTTTTAGTTATCAACAAGGATTTTGATATAAGATGTATATACGTGATATACACACGCATATATATACATATCTCTTTTTTGTGGTTATTTATCTTAAAAGAAAGTTTCACTATTTATGGTTTTATTATTTCAATTTAGTTTAGTAGATTGTTTAAATTTCACTCTCATGTTTAAGATATATTTAAACAGAATTTGTTAATACAAAAGTTGAGCAAAGAAAAGAAAACAAAAAAAAAGGAAAGAAGAAAAACTCCTAAAAAAAAACTAAGCTAAGCTAAGCTAAGCTATGCTAACCCTAACTACCCTAACTCTAACATCACCACAAACTAACTCTAACTAAGCAATTTATTTCAATTTCTACAGCTATTTCCCTTACAGTTTTAGTATGAATTACAACAAGCTTAACTTTAAATTCCCTTGTCAAAATTTTCAATATCCTATTGTAATAATGAAAAATCTTAAGTATCATGTATTTAAACATCATAAATTTGAAGGTGTACTTACCCAAAATTTGGCTTAAATGTATGTAAATGATCTCATTAGAGACTGGTTGCACACATGTTGTCTGGTGCAGTAATATTGTACCTTCTTCTAGCCCTAGTCCATTTCCATGAATGGTTGTGTTCATTTCTTTATTTCCTTCTCTTTTGAAAACCCTCAAATCTTCGGCCCTATCTCTACTTTACATTGTGATAGACCAAGATATATCTATATTTATATCGTTATCAGAAAGGGAAAAAGTAAAAACTTGATATTCTATATCTTGCATAAAATGAGGAAAATTTCTTTTTATATCTAATGCATTTTCAACTTGAAGCACAATACATGTGTCTTCAGCTTGATTTTCTCGCTTTATCTCATGATTTTCATTTTCCACGTATATAGGGAATGATGATCCATCCATATCTTTTCCTCGTTTATGATGAAATATCTCTTAATCTCGATATTCTCACCTATTCACCTGCAAGACATTAGGATTTTCTTTAAAATAATTGTAATCTTCTAATTATTTTAGTTCAATAGTTGATTTTTTAATATTTCCAACTCCACTAGGGTTAAATGTTCTTCTCATGGACAATCCTTTTCTTTTAGCAGTTAAAACTTCTTCCGTTAGCAGAATTGCTCGCTCCAACTATGGCTAGACTTACCCTAGTTAAAAAAAATTCACACTCAATTTCACCATGGTTAGTTGTATCATGAATTCTACACTTGGTGACTCCTCCAAAGGTAAACAAACTTAAAGGATGCAGTTTTTGGTTAAAGATTTTGCAAAGTTTTCCAATTTCCATCATGAACACTAACTTGTGCCAATTTTTTTTTGTTTTACAAGATTTTTTCAAATTAGAGAGGGTATTTCAAAATAAAAATTCACTTCTAAAAGGTAAACCCTTAAGAAACTAAAAAAAATATTATATGTGTATCCACGCATGACAACCAAAATGATAAATGTGGCCCTCCTAGCGCCAGTTCCTATTGACAATGATTTTACTCAAAGTAAATAGCTCTTATAGATTCTCCATAGACAAGACCGCAAAAAGCCTACCTTTCTTGAAAGATATGAAACAAAGACAAACTAAGAATTCTGCATTCACAGAACAAAGATTGACTTCTGTTTAATCCAAAGTCTCTATAAATCAGGTCATGATTGCACTAAACATAGCTATCAAGTAATGATGTGACAATTTTGCTATTAATTTCAAATGGGAATACAATCATTTCTAGTTTTATCAAGGATCACTAAAATTTTACATAAAACTTCAATTTTATCATCCAATGACATCATGAAATCAAAAGATTCATCATAATATTTCAGGAATAAAACAAATTATTTGCTATCACTTAAGTAGATTTAGCATTAAGCATTCAACAATTTCATGGAAAATAAAATATTTTCAATGAAACTATTTCCATTCACCTTTTTTCTTAGAATATTTATAAGTAGCTAATCTAAAGAAAAACATAAAAAAGAATTAAAAATATTTCTCCCAGTTATTCTCCATGGATGCCCCAAAGAATTAATTAAAACAGAGCAAACCACTTTATACTTCACCAGTTTGCTTCACAAATACTTATAAAATGATGCAAGCTATTAAAGAGGGGGTTTTGTTTATGGACACCGAATAGGTTCTATATGCACCCTTAAATGGCATAGCATACAGTCTTGTTCAGCCAAACTTACAAAACTAGCTACAAAAGATACTTAGATAGGTAGCTATCCACAAAGCTATGATATCAATTAATGTCTACATACATATAGAGTTTTACACCAAAATGGTTCAAAAAATAGGAAAAAAGAAGAAAAATTAAAAGAAGTTTTTTCTCCTCTGACTTCCTCAAATTTTGAACTTCAAAATAAAATTAAACATCTTCTGGCCCTTTATAGAACACAAGGCTCGAATAGGATAAGACAGCTACATGAGAGGGAATCTAAGGGACCAATCACATCAAGGCATGTGAAATATTGTGACCAATAGGAGAATAGCAATTGAAGTCAATGGAAGTCAACTCCAATTACTTGTTAAAGCTCTTCGGGTTCCTCTTTTCATCTGGAATCTTTGCTAGGAAAATAACTTGAATCATGATAATATATAGGGGCTTTCCATACATTCAAAATGATAAAATAGAATGTTTGCCCCATACATTTTACTTGACTCTAGTTTTTTCACTCTAGGGAATGGGCTCTCCAAAAATTAGCATTTGTTCCCACCTAAAGTGGAATACTAGGATCTTTGGTACTTTGGTGGATTCAAAGCCATCTGCATTATCACATCCTAGAGTGATAAAACCAGACTAAATTTGATTCCAACCATGACTCAAATTTTCCTGACCGTCCATACCGGAGCTTTGCATCACAATTGATATCTCCTGCAATCACAAAATTTCAAATATCAAATCCCTTTTTAAACAAATATGCTACCATATAAATAAAACCATCATTCCAATATTAACTCAAGAAATCCACAAAAAATTCACTTTCAAAAACATATCACAAATCCTTGTGTGTATACTGGATCACCAGGACCATTATACAAAATAAGAAAAATAAATTAGCATTTTACTTCACATTTCAACCCGGTACCCAGTTTCAACTTTACCCACTTACTTTCATGGACCTTGGTTATACCATAATTCCAATTTACCAAACTCATTCATTTTAACTTTACATTGCCCGTTTTCCTTTTTTGTGTTTTTGATACTCGGTACCTGGTATACGAAACACTCACTATACAAAGTTCTTTCTTTGAACTGAATATTTCTTCTTTTCCTTTTCACTTCCAGTGATCATCCAATATGTTAGCTCCTGCCATAGAAGTCATATTTTCACTTCAGTCCCCAAGTCTTTTCAATCTTGGGGCACGTTGTGAGACCACACAACACCTTCCAAAAACCATATGTCAAAAAGAAATAAATCTTCTTTGTTATAGCATTTCCACTTCATTGAGCAAGATGACAAAATGATGTAGACCAAAAGTGAATTTGCATCTCAATCAACATTCCACAACATCAACAGCTAATATTTTCCTATGAAACATATATTTTATATAGTATAACTTCTAAGGCTAGACCTATACAATACTTGACCAATTATATGTTTCACATCCATCTTTACCAACCAAATTTACCAACCAAATTTACCAACCAATGCCCTTCTCCATTCCTCATATTTTTCATCAAGTGGCCAGTTGAAATCAATGGTTTTATCTAATTTCTTCGTATAAGGGGAATACTTGGTTTCTATAGAGTTGGATTCCTTGTCAAAATCCTCCAAAAAGCTGACAATAAATGTCAACTTTTCCAAAGTGTCATTAAAGACATTAATATCAATTTCCTTACAAATTTCATTCACTTCGAAGTCAACAACCTCATTCATCTCTCTTTTCCATACTTGCAATGGTTTCAATTGATAATTAGTGAGAAAAATATCTAGCAATGGTGACAAATTTGCTAGATCATAATGAGCTAATAATTCTCTTATCTTTTGCTCTAATGGGGCTATGTATCCTTGAAAATTTTTGCTCACTTAACTCACACACAAATGTATATGTTGGAAGCACATTAGGTTACTTATCCTCATGCTAGCTAGCTCCAACTACTATTAACTTTAACCTCTCACCCCTTGGAATCCACTTGTTTAAGATTGGCATGGCCAACTCCTTATCACTTTAGGACAACCCTATTGCTCACATCATCAAGGACATAATTTTCATGCACACTGTTCAATTTGGTTTGAACCTTCTCAATCATATGCTTCAAGACAGTATGAACAATCTTTGATATATTTTCATACATTGTATCCTAAGTCTTTTCCAACAACTTCTTATATGTCTCAACTTGCAGAAGAAGTTGCTCCCTTGTAGATTCACTAGATGAGATAGGATCTTATTTTCTTAATTCTTCTACTGAAAGTGACCCTTGTCCTAAACTATATAGAACCATTGCTAAAGTTTGACCTTGAGATGAATATTGGGGGTATTAAAATGGAGATGATGGATGTGGCTAACTTGAACTGGCCTGGCCCTATTCTCTCTACATTTCTCCCCTTTGTTTATAAAATGATAACTCAGTTTCTAAAACTGCTACCCTCTACTGACTATTATCATACTCACTGAGTAGCTCTCGGTATTTTTTCTTAAATTCATCCCTTTCAAGGGTAATATTTTCAATATTTGCTTTAGTAAATTTGGAAACATTAATAGCCATATCAGCTACTTCTAAAGTTGGGGTATCAACAAGCCTCTTCACAAGTAGTTGTTCATTGAAGTATAATGGCTTGGAAAGCACTGGTTTCCTAGATCCAAAAGACAATGACCAAATTGCTAATGCATCCCAATCCTCACTAAATGTATATCCCTAAAGTGCTATCTTCAACTCTTCTTCTATCTGCACCAGAGGCTTTCCAGCTCTCCTTCTAGCATCTAATATAATAACATTAGAAATGTTCCATTCTAGTAGAAGTCGCACACTGCATTTCTTTACAAGTTCTTTGCCATCCTAGGAACTAATCTTCTAAAATTAATTTTTCATAATACTCCCCACATTGGCTTGGATGACACTCTCAGGAAACTCTAGATGCAAACTCCTTTCAGTGGCCACCCTCTCTACATATTCTGCAACTTTGGATTTCCACTAGAAATCTTTGAATGAAGATGTCTCCACAAAGGAATCATCTTCCATAAAATCCTTACAAGCTTCTATTCTTAGGTCATCTTCCATATTTAGGCCACTAATGCCAAGCTTTCCCAGCCTAAGACTACTTTGTCCTAAACTAAGGGTGATTTCCCCTACAAGGAGAGGCATTGCTTGCTGCATATCCTCAAGAGTGATATAGATTCCATCTTCATTTGTATCAGAATATTAGACCACTCCTACCTCATTTCTTTGCTTCTTTAGAGGGGGATGCTCAAGAGGAATATGAATTTTAGGGGGTGAATCAATGTCAATTACAAGTAAAGGAACCTATCTTGGAGGTGATGGTAGTGCACTCTCAGGATAATCTACCTTTGGCCCTTTAGAAGTGATAGGGGTTGGCAAGTTTTGTCTTCATCCACTGCTTTCTTTCTCCTAGAGTAAATTCTCAATTGCTTGGGTGGCTAGTATGTAGGCCTTTCTTCCAATGTCACTACATTATCTTCTTCAATCATTCTTTATTTTCCTTTGTTTGTGACTTCACATTGTTCCCTCAACATACCAACTACATTTTCAAAACTATCCATAATATGCATGACTTTTCCAAATTCATCGAGTATGTTTGGAAAAGGATCATATTGGGGATTCTTCTTCCATTTTTCTTCTACCATCTTCTTATAAGCAAGGTATTTAGCTTTCCTTTCATCTTGTTCTTGAAAGCTAAAAATATTCCTAATGAAATCTTCAAGGTAATCAAATATATGCATAAAACTATCCAATTTCTTATTTGCTTTCAATTTGGTAATAAAGCCCTCAGGATCATGATTCCTTGGGTGCATAGTCTCAAACTTATAAGGTGCCAATAGATGTACTAGTTGTTTCCATGCCCCTTTCACCAGAACATAATTAGCAAATGTCCATTCTGGAAAGAATGATCCTTTCCTTATTGAATCAGGTAGATACACTATTTGTGAGGCTCCTAATTGCCTCATGATTTCAAGGAATCCTATCCTTAAAGGAAATTCTATTGGAAAGACATATGGATCTAGTCTGTTGCCATATACTCTGAATTTTTTTTTGTCAGGATATAAAATCAAATCTCCCCAATTATGACTCAAGTTCAAATTTGGCCTCATCTCCATGTGTCTCAAGAACTCATGAATTTCTTTGGGAATTCTTGGTGGTTCAAATATCAGGGACCTCCTTATTCTTGATGCAAAATCATTTTTAAACATCACAAAATTGTATTTCTTGTCATCTTTGTCTAGAATTTGAGTCCAACACTGACTAGGTAGATCAACACCTTCCTCTTTCCTTCTCAAAGTTATATCCTTCTCAAAAACCTTATGCCCTCTATGCAAGAACATGTGCATTAATAGTGAATACCACATGAACTTTACCCATTGTTTCCCTTCCTTCAACTCAACCAAACTTTTGTGAATATGATCTACCAGATAATTACCATAATCATAGACTATGCTATATGATGGGTGTTGCAAATGTGTGGCGAAATAAATATATTCTTTTTGTAATGTGTCAAGTGGAGAAAACCTAATGATCTGGCACAAGGAATAGACAGTATTTCTAAAATAAATATCAAAATAGCTCATTGGGAAAGGTTTGAGCTCCTTCTCACCAATCTTGATCTTCCTCATTTGTTTCCTAGTACCAGTCACAATAGTATGTAAGGGAAACATCATTTTCCTGATGAAAACCTTGGTATTGTTGTGTTATCTTCTAATATCATCCACATTTAGGGGAACCATATCCTGACTCCACTCTTGCAAGTCAAAAATATCTTCAGTCTCCTTCTTGGTTATCCTTATCAATCTACCCTATCAAACATCTTGACCAGCCGCAAAACTAGGTCATACCTTGAGGCAATATCCTTCAAAAAATCAACATCCATATACATGTTGGGGAAAATTAACTTTCCCATATCTAACATCTAAGGATTATTGAGAGGAGCTCCAAGGTTCCTATTCCCGAACCAATGTTGAAAAAGCTACCATCTAGTATAGGGCACTTCAACATATTTTATGGAGCACTATTTGTCCATCACTCCCTCTCTCACAACAGGGCCATGGAATAAGACCCTTCCTTCTCGTTTCTTATTTGTAGAGGAGGGCAACAGGTCAATTGCATCCTAGGAGAGTGCTCTGGGCTAGGTTGAATAGGTGTCAATTTGTACCTTGGGAGCCATGGATTTTACATATACCAAGGTTCTAACGGGGAGAATTTTAACTACCAACCTCCTAATTGAAACTTATAATTCAGGACAAGTGCTAATTCCAGATGATTTTATAAGGCTATGACCTTTTTAAAGACATAAATAACCCTAATTCAAGGTGATAAAAGTAAATAAATAAAAGACACTCATCTGAAAGTGAATTGAAAGTAAGCCCTAATTCAAAAAACTGAAGAAAAAGCATATAATTGCATTTTTTGTACTTAAACTTTCAATTGCAATAAACCCTAATGCAAGTTGGGATGAACTTTGAAAAATTAATTCTCTTAATTCTTCATATCACTCCAAACACATCTTCAAATCCCAAATTAGCAAGAACTAGCCATATACACAAATTTTGAAGGAAACTGAATAAGTTTAAGGGTCACCTCTACCATTACTTCCCACTCGTGCAAAGTGAAACAATTCCAACAGGTGTACTTCACAGCTTTGAATGTGCATCATCAATCTTTCGCTGAGACAACCTTCTCGAATGACTCAAATTGAGTCAATGACATTTTAATTTAAATCATTGTTACAACTTGGAAAAATAACCAATAGAAACATGCCGACTGGACCTTCTCCACATACTTGTGGGATCCACTTTCCAATAGTCGTACAACATATGTGGTAGCTTCTCATGGGCCTCACTACTTTTAACGATTTTGCATCTTATCTCTGTGAGCTGGCGGGGAATGGTGGTGATCATCTTTCATCTTTCAACTATCACTGTCAATCTTAAAACCTTGAGCATTGGAATGGAACACAATGCTTGGGACCACATACCCACTCAAACACATGTCAACATTTTGTTGATCTCACAACAATTAAACAGCCATCACTTGGGATGTGCAAGTCAGTGGGGAGTGGATAAGATTAAATCCCATGATATGGTAACTCTCAAATCTGCACATAGAATGAAGTTATTCATAAAAGAGGGCCTTGACTAGGCCAATGAGAGTTTACCCTTGGAGATCATTGACTTAGACTTAAGTCACTTATGAGAAAAATATTAAAACCTGACTTTGGAAAAATTAAAATGCTTTACAGTTGGTAGTGACCGAATAAACTAAGCAAAGGGGTTGGTAAGGAATGCATAATTGTGGCTCAGAATATAACCTATATCATCAAAAACTAGGCCAAACAAGTCAACAAAAAATTAAAACACCCAAGGATTATACATGGAGCATTTAATAGAAAAGTTACCTAGGTAAAACCTTAAACCCTACATGTGGGAAACATGTGATATGTTACTACCAAGCACAAAAGGGCCTCAAAATATCAAGAATTTTGGGGGCTCTATCACTACCCAGAGCATGTAGTCTACAATATCTTCATCTTCTAACATCCTTAGGGTTTCAAATTTGGCTTTGAAATTTTTCATATTTTCTTGCTTGACCCTATCATCTCCTTCATAAATTTTATACAACTTTGTCAAGATATCTTTAGCATTTTTAAGGGTTATCACCTTCACAAGTTTTGAATAAAAAATTCTATTAAAGATACAATTCTTTGTTTTTCCATTATTATCATAATTGTTGATCTTGTCATCACTTGTTGAAAGAGTAGTAGGAATAGCGTATCCATTTTCAATCGACTTCCAAAGACAAAACCCTAATGAGAAAAGAAAGGAATCTATCCTAGATTTCCAAAAAGTAAAGTTTATTTCATCAAAAATAGTGATCTTGAAACCATTTTTCTGTGTCATCCAAATCTACCTCAAGTTGTTAAGCTTCTTCCAAGGAACCGTAGTCGTTATGCCAATTTTTAGACACATAATTCAACTAAGAGGGGGGTGAATCAATTGTACATTAAAAAATTCAAACCATCATTAATCTTCAAACCCTTATTAGGCATCAACATGAATGTAAAAAAATGAAACATCAACACATCAATAAAAATACATAATAGAACACAAGATTTACATGGAAAAGCACAATTAGGGAAAAATAAAAATGAGGACTAACTCACATACCTATGAATAAAAATACCAAATGCAATAGGCTCACTACCAAAAGGTCTCATTTCCCAAAAGAAAAGAATGGCTCACTTCCAAGGGTTCACTACGCAAAAGAATCACTATCCATAATAGAAGAGAATAGAAGAAGATTGCTACAAGAAGGTTCACTACCTTATAGAATCAAGAAGATCCACCAAAAAAAAATCTACACCATCCACAACCTTTGGCCCACTGCCTCCTACAAATTTAGGTACACTAATAATGTAGACATGGAGTAGTCATGGATGGAGGGTCCAGAAAGGATTGTCCAACTGTGTAGCTTAAAGTCAACATAGTTGAAATAACACAAGATATTGATTAAAAATCATGAAATTTCATTGATTCAATGACTAAAGTATTACATGCATCATATGAAAAATAATTAGGGTTCATAGGCCTACCACAAGGGAATTTAATAGTACAACTAGTTGAAGGCCTTATTATGGTCCCTCGACGGGGTTGGTCAAAAAATATATCCAGCTAACTATCACTAAATGAATGAATACCTTCTAATGAATTATAATTGATCTTAAATATGATTTTCTATCTCCAATAAAGTTCTGCATCAACCTCAAGGGTTAATGAAATCTGATGAATGATCAAGCATGTAGGTCAGCCTCCAAAACATGAAAGATAATTATTTGTGAGATTAAATTTTTTATAGATCTCAAGATAGATCCCCTTAGAATCAAATTTCTTATATGATGCTCCATTAAACTCTACACACTCTAGGATGGCTCCACACAATAATTATTGACTAGGTCAGTTGCAAATGCTCTGTCAATTAATAGTGAAACTATGAGAGTGATAACTTTCTAAAAACAAATGTAAATCTCCTAAAATATGAATATAATATAGATGAACTCATGTAAATTCTATATCCTTCTCCAAGAGTTGAAAAATGACAATGCATTGAAATATAAAATAAATTTATGAAATTGCTATAGAGTGAAATGAAAGAAAAGAAATATTTTTGGTTCATACAAGATTTCTTTACAACCAGGGACACTCCTCCATTAGACAACCCAAGTTGGAAGAAAATTGATTCCCTCACTTTCTATGGGCTAGATAAAAACCAAAGTGGTCCACCTCTACCTAAGAAATCCATGGTGAATCCTTCACTGGTCCACCTTTCCACTTCACCTGATATTCCTTGTACTACTTGTTCTTATTGCTACTTCTAGTTTCAGTATGCAAGACCTTCTCAATATCCTCTGGTGATTGATGTGGTAATGAACCATTCAAATAAAATATATTTGTACTACCACTTGACTATCCTTCATGATACTCATGGATGATCCCACAATACTGAATTACAATTTTTGGCCAAATTGGACACTAAACTGATTTTTTCTAACTAAATCTTCACTTTCAGGAACCTATAGCGGCTAAAACATGAGGAATTTGAGGATGATGCAAACTAGTGATTTGTGACATTTTGTCTCTAGATTCTAAATATTGTTTTTTTCAAAAAATTTGGAATCAAATTGCACTTCTTTTTCCATCTCCTTCGAAAACTAGCTTTTTTAGTAAACACCATTTTTAAGGAGTGACACTCACCATATAACACAAATTTTTTTCCATGAAGGATAATTTTTTTTTTTTTCAAATTTAGATTTGTAACTACGATAATTAGTGTTTCCAATTGGTTTCATAGTGTTTTATTGAATATTTTTTCCTTAATCAAGTTTCAAAGTCAAACCAATTACAATTTAGACATATGTGGATTGTATAACACAATATTTTTGTATGTATTGAAATTCAATTTTTTTTGTTGGATCAAGGACTGCAATATCCGGTGCACTCATTTTATTTTTATTTTTTGATAATCTTCTATTTTTCCACATGTGTAGAGCAAAGAGCTTGATTTTCTATGAAAAACCTACATTCACAAGAAATAAAATATAAATATAATAATAAAATTAAATTTATTTAAAATTATACATTTTGGGAAGCTTATAATAAGGAATACATACATATAAAAAATAAATTTTAAATGAATTCATTTGATCCCCTAAAAGGTAAATAAAAGGTGGTTTTTTATCAGCATTTTGATAGGTGTAAAGGAGACTTCGTTATAGGTATGGTTTAAAACTACCAAGTTCTATCCAAGGGGATTCAATCTAAGGTAGTTTGATCAAATGATCTTCAATTGGAATGCTTTAAATGGAAATTTTTAAGGATTAAATCATTATATTTTCTAAAAATATATGATTTCAGCAAAATCAAAATCTCCCAGAAATTGTAAGCTAGCTTTGTGGGATCACCCTCATAGATGTTTTCAATATTGAGAATAGGTAAAATATCAAGTGTCTTTGGTAACTCCACTTTATATGAATTTCCATAATCAAAATTCTTGATAAGATCACATCATTAAAACTTCCTCATCTTCAACTTATTATATGTTCCTACTAGAAATATTTCCTTCCTAATATATACCATCACATCATATCTAACAACAAACTCCTTATGTCTCCTCTTCTCATCTACCTTATCCTTATATTTATTGTTCATTTCAGCCAGGTGCTTTCAGACTTGAATATGAAATGCTCCCATGAATACTATGAACTCTTATTATTCTTTACTCCTTTTATTCTCTTAAAGATTACTTATGATTTATCCATTTTTAATTATTGGTTATCTTTAGGGATTGGCCAATGAATAGGTGAAAGTTACAATAACTTTCCCTCAACACTTGAGCCTTTGTAAAACATGGGGGGGTGGTCACTAATAGTATTCATCAATATCCTAGTCAATTATCACAAATACTATAAAAAGTGGATGTGTCCTATGTAGATTTGCTTGAGGCTTATGAAAATAAGAAGATCTAGCTTAAATCATTCAAGAATTTTACATTCCCAAGACAATAGGACAAGATAAGAACTCATTTCAACAAAAAAATTCAAATAACTTAAAGATTGAAAATATTTAAGTGTGTTTGATCTTGGAACTGTAAATCACACAAAGGCAAGATATCGGTGCCTTACCATAGGGTAACAAAGTCAAAATTAGTGCAATTGGGGTTCCATAACAACATTTCATACAAACATTAAAGAGCTTCATAACATTTCCCTACAATATTATGCTCATTTTTCCTTACCAACTCTACTTATCAAATCTTTATATTCATTCACACAAACCTATATTCCCATTAAAGCATTTAAAATAATCTTTGAACAAGAGCCTTAATAAGATACATACATCCATAGACACAACCATGGAGATAAATTAAAAGATCCTTCATACATTCCTCATAATTTTTGCAAACCATACATCAAGACACAATTGGCTAAGTTAGTGCAGGATCATGGGGGTCCAAGCTAGGCCCTTAAGTGGCAATAAAAAATTAGAAAAATAGAGTTAGACAACTTTACATAAAAATTTGAATAAGTTATTAAAATAATTTGAAAAATATGTAACAATATATTTTTTATCAAATTGAATATAGTTTCTAAGATACTAGTCCTTTTTTGGAAAAAAAGTAAATCTATTTGGTGAAAATTTGAAATTTCACTATAGTAGTACAAAATTTTCAAGAAAAAAAAATTTAGGTGTATGACTAACCAACCTAATAAAGCTCCTAAAATATAGCAAAATTCTGAGAACACCATAACTTGAATCATGATTCTTGAGCTCTATAATCAAAATGGGCTAAGGGTTTGGTTGTAAACCCTAATTCTACAAGCATCCTATTCCAAAACCCTTCAATGATATAATTATGCAGTGACTTGTTCTTGTCGATCACTGGTTAAGTAATTCACAACCTAAGCCTTCAAACATGTTTGGTTACTAGCACAACTTTAGTTAGGAAAGTCGGTCTCTTTGCACTCGGTCTCAAGCCAAATTTTTATAAAGTTAGGCTAGTTATTTTTAATGGGCTTAAGTTTTCATACTCAAGGGTCTTATTATCATTGGCCTAGTCATGGCCCCTCTTTATAACTAACATTTAGCATGTCTAGTAAGGTGAACCGTTGGATATGGAGATTCAATCCCTACCACCCATCACACACTATGCGGGCATTTATAGAGAGCTATCATGAAGCATGTGAGGTCTACGAGATGCTGATGCATGTCCTCATTGTATGGAGCCTGACCCATGTATGAATGCCTAATAACTAATGATGGTGAGATTGACGGTCATTATGCAGTATTTGGATTTAATCTAGGTTGTTCATTTCACACCTTGCAACATTTTATTAATGCCTACCATACAACTTGTGAGGTACACAAATTGGTGACATATGGTGTTTTTCGACCATCATGTGGAGTATGGTGAATCCTATGGAATGAGTAACATGGATTCCAATTAGTGTGCCTCCATTGGCCAAGAAATGATTAGCCATGGTATCAGGTTGAAAAACCTGATTTGACTACATCCTATCCATTTGATTTTCCATCTATTTTTGACATCAATGACCAATATTCAAAATTCAAAACATGCATCTGATAGCCATTTTGTTCTACAACCATTGAAGCAGTAATGGTGTGCTTTCTTTAGGAATGATCGAATCAAGTCCTTATGCATGTGAGGAATTAATTCCTAGCTATTATGAGGAATGATTCACTGATATCCTAGTACCAGGGTGATAAATGATGAAGTAATCAACACTAGCAATTAATTGCTTCTTCAAGTGTGTGACAGAAAAGTTGATGAGAAAATACCATCATTCTTACTTGATAAATATAGACAAAGTGATAGCTATTTTCACCATTGTATTTAGTAGTTGACATCTCTCTAAATTCTTGTAGAACAAGGAGTGTGCGATTATGAGTTTGAGAAGCTACTAGGCAATGAAAATGAGTAAACCAGTCGCTTCCACTATCCCTGTTAGGAGGTCACCTAGACTTAATTCACAAAATCGTCAAGATGATGTTTCTATATGTGAACACGAGGCACCTGAATGTGCTCCATTTGTGAAAGAAAAGGTCTTGTTGAGAAGCCTCTGTACATTCCCATTAGATGTAGTAGCATACTAAAACATTAGGGCACTATCGTAGAGAAGGTGGAAGAAAAGGGTAAGGAGCCTACATTATTTTCTTTTGGATTCCGCAGGAAGATACGATATGGACATGACTCTTATGGGAGGCAAAATTTTCCAATTGCTATTATAGATAGCCCTTTAGAGAGTGTGACAGAGATGAACTCAGGTTACAAGCAATGCCTCATGATTCTGAACCAAGCTACAATCTCGGGGATGGAGGTGTTGTTGGTACCACCATTTTCTATTAAAACTCCAAGTGGGCACGATCATTTTGTGCCAAGAAAAGATAAGAACGAAAATGGAGAAGAGGTTTCTTCTCCATCTCTTGCAATGACATGAAGTGGGCATGTGTATCATGGGTTTGGTGTTGGTGTTGGTTGGTCTACTAGTTGAGAGAGAGGTGGTGTATGGGTTTACAATTTTGTGTTGATTGATATGGGCGTTGTGGTGGTTGCTTTGGTTCCTCGTGTGCGGTACTGATTTTTTGGGTATTTTGTTGACTATGGGATTTCTTGACAATGTGGATGTGGGATGCAAGACTTAGCTAGCAATTAAAGGAAAATGTTGGTAGTACCTATATTTCCCTTTTGATGATGGTTACAGGTTGTGCCTCCCATTTTTCAACAAGTGATTGCAAATTGTCATGTGGGGAATTTTGAGATGAAATGCAAATTAATTTTGAAATGAAATATCTAAATTGTAACTGCATTTGAATTGGATAATTGTTGCTCCCTTACATTATAAAAGGGATTTCATGGCTCATTTTTAGGGGTTCTGGTCTCTAAAATTTTTGAGTCTGATAATAATTTCGGGGTAGAAGCTAGGTATGGAAAAAATACTAGCAAATTGAACAATTGAATTTTTTGGGTTTTAAGTTATGCATATTTTAATCTTAAAATAGTTTTATGGGAAGGATTGATATTAAAAAAATATTATGTCAAAAGCATTCACTCTCCTATAAATTTTGTAAATTATGAATGGAATATCAAAGATAGCTTTGTTCATCGTCAAATATTTGTTTGAATGTATGTCCTTATCTTTTCTTTGGTTCAAAGAATCAATTAAATGCTTGAATAAGGTCATAAATTTGTGATAATTTACACAAGATTCGGTAAGGAGTTATATTTTAGGAATAGTGAGTTTTCATAATGTAAGGAATTATGAAAATAATCCTCAATTGTCAGAGCTAAAGAATTTTTTTATTACTGGTTGTCATATGAGTGACTCTAATGCCCACTTGATAAGACACTGGTCGATTTTCACATGCTATTTACATTTTGAAGTATGATATACCCAATCATGGACTTAGGATCATAATATAATTCATCTAAAAAATTTTTAACCAAGAGGCATGCATTTGAAATAATTTCTTGTTCCCAGTGAATGAATGGTTATTTGCTTAAAGATTAGCTAGTCTTTTAGTGAATTATGTTTATTCACCTTCCATGGGAACTAATGTGTGAATTGATGTGTTCTACACTGAATTAATAAAAAATTAACACAGTAGGAACACCCTCCTAGATCCCACAGAGCCTAAAGTGTAGGAATAGAGATCTCAAAATTCTATATTCGTTAAGTTATCCATTCCTCTTAGGGGCTCTTGAGTATGATAGTTGGTTTCTCTTTAGAGAGCTCTAAGAGTGTACTGGAAAAAACACCAACACGACCTAAGTAAAAGAAAAAAAATTATTGTAGACACCCAAAAATGTCCTCTTACGATACCTTGTCACAACATTACATCATTTGGACATCTTGTAGTATGCTTTTCCCTAGGTACCCATGTCATCACCTAATTAGTTAAATAAATTTTATTTATTTGACTAATTTCATTTATTCCCTATTTATCCATAGTCCCTTCTATAATTAAATAAATATTTATTTATTTAATTATCTTTTTCACCTTTTTCTATAATTAAATAATGATTTTACATTATTTAATTATCTTTCCACATCATCCCTATCCTTTATTAGATAATGCTTTATCATTCTTTAATAAGTTTATCATTTCCTTATCCTTCTCATCTTTTTAGGATTTATTTCCTTTAAAACAATAAATCAAATTTTTTCTACCTTTTTAAAATATTATCTCATCTAGTTGTATTTCTTCTTTTTTCAAAAAACAAATCTTATCTCCATCCACATCAAGGCTCTATAAATACGACCTCTCACAAGCCATTTTGGGGAGAGGAGCTTTTGAGTACCCTTACTCTATCAAATTATCTCTACAATCTTTCATCATCTTTCATGGAGATCATTCTACATCTTCAAACCTTCACTATATCATCATGTTGCTGAAGTGATCAACCAACATATTAAAATCAATCGAATAATTCATCCATCATTGTGTCTTTTTGAGGTATTGAAGATTTGGATTAGGTAATGCATTTTATTATTTTATCATTTTATTTATCCAAAATTTTCATATACATTTTAGGACATGCTCCAAGGATTTAATTGTTGGTTTTACAGGTTTTGGTTGCAAAAATTTGCATTTTTCTAACCCTAGTTTTGTCAAGTTTTGCAAGTGGATTTTTACAGGTTTTGTTAGCTGATTGTAGTATTAAAGCTCTGTAGGATCCATGGTTGTCATTTTCAATATTGTTGGTATCCATATTCTAAATCCCATCACTGTCCCAAGCATTATCAACCTCTTAAATTTATAGTCGTCGCCTTTGTCTTAAAGCGGCTTGGATTTCTTTTCCCCCCAAATCCAAGCACAACAGTAACCAATCGACAGTCTTTCTGCATACATTGATTTGAAGCACTACTTTTCTCTTGATTTGAATTCCATTTTATTTGTTCCCTTCTTTTCACCCATTTTCCATGTATGTAAATCTATTTTGTGCAAGTCCTGCAAATATTTCCTTCATGTGATGATGTTTTGTTGAGAGGCACTCTACAAACCATCCACATTGCTTTAAGAGAGGCCAAAACCCCTATTTTAAAGTTGTTATCTGCATTTGTCTGAAATTTTTTTAAGTTATTTTTAACAAACACACCCTCTGTGCATATTGTAATGATATTTTCTTGATGGTTTCTAAGGGGATTCGACACTTCCATTTTTATGCAAATAACAATCAACACATTCCATGAGGCAATGCCACTTTAGATATTCTTCTTGAAAGTTTTAGCTTTATTCAATTTTTAGCTTTAACTAGTTTCCTTTCACTTCCGTTTCAATTAACTTTAGTTTTCATTAACTTTAGTTTTCAAATTTAGTTTAAATATAGCTTTTTGTAATTTAATGTAGATCTTAGATTTTTAATTAATTTAGATTTTAGATTTTTAATTATAATTTAATTTGATTTTGAAATTTTTTAACTAGCTTTTAAATTAGATTTTTGTATTTTTAAATTAGCTTTTAAATTAAATTTTTGGATTTTTAAATTAGCATTTAGTTTTTTTTTTTTAAATTTTAAATTATATTTTTATATTTTTAAATTAGCTTTTAGTTAGATTTTTTTAGATTTTTAATTAGTATTTAATTATATTTTTAGATTTGTAATTGGATTGTTAATTTAGGTTTCTAGTTTCATTTAAATTTAAAATTTTCTAATTTAGATTTAATTTAGAAAGGGCATTTTTTTTGTCTTTTTATCATAACTTTGTCATATGGGATTCAAATTGCACAAACGAGACTCATTAGAAAGTTAACACGAAAAAATTCACAACAGTGCCAAAATTATTAGGTGATTGTGTCATTTTTCATGATTTTTTATCAGTCAAAGTCAAACTTTCATTTAAACTTCAAATGAGCATATCTTTAGCAAAATTGATCCAATTTCGATGATTTTTTTTTAAAAGTGCATGCAATCTTCTAAATTTTCTGTTTATGCAATCCATTCAACTATATCAGCTCATCTTAATCATATTTTATTAGACTTCATCTTTTTCATATCATAATTTTCTATGCAAGCTTACTTGTTTTTCGATTTAGTGACTTGTAGCTGAATCATATAGAGTTGGAAAAGCATTTGGATCAATCACAACAACTTGGAAAGTGAATAATTAGGTACATTCATTTCATCTTTCATCTCTTAATCCTTGTTTGTCACACATTTGGATTTGGGATCTTAACATGAATCTTATCTTCAATCATATATTAAAAATTTGGTCTAAAATGAACCATTTTATTCCATCACATATTTTGACTTTGGGTTAAAATGAATGAGTGCTTCCATTGTTTGCTTCCACACATTTCATTTCTAATGGAAATTAACAACTGCGAGTGTGAATCAAGTGTGTGTTTGCATGTGATCAAAAACACCTCGCTTGGTTTGCTTTTGTCTAGAACCCTTCTTAGGAGGCCTACTAGGGCATTTCATCACCCCTAGGGATGACCTCAATTAAAGTGTGAATTGAAAGACACACTCCTTTGGGATTTAAAATCTTGTCAATCTTAGCTAAGCCCCAAAGAAATTTATACCTTTGGGAAGTGAAGGTTTAGGTCATGTTACCCCTTTCTCCTGACTATGTGGCAATATTTTTCTTTCAAATCATCCCTATTCAACCTCATGCATCCTAGCTTAAGACCTAATTGGTCATACCCACTTGACTAACACTAGGCTTGTTGTGTATTCGGGTGTTTGCTTAATCATAACATTTAATCAAGTGAAAGATAAATTTATCATTATGTTTGGTGTGTGTGTTCATGAATTTATATGTGAGATCTTGTGTTTGATATTTCCCAACTCAAAATTTCAAATAAAAACCTTCCACATCATCCAAATCATCCAATCTTGTCATTCCACATCATATCCTAATCATCATCATCTCTTTAATCCAATCAACCTCATTTTACACCATGCCAACATTAGAAGACCTAGTACCCCAATTCCAAGACCTCCTCCAATCACTTTATCAAGAACCACAACCCTTAGACCAACAAATTATACATGGGCTACAAGGCCTCATCCAACAATTTCAACTTAAAAAAAACCAATCACCTCAAATGAAACAACTCATAACAAAGGCCCAATATTGCATAACCACTTGTCAAACCCAACAAGCACATCATCCTCTATTCATTCAACACCAATCAATTCCACCTCATTAGTATATTGCATCTCCCTCCATTACATATCAATCTAATCCATCCACCTATCAAAACAATTCCACATTACCTTATCCCACCTCTTTCCATGTCAATTCTATATCAACCTATCAATTCATCCCACAACAAGCACATGTGAGCCAAATTCCACATTTGAAACAAGATCAAAATCCTGTAAGTCTCAATTCCACCTTTGATGTAAGGGAAATACCAATCCAACTCATGCAACCTATAAATTTATCATACCACCATCCACTCAAATATCTATCCCTAAGCCAACATGTACTAGTCCTAATCCATTGGCCTTTCCACCTTCTAACCCATAAAACTCTTCATTACCCCTACCATCATCTAATCCTCCATCGAATCTATGCCCTAAATTCAAACATTTCAAAAGTAAACCTATGGCATTACCCAAATCCACCCATCCGCCTATAAAGGGTGTGACCAATAGGCTACTAGCAAGAAATCAAACATCACCATGTCATCCAAATCATATGATTAAACCTACCAAAGAGTCTTCAAACATCATGTCCATTCTTACAATCCCACGATGAAGTCTCCCCCTTCAGCCTATTTAGGAGTCTCCCCCATTTAACCCAATTCAACCTCCATCATGTCTCCATGTTATTGACCATCTAGAACATGTCAAGCCTATTCAAGAGTTATCCCCTTCTACTTCCATTCAAGCAACCCAAGAGTTATATCAAGAGTCTACTCTAAAGCATGTGGAAACATCAAACCCTATTCCTAATCAAGATCAAATCACTTTCATCCAACCTATCTATAATCTATATCTTTTCTATGATCAAGATAATATCCATAATGATGAAGAGCCTATTATTGAGAAACTTGATCCTATACCCATCCATGTGCAATATATCCCAAATGAACCTTCACCTAGTCCTATCCATGATCCATCAACATCCACTTCCCTTGATGAGACATATGCCTCCCAAGAACAAATAGAAGATAAAACAAATACATTGTATCTAAGAGAACACAATGCTAGTCAAGATTCTAATGATCCTTCATCACCCACTATCGACCCCATTGCAAGTCCTCCATCATATCCTATGGGTTATCCACCTTCATCCATGAGTGTTCTTCTCTAGGACAACAACAACCTTTATCCACTTCACCTTCTTCATCCAACAAGGAACTCGTGTCTAGTGTCCAAAACACACCTAGTCCCATTGTCCATCGCATACTCCAAAACATGAACTACCAAGGTAAAGGTTTAGGCCTTCATGAACAAGGTATTTTGGAGCCCATCCATGTAAAATTCCCTCTACACTTAGTTGTCCTTGGATACTCACCTCATGGAAAACAAGCTAAAGATGTTGGTACTTCCTCCATCCATCCTAAGTCATATTTCCACATAAATCCTATTATATTCCTAAAAAATGTGTTGCCATCCCTCCTCCATCATCCTACAAATGTCAGAAGCATGTGGCCATAAACCTTCCACCATCAAATTTTCCACCATTGCTTCCAACTCCTAATATCCCTCCATATAATCTACCTTCGCTACTCCCAACACCTAATATCTACATTATCCAATCCCCTTATCCATCAATCCATAACTCTTTTAAAAATCCTAATCATGACCAAGCAATGCACACAGTATCTAAACATGAAGCTTCCACTCATTCCACCATACCCATGTGATTTAAAAGAAAAAATTTCAATACCTCTAGACCTATAAATTAAAAAATCATAAGAACCTTCATGCCTTAGGGCACAAAAGCAAATAATCAAAGAAAAATCCATCTAAAAACCTATATAAGCCTATACCTCCAAAAGAAAAGTCTAAAAGCAAAATGGTTTTGGTACCTAAGAAAAAAGAAATCAAGTCAAAAGAGACATCTACATCTCATAAATTCCAACCATCCACTTCCACTAAACATTTCCATTCCATTCAAAAGTCTCAAATTCCTAAATCCCATAGGAAATATAAAACTCATAAAAATATTAAGTCTATGTGGGTACCTAAAACACTTCATCACCCATCTCCTAAGAAAACATCTCCATTGCTTCCTACAGCTCCTTCACATCAAAATCTTCAACATTTATCACAATGTGTTCAACTATTGATCATGATTCCATTCCCACATACCTCCATCTCCCCATCCTTAAACTACTATCCTACATATCTTCCCAATCACCTTCCTATGGTCCATGCTTTTGCATAAACCTTTCATCCTTCCTTTTGCACAAGTCCTATACAATCCACATCATAATCCACTATTCCCCATCCATTCTTGCATAATCCTTTCATAATCCACCATCTACCTAATCCATCTCACACTCATGCAATTCCTAACCAACATCTATGAGCACTTGAAATGGTCCATGTGATGACATACATCTAGTGGGACTATCACCTTTCATGGAACTAGACACTTGAGTCCCTCCTATCCATGTTCCCCTTCTCGTATCCAAAAATCAAAAAATAAAAAATAAAAAATCATAAAAAGTCCTAAAAAAATCCAAAAAAATAAAACATTTCAAAAAAATTCAAAAAATTAAATATTCTAAAAATACAAAAAATTCAAAATATCCCCAAAAATACAAAAAAAAAGGAAAAAGGTCTTGAAAAAAGACAAAAAAAATCAAATAGCCAAAAAAAACAATCCAAGCAATAAAATCAATCCATCCAATAACTTCTTCTAATATCATCTAATGAATCCTTCACCTCAATCCAATCATCCAGCCATTCAACCAAACAATCATCTTCATCAAATCCATTCATCCATACATCAAACCATCTTCAATAATTTCAAGAAATAATCCAAATGCAAGTCAATCCTTAATCAATACCAATCAAGTCAATCAATCTTTTCAAATTATCCAATCACATCCTTTGGTCTTGATCCTAATCTTGTCATAAACCAAATCAACCAATCCTCTCGAGGGGGAATCATCATCCTATCATCATCATCATCATCCCTTTCCCCATCAGCACCATCATCCTATCTTTCTATCAACATCCACTTTCCTCTATCCATACCTTAGCTTCTTTGAAAATGATGTTACTCAACAAAAATCATATCATCTCGAACATCATCTCAAAGAGGGGTAAAATGTAGACACCCAAAAATGTCCTCTTACGATACCTTGTCACAAAAATCACATCATTTGGAAATATTGTAGTATTCTTTGACGTAGGTACCCATGCCATCACCTAATTAGTTAAATAAATTTTATTTATTTGACTAATTTTATTTATTCCCTATTTATCCATAGTCCCTTCTTCTATAATTAAATAAATATTTATTGATTTAATTATTCATGACCATTTATACTCTCTAATTAAATAATTATTTTAACTATTTAATTAGTCATTTAAATCTACCCCAGGGGTCTATTCTGAGTTGGACATACTTGGAAAATTCCTTTATTAATTAGTTTTTGGTCTATGTAGACACTGCCATTTTGTATCACCAATTTGCTACCATAAGAAAAGAACCCCATGAACCATTGCCATTATTCAACACAAGATTCTAGAGACTGTACTGAAGGCTACAGGATGCTTACTTGGTCATTGAGAATATTGCCATTTTGGCATATTTAAGGGTCATGGATCCAAAGGACATATGTTGCTAATTAAATTGATTCTTTGTCAAAAGTTTATCACCTTGCCATCAAATTGCAACAATAGATAAGCTTACAATTAGGGAGTTTGGGAGGAGTTCTTCCTCCCTTAGGATATCAAACACCTAATCCAACTCCTCTTTTCAATACGGTTCCAGGTATGTCTTATTCCCAATGTGGACCCATGTCTGAGTTACATAATTATCTTTTTTTCCTTCATTTATAATTAAATAATGATTTTACATTATTCAATTATCTTTCCACAACATCCCTATCCTTTATTATATTATGCTTTATCATTATTTAATAAGTTTATCATTTGATTATCCTTCTCTTTTTTTTAGGATTTATTTCCTTTAAAACAATAAATCAAAATATTTCTATCAAGTTTTAAAATCTTATATCATCTAGTTGTATTTCCTCTTCTGTCAAAAACCAAATCTTATCAAATCTTATCTCCCTCCACATCAAGGCTCTATAAATATGACCTCTCACAAGCCTTGTTGGGGAGATAATATTTTGAGTACCCTTACTCTGTCAAATTATCTCAACAATCTTTCATCATATTTCATCCATCATTCTCCATCTTCAAACCTTCACTATATCGTCATGTTGTTGAAGTGAGCAACCAACATATCAAAATCAATGGAATAATTCATCCATCATTGCATCTATTTGAGGTATTGAAGATTTAGATTAGGTGATGTATTTTATTATTTTACCATTTTATTTATCCAAAATTTTCATATACATATTATTTTTTGAAACTTTCAATTTATGTAGAGGACACTTGGATGGATCTGCCACATTTTTTTTGTAATTTTTTTGAAAGTAAATAATTAGTTATGATTTTATATTTTGAAGTGTACAATGTGTCGAATCTTTCCGATTCAAAAAAATGTGAAATTTTTCAAGAATTATAGACATTTTTCAATTAGCCTATCAATTAGGACTTTAGTCAGAATGTATGTAGAACAATACTAATTATCTATTTAATTCCAAATAAGCCATATCTTATATTTTTGGAAAGACAATAATTTTCTCAATAAACCCTTTTTGTTTCATCAAATTCAGATTAAAAGGTCATCAACCACTTTTTGGGCCCCAATGATCCTGCACTCACCCGACTTCAAAAGTTTTCCATTGAATTCCACAAAATGCTAGTACTATTATACAACATTACTAATTACAAAATTTAGACACCATATCCTAAGAATGACCTCAACTCTATTCTCTACATTTCATTAAAAAATTCACCAAAGATCTGTGCAAAGGGTCATGAATTCCCTTTTATAGAATAATGGAGCAACAAGCCTTGAGCCTTTAACACCTGACACCATTCAAGTCAATCTTTTGTTACACTATTAAAGGACCCTAACTATCCATGAGGGAATATTTCAAAAGAGATATTAGTCACCATTAAGTCACTAAAGTATGCTCCCACATCTTTTAGAAAGTGTGTATTGAGGGAGGAAATTATATTGAATATTCATAAAAAAATTCAAATATTAGCAACTCTCTTTTATCAATTTCCCTGAACATCTTCACCTTATCCTTGAACTATTAACTAGCCATTTTTAAAAAATTATGTCTATCTATCTATTCTTTTTTAAAGAAGATCGATGATCATTGTGTGGCCTCAATACATCGCCTTTTTATTTAGATATTTGAAACATAAAATGTGATGTGAAGGTCATGCATGATGAGCTAAGAATATACCATGTGTCCCATTTTCCTCTTAAATATTTCCCCCATTAGTTGTCACATATTGTATTTCCATTATCAGAGCTCCATGATATAAATTGTGATGTATTGAAAGTGTGTGATGGGATGAGAGTCTACCACATTTCCATTGGAATATTCCTTTATCAAATTCTCCTTATATTGCACACCACATATATGTTTGTTCCTTCTCAACTCATAACTACAGTGCAAAGGGAAGGTGTAATAAAAATGGATTTGGCCACATGCTACAATCATAACAGCCTACACAAATCATATTTTCCATTAGGAACTCAAGACTTAAAAATGTGATAAAAAGAATACTGTGATGGTGTGGGATTATGACAGTTTTCCTGGTGTAGGAGCACCTTGCTCACAAATGCCTTCAAAAGGATAAATTTTAAAAATTGAATATTTCAATGTAAAATGTATGTAAAATAATTTTAAAAGGTCTTGAGTGGTTATATTTTAATGTATTTAAAGTCACTAAGGGGTTGGTTGAGTCATTTTGTTGCAAAAGTTTCAAAACATGTAAAATTACAAAAGTGCAAAAATGTGAACAAAAAAAAGAATATGAAGGGTCACTTGGTTGTAAAGGGTAGTTTATTAGTTGGAAATGAAGGGTCAGTTATTATTTATGTTGTAAGCATCTATTTAAGCCTTGGAGAGTCGAGCCAAAGGGAGGCAATGTAAATTGGAATCAATTTTGTCAATTTCAATATCTTGTTTTGCAATTTTAACAATTTTCTCTCTGTTTCCAGGCCTTGTATGGCCTATTACAGCTTATAAACTTTTTGAAAGTAGTTTCATTGTGTAGGTTACTTAATAAGCTTTCCATTGGTTCAAGTCTCACTCATTTTCATTGAGTAATAAGAAAGTTATGATGATTTTTGTGTAGGCAGGCTGTTCAGAAAACGTTTTTCAGAAATTGCAGTCAGAAAACATGTTGGTACAGATAAGTACATAATGGTAAGGACTTAAAAGTTGGATATATGGAAATATATTGATGTGGTGGAAAAACTTTTTTTTTACCAGTAATTTTTATAATGCCATTTAACGGGTCAAACAAGTCATTTTCTAAAAATTGTTCTGAATATAGGGTTTTTGAGGTTGCATACAAAAAAATGTGATTTCTTCTAATTTGTTGGGTGGAAACTTCTAAAAATTTGTAAAAAAGATTCATTTTGAGCTTTTCTTACTATATCCAAGGTTTTGGAGAATTTGAATAAGGTTTGCTATGTTTTTGGTGATGCCTTAGGCTGCCTTAGTTGTTAAAATTGCATGTTTTGGGTGAATTTGAGAGGTTTCAAGGATGGAAAAGTGTGAAATCTTTTGAAGAAGCAATTTTTGATGATTGTTTAAGTTTTTTCAGACATATTACAATATTATTGAAGGTGTGACAAGTTGGTATGAGGTTTAGAAAACATACTTTCTACAAACCCTCATTGAATGAAGCTTTGTTCAAGCCTTGAGTATGGGTTTTTGTATTTGCTGCTTTAATAGATGATTTTTCTTGAGAAAGATGATTGAATTGATGGTTTTATGAGTTGATTCAATGCTGCCTCTAGTTATTTGTGGTTTTGGAGTTGATTTTTGGGTACATGCTTTGTTATATTGGCCTCTTTGGAGCCTTATTTCTCAAGAATGAGTAGTTGAAATTGTCTTAAAGAAAGAGTATTCTATTTCATGAACTAGGTTGGATGTTGTGAACCTTTGTCTCTACATCATTTCCTCAAGACAAAATCAATGGTGCCATTGCAATTTGCATTAAGGGGACAAGTAGGCATTGAGAAAAATTTAATGCAAAATATGTTGGATGTTGTGGTTGTGTTGCTGATATGTGGTCATTGATTTCAACACTATTAGAAATAGTGCATTTGAAGTTGTATATGTCAAGGATATTGAGAAAATTGTAATGGAATGAGTTGTAAGTTGTCTGTGGTGAATTGATGTTCTATCTTTTGGTGAGTTTTGTACGTTGTTGATTAGAGGTTTTGGACTAAAGGCTTTCTTGTTGAGTATATCTAGTTTATCCACGTTGAGTTTTAGAGATCCACATAAAGATTTAATCGAGTTATGAAGATTTTAATTTTGATGGTTTTTCTGTTACTTCATTTTGTGTTCTTGAATGAAGATTATGTGATTCCAGTTAGTTCAATTGTTGTGGATGCTTCTCTAGTGATTCATGTTACTTTTGGATGTTTCTAGATAATACTCTATCTGTGTTGTACATCCACATTGATCGTTGTGCTCATGATCCAAGATTTTCTAGTGAGTGTTTATGTTTTTCATATTCTTGGCCAACAAGGTGTTGAAGCGTGTTGTGGATCTTCGAAGATAAATTAACTTAAGTATTTTTATGTTTGAAATATTGATTTGTGATGCAGAGGGTTTGGTACTTTGAAACAAAAACAAAGATTTCAAGGAACTTAATGATGCAATCTCAACCCTTCTTCAGGCACCCTAGTGGAGACAAACCTCAATAATGCACCAAATGACTTATTTTCCTTCCTTATGGACCCAAACCCTAGGTACACTCTTAAGAGACCCAAAAAAACTTGTTTTGAATGATTTCAAAGCCCAACCTTTTGACATAGACACAAAACCAATTTTTCACCTTAACTAGGCTACTAGCCCAACTAGGCCTCTAGCGAAGGATTTTTGACTTTGCACTCAAACTTTCCAAAGGAACCTCCAAACTAATGATTGAACAAAATGTGGTTTGTGATGATACATAACATACTAGATTCTTGATGGCACTTGTTTTGGATCACACCAATCAAAAATCTGCTATTTCCTCCAATTTAGGCCTAATTAGCCCTCTTTTTCAAAGAAACCCCTCTTTAAACTCAACCCCTGACCATGAAACTTTCAAAAGTCCCTTAAAATGACTCAAAACCAAGGAATCCAAGTTTTTAGACTTATATGAAACATATAACATGCTCAAACACAAACCCCTCCTTAACTTGCCTCAAAAACTAGGGCTTCTTGAAAACTAACCTTCCAATCACTTCCAGAACTTTCTAATTGACTCTACACCATTAGTACAATATATTTAGTCTATCCCAACTCAAAAACATGCCCCTCATTAAGTTATATCTTCTGCTACTATACCCTAGCCTCCAACTTCAAGCACTTTGCATTGTGAAATCTTGGTGTACACCTCAATATTTTTCTTCCCTGCACATTAGTTGGTTAAATAGGTATGTTACATGTTAGGAATGATCCATTTCATAGGTCATAGCATTATTCTACCTTGAAATGGATCAATCATCCATGAAAACCACCAAAACTAGTGAAAATTTTGTGTTATTCTTGAGGACAGTCAGCAATATGTTACAAAAACTGATTCCTAACATATATCAAATCATTCAAGAGGTTAATTGAAAGTAAATACAGGTTCTTAAACCATCCAATTTATTATAAATTCAAAATAAATCAATAGATCATCAAAAAGACTCAAGAAAATGCAAGAAAACTATGTTTTTTCACTATTTCCTATAGCAGTCCATATAGTCACTTTTCCAAACACCCAACCTCCATACAAATGATCATTTTTGGGTTATAGAACCATTCCCCAACTGATCCAACTGATTTGGATTGATTACAATGCATAATTAACTCTAAAACACCTAAAACTCCTTTTCCCGCTTAAAGTGGATGTTTGAAAATTTGAATTTCCAAACTCTTATTTTATCAATTCCTATTAACTAGAAGCCCTTCCAAACTATTAAATAATTATTATTCAACCTTATTGACATTATTAAAAATTTATAAACTTATCTAGACCCCCTTGGACACTATTGGTCCACTTACAAGGTTTTTTGGTCCTATGGTCCTTTCAAGACCCTTAGGACTTCTGATATTCTGATTACATCTATTCATCCCAAATTCCATTATAGGCTTCAAGATACCATAATTAATGTTTTGATTTGATGGAAAGGTCCTCCCAACCCTTGCACACTTATAACCTTTGAAAATCTCCTTGAAGGCCTTGGGTGCTCCTGCACCATTCTCCCCAAGAAAGAAAGATTTCTTTCCCCAAGAATTATCCCATGTGTTGCCACCAAAAGACCCCTTGCTCTTATATGTTTTCATCTTCCAATGATAGGGCATGTAGTCTCCCAAAGTCACTATCTTCCTCTTCTTCCAAATTGTACTCTTGACAAATCAAAATATGGATTAGTGTGTCCTCGTTGTTGTTTGATAATAGTAGGTTCTTGTGCCCTGCTCCTGCCCTCATTCCACTGTCTCCTTTGTGAAATAACTCCACCATTATCACCCTCAATTATAGGGCATTCAATGCCTCCAACCTTGATACTATCCAAATCCCACAAAGTCTTCTTTTTAGGACTGTATCCTTCACAACCCTACTGCAACTTGTCTTTTTTCAACCTACCAATGTCTTCCCCTGTTTCACCCAGCTTATTCACTTGCAAACTCTTCTCAAAATAGATCACAAAACTATCATTAGACTGATCCAAAGGAAAAGGCACTAATTGGTATCTATTATCTCCTTTGTGAACCAAATATGTGTTATGGAATCCATCATGCAATGTCCTTCTAGCATACTGCCATGGTCTCCCCAAGATGAGATGACCACAAGTCATTGGAATGACATCACAAAGTACCCTATCATGATATGATCCAATTGAGAAATCTACATAGGCCCTCTTACAAATCTCTACATGTCCTTGAGTAACCCAAGTGGCCTTGTAAGGAGTAGGATGATCAAATGTTTCAATCCCCAACTTGGTTATCATATCAAGTGAAACTAAATTGCTATGTGACCCTGAATCTATGAGCAATATGTAGATCTTACCATGACTCAAACAATTAGTCTTAAAGATAGTTACCTTTGGCTCTTGATGAAGTCTTTCTCCTTGCTTGACCATAAGAAACTCACAATCAGTCACAGGGTCTGCCATGAATGTTTTTTATTCTTCCTTCTTGTCTTCTTCTTCTTGTACCAAATTAGCTCTCCTATTTCTACCTTTATCAACTTGTTCCCATTTAGGACACTTGAAGGAAGGATGCCCTGGTTCATTGCAATTGAAAAATCTACCTGTGAATGGTCCTCTACCTTGTCCAAATCTGCCTCCTCCTCTAGGAGTGTATCCTCCTCTTTGATCAGAAAATACCTCTTTGCCTTTGTCATTGCTGCTCTTGTCATTGCTACCTTGTCCTTGTTCTCTATTACCTTTGCCCCTATTTGAACTACCTCCTCTTCCACCATTGCTTGATCTTTCTTGCTTCCTCTTCACCTTTTCTTCTGCTTTAATGGCCAACTGAAAACATTTTCCTAATGTCCTTGGCAATTGCAAACCAATCTCATCTTGTAGATTGTACCTCAAGCCATTGATATACCTGGCTATTTTCTCATCCTCTTCTTCATAACCTCCTCTAATACTAAGCTTGTGAAATTGCTCAGTATAGGACATAATATCCAAGTCCTTTTGCTTTAAATTCTGCCTCATCCTCTTCACATGAATGGTATAATCAGATGATAGGAACTTCTTTTTGACCAAACTCTTCATCCTTTCCCATGTAGAGAATTTTGCCAATCCTCTAGCCATCCTATCATTCTAAAAAATAGTCCACCATGTCAATGTTGTGCCTCTCAACTTGGTTTTGGAAAACTTAACCTTCCTCTCTTCATCCATCTCCTCAAACTCAAAGTAGTTTTCTAAGGCATCAAGCCATCCCAACACCTCTTCACTATCCATCTTCCCTTGATAGATAGGAAAGTCTATGTGACTCTTCCCTCCATGACCTTGTACTACCTTCAACAATCTCAGTAACCTCCTTTCCTCAGGGTCTTCTATCTCATTTGCTGCTTGTTCTTGATTTACCCTCACATGCTCTTCATCTTCATCATTGGTCTTCTCCTCCTACTCCTCTCAAGGTTATTTATCCTTGCTTGCATTGTCTCTCTCTCCCTTCTCCATTTCCTTTCTTCTCTTGCTCTAGCCTGGTTTCTTCTGCTTCTTGTCCCCTTCTTTCTCTTCTCTCCCTTTCCAAGATTTCCTTCAACTCTTCCAACTCTCTTGCCAATTGATTTTTTGGTGCCATTGTTTTTCTCTAATCCCTAAAGGACCTACTCACTACTCTGATACCACTCTAATGTAGAGGGTTTGGGACTTTGAAACAAACACAAATATTTCAAGGAACTTAATGATGCAATCTCAACCCTTCTTCAGGCACCCTAGTGGAGACAAACCTCAATAATGCACCAAATGACTTATTTGCCTTCCTTATGGACCCAAACCCTAGGAACACTCTTAAGAGACCCAAAAAAACTTTTTTTTTGAATGATTTCAAAGCCCAACCCTTTGACTTAGACACAAAACCAAATTTTCACCTTAACTAGGCTACTAGCCCAACTAGGCCTCTAGCGAAGGATTTTTGACTTTGCACTCAAACTTTCCAAAGGAACCTCCAAACTAATGATTGAACCAAATGTGTTTTGTGATGATACATAACATACTAGATTCTTGATGGAACTTGTTTTGGAGCACACCAATAAAAAATATGTTGTTTCCTCCAATTTAAGCCTAATTAGCCCTCTTTTTCAAAGCAACCCCTCTTTAAACTCAACCCCTGACCATGAAACTTTCAACAGTCCCTTAAAATGACTCAAAACCAAGGAATCCACATTTTTAGACCTCTATGACACCTCTAACATGAAACCCCTCCTTAACTTGCCTCAAAAACTAGGGCATCTTGAAAACTAACCTTCCAATCACTTCTAGAACTTTCTAATTGACTCTACACCATTAGGACAACACATTTAGTCTATCTCAACTCAAAAACATGCCCCTCATTAAGGTAGATATTCTGCTGCTATACCCTAGCCTCCAACTTCAAGCACTTTGCATTGTGAAATCATGGTGTACACCTCAATATTCTTCTTCCCTGCACATTAGTTTGTTAAATATGTATGTTACATGTTAGGAATCATCCATTTCATAGGTCACAGCAGCATTCTACCTTGAAATGGATCAATCATCCATGAAAACCACCAAAACTAGTGAAAATTTTGTGTTATTCTTGAGGACAGTCAGCAATATGTTACAAAAAATGATTCCTAACATATATCAGATCATTCAAGAGGTTAATTGAAAGTAAATACAGGTTCTTAAACCATCCAATTGATTAGAAATTTAAAAGGAATTAATAGATCATCAAAAAGACTCAAGAAAATGCAAGAAAACTGTGTTTTTTCACTATTTCCTGTAGCAGTCCGTACAGTCACTTCTCCAAATGCCCAACCTCAGTACAAATGATCATTTTGGGGTTATAGAACCATTCCCCAACTGATCCAATTGATTTGGATTGATTACAATGCATAATTAACTCTAAAACACCTAAAACTCCTTTACCCGCCTAAAGTGGATGTTTGAAATTTTGAATTTCCAAACTCTTATTCTATCAATTCTTATTAACTAGAAACCCTTCCAAACTCTTAAATAATTATTATTCAACCTTATTGACATGATTAAAACTTTATAAACTTATCTAGACCCCCTTGGACACTATTGGTCCACGTACAAGGTTTTTTGGTTCTATGGTCCTTTCAAGACCCTTAGGACTTTCGATATTCCCATTACATCTATTCATCCCAAATGCCATTATAGGATCCAAGATACCATAATTAATGTTTTGATTTGATGGAAAGGTCCTCTTGACCCCTGCACACTTTTGACCTTTGAAGAGCTCCTTGAAGGCCTTGGGTGCTCCTGCACCAATTTGGGTCTTCACTATGTTGTGGCTGACCTTAGTTGATTTTCATTGAAAATTGCCTATTATTTTGGGTTGATAGCTTGTATTCATTTTATTATTTCTTTATGGATAACTTGTAGTGATGTAATTTCATGTTGTGGATACATAAGAGAGATTATTTATTCAAATTGAAGAGTTCTAGAAGAAGTTCCTATATATGAGATGTGTGAATAATGTCCTAATCCTCTGAAGGTAGAGTAGAGTGTTAAGACGAGTGAAGAAGAGTATGAAGAAGTGTTCATGTGCTTAACTAGAACTGTAATCAGGCATTAGTAGATGCTATTTTCTCAATTCAAAATTTGGATGGTTGTAATTTGAATATTTATGTAAGACAGTGTGTCTTCATTTGTAATTGAGCAGTGAGCTCTAGGAAGTGTGCCTAAATGCATGTACATTCCCCATTTATTCTTATTATACTTTTAATAGGGTATAATCTTGTGGACTGACCTCCACCATGGTTTTTCCCCTAACTAGGTTCCCACATAAAAAAAATTGGTGTTATGTGTGTTTCTAATGTTTTTTTGATTCATACTTTCAATGATATTGATTAGATTTGAGAATAAGGATTAATAAGTTTAATAAGTCTAAAATTTAGTGACAATTGATTCACCCCCCCTCTTAGTTGTCTACCCTTGTGTTGCCAACAATTGGTATTGGAGCTTAGTTCCTTGGAAGAAGTTTAACAACTTGAGGTGATCTAGGATGTCGACATACAAGAAGGATAGTCTGAGATTTGATGGAACAAATTATTCTTTGTGGAAGACTTGAATGGAATGTCATCTAAGATGCATTGGTGAACCCTACTAGAGTATTACCTGAGCATTACAAGTAATATGTATGTTATAGCACTGAATTGTCCTACTACTTTTGCTGAGATTAGGGATGCTGAGTATAATATTAGGGCTAAGGAAGCATTGTTGAGTATTTTGACTGATACTAAAATGACTAATGTCATGAATTTGAAGATTGCTTATGAGATGTGGAAAAGTTGGAAACTTTGTATGAAGGTGATGCTTATGTTAAGATTGCTAAGTTGTGAAGTCTAAAAGGGAAATATGAAATGTTGAGAATGGGTGATGATGAAAATGATACTACTTTCATGCAAAGAGTGAATGAACTTGTGTGTGGTACGAGATGTGTCGATGGAAAGTTGGAAGAATTAGAGATTGTTTCTAAAGTGCTTAGATCCTTTCCTGATGCTTATAAAGTCAAAGCTATAGCTATTGAAGAAATATGGACTGTAACAAATGTAACTAGAGATATGTTGGTTGGTAAGCTGACTGCTTTTGAGTTGAGTGAATTTGGTGATGCCCTTCCTAAGGTTGAATTTGCATTTATGTCTACTACTTCTCCAAGAGATAGATAGAGATATGATTTGAGTGAGAGTTCATCTAGAAAGACATTCAAGTATGAGGATGAAATCAGACAGATTGAAGAAAAAGAAAGAGAGCTAGAAAAGCTAAAAGCACTTATTTTCAAGAGAGGACTAAGAGGAAAAGGTAAGTATGAAGGAAAATTTCCTCTTAAATGTTTTTCTTGCAATAAGATAGGTCATTTTGCATCAAGGTGTCCGGAAAGAGATTCTAAACCAAGACATAATAAATATAAATTTCAAAAGAATTCTTACTATGCTACTGATAAAGGTGTGATAGATGATGAATCTGATAAAGGAAATAAAAGTGATGATGAATGGGTATGTATTTCTATCAAGGAAAATAATATTGTGTCTATTGAATCTACTAGTTGTACAAATGTGGAGAAAGCCCTAGCTGCTTGAGTTGAAGAAAAAGATGAATGGGTAATTGATAGTGGGTGTTCACATCATATGACTAGAGACAAAAGTAAGTTTGTAAGCTTGGAAAAGTATGATGGTAGTTTTGTGAGATTTGGTGATAACATAGTTGGAGTGATCCGTGGAAAAGGATGCATTTCTCTTGATTGTAAGAATAATATTGATGATGTCTTGTATGTGGAAGATCTAAAGCATAATATTTTAAGTGTCAGACATATGGTTGATAAGGGTTAAAATATTTAGTTCAAGGATGGAAAGTGTAGAATATTGGGATGTTCTAGAAATGTGATTACATCAGGTACAAAAACAAGAGGTAATATCTCTCATCTAAATGCTACTAGTAAAAGTTGTTTGGTTTCTCAAGTTGATGATAGTTGGTTGTGGCATAGAAGAATGTGTCATGTTAACTTTGATAACATTGTCAAGATAAGTTCTACTAAGGCTATGAGAGATCTACCTAAGTTGGTAAAACCTACTAATGTCATTTGCAAGGAATGTTAGTTAGGAAAACAAACTATAATTTCATTTCAGAGAAAACAACATTGTTCAAATGAATTGTTGTTGCTTGTGCATACTGATTTTTGTGGTCCCTCTAGAATTAGAAGTTTACAAGGTTATAGGTATTTCATGTTGATTATTAATGATTATTCAAGAATGATGTGGGCTACTTTCTTAACGAAGAAATATGAATCTCTAGAAAATTTCAAGATCTTTAAGGTTATGGTTGAGACAAAGACTAGTCTGCAGATTAAATGTCTAAGATCAGATAGAGGTGATGAATTCTCTTCTAGTGAGTTTAATTCTTTTTGTGAAGAACATGGAATAAAGAGACAATTATCTACACCGTAGACCCCTTAGCAAAATGGAGTTGTGGAAATAAATATCAAAATAATTCAAGATGCTACTAGAACTATGATGCTGGAAGGAAATGTTCCTCATATCTACTGGAGAGAAGCTGTGAGTATTGTTGTGTATATTCTCAATTGGGTACAAATCAAAGGTGATATAGGTAAGACCCCTATTGAGCTATGGACTGGTCATAAGCCTACTATTAGATATTTCAAAATCTTTGGTAGTAGATTCTATATCAAAAGAGATGAAGATATAGGAAATTTTGATGCTAGGAGTGATGAAGGAATATTTTTTGGGTTATTCTACTAAAAGCAAGGCCTGTCAGTGTTACAATAAGAGATTGAAGAAAATGGTTGAAAGTGATAATGTTAAGGTTGATAATGACTTTGCTAGACCGTCCAAAACCTATGGATATGATTTTGATGATTAGAATGATAGTACAAACAAAATTTAGAATTCAAATCAAGTGCAAATCATTCTGGTGAATCAAGAAGATCAAGAGGAAGAAGAAACTGGTGAAAGAGTAGAAGAGATATCAAAGGGGCCTAAAATTCAAGAACATTCTAAGACTTTGAGGTATGCAAGATTGAATCATTTAGAAGATAAAATTATTGGTGATAATAATTAAGGTGTCTAGACTAGGAGAAAAATTGCAAAAGAATATTGCTTGATTTCAAAGACAGCCTACTAGTGTGAATGAATCATGCAAAGATGAACATTGGGTTGAAGCAATGAAAGAAGATCTACAACAAATTGAGAAAAATGATACATGGATTCTTGTTCCTAGACCTAAGGATAAAAATGTAATTGGAACAAAATAGGTCTTTAGAAACAAATTGAATGAGCAAGGTGAAGTGGTTAGAAACAAAGCAAGACTATTTGTAAGGGATATTCTCAAATGGAAGGAATTGATTTTGAAGAGACGTTTTCCCCTATTGCTAGAATTGAAGCTATGAGACTGTTTCTTACTTATGCTGCTTACAAAGACTACAAGGTTTATCAGATGGATGTCAAGTCTACTTTTATAAATGGAAAACATGAAGAAGAGGTATATGTTGAGCAACCTAATGGATTTCAATTAACTGATCAATGAGATATGGTTTGTCAGTTGAAGAAAGCATTGTATGGACTTAAGCAAGCCCCTAGAGCTTGGTATGCCAAATTGGATAAATATTTGTTGAAGCTTGGATTTAAAAAAGGTACTACTAATAGTAATTTGTATTTCAAGAATGATTATAAAGATTTGATTGTGGAATTTTTTGTTGATGATATCATTTTTGGAGGAGATGATGGTTTGTGCATGAAGTTTGCTAATGAGATGCAGAATGAATTTGAGATGTCAATGATTGGAGAGATGAAATTCTTTTTGGGATTACAAATTACTCAGTTAAATAAAGGGATCTTTATATCTCAATCCAAGTATGTGAAAGAATTATTGAACAAATTTGGTATGGAAGATTCAAAGCTAACTGGTACACCTATGGTGACTGGATGTAAGTTAACAACAAAAGATGACTCTCTAAAGGAAAATCAAACAAGATACAGATCAATGATTGGTGGATTGCTTTATTTGACTCAAACTAGACCTAATATCATGAATGTTGTATGTATTGTTTCTATATTTCAAGTCAATCCGAAGGAATCCCATGTGACTATTGTGAAGAGAATTTTTAGATACTTCAAGGAAACAGTTGATTTTGGTCTATGGTATGCTAAAGATGATGATCTTATTTTGAGTGTCTTTACTAATGCTGATTAGATAGGAGATGTGGATGAAAGATAAAGTACTAGTGGTGGTGCATTTTTCTTGGGTAAGAAGCTAATCTCATGGTTGAGTAAAAAGTAGAATGCCATTTCTTTATCTACTGCAGAGGTCAAATACATTATTGCTTCTAACAATTGTACTCAAGTATTATGGATGAAGCAGATGTTGAAGGATATCATAGTTGTATATGATGAGCCTATTTCTATATTTTGTGATAATTCAAGTGCCATTAACATTTCTAAGAATCCAGTGTTGCATTCAAAAACCAAGCATATATCTATCAAGTTTCACTTTTTGAGAGAAAAGCTAAGTGAAAAGGAAGTCAAATTAGAGTATGTGCCTACTAAGGATCAGATTGCAGATATCTTTACAAATATATTCCCTAAGGATACTTTTGAGTATCTTAGGGGGAAGTTAGGGGAAATTACCCCTCCTAATCAAAACTAAGATGCAATGAAATTCCTTGCATCAGTCTGTGCATTTCATAATCATATCTTGATTTAGATTGATGTTGTGGTGGATACTACTCGGGGGGAGTAGTTAGATGGCTCAAAAATTTAGATATGTGGCTCAGAGCTTCGAGATATTTTTCATTGATGTCAAAGGGGGAGAAGACTAATGTGAAAAAATGGTGATTATTTGAGAAGAGACTTGTGAGGTGAAAATTATGTGAAAGAGTTGAGGAGAAAATAAGTTAGATCCTAAGGGAGGGTAAGTGTCAAGAGATAGTTGCATTGATGGTGTTTTTCACATCATGTGTTGCCATCAATTCCAAAGGGGGAGATTGATGGATGTTGTGGTTGTGTTACTGATATGTGGTTGTGATTGATATCAACACTATTAGCATTAGTTCATTTGAAGCTATATATGTCGAGGATATTGAGAAAATTGTAATGGAATGAGTTGCAGGTTGTTAGTGGTGAAGTGATGTTATGTTTGTTGGTGAGTTTCGTATGTTGTTGATAAGAGGTTATGGAATAAGGGGTTTATTTTTGAATATATCTTGTTTATCCACATTGAGTTTCAGAGATCTGCATGAATATTTAATCGAGTTATGAAGATTTGTATTTTGACAACTTTTCTCTTACTTTAACATGTGTTCTTGAATGAATATTATGTGATTCTAGTTAGTTACATTTTTTTTATTCAAGGGGTAAATGATTTTGGCTGGAGCTATGAACCGGAATACAAACATTCAACAATACCATCCCAATAGGGTTTGAACCTTGGCGGCAAGAACAACAATGCCACCTATAAACCATCACACCATACCAATATTGGTGATTCTAGTTAGTTACGTTACTACAAATGCTTCTCCGGTGATTCATGATGCTTCTATATGTTTATAGATCATGCTCTATCTATGTTGCATGCCCGCATTGATTGTTGTGCTTGTGATCCAGGATTTTCTCTTGAGTGTTCATGTTTTTCATGTTCTTGGCTGACAAGGTGTTGAAGCATGTTATGGATCTTCAAGGATAAATTAATTGAAGTTTTTTTGTGTTGGAAATGTTGATTTGGGTCTTCACTATGTTGTGGCCAACCTTGGTTGATTCACATTGAAAATTATCTATTGTTTTGGGCTGATAGTTTGTATCCATTTTATTATTTCTTTGTGGCTGACTTGTAGCGATGTAATTTCATGTTGTGGATATATAAGCAATTGTTTATTCAAATTGAAGATTTCCAAGAGAAGTTCTTGTGATGAGATGTGTGAATAATATCCTAATCATTCAAAGGTAGAGTAGAATGTTAAGAAGAGTGAAGAAGAGCAAAGAAGAGTATGAAGACGTGTTCATGTGCTTAACTGGAACTGTAATCAGGCATTAGTAGATGCTATTTTCTTAGTTCAAAATCCAGATGGTTGTAATCTGATCTTTTTGTAAGAAAGTGTGTCTTCCTTTGTAATTGAGCAATGAGCTCTAGGCAGTGTCCATGAATGCATGTGCATTCCCCATTTATTCTTCTTATACTTTTAATAGGGTATAATCTTGTGGACTGACCTCCACCATGGTTTTTCCCCTAACTGGGTTCCCACGTAAAAAAAATTGGTGTCATGTGTGTTTCTGATGTGTTTTTGATTCATGCTTTCATTGATATTAATTAGATTTGAGAATAAGGATTAATAAGTTTTAAATGTTGTGACAACTGATTCAACCCCCTCTCAGTTTTCTGCCCTTGTGTTGCCAATAAAAGATTCAAGCTTTACAATAAGGGATTGACACATGTCCCTGGATCATGAAATTACAAATCCATCACACATCATACAAAGGAATCCAATAGTATAAAGGTAAACTACAATGCAAAGGAAGCTTGCGATGGCATGAGAATCTACCACATGGTCAAAGTTGAGGGGGGATATGGAATCCTATTTGAGAAATTTTACGCATGCATAAATGATGTTTTAAAAGGTGGTCATCATTATATATCACATACAAGATACTATTTAATAAAATTTTATGCATGACTCAAACTTAGGAACTTTGAAAAGGATAGTCTTGATAAAAAAAAAGAGAATTTTTGACAACCATGTCGGTAGCCAATAGATTTTTGAGAACTAACCAAAAGACTAACAACCTTCATACTTAGCAAAAATTTTACAAAGACTCAAATAGAGAATTAGGAAAGTAAAAGATAATCAAGTGTGTGAGCTCAAGTAGTGAAAAGGAAGCAAGGGGTTAGTCAAGGAACAAGAATAAGTGACATAAGTTATAACTAGGCCAACCAAAAACTAAATCAACTAGTCAATAAAGGAAAAGAGCAAGCCACCAAGGTGACTAAAATGTAGTCTTTCTTTTGAAGGAAGGATAAACCCTAAACACTGTTTGATAAGCCCTAACTCATATGACCCATTCAAAATCTAAAAAATTTAGATAAAAGACTAAGGACTAGAAAATTTAATAGGTTCCATCAGTGGCTCTAGTTGGGGATGTTTGTTCACCATGAAGAAAGTGAGATCCCCAAAAACCCTTGGTGAAGTAAACCAAAAATTTAGAGAACCCAAAACCCAAGGAAACTAGACCAAACCAAAACAACTGCAAATACTAAACCAAACCTATAAACAATGTGCATAGAAAACACATACTTGAAGTGAATTATGGCTTTAGGAATTATCCATGTACTAACAATTATTGAATTTTTCCTATGAGACTTTGTAGATAATATGATATTTTTTCATTAATACTATTGATCAGATAAGGTCCCAGCCATAAGGCATCAAGCTTTCCATGTTTTCCCTTATCTTCAACCCAAACATTCCATATCAAGACAATTCTCCCAATTTTAAGATCTTTTGTCATATAGCCTCTTCACTTGCAACTACATTTTAAAATTTCTCTACCATGCATCCCTTTTGACTTCACCTAATTTTGTTAAAGCATTGATTCTTATTTTCATATCATCAATGACACTATTATCATACTCTTGGAATAACTTATATACCTGAAGTAAATTATTGGTTGGAATCCTAGCCTCAATTCCATATACAAGTTGAATGGAGGTTCCCCTATTTCCTTTTTAGTTTTCATTCTATCAGCCCAAAGAGCTTGTTTCAGTTTGGAGTCCCAAGCCTTCTTCTTCTTCTTCTCAATCACCCTTTTGATGATATTCAACAAAATTTTATTGCTAGATTCATATTTTCTATTACCTTGAGGTTGATAATGGGATTAGTAGAAAATTTGTTTCCATACTTGTTTCAGAAACTTACAAATTCTTCTTATCTAAAACACGTAGCTTTATCTAATCTATAATATTTTTGGTACACAAAATATGATTAGAATATTGTTCATTAAGAAATCCACAACCACCTTGCTTCTGTCCTTCCTTGTAGGGATATCCTCAACCCATTTTGTAAAGTAATTAATAGCTACCAAGATCCAAGCATTTCCACCACTATATTTTTTAGCAATCTTCACTATACAATCAATTCCCTACTACTGAAATGGTGCTTGGACTATGATTGGCTTGAGAGGAAAGTTTCTTGAGAACTTAAAATTCCATGAAAACCTTTGGAAAGTATCACACATCTTCACTAATTTATGTGCATCCTTAAATAAAGTTGACCACCAAAATATTTCCCTCAAAACCTTTTATGTAGTAGTCTTATCCATTTAGTGACCACCACAAATACTTCTATGCATTTCTATTAAAATTTCGAAGGCTTGTTTCTTATCAACACATATAAGCAACAACCCATCCATACTTCACCATAGTTCATTATCAACTATCATATAACTTATTTCTTGTGGTTTTAGTGTTTTTTTCTAGTTGTTAGTGATCCCTTCAGGGAATGATATATTTTGCAAGTAATATATAATATGTTTGTACCATCTTGAGGTTTTCATATCAAAAATAGGAGACACATAAAAAAATCAACATTGTTTACCTTATTTTCTTCTAGGTTAGTTTTTTCCATAAATTTAGCTAGCCCATGTCCTCTCACCAACTTAGTGATTTGAACATCAATGTTGAATTCCTGAGTTGTATTAATCCACATAAGCAATAATTTTTGCATCCACTAATTATGATCTAAAATTCTCAACTTCTTTCAGCAAAGCATAAGTTTGCTTCTCAATAATGTCATATTTCAATTTAGCTACCTACAATGACTTACTTAAGAATGCAATAAGCTGCTCATATCCATCTTCATTTTCTATAGCTACAATAATTGTGTGAAAAGAAGAAAAGGAGAAAAGTTGAAATGGTTTTGAAAAGTCTAGGGACTTCAAAACTGAGGATTTTTTAATTGCTTGTTTTATATTCTTAAAATATTTTATCGGTTCCTCACTCCAAGCTATATTTTCTCCTTTCTTCAACATTCTTGAGATTGGACTAGGTAATCTTTGCAAAGATTGTCACAAATATTCTCAAAAAGTACATTTTTCAAAAAATGATTGAATTCTTTTCATATTCTTAGGTTATGGTGTTCTATCAATGGAAACAACTCTTTCAAGGCTATCTTTATCCCTTCTTTAAACACAATATGTCCCAAAAACTTTCCTTATGTGGCCCAAAAAGCATATTTCTTGGGATTGAGAGATATCCCATATTCCAATGCTCTAATGAATATCTTTGTAAGCTACATACAGTGATATTCATCTTTCTTAGAAGATGCAGTAAGGTCATATTGATACACTACCATAAAAATATCAATAAAGATAAAAAATGTCACATCCATAGGTTGTTGAAATATTGCACTAGCATTAGTGAGGCCAAATTTAATCCTAGCACATATATAAGTTCCCCAAGGAGTTATGAATGGTATTTTGTATTGTTCAAAATCCTTGAAATTAACCTGGTTGTATCCTAAAAACCCATTCATCATAGACATTAATTCATAAACAAAGACCTTTTGCAACATTTCCAAGCCATGTTTGGAAATGGTTAATTGTCCTTTATTGATGATATATTTAACTTTATAAAATCCACAAATAACCTGATATCACCATTATTTTTTCTTATTAGCACTAGGTTTGACACATAAGTCAAATGTTTGATGGGTTTGATAATCCCACCATCTCTCAATTTCATTAACACTTACTACATTTTAGGTGTCACGGTTGGGTTGATTAGTTTTTATTTTTTCCTGAAGGGTTTTGCATCTGGTTTGAGAGGTATTGCAGCAATGGAAATTTTAGGCCCTTGGAAATGGTACAATTTCACTTAATTTGTGAATTATTAATCATAAATTGGACTTGATATCACCTTCATCTAGTGTTGTGATATGTTTTACACATCCACATTAGGTTTTGGGCCCTTTTAAAGCAAAATAAACCTAACTTTTCCTTAATTTAGTGTTGTAAAGTGTATTTATTTACACCTTCACATTAAATATAAGAGAATTGTAAAATAAATGAACCTAATATAGTGTTGTAATGTGTTTTACACTTTCACATTGGATTTGGGGGCCTTTTCAGCTAAATAGACCAAATTTTTCCTTAATTTAATGTTGTAAAGTATATTTATTTACACTTTCACATTGAATTTTGGGCTCCCTTGCATTTATAACCTTTATATAATCTTTTATAGGCCCCTAATACCCTATATTGTGCATCTCAAGGCATATTTCAATCAAAATCTTGACAATATCAATAAATAAATTCAATTTATTAACTCCCCAATATTCTCTCTTCAAATAGGCCTTGTGGGACCCATATGCCACCTTGGGCATATGAGTTCCACCCAAGTGGGACCCATATGCCACATATGGAGTATGAGTCCCATTTGGCCTATTTTTAGGGTTTTCAGTAGGAGAAATTGGGTTTTAAGTTCAAATTTCATGTATGTAGGCCTTTGGGATCTAATACATGGTATATTAGATATATTTACTATATAAATAATCTTTCAAATCATTATTTGACATAATCCTACATGATATCAAGTCAAGCACTCAAGAGTTAAGCATTCCAAGAATTTACAAGATCATCAAGAGAGCATTGAAGATAATTTCTAAGTCATTCAAGGGAAAAATTATTCATCAATTGTTGTATCAATTCAATATCCATCATCATGTCAAGATTATCAAACATCAAGCATGTTATCGAGATAGTGTTGTGATGTTGTATTCAAGATCCAAGATCAATCATTCTTCTACACTTATCTCAAGATCTAGATCTACATCGTTCATGGCCATTTCATGTTAGATTGAAAATTTACAAGACATCATTTAGGGTATTATTGTCCATGATTCATGTTCTTTGTTTCATGTTTCATACCTTCATTTCATTATCTCATCATTTGGTTTAATTACCTACAAGGGGTTTGACAAAGGAAAACCCCTATTCATTAACAATCAACAAGTTGTTCTCCTCTTTACATGTGTGATTGTAGATCCAGCTATCTTGGAGCATGAAGGACCTTTGAAGATTAGGTTACAAGCTTGGAGAAAGTCACATATAGCCTTGAAATTAGGATTTTGGATCCAAAAATCAACTGGGAAGGACAAACCAGACATTGAAGACTAGATTTTGGCTTTGAAGTTCCAAAAATCCCTAAGTAGACTCATATGCCAGTCCTACCATATGAGTCCCAGTTTAGATCATTTTTTAGATTTTTTCAATTTTGGATACCCTTTTTCTAGAAACCTATTTTAGAGTAGAAACCTTAATCCAGGACTGATACGCCCAAACTAGTGTATTGGCCTCAATGTGCCAAAATTTTAGGTTATTCAATATTTTTGGCCTCCATTAAAGCTCTCTTGGGTTTCTTGGTGCTCCTTTATACATTTCTAGTTTGTTGTTATGATTTATTTTCATTTATAGTTCATTTAGAGAAGTTTCTTGCATCATTGAACTCAATCATTAGATCTTGCATTTCATACATTTTTCCAAGCCCTAATTTGGTGGAGAACCCATCATTAATCTCTAAACATACCCTAGGACTATCCCTTAGTAAATCTCTTTCTCCCATTCTTACCATTTGATTGAGATCTCTAGGGCATCCTTGAATGTGGAGTATAGAAAGATTGTTTTCCTAATTCCTAAAACCCTTGTGGCAATAATTTTATGTGTTTCATTTTGATGAACATTCATTTATAATATCATAATTTTGATTTAGAGTACATTATCATCTTAGTTCTTACTTGCATTAACATTGCATTAGGACTTGCATTGGTTAATTGGTGTTATAGGGTTTCTAAATCTTGCATTAGTAAGAGTGCATATAGGTTACATTTTTGCAACTTGCATCACTGAATTTCATCTAAAATACACATTTTCACTTAGCCTAGACATCAACCAATCCAAAAAGCATAAAAAAAACTTAAAATTTGTTGAAAATTGTGCAAAATACCCTCATTGGGACTCTTACACCCCCTTGGGAAGATTAGTCCCCAATCAGCCCTAAAACTGCCTTTTATAGTGTTGAAAACCTTGATTTTGCACTTTTGTTTGCTGTGATTAGTTACCTATTTGAATTGTTTGTGTTTCTGTTACATGAATTTCATTAGATCCAGCTTAATTTGGCTCATTTCATGTATTGCTTAATTTCAAATTTGTATTTTCATAGTGTTACATAGCATAATTAGTCAATTATCATGTTCAAAATATGAAAATTGCATTATCGTTTTGCATTTTTTCTTTATGATTGTTGCATTTCAAATTTGTAGGAAAATCACTTGTTACTATTGAATAGGATAACTAAGAGGGGGTGAATCAGTTGTCACAAAATTAAACCTTTAATTCAATGACTAGAACTAATTCTTAATAATACTTAAATGATTAATCATCAAATGCTAATGAAAAAACTCAAATCAAACACATAAACACAATAACACTAGATTTACATGGAAAACCCAATAAGGGAAAAACCATGGAGATGATTAACTCACACTATAGAGAATATCAAAATTGATTACAAAAGGCTCAGTACCAAAAATAAGGCTCACTACCAAAACAAGGACTCACTGTCTAGAACAAGGACTCATTGTCCAACAAGGCTAACAACCTAGAGGGGTCACTACCACATAGATAAAAATAAGACTTGTTACAAAGAGACTATAATCCCAATGCAACAAAGGATTCCACCACAATCAATCGCATACATGCATGAATGATAGAGTTAACCTTCTACTCACTGCATCTGGAAACTCAACATTAAGCTTCTCACGGATCTTCCACACTCGCATCACACACACTCACTAAATAGAATAAATTTTGCATCTAACTACACTTCTTGTTTTCTCTTACTACTCTTCTTCTTCTCTCTTGTATCTTTCTTTGCCACAAACTCATCTTGTATTTATACCATTTTCAACTTTGAAACATATCCAAAGTCTTCCATCCAAATTCAAATTCAAATTAGGTTAGTGCCAAAACATCCTAGGGTGGAATTAAAATGAGGGTGACCAAAACACAAGCTTCAAGGGAGTTGGCAAAAATATTGAACACGCTTCATCAACCTTGAAAGTAGTATTTCACACAAGGTTGGCCAAACCAGTGTAAAACACATAGAACCATTAAGCATGAATCTTCTAGATAATAAAATTATCTTCAATAGAATTAGGGAAACTCAACTCTAGAACCACAAGTCATAAGACTTCATCAAAGAGAAATTTGGACCAACAACATTTCTCTTGGACCTCAACCAAAAGCACAAAAAATCATAATTCACAACTAGTGAACACAACTTGCACTATACAACAAATCAACAACCAAAAATATAGATATAGCATCTTCTAACAACCATGAAAAATATGTCTAAATAGCACAAACATACAAGAAAATCCATACCAAAATCCAAAGCAACCACTAAATACCTGTCGTGGACACCGAAAAAGTATCCCTTTTTCCTTGCTTGATTTGGGAATAATTGATGACAAATTAAACCTAATGATGCCTTGATTTAGTGTTGTGAGGTGTTTTACACATCCATACTAGGTCTTGAACCCTTGCAAATTCATTTATCGATGTCTTGTAAAGGTGTTGTAAAGTGTTGTGAATGACTTTCACACTTTTCTAGACTTTTATCAAGAATTTAATTCTAATGGACCTATTTTTCCTTTAATTCAATGTTACTAAATGTATTTTCACATTAATTGAGAAGGATTGTAAATTAAACTTAGTGTTAATCTAGTGTTGTAATGTGTTTTACACATTCACATTTAATGTTGTTTCTTTCTAGGGTACGTGGACCTCATTTTAGTGTTGTAAAGTATATTTAATCACACATTCACATTGAACTTTGTGTTCCTAGCCCTATAACCCCATGTTGTGCATCCAAAGGCTTATTTTGATCAAAGACCTAATAAAATCAACATATAAACTTGATTTCTTCACTCCCTGACAATCCAGCTAGCAAATGAGACCCTATGGGACTAAGTTGCCTATCTGGGCAAATGAGTCTCATCTAGGGAAAACTTTAGTGGTGAATATTTGACAATTGGCAAATTCTACAAATCGGCCAAGTCAAAATTGGAAAATTTCTTGCACCCAATAGGGTGTCCAAATCACCTAGATTTTTTGAACTATAGGTCCAATGCATGTCCATTCGCCAATGAATTTTTATGAGGCATATTTAAGCAACAAATTCACCATTGTCAAACTACGTGTTTCAACTAGATCGACTAATATTTTCTCCTAGAATCTCAAAAGAATTTAATAAAACACCTACATATTCACTAATACAATTAAAACAACATTGTATCAGGACACATTTCACCACCTAAAATTTACAAATAGTTGCTTGTGAAGACCCATTTTGCTAGTTAAAATTTATAAATAGTTGCTTATGAGGACCTATTTTGCCAATAACATTAAAAAATAATTACATTTGAGAACACATTTTTCCTTGAAAATTACAACGTATCATTGTATAAGCACATGAAATTCACTAAAATTTTAATATAGCATTTAAAAATCCCACAAAATTTGCTAAATATGGAATCATGGATTGATATAAATACAATTGAAAGTGTCATTTATTCTTACACATTTTGTTCAGTTCTAAGGTTCTACTTCTCGATTTAGAAGTCAGTGAAAGCCGAAAACATAGACTTAAAGATGAGTGATCATTTCTTCATAGTGTTATTAGTTATAATAATAAGTTTTATTTATCTCTTTCCCATTCTTGCTTCAGTATTAAAGATGATATTGAGTAGGCAATGGGATCTATATTATTATTGTCTATCCTTAAAAAAGAAAACATTTTTTTCCAATTTTTATTTGAATTGAGATGAATATGTCAAGCGAATCAAAGATCAATATGTCAAGTGACTCAAGTAGCAAGGGTAAGGCTCCTACCACTCCTTAAGGTGATGAAGAGACTCCTGATGCTCCTCAAAATCCTTCCACTCCTCAGGGTGGTAAGGCTCTTGCCACTCCTCAGACTCTTGCCACTCCTTAGGGTGGTGAAGAGATTCCTACCACTCCTTAGGCTCCTCAAGGTGGTGAAGAGATTCCTACCACTCCTTAGGCTCCTCAAGCTGGTGAAGAGACTAGGAGGCCATTAAAACACCAAAAACTTAGATGTACCATACAGTCTTACTTTGGAATTTCCAAATCTTCTGATCCATCAGGTCAAGATGGAGCTACATCATCAACTCTTCCAAAAAATATTGGTAGCATTCATAATACCTCACCACCACTAGAAGGTCAAGTTGAGTTTGTCATTGATTTAAATCAAAATATATCAAATAGGGATGTCAATACCACATAAGATGTTCCAATGGATACCCTGGGCCTAGTTAGCTAGAATGAGATAACTGACTTGGATGAGGATGATGATGTTGGTAGCAAGAAAAGGAAAAATAAACCAAAAAGGGGGCACGAGTGGGAAATGACAAGGAATTTTTAACTTGGTTGGTTGTTTAATTACCCATTCATTGAACTAGTGGGGAAAGAAAATGATATAGAAAATGCAACATTGGCCAAATGTATGATTTGTACTTGGAAATGTGGAAAAGACAAGACATTGCAGCTAAAGATTGACACTATAGAAAATCATATCAGTAAAGTTTATGAGAAGCAAATCATAGACGCAAAGGAACAATCAGTCGTATGATGAAAATCAAAGGAAGAGTGTCTTCATGTTAGGTATGCTACAGATTATGAAGAGCATCACCAAAAAAATTTGAAGCTTGCTGCATGTAAAGGTACACTTGAGGCTCAATTTGGCAAACAATGGAGGCAACAAATATGTCAAAAATTGCTCAGATGAGTGTTGTTTTTCATATTTTGTCCAGAGGCCATCCTATGATAGAATACCTAGAATATTCTATTTTATTATCTTATTTGAATGTTCCTCACTATCCCTACTCACATTGGTCTTGGATTGGAATGGGAAAACTATCTTGCTGCAGTGGAAAAGGGAGATTTAAAGGATAAAGTAAAAGAGACAAATTTCATTGCATTATCTTTAGATGAAGTTACTGTGGTAGAAAAAATTTCTTTGGTCTGTATGCATTTTTATACTGTACAAAAACATGTTTTCCAAGCTCATCTTCTCTGTGTTCATAAAATGAAGGACAGTTCAACATCGCAAAATATATTTGAACTAGTCAAAAAATATTTGAATGAAATTGCAGGTATGGATGAGTTGAAAATTGTGAAAAAGTTGGTGTGTGTAGGAGCTGATGGAGCTATAGTGATGCAAGGTCAAAGGACCAGTGTTTGCAAAAATTTAAAAACTACTTGTGCACCATACATGCTTGACATTTACTGCATTTCCCATAGAATGAATTTAGCATTCAAAATTGTAAGCAAGTTTCCTATAGTATCAAAAGTTGAAAATCTAGTCTGTGAGATCCACACATACTTCTACCAAAGTCCTAAACGTTTCACAAAATTTCAAAATTTTGCTGAGGGAAAAACACCAAGAAACAAGCGTCTCAAGGATGTTGATACCATATGGATCTCCCTACATGGACCAGTGCAACGAGTTCTTTCAGAATATCAATCTTTGATTGGAGTAGTGTATGAAAATCACAACACAGTAGACAAACCTCCTAACCTGTTACATAGGTTAAGTGATATAGAGACACTCTTGAATTTAACTAGTCTCCCCCCATGCTAGATGTGATGAATGAGCTTGTGAAGAAATCCCATGATAGAACCATGTATATTAATGAATATGACAATATACGTAAACATACATGCTTGGCCCTTGATCATCTATATCTAGATCTAACAGAAGATGGCACAAATTATTTCATGTGGTGGAAAATTACTAATTTGAATGATCTTGATAATTATTTATAGTTTAATGCAAGCGAGCACTTATGTATCTGTGTACATGGATATGAGATACAAATGTACCAATGTAACATACAATGAGCAGAAAATAGAAGGAATTTTAGATGAAGCTAAGCTTAGAAAATAATGTAGGAGTTTTGCAACAACTATGAAGGACCAGGATAAATCCATGGGAAAGGACAAGGCCTTTGAACCAGGATCAATAAAAAATGTTTGGAAAAACTTAAGTCAGAGTGAAATATTATGTGGTTTGATATTAGAATATTTCAAACTTGATGATTTATGTCAAACAATGATATTGGGGTCAGTGGAGGATGAGATATTTTTCAATACATTAGAGTTTTTGTAATCAAAGTTAAGAAACAAACTAGACAAGAATTTGAAAAATTGCTTGAGGATGAAAGGAACTATGTATAATGTCATAGTTTTTCCTTTTCAAAGGGAACTTGCAATTTGGAGGTCCACATGTGAAAGAAGAGGGACCAAGTTGTGCAACACTCCAATTCCAAAGGTTGGTATTGGTGGCATCGACAGTGGCAATGGAGCTAGGATAGATGACATTGACAAAAATGACACAATGAATGTTAAATTTGAGACACAAAACAAAGAAAATGAAGAGCAGACTTGGAATAAAATTCAATATGACTCTTTTACTTTATTTAATGATGAATTCCAGGTTGAGGACCCTGAGTCCATTTGGGAAATGGAAGATAATTAGTAGCTTTTAGGTATTTATACTGCATTTCATGGATCCTAGGATCAGTTTCCATTGTTCTATACTGTAGTTGATGATATTTTATATTATATTCAATGAAATTGTCAATCATTGCACTTCATGATATTTTGTTTATATTTCACTTCATGAATCATATTCTAAAGTCAAACTATAGTTGATGATATTTTATGTTTTATTCCATGAAATTGTGATATTTTATATTTTATATTGTATTTTATATTTTTCATTAGTCCGTACATAACATTCAATGAGGTGTCAGATGATGGTTCCTTTGAAAGGTAAAGGCAAGATAAGTCCATAATGTCATGTGGTCACTGGAACTTGGAACCTTAGAACCAAAGTCTAAAGTTTTGAAGTTTTCCAAACCTCTGACCCACTGACTAGAAAGATGACCAAGAAAGACTTGCAACTTAACAAAGTGAACCATTAAACAAGTCATGGAATCAGGAAGTTATGGAAATTTAGAGCTCTGTGACAAGGTTATAAAACTTTGAGAACTAGCGAGTAAGGCTAGGAAAAGCACCAAAACTGCAACTTTGAGTGATAGTAACTACAACAATGAAACTAACCAAAAATCCATCATTATAATTCCAATAATAGATAATCCATGACAAACTACTCAACAAAATCATAATAAATCCACACATCATAACTCAAACTCAAAGGTTATGTCTAAAAGACTTGCAACTCAGTCTCTCAACAAAGTGAACCAAGTCAAGGAATTGAGAAGTTATGAAAATTTAGAACTCTGCAACAAGGTTATAAAACTTGAAGGACTAGTGAATAAGCTTGTTTTTCTCCCTTATTTTGAGTCTATCTGTATCATCTCTCTATCTATAACATTTTACATAAATTATTAATAAAATTTGATCAATGATTTTTCATTAATCTTCTTTGTCATTAATATTATGCATTGATGTATGTTTAATTTTGGCTTTGGTTTAATGAACCAGTTAAAGTACCTTGATTAAAGCATGAATTCATATAAATGTTTAGTGGATATGCTAAGTAGTCATTGAGATTGAGTATTGATGTGTGAATTGTAATGCAATTTCACTAAGATTATGAATGCTTGGAATTAAAATCACCTTATAGTTCATATTCTAATTGTGTTAAAAGTAAACATTGAGCATGTACTCAGTGACTCATCACTCAAATAAATGCTTATTAGATTAATAACATATTAAAAATAGTATTAGTAGCATATACAACAATGAACATCAACAATCATTTAAAATGTATCCGGAAGTTGAAACCACTACTAGACTTTTTCTTCAAATGATATAATAAATAATATAGATAATTGAACATCAACACATTACTGAAGTTTGAATTTGAGCTTTAAATTGATAATCACATGAAGGAATACATTGAGGCATTGGCAATGCAAAATATTTCTCAAATACAACTCTACATAGAGTTGAGTTGGAACTTGGAAATTCATATTATTAGAAATTAAATCACGACATCACCTTTTCTAGCAACTTCCACTCTTTAGGTGTTGGAATTGTCATTTGTTCTAACTAATGTTGTTTGACTTGAAGATTTGTTAACAATTCATGATTCAAATTGGAACATGTCTTGGATTCTTTAGTCTATTTTGCATTCAAGGTTAGCAATGATTTGATGAAATCCAAATAGGTCACCACATCTAGGTTCTAAGGAAATTGGTCCAAATCATTCTTCCTTGCATCCTCCATCTTCTTTCTGAAATCATTCTTTCCAACTAATCACTCATTTGTGTGAAAGCCTCTAGCAAACAAAGCTCTGTGAAGTTCCCTACCTTTTCATCCACCTTTTTCATCTTGTTTGCAGCCAAATGAAAATATTCCTTTGTTTTATTCATTCTCAAACAATTTTCAATGACAAATGATGTCATTGATGTAGCAAGCTAATTAGTAATCCCTTATAATTTTAAAACATTGTCACTAGCTCTATAGATTGTTTGTTGAATTTTATTTTTTGATTTCTCTAATGCCATCACATTTTTTTTTCCATTAAATATTTGTTGAGATTATTATGATATTGTATGATAACATCAATCAATTGAAACATGTCACACAAATGATAAATCCCCTGCATTATTTCATCCCAGAGCTTTTGTTTCATATGCCTTAACATTTATCTACAAAATGCAGATAACTTATTTTGACAAGACTTAATTTCACTTTTTGATTCCATCAACTCTACCTCTAATCTTTCATTTCTTTTTCTCTTTCTCCAATTTTTGTTCCCAATGTGCATTTCCATTTGCAATGCTTAGTCTTAATTTTTCTGAAGTGGATTTCTCCTCATCATATTTCTTGTTGCTCTCATCTAGCCTTTTCTTTAATTCATTCATTCTAGTCTCATTTTTCTTATCCTCTTTGCTTGTTGATGTAGAGGTATATTTTCAATTCTTTTTTCTAATTAATTTCTCTTGTTATCTGTTGCTTTCCTCTTTGCTTTCTCATTTGCTAGGTCTTCTTGTAACTTTTCAATTTGAGTCTGCAACCTTTTTTTTCTCTCTATCTTGCTTTAGAAATGATGTGTACACCAATCCATTGTTCTTCTTTGATACATTAATTTTGTCACTATTTCTAAGTCAAGAAAAATCCAATTGAAAATTTTTCACCTCAAATTCAGATGGAGCCATCTGATTTTTTGGTTTGTTTTAAACTGTAGGAATGAGAATTGTGTACTCAATGATTTATTTACTTGTGTAAAATGTGGGTAATACCATGGTTGTTGTAGGCTCTGAAGTTAGAGAAGAAATACTCTCCATTAGTTGCTTCTTTTATTTTTCATTGAATTCTTATTTCTTTTTAAACTATTCAATGTAATCAAAACTTGGGGATGTAGGAACAATGGAATGCTTGAATGGTGAATGAATAGGAGTACTTTTCATTGCTAATGATGTCATAATGAGACTAACTAGCATTGGGGGAGTGCCTGGAAATAAATTCTTTATGGTGGATCCACTGGTAGTGTGACTTGGAGTTGGACCTATCAAAATCCTTTGCATCTTCTGTATGCCTTCATCACCTAGTGTTTTTGTGGTATATTGTGTTTTTGTCCTCTTGTGTGGTATTTTTTGTTGTAGCACATATTGACCACTACTAGTACTACTACCCATACCATCGCCACTAGAGGTAGTACTAGTTGCACTAAGCCCTCCACCATGGGCATGTCCTAGTTGTAATTGTGTCTGACCATGAGGATGAGGATTTGAACTTGAAGCTCTAACAAATTGACCTATATACCCTATGTCTATTTTTTCACCTCCAACCCTAAGGAAAAATTTATCAATTGGTTTTATATGCTCTACATCTATTACCATCCAAGGGCCTTGTCTTTGGGACCCCAAAGGACCTCCTTCATAGCCCATTTTTTTAGCTATGGCTACTCCTGTAGTAAATGCTTCTTTTGTGGCCTCACTTAAAACCAAGTTTGAAATTGGCATGGATTTCTTCTTCCCTATCATCATTAGATTCATCATCACTTTGTTCATCTTCTTGTTCATTCAGATGCTCTATATTCCATAAATTTCTAAACTCAATATTTTCCTCATTATCTCCATACTCTATAAGAGCTCTTGGATCGCCTAGCTCCTTCCTCATGACCTTGAAAGGTAGTAATTTTTTATCATGACCAATTTTTTTCTACAACTTCCTTCTCTAGAGAATTTCGCATTTTTACTCTACTAGATGGTTTATGACTTTTTTCATAAAAGTTGTTGTACCTCCTAATTGTCTTTCGATGCAATGCCAAAATTTTTGCTAACAATTGTTCAAAAGAAATATCATTCTCAACAAAACTTTTCTCCATTGCTACTTTGACCTCATCCCAAGAATCCTTGTTTCTCAAGTTTTCTAGCAAGGGTTTACTTTGACGTTGAATTCTACTTCCAACATTCTTATTGAGCACAATCATTGATTTAATGGTGTCACATGGATCATACTGCCAGTGATAGATAACATCAAAATCAAAAAAAATCAAAAGATCATGTGCCACACTAAATTCTTTTCTCTCGAATGTGATCCCTCCACATGAAAAAGGTAAATAAGGAAATAAGGTATTCTTTCCCTGACTGGTAAAGTGTCTTTCATCAGTACTACACATCTACCTTACATATTCCAGAGCAAAAAAACTTTCTATTACATGTATTGAAAGTTTGTATGGTTGTACTTTCGATGCATAAAATCTTAGCACAGTATATTCTTCCATTAAGTACCAATCAACCAATTGTATTTCTTTCCCTAGTTGAATGTAGTTTCTAAATGACATAGGCAATCTAGGCATTGGAGTATTTGTAATTGCTTGATGCAATGGAGCCAAAATGTAGTCTACAAAATGATTGTAGTTCTTTCGAGAATCATGCGTCCTTATCACAATGGTCCATTCATATACTGGAAGTGGATCCATTGTCTTTTCCTCAACATTACTATAGGATTGAATCTGAAGCTTGTTGGTCTGAAACATTCCTCTAAATTTGAATAGAAAAAGATAGCACAAGTAGGTTGTGATCCTAAATGTCCTAGTGGAACCTCCTTTAATCATTAAAAATTGTTTATGCATGGATTCTACAATATTCCAATAAACTTATATTTGACATGTGGAATATGATAATGCATATTATATACCATTTCAAGGAGGCTTGCACCCACTTCCAAATCGCTATCCAGTCTCAGGAAAAATCCTAGCATGGAAATAGTATCCTGAGCCCATGGTTTAAAAATATCCAAATCATAAGGAGGCTTATGATCGCCTTTCAATTTTTTTCTATCCTAAACTATTCTATTAAAGAAATATTTTTTCTCCTTTTCATCCACTGCTTCATAATCACTAGCAAGCTTTTCTAGGCCAATGTGGACATTTCCAAATTCTTCGGTTGTAAACCCCAAGGCCAACACTTTTCCAAGTTCTTATGTATTAATGGATAACAATTATTCTTTGTTATCTTTATTAACAATTTCTCTTTTTTTGTCATCATAATTTAGGGCACAAACCATGATAAACTATGGGCAAGGGAAAACCTCATATAACATCATGCACCCTAATCCACTTACCCACAGTGCACTAAAACAATTAACTTGCATTTTCTTTCAATCCTTATTCTGAGATGAAAATATAAGTTTTGAGGTACGCCTACCATAGGTTTCAAGATCATAAATATAATGGTATTCATTAATGAAACCTGGATTTTTAAGCAATTTTTCATAATGTATTTTTTTATCTGAAATTGCTCTAGTGGTACTGCTACTAGTGGTAGACATGTCGATACAATCAACAATGTGAAATTTATGAATTCCCTATTAGTCCTTAATCTTTCTTAATTCTTAAGCCTCTTAACCCTAAACCTAAACTTCAAAGTTTCATACAATAATATTTTAAGAAATTTCAAATGATGAAACATAGCCACAAGAATTCTTTAACTTACCCAGATTTTGAATTCTAATTCTTGAAGTTGAAACTAGGTTGAAACTTGAAACTAGGTTATTGGAATGAATTTGTTGGAAGTGGGACTATGGAACCTAGAACAGGGTGGTGCACTGCAATGAGCAAACTGAAGATTGAAATCTCCCTGTGTGATGACCCTCTGACTTCAAAATAAAATCACTTAGCAATAGAAAGTGCTATTTTTTTTAATATTAAAGTGAATGAAACCAAAACATCTATTTGTTACTTATGGACTACACAATTCACAATTAGGTAGTACATGCCACATCACTGACATCATTTAAAACAATCCATTAATGATTTACTCATGCATTGAAAACAAATTCTAAACTGTTGATCTTTCTTAATCTAATGGTTATAGGGTGATTCCAGAGGTTTAAATTTGCAAGCCTAGCACTCTATGCATTTCATTCTGGAATGCAACTACAACCATATGTCAAATTTTCATCGAATAGTTGAGTAATTTATGATATAAATAATAAACATAAAACATGTGTTTTAGATTTACTTTAAACTTTAATGTACTAGAATTGACATCAAGGCCAAGGGGCTAAAAAATTAACGTTGCAAAGGCCTTAATAAAATGAACTACAATGTCACAATATTAGCACATTCCACAACCATTAATAGCACTTAACTTTCAAAGGACTTAATAAAATGAATTACAATGTCACATTAATAACACAACCATTTATTTTATTACAACTGAATTACAATATCAAATTATTACATAGTACAAATAAAAATGTAAGCGCAAGCACCAAGCTTCTACTAGACTGCTAGTGAAAATTTGAAAACATAAATGTGATACATGTATCTCTGAAAATAAATGGAACTTTTCAGGTCAACCATGAGCTCTACAAATAAACACATGGGACTTGTTGGGTCAGCCATGGTCTTTAGAAATAAATGCATGGGGAAAGGGGGCCCAATCAAACTTGAGAAATTGGAGCTGTGAAGATACAAAATGTACTTATCCCCTTTCAAAACCAAACTCATGCAGAAGATGACGGGTTGTATAATTTCTCCCATGCAAAAGATTATTACTAAAAATAAATGCATGGGGCTTGCCTAGTAGGCCATGGTGACTTAAAATAAATGCAAGGGACACTCTTGGCCATCGCTACAGATGATGAGGAGTAGTAAAACTACTCCCATGCAGAAGATGAGCACTAAAAATAAATTCATGGTAATTTCCCGGGCAACCATGCAGATGATGAGGGGTAGTAAAACTGCTCCCATCTTCTACTTGCAGCTTCAATGCACTAGGATAGCACTTATCTCCATTGGATTTCCTCATCCTAGTTCAAAACCTGTCTAAGAAGTTAGGTGAACCAAATCAACTTCTTTCCAATTCCACCCATTCTGAACTTGAACAAAATTGGTCTTTTACTCTATAACTACATAACTAGAGGTAGGCGAATTTAGAGCATCCCCAATAATACTGCATCATCTTCTTCCTAAATCCTTATTAAGTTATTAACCCTATAAAATGAAAACCCTTATGACAATTAAATGAATTATTTTAGTTGTGCTCACTATCCTTATTTATGGGCCAAAAGTGTTGCCAAAAGTGCCACTACCAGCCTGGTCCCTTGTACACCTCATGTGTGTCACGTGTGAGGTTGTGTATAGTTACTACTAATTAGTAAGTAATAATTATGAACTTAATTGGTACCTCAAGTTGGCTACATGCAAATTTTAAAACTATACCTCAAGATGACAAGCTGTCAATTGTCCAAATTGATAGTGCTACACAAGTTGTCGATTGTCAAAATCACTGGATTATTGACATCATCATCTATGATTCTATAGTACATCATGTAGTTTTCAATATAAAGCCATCCAATCAATCACTCTGGCTATTCATATGGCATTAATTTGTGTTGTCGCCCAGTACCATAGCCAAATTGATAATTTCAATAGAATAAATGAAAGGTAGAGTACTTCGACGCATTGAAAAGAGAGCATTAAATGTCTCATTTTACCTTAATCATTATCAATTTCCTAATAAGTCACAATTAATTTTTCTCACTTCTAATCAAAACTATATGTTCATAATTACTATTAGTTTTAAAGGCCACATTTAACATTTTTATATTGATCAAAGCAAAAGGGATTTACAAGAATGGAGCCATGAAAATCATTTTAATTTAAGTAGCTATTGCGATAGACTGAAGAACATAGTACATAACTAGTGTGGCCAAAAAGCCACTAACCATGACAAAAACTAGACACAAAGTACATATTATAAGAACCTTAGAACTGTTACATTGTACAATAAAATATAGACACATGACACATCACACAATTCATTACTAAATTTTTTTATAACATTAGCTGAGGCCATCAACAAGCTGTTTGAGTATAACATGAATTGAATTTAACAAATTAAAAGCATAGAAGAAAAGCAAATCACCCAAAACCTTCCTCCAAAACTCTAGACTCTTTAATGATTCAGTTTTTTTATCACATAGTAGACCCCATCTCATATTAACTAGGGCAAGAGCCTATGTTGTAGAAGCATGCAATTCCACTTTCCTGAAGAATACACCAACAAGCACTAATCCACTTTCAAAATTGTAATGCTCCAGCGCCAACTCCAACGAAGAAATAGAATAAATGAAAGGCAGAAAATAACATATTTCCAACATCTTAACCAAATCTTTATCAAGAAAAATTTCCATGCAATTGGAAAAGAAAGACGTAGCTACCTTAGAAGATAGAGCATGAGATTTTTTCTGAAGCCATTCCCTACCCACAATTATTCTTATAGCATCCTCAACCTGCACACAAGGAATTGTAAAAACCATACCCAAATTTCATTTGTCGTATGCATTGTCCCTTATTTTCTCCCAAAAATATTTGGGTAGCATGACACGCCATGAAGACTCCATAATATCTTAGTTAAATTGAGAATAGAGAAGAAATAAATCAATGCCAAATATATTATAAATGATATGAAGAACATCAAGTTGGTGAGGTATATATAGAATAATAGAAGATAGCACAAGCACAATCAGTATGACATCACACTTTTCATTTTTAATTCACCACTATCATTGATGTGACAATTAACATTTATTTCAACACTTGAATTCTTAAAAATAGGTGCTTGAAATGTATGCCCAGGACAGATGACAAGATGGCTACATAGTGCACATGCAAAATAAACTATAATAATAAAGTTATTTTTAAAATGGGGACATCATTAGGTTGACGAGACTCGAGCGTCGGGATTAAAGAGTTAAGATTTAAGGGTTTTTCATAAAATATTTTGGTCTGACTTAGGAAATATTAAAAGGTAAATAGGAGCATGATGACCAACAAACTTAAATAATTAATAAAATATCAACCATTGACTTCTAAAAATCTCATGTTTCTAGTGTTATTCTGGAGGTTTCAGTTTGCAAGTCTAGTACTTCAAGGATTTATTTTTGGAATGCATCTATAGCTGTCCATTAGAAATTCATTGAACGGTCACTCTTTTAAAACAAACTTTATGCACGTGCATAATTTAAAATGGGGACATCGCTAGGTTGATGAGACTTGACCCTCGAGACTAAAGAGTTAATATTTAAGGCTTTGTCATAAAATATTTTTGTCTGAATCAAGAATTATTAAATGGTAAACAAGGTTACAAGAGCATGATGATTGACATACCTAAATAATTAATAAAATCTAAACCATTGATTTCTGAAAATTTAACGGTTCTAGTGTTATTTTGGAGGTTTCAATTCACAAGTCTAGTACTTCAAGGATATACTTCTAGAATGCAACTATAGTCGTCAAACGAAAATTCATCGAACGGTCCTTTTAAAAAACCTTTATGCATGTGCATAATTTAAAATGGGGACATTGATAGGTTGATGAGACTCAACTCTCAGGATTAAAGAGTTAAGATTTAAGGCTTTGTCATAAAATATTTTGGTATGAATTAGGCAATATTAAATGGTAAACAAGAGCACCGATATTTAAATGGTAAAATATTTAATGGTTCTAGTGTAATTCCAGAGGTTTCAATTCACAAATGTAGTGCTTGAGAGATATACTTCTAGAATGCAACTATAATTGTCCATCAAAAATTCATCGAACAGTCATGGTCCATAATGTCGCATGGTTACTGAAATTTGAAACACTAGAACCAAAGTCTAAAGTTTCAAAGTTTTTGAAATGTCTGACCCACTAGCTACAAAGCTGACCAAGAAAGACTTGCAACTAAGGTTAGGAAAAGCACCAAAACCCTGACTTTGGTGAATTAAGATAGGAAAGGTGGAAACTAAGGTCAGGAAAAGCACCAAAACCATGACTTTGGTGAATTAAGATAGGAAAGGTGGGAAGGATGGTGCTTTTTTGAAGTGAGGATCATGAGAATATTTTAGCAAGTGGACATGATTGGAGGATCGATGTTTAATTAAGATCGGTATGTGCAGAGTTTGGAAAATTATTACCTCTCGACCCTCGATTAGTGAAGTTAATAATAGAGTTTGGTGTGGAGAAGAAGGAACATAGAAAGTTTGAAAGAGTGGTGGTGGTGGTGGTGTAGCTATAGTAGTTTTCAAATGGAGGTCAAATTCACTTTGTGTTCAAGGAGGTAATTAAACTCATTTTTGGTGAAGATTTTGACAAAATATTAATGGGTATGCTTTTATTCATTGATGGGAGGTTGGTACAAAGTGTGTAGATGATTTTGGGGAAATCCTTTGGAAATATGAGGCATAGATATAGAACTAACATGGATGTATACTCCTTGATTATATCATGAAGATTGGACTTGGGAGAATCAACAAGCATAGTGAGAGAAGTGATGGAGATGATTGTGCATTGGGATCTCTTGGAAGAATTAGAATCAATACATGAATGAGTAGTTCCAGGTGAAGGTTTCAACATCTGGGAAGGATTTGAAAATGTGGAACTGGAAGGGGCAGAAGGATGCATCCCTTTCATGCGTTGGCTAGAGGATGAGATTAAAAATCAATGTAGGAAAGATGCAAGGTTAGGTTGGAAAGCATTGAAGCTTTTTATAGACCTGATGAAGGTGGAAGTAATTATAGCACATGCAAAAGCAGAGGAAAAGTGCATGGAAGCAAAGGTGAAAGTGGAGGAAAAGCGTATGAAAGAAAAATGATAGAATGCGAGGAAGTGGAAGATGAAAGGCAAAGCAACAAGGAAAGTTGGTTATTAAATGGTATCACTAGTTGAATTTGTAGTTTTTGTAGGGTTTTTGTAGAATTAATGCAAGACTAGTACTAAATTTCTGGCTTGTTGAAATATGTAAGGTAGATACAAATAGTTGTGAACTAGTTTTAGTTGGGCAAGGTTACTTTTTCTATTATGAAGCATGTTAAGATGCTTTTTTGAAAAAAATGTTATAGATGTAGGTGATTTTTGGATGCTTGATGAAAACAATGAGGCAAATAATCTTTATTTTCATGCAATTTTTTTATTAGTTTGATATTATGTTTAATTCACCAAATTTTTTTCTTAATCATTTGAAAATAGGTTTAATTCACCAATGAATTTTATTTTTTAGTTTGAAAAAAAGTTTTAATCACCAACAAAATTATTTTTTCTAGTTTGAAAATAGGTTTAATTCACCAATCGAAATATGATTTTAATTGCCAATGGAAATTTTTTAGTGGTTTTAAAAAATTTCCATTTCGCCAGGATTTTCCACAGACTTCTAGTGATTAGAAAAGATTTTCCAATGGACTTTTTATTTTCAAAAAATAAATAAATAAATTGCCACTAAAATTACTATTTTTATTGGGATGTATACAATATTCACTAGGATTTAACACCTTCTGCAAGGAGGGGGTTTCTTAAAGTATTCCCCAGTCCCATCCAGGTGGGACTAAGTTTCCATCTTGGCAACTTAGTCCCATTTGGGCTATTTTTGAGGTTCAAGCAGGAAAAATTGGGTTTTAAGTTTAGTTTTCCTCCATGTTGGCCTTGAAGATCAAATTAATAGGAATTTTAGGTGGATTGCCTATATAAACAAGCTTTAAACCCTAATTCATAATTCATTCATCATTCACTCATCATTCATTATCCATCTAAAGCAAGTTAGGGTTTCAACATTCTATGTCATCAAGATAGCTTTCTAAGGCATTTAGGGGCAGATTCTTCATCCATTGTTGTAGAAATTCAAGATCTATAATCATGGAAAGTTTCTAATCCCTTCATTTCATGTTCATGCTTCATATTATTTCTTCATTTGGTTTAATTACCTAAAAGGGGATTGACCAAGGAAAACCCCTATTCCCTAGCATTCAACATTTTTCTTTCTTTCATTGTGTGTGTTAGGTCTCAAAAATGTTGGTTTAACATGACTAGAGGTTGCCAAGCTCTTGATACATTTTTTGGCTAATGTATAAGGTCAAATGATGAATTTTAATCTTCTACTCTTTAGGCTCTTCTAGACCTCGGAAGTTATACCTACGTGAATGAAGTAGACTTGAATTGTGTATTTCTTCCCTAAGCAGTCTATCCACAATGGAAATTGGGAGTGGCGAGATGAAATCCTAATTAGTATGAATTGCATAAGCAATATCAAGGTAAAATATGTTTAGTTAACATATGTAAAAATAGAATTTGATATGATAAAACTAAATAAAAAATGGGTGAAACAGTGCCTTGTAGGGTAAAAAAAAGTCTGATAAAAGTCTAAGATGAGTGGCTTCTATTTTGGCATAAATTCTAATTGTTTGGCATATAAATATTAGTTTATAACTTGTATAAACATGCAAGAATTTAATTCCTAGATTCTTCTTAGTGATCCAAATGACACTTCCAAATTACTATGAATGACTAAAAGGATTTAATCTTTTCTTGAAAGAACTAGTTAATCATACCACACAAATACAACAAATGTGCATCGATAAATTGAGTATATACTTGATATATCAATTTAAATAATAGAGAAACATCAACTTTGGAGACAACCTAATAATATCTTCTATTAATTCAACAAACAATTTATACCAACATAATGCCACCAAATAAAATATTTTTCATTAACTTCTTCAAATTTTACACGTGTCCTAGTCTTTTGTGATGTAAACATTGTAGCTATCCCTATTTCCCTATTTTCTTCTATCTAATATAATAACTACTTCTTTTGGTCTTGGTCTCTCATATTTATATGAGAGGAAACAAGCTTCAAACCAAAGGTCATGTCTTTTGGTAACGAAACATAATTTTATGAAATATAACTGAAATAACTAAACAACAAACATGTGCTCCAATCCATTAGTCTTCGAGTAAAAAGCTTGTGGTCAGCTAAGACGTGTGTAAAGATTTTTACTTTATGATTAATCATCCTTCGTGATGCTGATGATCAGTCCTCATCTAAGCCTAGATACTTTTCCTACCATTTTCTTATTGTCAAATCATTTGGCCATTTCATCTCTTGTGCAACAATCAAATTCATGAGATGACTGGGTATGTGCAGGATCATCATGGAAAAAACAAGCCCTTAAGTGGGAAAAAATTTAGAAAAATAAAAGTTAGGCAACTTGACGTAAAAATTTGAACAAGTTATCTATTTTATTTGAAAAATATTTAAGAATAGAATCTATAGAAAATTGAATGTAGTTTCTAAACTACTAGCTTTTTTTTTTAAATCTATTTGGTGCAAATTTGAAATTTCAATGCCGTAGTACTTAAATTTCAAGGAAAAAAAAGTAGGTGTCTGTCTAAAATGATAATATTTTTTTATAAGATTTTAGATATAAGTAGGTTTAAGTCTTAGAGGGGCTTGAGGATCTCTTTGTGTTGCCTTGTAGAGAGTAGTTAAAATGTGATAAGTAGGCTGCCACCTCTTCTGGAGTTCCACTAAGATAGGGGAATTCACATTTATCTATTCCAAAGCTTTAACTAGATTGCTAAAGTTTTCATGTAATCTCGAACCTAGTTTTTCTTTCAATATTTCAATTCTATGCTCCAATATTTTCCTCAGGGTATCCAAGATGTGATGCTTCACTTCTTCCATATTGTACTTCTTTAGCTGATCAATTTCATTTTTCATCTGTTGAATCTACGGGTCTTCAACTTGAGTAGGTGGGTGTTAAACAACTATCACATCTCCCCTCACTGTTGTTGCATTTTGTAATTATTGTTTCACCTTGACATTTTCAATGAACAATTTATTTACTTCAGCATTTGACAATTTATGTCTTTTCTCATATTCAGTTATTTTCTTCTCCATCTTCTCCACTACATCTTTGGTAAAATTTCTAAATGCATAGTTATGGTTGCAGCCTCTATTGGGGTTGTATCTTTCATTTTCCTCACCATGGTTGACCCCCTCATCTATTGTACCACACCTAAGAGTCTGGGATTCCTTATACTCTTTTAGTTTGTCCATAAGGAAAAGGTTTGAGTGGTAGGGTTATACCCTATTTTTGATACACCTTCCTCTAAGTCCAACTTTGCAACCAAAATTGGATCATCTTGTCCTCTAATTTGGTCCAAAAGAAACACCTTGGACAATTCCATCCCTGGTATGGTCAACATAAATTAATCTTCAGTACTAACTGTCTTGCTTCCTTGGGTGTAATATTGATATTATCAATATTTAATTCTACCAATGTTTGGGCCTGAACTTCAGCCTTCTTTGCATCATTTGCTCCTATGAGATTGTTCTTTAACCTTTCATCAAACTGCTTCATTTTCAACTTGATCTAAAAATATTTAAATTCATTACTTGAATGAAGTTTTCATCCTCCATAAATCTTAGAGAGGAAACCACTCTCTCATCATATTGAATCTTATGTACAGATTCTCCTGATATCCTGATTTTAGGATCATGGGGCTTCTGAGTTTTCTATTACTCTAGTACCTCTTTCATCTTAGTCAAAGTCAATATTGCTTCCTATTCCTCATCACTCAAGCCATAATCAACTAATAAATCAATTTTCTATTTCTTGGTCAGGTGTTCATGTGTGGGAGATGGAGGAGAAGGATGCACAAGTGATGGGGGTGGTGTACGAGATGTGGATGCCTCTTGTGATGGTTGTTGGGGATGTGGAACTAATCCTTCATCTTAGGACATCTTATAAAATTCATCAAATTTTCCAAGGACCAACTACATCCTTTTTAGAAGATTAGGTTCATCAACAAAAAACCACTTGAAATTCTTATTTTTCTCCTTCTTTTACTCTTCCCATCTCTTCATTATTATCCATCTACTTCTTGTTTGAAATAAATCAAAAAAATATACTAAATTCCTTATTACATCTTCTTCAGGGTCAAAAGCATGAGATATGGCCCTCTTTGTAAACAAAATCCTTTTGATGATATTAATGTAACCCTTTGGGTGACATACTCTTTCTTTTCTAGACTTGAGGGGATAATTGACCCTCATGTATCTTTGTAACTCCTCTAGCATGTTTGATCCAATAGACAACTTCTCAAATATTGTAAATCAGGAAATAATGTGCCTTTTTTCTGATTCCTCATTAGATCATGCTCCTTCCAGAGCATCTATCACATGAACTCCAAAAAGAAAATTCTAGCAGGCACAAATTTTTGCAAAATATGTGGTACCTGGTCACAACCATCCACCCTGATGATAGTATGTTGTGGCATTAAGAACCAATCAACATAACTATGTGTATAGCCTTGGTCTAGCTTGTATTACATTGGTGTCATGACATTCATCAAAGACTGTGGCAACCTTGGTGTTGAAAAACCAAGGGAAGCAATTATTCTAACAAAAAAATCATCTCTAAATGCAACAAATTCACATTCATTTCACCTATTTTCCCATACGTAGCACCAATTTTGTACAGGGAGTCTAACTCCATTCTCTTGTGTTCATAAATTCATCTTCTTAGTCCATTTTGTTTCATTTTGATACAAAATCAAATGAAAAATAAAAGAATACTTTCTAAAAGACATGGGGGCCTTAGCCTTCTTGGCCTGCAATAATCCTTTATGAATTTTTTCTTCAATCATAGAAGCAAAATAAAATTCAATATTTACATCCGGATGCTAAATGATCATTCCCATTCTCATCAACCCTATTGACATGTTATCCTATGCATCTATTCCAAGAACCTCACACAATGCATGATATGTATTTTTGAAGTAAACCTAAAAATTAGATATAGGAAAAGGTTCCACTTTTGAGGAGAGGATGGGAATTATCCTGTTGTTATCATGCCTTTTCATGTGCAAGGGGAGCTCATCACTCCTATAAGTTCTCCTGAATATTTTGTATTCCTGTTCCAACTTCTGCAAATTCACTTCTATAACAGCTTGTTAGTTTAGGTTGAAACACTTAATAATGGCTTCCCTCAACACATCTACCAAACAACCACCATCTAGGAGCCTTAAAATCTTTGTTGGGGCATGGTATCTATTGGAAAAGGCTTTAATTAGCTCAATATCAATGAAAACATTTGGAACTATGAATTTGGCCAAGTCAAGAGTCCACGGGTTTGATGTTGGGACCTTGTCATTTCTATTCCTATAGAAAATACTAGTATAAATTCCACCCAGACTGAGGAATAATAGGGTTCTGACACCCCTGAGCTGTATCTCAAAAGACCTTCTTTGGACCCTTATCTACTAACCTGAGTAGTAAACTAAGCAATGGATACTACAAAGATGGTTTACTAGCTTTAGGTTCATCCTTTTTAACTCCTATTTCTGATTTCTTTGGCGCCATTGCTATAAAATCAAAGAGTGATGAATAGAGCTTACCCAAAATATAGTTTGCTTCTAGAGAATTCCCTTTAATTCTACACCTCAAGCTCATCTTCACTTAGCCTATATTACTATGAATGAGAAATATCAATCTACTTTGTTTATTACCACACCAAGCCGCATTACCTCTTGAATCGTAAATTCTCATCATTCTAATCTTTTGCATTGAGTTCAATTTCATATTTTGAAGTTGATTTATGTGACTGTCCTACTTTAAATGTTTCAATGGCTGCTTACCGCATTACCTCGCATCACTTTTCACCCCCTTGTGGTACCATGGTACATATTGTTATTTTTCTTTAGAATACCGCACTACCGCGCACCATTTTTGTTTTCATTGTGGTACCGCAGTGTACCCTTAGTTCATATTATACCACTCAACCATGGACTACCTTTCTCCTCCCTATGGTATTGTGGTGTCCTTTCATTTATTTACTTTTTATATTGCTTTACCTTGTGCTATATTCTAAGCTTCCATGTACTATTATTCTCAAGTATACTGCTCTACCATGGGTCTTGTTCCAACCCTGTGCGGTATAGCAGTTTCCTTTTACACCAACTCAAATAGAGATTTACCAATTGCCCTTTTTATATTTATTCATTCAACCCACATAGCCATCCTTAACTTTGAGTCCCAAGACTTCTTGTTTCCATCTAACATCCTCCTTATGATTTTCAAGAGAATTTTTTTGTTAGATTCTACCTCACTATTTGCTTGTAGGTGGTAAGGGGTAGTATAAGAAATAGTAATACCATATGTGTTGCAGAAACTCTTAAATTCATTAGACCTAAAACACATCTCATTGTCTATGATCAATCAAACTGGTGTACCAAATCTGGATATGATATTCTCCATCAGGAAATTTATTACTACCTTACTGGTTACTTGTTTTGTTGGGATTGCCTCTACCCATTTAGTAAAATAATCAATAGCTACTAATATCCATTTAAGTCCCCCACTTTAATTTTCTTGTATTTCACCAATAAAATCAATTCCCCATTGGTGAAAAGTGGATTCTACTTGCAAAGGTCTGAGTGGTAATGCTCCTTGATACTTCATCCTTCCTGAGAATTTTTGGCAAGCTTCACACTTCCTCACATATGAAAAAAATAATTGAAAACCTTAGGCTAGTAATAGCCTACCCTAAGAATTTTGTGTTGTTGTTTTAGTAGAATAATGGCCTCCACACACTCCCTCATGCATCTCCCTCAAGACATGTCTTTCCTATGATTCATTCAGACACAGTAACAATACTCCATCTATGATTTTTCAAAACATATCACCTTCTATGAAAAAATATTTAGATGCTTGTAGTTTCAATGTTGTCCTTTGATTATCATCCAATCCTTTAGGGAATTTCATGTGCCTAAGATAATACACTATATTAGTATACCAAGAAGTATGTTCAATGCTTGCAACTGCACCATCCTCATTTTCTACATTATAGATTTGGTTAGCTTCAATTTTTATTTTTGTCATTAGTTTGGCAAAAACCTATCCCCTTACTAACTTGGTGATCTGAATTTCTCATATTAAATTCTTGGATCTTATTTATCTATCTACATCCCTGTCACTTCTATTTGCACCAAAATATCCTTCACAATTGCATGTGGCACATATACAATTACTTTGGATCCAACTAGATATGGTATGAAAGATTTTGTTTCTTTGACCAATGCATATGCTTGTTTCTCCATAATATCATACTTTAATTCTACCCACTGTAGTGATTTGCTAAAGAAGGGCATAGGTTGCTCATAGCCTTCATCGTTCTTCTGTAAGATAACAACTGCTATGGTGTGAAACGAGGAAAAAGATAATATTTGAAAAGGTTTGGTAAAATCAATAATTTTAGAATGGGGGCTTATTTGATAGATTTTTTGATGGATATAAAGGCTTCTAGAGCTTATGTATTCAAATCTATCTTTTCTCACTTTTTCAACATTTTGGATATGGGTTTAACAATTTTATCAAAATTTGAGACAAATCTCCTGAAAAAATTAATCTGCCCAAAAAATGATTGAATGGCTTTGATAGTTTTGGGAATGAGGGTTTTATCTATAGATTCTACTCTTTTAGGGTCTATCCTAATACCTTCTTTTGATACAATATGTCCCAAAAGCTTACCCTCTATGATAGAAAAATGACATTTTTTAGGATTAAGATTGATACCATATTCTGAAGCTCTGATGAATATCTTCTCCAAGTGTTTCACATGATCTTCTACCCTTTTAGAATAAGTAGAGTTCATCTTGATAGACTACCATTATAGCATTGACTAAATATGCAAATGCCACATCCATGGCCCTTTGGAAAGTTTCCCTTGCATTTGTGAGGTCGAAGGGTATTCTTTCATAGACATACGTTCCACATGGAGTAGTAAAGGTTGTCTTATATTGCTTAGACTCTTTAACTTTAACCTGATTGTAGCTAGAAAATCCATCCATTATTGACAACAACTCACACCCTGTCACTTTATGTAGTATGGCTTCCATATTTGGGAGAGGGTAATTATCTTTAAGGGAGACAACATTCAAGTTTCTAAAATCTAAAAACAATCTCATAATTTTTCCTTCTTAGTGGGACCAAGTTTGAGACCCATGTTGAATGTCTAATGGGCTTGATAATTCCTCCATCTCCGATTTTTTCCAATTCCTCTTGCATTTTGGGCTCCAAGGTTGAGTTGATGGGCCTTTGCTTCTGCCTAAACAGTTTTGCATCTAGATTTAAAGGAATCTCATGTTAGAATAAGTCTTCCCTGTAGGCCTTAATATCCTCATAAGACCAAGCAAAAACATGCTTGTACTTCCTCAACAATTTAACCAACATTTTCCTTATATTTGGACTTATTTTCTTTCTAATATATACCCTTTTTGGTGCTAACTCAATCCTTAGATTGATTTCCTCAATACCTTCTCTCTTGACTGGTGTTTCCTTCATGAGAGAATGGTCATTTCCATCATACACCCTTTCTAAAGCCACAAGCCCTCTGGAAAGTTTGTTAGTTTTTAACTGAACAACTTCTTTTCCAAATCAATCTATTTTCCATATACTTCCTCTAGAAAAGCATTGAAATTGATCTCCTGAGCTTGATACTGATCTATGCAATGAAGAAAATTTATGAGGTTAGTATCATCATTGAAAACTTTCTAGCTATATACATTGTCAGGGATAGTAGGTATTGTTTTAAATTCAAATTGGGATACTCTAGCCAAGGTGCTATCATCTCTTCTCAGGGCTACATTAGCTAAAAAAAATTCCATTATGTTCTTTGACCTATCTATCCATTCAATGGAGAAAGCATCAAATAATTCAATTGTATCCCATACAACATTCCTATATTGTTTCAACCTTTTGTGTTTTGTAGAATATTTTGACCTGACTTGTGAAACAACTAATTCAAAATCTCCCAAAATGATTAGTAGATTAATCTTATGTTTAACAACCATATTTAAACCAATTTGTAGGGCCTTGTATTCTATTATATTGTTAGTACACTCAAAATTCAGCAAAAATGAATATTTGAATGTGATACCTTCAAGAAATATAAAATCTACCCTAGCCCCATTGCCTTCCTGACTACATGCTCCATCGAAATACATCTTCCACATGTCATTCTAATTTTTGGAAACATGTTTGTCAATTGGATCAATATTGACTAGTTTAGGTTGGGAAGGTTGTATTCTAAAACTTGCTAAATCTACATAATAGAAGAAATTTAATTGATCCTGAGGCACATGATCTACAATTTGATTCATCCTTGTTTCTCTATATAACTTGACTTCTTCACCATTTATAGGTATGGTGAGATAAGACAAATAAAATTGTACATTTCCTCCAACTATTGCAGTCCACTTCCTTGACATGAGCATTCCAAAATGAGGAAGTGTATCAATCACAATTATATCAATGTTATATACTGCTTGTGGATAAGAAGTCAACTTCACCTCTACATCTTTCATTATCCCTACCACTAGAATAGGTATGTTATCCATTGCATAGCACTTGCCACCATTAGTATCCATAGACATCCCCAATTATTTCATGACTCCAACTTGCATAATTTTGATGGAAGCATCTAAGTCTATCATAAAATTTCTCACCAATTTATTATTTATAAGTAGTGTGGTAAAAAATGGATCAATTTGTGAAGGATTCACTGTAGCATCACCAAGACAAACCTCTATCTAACATTCACCTTTTCCTACTTATTATTGATCTTAGTAATCCCCTTGTTCTTAGAAGTTGTTTTTTTATCATTCCCATTTGATATTAATTGAATAGCATTGTCCATATACTCCTTAATTTTTATTATTTCAAGTAGTGGGACATACATTTTTACCTGGGATAAACCTTGTGTGAAGTCAAAAGAGGCACTTTCTATTTTGATCATTTTCTTCTACTCTAGTGACTCTCCTTTAGTTTCCTCCTTTTCTTTTTTTCTCTTTTGATCATACTTTTTCTTTTCCTTATGCAATTCTTTCCTTTCCTCCATATGAACATGCTTTTGTTCAATATTATCAGGCTGCTTATTTTCTGTCTTTCTTGAGACTCCCGGTGGTTCTTTCTTATCCTTCACAAATACCCCTCTTGGAACACCTTCATTTTCATTTACTATTCTATTTCTCAACCAATATTTTCTTTTGTCTTGCTCTACTGCAATGATGGTTAACCTTTTTATCTCTTCCCCAGTGGGTCTCCTTATATTTCATTGAGGTGATGCACCAAAAGGGTATTGTTCATCACTGCTTTCTTCATAACTAGAAAATACTTGCTATTCTGCCATATGAATATTGTATTTTTGGTTAAAAACATCATACTGATAGCCTTCTTCTTCCGAAGATGAATATTTCTACTCAATGGGATGAAGAGTGTGGGAAGTTAAATAAATTGTATGATCTCTTTCTTCATTTTCTACTAGCATCTCCTCTTCTTGTACTGATTGAGTAACAATACAATGATTAGGGGAATGTGGAAAGTCACAAACTGAGCACCAGGGATTAATTTTTACCATGTATGCTCCTCGCTTCTTCAATGGATCATGAGTCTCTTTGTTTTTAGGTCTATCCATCATAGGCTTTCCGTCCTTCCAATTTATATTGTAAGGCATGTCATGTAACTTTGGCCTCTCATTTTTACATGTATTTTCTTGCCTATGTTGAGGATTGTTGAATTGTTGGGGAATCCTAGTATTATCTCTCTTACTTATGATCTCGACATCGTTTCTATTATTTTCAATAGTTAGTGTTGTTTTTTGTGCTTCTTCCAGATTCCTATGGCACCTATTCCTAAGCTCATACCCAGGCTTTGGACTGAATTCTTTTAAATAAATGCTTAATGTTGCAGGGTTTGCCAATTTGGATCCAGAAGGTATCTTATTATGCAACTTGGAGAATCTTTGGTTGAATTCATAGACTGACTCATTCTGATATTTCTGGATACTAACCAATTCATGCAAGGAAAACTCTGGTGCACATTGGTTCCCATACTGCTCAAGGAAATGATCATAAAACTCCTGAATGTAATCCATTTAATTTGTAGGTAAACTATTAAACCAATCTCTATCTTATTCAGTTAATGAAATCATAAATAGCCTCATCTGTACATCTTCATACTGCATATTCAGATCTTGAATAAAAGCATTAAAACTCCATAAGTGTTCCTAAGCTATGACCACACCAACTCCTATAAATTTTGGGACAAGGCCTCTCCAACTACTATCCATAGGGTAAGGATATATTTGGAATCATGCTAGGTCAAATTGTCTGATCATAGTTGTGTATTGCTGAGGAGGTGGGTTCTGAGGATGTTGATATTGGTATAATGTATTGTTGTATTATGCATGAGGTGATGGCATTTATTGTTGGCCATGAAGTGGTTGAGCATCTAGATGTTGTGATGGATTTTTTGGTGGAACATTTGGCTATCTATATTGATTCCCTAACTAATACTATTGTGCTTTTGGTGGATTTGAAGGTCCTCCATTATTATTTCCTTTCCCATGAGGTGGTATATATTTAGGGAGGTTAGCCATCTGAGCATTAATTTGGGCTTTCTACAACTTTAAATCTTGGAGCTCTTTTATTGATTGGAGCCTCATTTGTTCATATTTTTCTTTTGTTCTCTCCACTTGTTGTATTTCATATTCCAAGTGTGCATCTAGTTCCTCTTGAGTCCTAAATTCATAATTTTCTTCAGGGGCTACATTGTTACTGGGCTCATTCTAATTTCCTTCCATTCTATGATCATATTCCTATTTTATCTTGACTCTTTCAACCTCAATCCTTGCATTGAATTCTTCATCTTTCTGAGGATCTGGTTGATAGAATGGATTCCTTTTCTCTTCAGGAGTATGAGGTTCTCCTGCTGAGCTATTTTCATTTTTTAATGTACCATAACAATTATATATCTCAAAGTGAGGTTTTGACATTTTATCCTTATTTTTCATGCACATCTCATTAGACACCTTCTTACCTTTAACATTCTTATGTGTCCATTTACTATTGTCACTAGGACCTCCTTTATACAAGGACCTTCTACCATGCATGTTGTGAACTATTGTGATAGTCTGATGTGTACTTTTTTTTATCAAAGTTGCCACTCACTTATGTGGAAGTGATTTTATTCACAGCAGAATCTATGTAAGATTTGTGTCTCTATGACAAAGGCCCTGACTCTGAGTTGACTCCCTAGCAGAGTTTCCAAACTGTTAGGTCTAAAAACATTGGTTTAACACCACAAGAGGTTGTCAAGCTATTGATACATTTTTGGCTAATGTACAAGGTCAAATGATGAACTTGAACCTTCTACTCTTTAAGCTCTGCCAAACCTAGGCAGGTATACCTATGTGAATCAAGCAAACTTGAACTCTGTATTTCTTCCCTAAGTAACCTTTCCACAATGGAAATTGGGAGTGGAGAGAAGAAATATTAATTAGTATGAATTGTATAAGAAATATCAAGTTCAAATATGTTAAATTAATAGATGTAAAAAATGAATTTGATATGATAAAACTAAATAAAAATGGGTGAGACCAGTGCCTTGTAGGGTAAAACAGATTCATATAAAAGTCTAAGATGAGTGGCTTCTATTTTGGTAGAAATTCTAATTCTTTGGAATATAACTATTAGTTTATAACTTGTATAAACATGCAAGAATGTAATTACCAGATTATTCTTAGTGATCCAGATGACACTTCCAAATTACTATGAATGACAATGAATTTAATCTTCTCTCGAAATAACCAGTTAATCATACCACACAAATACAACAAATATGCATCGATAAATTGAGTATATACTTGATATATCAATTTAAATAATAGAGAAACATCAACCTTGGAGACAACCTGATAATATCTTCAATTAATTCAACAAACAATTGATACCAATATAATGCCACCAAATGAAAGATTTTTCGTTAACTTCTTCAAAATTTATACATGTGTCCTTTTATTTTGTGATGTAAACATTGTAGCTATCCCTATTCGCCTATTTTCTTCTATCTAATCTAATAGTCACTCCTTTTGTTCTTGGTCTCTTGTATTTATATGAGAGGAAATAAGCTTCAAACAAAATATCATGTCTTTTGGTAACAAAACATAATTATGAAATATAACTGAAATAACTAAACAACAAACATGTCCTCCAATTCATTAGTCTTCAAGTAAAAAGCTCGTGGTCACCTAAGACCTATGCAAAGCTTTTTACTTTATGATTAATCATCCTTCATGATGTCGATGATTAGTCCTCATCTGAGCCTAGATACTTTTTCTTCCATTTGCTTATTGTCAAATCATTTGGCCATTTGAACTCTTGTGCTACAATGAAATTTGTGAGATGACTCTTCGATCTATTATAGAGAAAATTCCTGACATCTACCATAAATTTCATGTATCCACTGTCTAATATTACAATCCCATCAAGCAAAGAATTAAACCTATCAAGGTTGATATCCCCATCATTTGGTATGTGTGTCAAGCACTGAGAGACCATTTGATCAAATTCACCTTTCCACTCATCCACACCTTTTAGTTGATTATTATCTTTAATGACTAAAGGGATGAAGATGTGTTTTATAGAATGAAATGTATTCCTTCTATTCTTCACCTTCTTCTTCATATCTATTAAATACTTGTGCTCCTCAATTACCCCCTTCACCATTTCCTGAGTAGGTTTAAGTCTTGGAGGGGCATTAGGATCTCTTTGTGTTGCCTTGCAAATAGTAGTTAAAATGTGATAAGTAGGCTGCCACCTCTTATGGAGTTCCTCTAAGATAGGGGAATTCACATTTATCTATTTCAAAGCTTTAACCAGATTGCTAAAGCTTTCATGTACTCCACTTAATTTTTCTCTCAATATTTCAATTCTATGCTCCAATATTTTCCTTAGCGTGTCCAAGATGTGATGCTTGAAATCTTCCATATTGTGCTTCTTGAGCTGATCAATTTAATTTTTCATGTATTGAATCTATGGGTCTTCATCTTGAGTAGGTTGGTGATAAACAACTATCTCATCTTCTATCACTATTGTTGCTTCTTTTAATTGTTGTTTCACCTTGAAATTTTCAATAAGTAATTTATTTACTTCATGATTTGACAATTTCCTTTTTTTCTCATATTTAATTATTTTCTTCTCCATGTTCTCCACTACATCTTTGGTAAATATTGTCAAATGCATAGTTATGGTTGTAGCCTCTATTGGGGTTGTATCTTTCTTTGTCCTCACCATGGCTGACCCCCTCATCTCTTGTACCACATCTAATAGTTTGGGCTTCCTTGTACTATTTTACTTTGTCCATAAGGCAAGGGTTTGAGTGGTAGGGTTATACCCTATTCCTAATACACCTTCCTCTAAGTCAAACTCTGCAACCAACATTGGATCATCTTGTGCTCTAATTTGGTCCAAAAGAAACACTTTAGACATTTCCATTCCTGTTATGATCAACATATTACTCTTGAGTACTAACTCTTTTGCTTCTTGGGGTGTAACATTGATATTATCAATATTTAATTCTGTCAATGTTTGGGCCTAAAATTTAGCCTACTTTGCATCATCTGCTCCTATGAGATTGATCTTTAACCTTTCATCAAACTACTTCATTTTAAACCTGATCCAAAAATCCTTAAATTCATTACTATGAATGAAATTGGCATCCTCCATAAATCATAGAGAGGAAACCACTCTCTCATCATCTTGAATCTCATCTACAACTTCTCTTAATATCATGATTTTAGGATCGTGGGGGTCCTAACTTTTCTATTGCTTTGCTACCTTTTTCATCTTAGTTAAACTCAATACTACTTCCTACTCCTCATTACTCGAGCCATAATCAACTAATGACTCAATTTTTTTGTTTCTCGGTCTAGGGTTCATGTGTGGGAGATGGAGGAGAAGGATGCATATGTGATGGGGGTGGTGTATGAGATGTGGATGCCTCTTGTGATGGTTGTTGGGGTGTAGGAAGTGGAACCAACCCTTCAACTTGGGCCATCTTATAAAACTCATCAAATTTTCCAAGGACCAACTACATCCTTTATAGAAGATCAGGTTCATCAGCAAAGAACCACTTGAAATTCTTATTCTTCTCCTTCTTTTTCTCTTCCCATCTCTTCATTATTATCCATCTCCTTTTTGTTTGAAATACATCAAAAAAATATACTAAATTCCTTACTACATCTTCTTCAGGGTCAAAATCATGAGATATGGCCCTCTTTGTAAGCAAAGTCCTTTTGATCATATTAATGTAACCCTCTAGGTCACATACTATTTCTTTTTTGGACTTGAGGGGATAATTGATCCTCATGAATCTTTGCAACTCTTCCAGCATGTTTGATCCAATAGACAACTCCTCAAACACTATAAAATCAGGCAAGAATGTTCCTTTCCTCTGATTCCTCATTAGATCATTCTCCTTCTAGAGCATTTTCCACATGAACTCCAAAAAAAAATTCTAGTAGGCACAAATTTTGGCATAATATGTGATACTTGGTGAAAATTGTCTACCCCAATGATAGTATGCTATGGAATTAGGAACCAATCAGCATAATTATGTGTAAAGCCTTGGTCTAGCTTTTATTGCATTGGCCTCATGACATTCATCAAAGACTGTGGCACCTACTATCCCATACGTAGCACCAATTTTGTATAGGGAGTCGAACTCCATTCTCTTGTGTGCATAAATTCATCTTTTGAGTCCATTTTGTTTCATTTTGATACAAAATCAAATGACAAAGCAAAGAATACTATCTAAAAGACATGGGGGCCTTAGCCTACTTCACCTACAACAATCCTTCATGAATTTGTTCTTCAATCATAGAAGCAAAATCAAATTCAACATTTGAATTTGGATGTTGAATGATCATTGCCATCCTCATCAACCCTATAGACATGTTATCCTCTACATCTATTCCAAGAACCTAACACAATGCATGATATGTATTTCTCAAATAAACTTTAAAATCAAACACAAGAAAAGGTTCCACTTTTAAGGAGGGGATGGGAAGTATCATGTTGTTATCACCCCTTTTCATGTGCAAGGGGAGCTCATCACTCCTATAAGTTCTCCTTAATCTTTTGTATTCCTGTTCCAACTTCCCCAAATTCATTTTTGTAACAACTTGTTTATTTAGATTGAAACACTTAATAATGGCTTCCCTTGACACATCTACCAAACACTCGCCATTTAGGAGCCTTAAAATCTTTGTTTTGGCATGGTATCTATTGGCCAAGGCTTTAATTAGCTTGATATCAATGAAAACATTTGGAACTATCAATTTGGCCAAGTCAAGGGTCTTGACACCCTTAAGTTGAATCTCCAAAGACCTTCTTTGGACCCTTATCTACTAACCCAGGTAGTAAATTAAGTAATAGAGAATATAAAGATGGATTACTAGCTTTAGGTTCATATTTTTTAGTTCCTATATTTGATTTCTTTTGTGCCATTGCTATAAAATCAAAGAGTGATGAATAGAACTTACCCAAAATATTGTTCACTTCTAGAGAATTCCCTTTACTTTGACACCTTGAGCTCTTCTACACTTAGCCTCTGCTGCTATGAATGGGAAATATCAATCTAATTTGTTTATTTCCACACCAAGCCACATTAACTCTCGAATCATAAATTCTCATCATTCAAATATTTTGCATTGAGCTCAATTTAATATTTTGAGGTTGATTGATGTGACTGGCCTACTTTAAATGCTTCAATAGCTGCTTACCACATTACCTCACATCAATTTTCACACCATTGTGGTACCATAGTATGTATTGTTACTTTTCTTTAGTATACCACACTATCACACACCATCTTTGTCTTCATTGTGCTACCGTGGTGTACCCTTAGTTCATATTATACCACTCAACTATGGAGTACCTTTCTCCTTCCTATGGTACTATTGTGTTCTTTGCTTTGCTTTGTATACCACTTTACCCCAGGCTATATTCTAAGCTTCTGTGGTATGGCGGTGCCTCTTACTATCATTCTCAAGTATACTGCTCTACTGTGGGTCTTGTTCCAACCCTTTGTAGCATAGTAGTTTCCTTTTATCTCCGCTCTTCATCACACCACTCTACTACGGGCTGTGTTACATCCCTTCATGGTATAGCAGCCTCCTCTTGTTAATACTAATCATTATTCCACTCCACTGTGGGCTAGCCTTTAACCCTTCATGGTATAGCGATAAAAGGGTATAGTGTTAGCCTCCTTTACCATGCTGCTGCAAGCTATTTTACAAGAGGTTGTGGTAACGAGGTAAGAGGTGAAGGCTATGTAAGGTATTCAATGAGGCAGCGGTATAGTGGTAAAAGGTTATTTTGGCTTTATGGATTGAAATAGATTGATTTTTTATGAAAATGATGGCATGAATTTTTGATTTCCATTGATAAAAGCTTCCAAATTTTTATGAAAATTTTGGTTCTAACAATGGCTCCAGTTGGGGATGAGTTATTTTCCAATCACTGCAAGAATTCAAAATCTCTAGTTGCAAACCAATAGTTCATAAAATATGAAGGGTGGAAGGTGGAGTGGATGGAATGGAAATGGAAATGAACCTTATACTACTATACATGGAAAGAATTTTTTTTTTTAATAAGGGAAATCTAGGATTTTCCACATACTAGCAAGTCCTAGTCCCTTTTATGACTTCCTAAATTACTATGCATGGAAAGAGATTATCTTAAGAGGCTTGCTAAGAATTTTCCATGCACTAGAAATCCTTAATCCTCTTGTACTCCTCAAGAAAAGAAATTCTTCAGAAATTGTCCATGTACAAGAAACTCCTACTCTTCACCTGACATTTTTTGTAGATAATAAGAATCTTCTCCTCCTTTGCCAGTGATAATAAACGGCCCTAACTAGAAGGCTTCAAATTTTCCATGCTTTCTCTTCTCTTGGCATCTAGCATTCCACATCAAAACCAAATCACTTACTTCAAATTTTCTATTTTTGGATTTCTTATCAAAAAAGTACTTCATTTGAGATTGCATGTTCTCATTCTTCTTTTGAGCCATCCTCCTTGTTTCATCAGGTTCTGCAAGTTGCTCCATTCTTTCCTCCATTGGTTCTAGAATGTCTAAATCTTCCTAAAGGATGAAATTATAAATTGGTAAAAGGTTTTTGTAATGGCATTTTGGCCTATGTCGTATACATCAGCTCAAATAGAGATTTACCAATTGCCCTTTTTTATAGTTATTTTGTCCACCCACACAACCATCCTTAACTTTGAGTCCCAAGACTTCTTGTTTCCATCTAACATCCTCCTTATGATTTGCAGGAGACTTTTATTGTTGGATTCTACCTCACTATTTGCTTGTAGGTGGTAAGGGGAAGCATAAGAAATAGTAATACCAAATGTGTTGTAGAAACTCTTAAATTCATTAGACCTAAAACACATCTCATTATCTATGATCAAGCAAACTGGTGTACCAAATATGCATATGATATTCTCCATCAGGAAATTTACTACCACCTTACTCGTTGCTTGTTTTGTTTGGATTGCCTCTACCCATTTAGTAAAATAATCAATAGCTACTAATATCTGTTTATGTACCCCACTTTAATTTTCTTGTATTTCACCAATAAAATCAATTCCCCATTGGTGAAAAGGGGCTTCTACTTGCAAAGGTCTGAGCGGTAAGGCTCCTTGATACTTCATCTTTCCTGAGAATTTCTAGCAAGCTTCACACTTCCTCACATATGAAAAAGAATCATTGAAAACCTTAGGCAAATAATAGCCTCCCCTAAGAATCTTATGTGTTATTTTCTTAGCAAAATCATGGCCTCCACACACTCCCTCATGTATCTCCCTTAAGACATGTTTTTCCTATGATTCATGCAGACACAGTAAGAACACTCCATCTTCGTTTTTCCAAAATAGATCACCTTCTATCAAAACATATTTAGATGCTTGTAGTTTCAATGTTCTTGTCTGATTATCATCCAATCCTTTAGGGCATTTCATGTGCCTTAGATAATACACTATGTTAGTATACAAAGAAGTATGTTCAATGCTTGCAACTTCACCATCCTCATTTTCTACATTACAGATTTGGTTAGCTTCAATGTTTATTTCTTCCATTATTTTGGCCAAACCTAATCCCCTTACTAACTTGGTGATCTAAATTTCTCATATTAAATTCTTGGATCTTATTGATCCATCTACATCCCTATCACTTCTGTCTACACCAATGTATCCTTCGCAGCTACATGTGGCATGTATGCAATTACTTTGGATCCAACTAGATATGGTATGAAATATTTTTTTGCTTTGACCAATGAATATGCTTGTTTCTCCATAATATCATACTTTAATTCTATCCCCTACAGTGACTTGCTAAAGGACACAAGTTGCTCATAGCCTTCATCATTCTTCTATAACATAACAACTGCTATGGTGTGAAATGAGGCAAAAGAGAATATTTGAAAAGGTTTGGTAAAATAAGGAGATTTTAGAATGGGGGCTTCTTGGATAGCTTTTTTGATGGATATTAAGGCTTCTAGGACTTCTATAGTCCAATCTATCTTTTATCCCCTTTTCAAAATTTTGGATATGGGTTTAACAATTTCAGCAAAATTTGAGACAAATCTCCTAACAAAATTAATCTTTCCCAAAAATGATTGAATGGATTTGATAGTTTTGAGAATGGGGATTTTATCTATAGCTTCTACTCTTTTAGGGTCTATCCTAATCCCTTCTTTTGACATAATATGTCCCAAAAGCTTACCCTCTATGACAAAAAAATGACATTTTTTAGGATTAAGATTGATACCATATTCCAAAGCTCTAATGACTATCTTCTCCAAGTGTTCCACATGATCTTCTACCATTTTGGAATAAGCAATGAGGTCATCTTGATATATTACCATTATAGCATTGATTAAATATGTAAATGCCACATCCATTGCCCTTCAAAAAATTGCCCCTACATTTGTGAGGCTGAAGGGAATTCTAACATAAACATACATTCCCCATGGAGTAGTAAAGGCTCTCTTATATTGCTTAGACTCTTTTAATTTGACCTGATTGTAGCCAGAAAATCCATCCATCATTGACAACAACTCACATGCTATCAGTTTATGTAGTATGGCTTCCATATTTGGGAGAGGGTAATTATCTTTAAGGGAGGCAACATTCAAGTTTATGAAATCTATGCACAATCCAATATCCCCATTTTTATTTCTTATTGGGACCAATTTTGAGACCCAAGTTGAATGTCTAATGGGCTTGATAATTCCTCCATCTTTGAGTTTTTCCAATTCCTCTTACATTTTGGGCTCCAAGGTTGGGTTGATGGGCCTCTCCTTCTACTTGAGTGGTTTTGCATCTAGCTCTAAAGGAATCTCATGTTAGAATAAGTCTTCCCTATAGGCCTTAAGATCCTCATAATACTAAGAAAAAACATGCTTGTACTTTCTCAAAAATTTAATCAACATTTTCCTCATATTTGGACCTATTTTCTTTCTAATATATACCTTTTTTGTGCTAACTCAGTTGCTAGATTGATTTCCTCAATATCTTCTCTCTTGACTATACATGGTTGTCAATTTTTTTTGTACATTCAAATACCCATATGGCTAAAATGGGCTCCGATGTAGTTTTCTAGATCTGGGACTAAGTCGCCCAGAATGGCATAAGTGTCTGATTAGGTCAAAATTCTAGAATTAGTAGCATTTCTAGTCTTCATTCTAGCCTGTAGACCTTTGTAGGTGCACACTTCCCATTTCACAAGTTTCTATTTAATTTTGTTTGGATTTCTAGGTAATTTTGCATATCATAGCATGTTTTAAAACACTTTGTATTTTCTTAGTTTTGCATCCATAGTTTATTTTCTTTATCAATTTCCAACCTTAGGAAAAATCTCCATTGGCATATTTTAATTTTTATTGCATTGGAATCTCATGAAATTGTTCTTGAGTGTGAACATTTCCAAATCAAATTCCTCTTCCTTCATTCCCCTTTTATGTGTGAATAAGAGAAGTTGTGACTACATTTTGGTGAACCTATGTTTTTAATACCTTCTTGATTGATTTGGATTCCATCATTATATTAGAATTAGCTTGCATTGCATTACATTTTGCATTAGTTAAGTTGCATTCTAGGGTTTCAAATTTTGCAATAGTGAAAGTGCATATAGGTTGCATTTTTGCATCTCAAATCATTAATTTTTTTTGAAATTCTGCATTTCCATCTTAGGTCTAGATCATACAACACATAAAACATAAAAATCAATCAAAAAAGTCTAAATTTTTTAAAAAATCCCCACTCTGACTCATTCGCCACCTTGGGTGACTTAGTCCCTTTGCACCCCTAAAACTACCTTTCATGGCACTGAAAACCCTATTTTTCACCTTTTGTTTGCTTCCATTAACTATCTATATCAGTTGGATGAGTTTATGTAACATGCATTTCATTATATCTAGCTTAAACTAGGTCATTTCATGCCTTACTCATATTCAATTTTTCATTTACAACATTTCATTTTTAGCTCATTACATAACCAAAAAATTATCTTGCTTGAAAACTAAAAATTGCATTTCATTTTACATCCTTACATTGCATTTCAAGCTTCCATAGATTAATTTTTCCACATGTTAGTTTCAATCTTCTCCAAGTTTGCAAAGAAAAGGTTATTAAATAAGCATGTTAGACATTCATTCAATGCATACCCTAGTTATGAGAGTCTCTTAGTGCAAGAAAATGAAAATGTCAATGTTTGCTTTAAACTTACAACCCCTCCTATCTTTCCTATTTGTGAGAATGATGTGATATAAGAGAATATAAACATGGATAACCATGGTGATCACAATTTTACTTCTCCTGATACCTCTCCTTTTAGTGACAAAGGTATCTTGGCCAATGAAGGTACACTCATTGAGAATCATGAAGGTATTGTTTGTCCTTCTCCCCATTCCCCTTGGGAAGATAGTATAACAATAGAAGATGAATTCATTTCCAAAACTTTACTTAGTCTCCATTCATCTCCCAACACCTCTCCTATTTGTGAAAATTCTTTAGTGAATAAGGATACAATCATGCACAGTCATGAGAAACACATTTTGAGGAGGATATATTATCAAAAGATCTAACGATTGAGAGTTATACCATTATTTCTCTCCTTCCTAAAGTTCCTAAAATTTGGAAAGGCCTATTTGAAGAAAATAATCTTAGTTGTCATTCTCTCAATGCATCCTTGTGATGAAGATGCTTTACAAAATCTAACCATGGATGAATGTACTACAATCTCTCCTATTAGGGAAGATAACATGGCATAGGAGAATGAGACTTTAGAGAAAATGGAAAATAAAATAGAGCCTTCTCCTAATAATCCCACTATTGATAATCAAATCATTGATCATTCCCATACTTATGCTAAAGTCATTTTAGAAGAACCAATCCTTGAATGTCAAGAGCATTTGGGTTGTATTTCTAACTCTCCTTCTAGGGAAGATATCATAGTGCAAGAAAGCATTGTCAATAATGATATTATGCCCTTAGATGAAGATGATGAAGTAGCATTAGAATCTCATTCACTAATGGATGCTAATATTATTCAACCTCAACTCATCCTTTACCCCCCTTCACACAAACCTCAACCTTATAAAAAACCCGAATTAATCCTCTACCCAGCTAAGAATAATGTGTCATAGTAGTCAAGTCATAATACCATTGTTGATACATATAACACTAGAAACAATTTGCAACCACAAAAACCAACCCCAACAACCTTACGTTTTCCTAATCCCATCTTACCTGGTCCTCCTCATTTTCCTTCGCATAGTGGGAAGGAGTATGATCTTATTGAACAAATTAAGAATACTCTTGCTAAGATATCATTGTGGTACCTTATTCAAGCATCCCCTCACTATCATAAAATCATTCAAAATTCCTTGAAACAAGTTCCTATCCCTTCTAATGTGCAACCAAATTACATAGTAGCTATTATTCAAGAAAAATATATTGACATTATTTTCCACCAAAGTGAACTCCCCCTTTTTAAGTGCAAAAACAAAATGATGCTTTCATGATCATAGATCAATATAATAGGATAGGGATAAAGTGAACCCTTGTTGACAATGGATTTTCCCTTAATGTGTGCAACATAAACCTTTTGGATAGGCTTTGTGTGGATAAGTCAAAAATTCAATCTGAATCTCTATCTATTATGGTATTTGACAATGTAGAAAAAAACCCATTGGGTGTGATTACTTTACCTATTCCCATTGGGAAGGCCACATTGGATACTGTTGGACTCAAGAAACATTGAAAGGGGGGGTGAATTAGTGTTCAACAAGATTTAAACTTGAATTATGATCATAGACCATTTACAACACATAAACAAAAATAAAGATGCAAGAACATGAATAAGATAACAAAAACACCATAACACCAATATTTTTACATGGAAACCCTATTAGGGGAAAAACCACAGTGGAGATTAATCCATAATTTATACTTTGTTAAGCATGAAGAAAAGGGAATGCACATGCATTCAGGCACACTGCCTAGAGCTCACTGCTCAAAATAAGGAAGGCTCATTGCCTTACAAAATGTTTGTGATTACAAAAAATGGTTGAACTGAAAGGATAGAATCTGCATATGACAAAATACAGTTTTGGTTAAAATCATAAATTAGATTCTAGACCTGCTGACTCCTTCTGGACTTCACTCTACTATGCTCTAACTCTCTTCCACAAAATATTAATGCACAAGTGAAACTGTGCATAACTCACTCAATCATCCTTCTAATATTCGCACATACATTTTCTTTGCTCTTTTTGCACCTTCATACACACTCACACACCTTCACAATGAATTACCGATCTCATATATGTACCCGCTACCAAAATTTCAATTACTCCAAGTTGGCTTTAGCAAAATATGAAATATTCTTCACATGTCGGCTCAAATCATGAGAAATCATTGATGTGCACCCACACAAGTTGGCTAGAATATAGCGATGACCTAAAACAAAATAACCAACACAAGAAACAATTAATTAATTAATCCTTATACATCTGTGACATGCGACATTTAATAGGTCAACCACAATGAGGAAATAAACATAAAAACATCCTAATGGATCTCCAAGCTCCTTCACAGATTGATGAAACATCACAAAAATTACGAATAAGGTAACATATATGATTAAAAGATTATCCTAGGGATCCACAACACAAAATGATGATCAGATGAAGCATACAACTGACAAACTAACTAGATACCATGTTCTTTCTACTTTATGTTAGTAGAACACTGTTCTCTACTTTTCCCGCAGATATGAATAAATTTTGATCTATGAACTAGGATGATGACTTCAATTGCCATCAATGACAACACTAGAAGCCATATTCCAACAATCTCCCCAAGCCATATGCTAAAAATATCCCCCTTTGGCATTGATGGCAACACTTAGTGAAAAATCACTAAGTGTCAAAACCAGAGATACACTGCCAAAGTTTTATAACTTTCAAAACACAACTTTCTTTCTAAACACTGCTCCCCCTTAAAATGTCAAGGCATTTTTTACAAAACTCTCTCCCCCTTTGACATCAATGAAAAAATTTCACTACTTTCTCTCTCCCCCTTTGCTAATTAGAAATAGGATCAAAATTTGAAGAACTACAACTGTTGCACAAGTTAGAAAATGATTTTATACTTATCTTTAATTTCCAAAAGAAATTTCTTCCAAGCATCTATTGTAATCCCATTGATTATGATCAAGCTATTGTTTTCTAATGTCTAGTTGATGATCTAAATGAAGGATTCCAGAATTGTAATTGCTTCTTCTAACTTCTCTCCTTTCCTTAGAACCTCAATTAGCTACTCCAATCTACATTTAGTTAAATCCTTCACTTTCCAGAAAGTGTCCATAAGAGTGTTTCTGGCAAAGTGAACTTTTTCATGCTTAGTCTGCAACTCCTAAATGCTTTTCTTGATTGCATCATCTTGGTCTTGAACCATGTTATAATCTTGACCAATTTTGTTCAACTCACTTTCAATCTACTCCAACTTGTCCTTGTATCTCCCAACAACAAGAGGCCAATGAAGACAATAATTATCAATGTTATTTGTTGATTCAATGCATTGCACCACCACATTCATTTTATATTTCAATTTGGTAAGGGATAGCCTGAACTAATCCTTCAAATGTAGAATTAATTCTTCCTCTTTCCTATCCTAAGGCTTAGAGGCCATACTCTTCCTGATACATTTAATCATTTCTTCTAGAAGTACATTCTGAAAACTTTCCAATCCAATGTTGTTGTGCACAAAATAATTGCCTAGAGTTATCTCAATTAGGTCCTGCTCATATGAAGGTCCATCTAACCATATTTCAGTAATCTTTTGCATTCCATCTTCCTCTTGAATAATATGTAGTATCTTTGTTTTGAATAAAGAACCTTCTTCATCACTTCCTTCTGCTATTATTACATCTCATTCAACTGATTCTGGCTGATCTCTTAGAGTGTACTCATCAGAATCTTCATCTTGTATATCCACAATTATATGTCCTTTGCCTTTTCCTACAAATTTTGGAGACTTGTGTCTCGAAGGAGTGTCATCAGCAAACTCTAGAGCACTTTTATACTTCTTGTCCATCTTACCAGAAGATGATCCAACTTCAAGCACTTTTATCAGAATGGAAATGCTAACTACTCCATACTTTCCTAGCAATTCACTAAAGAAATTTTCATATTCTTGCTCACAATTTTCCAGAGTATTAGAATGTTTTGAACATTTCTTACAAACCGGTTCATTTTCCTTCCATACCACATTATCATTCTGAGGCAATCAATTCAAAAAATACATCATGATACATATGACCAAAGTACCAAACTTGAACAGGTAGTTTGTATCCTTTGTTAATTACACATTCTCCATCAATTTTTCTTTTAGCAAACTACACAGGTCAAAGTTGTGTTCCTCCATTATAATTTTATGAGATATGTAAACTACACTTGTCGAGGTTGCACCTTCCCTATTTTTGAAGAAAATTTTATGTGAAATCCTACATGCAATGTACCTCATTATTGGATATTTGATTGTTGAAAATATTAGAGCCCTTTGATCTCCTATTACTCTGGTTAGGGTTTCAACTTCAATGTTTTGAATTGAATTCTTTTTTAGAATATCCCCAACATTGTATAATCTAGTTAAATTTTTGATAACCTCTTTTGAAATGAGATAGGGTTTATCTACAGTGAGAGTGTCCTCATTCAATCTGTTCAAGATAAACCTAACAACTTCCGCATTGCAAAATAAGGAAAATTATTCCAAATGTCCAAAATTTTATGTTTCGCATCTTGAAACCACTTCAATTCATTAGCCAACAACATATTTCTTACATCTCTGATATTCCTACTACTATATTCATCCAAATTCACAATTTATTTGATTTGCTTCATTTTTATTTCCATACCGAACAAGTATTTCTTCCAAGCACAAAATTAGGAATTCAACAAGTGATCAGAAATACTTGATGAATTTGTCACCAAATTTACCTGACTCCTTTGAAATTATATTGCAGAGGCTCTCCTTTTATTCTCCTTCAATGCAGGTGACAAATGAGGGTTCCAAATACCCTTTTATAACTTTCCACACCTAACCTTTTTTCCGTATTAAATGTTTTTCCCTAGGAGTTCTGGTTACCCTATTTTCTCAGACAACAAGAGAATAATTCATCTACAAACCTTCTAGATCTCAAATTCCTACACAAATGATCATGGACACATTTGAAGACTGATGGCACAACTACTAAAAATTTCTTGCATTCTAGTGCCAACTAGAGATAGGGGACAAAGGATTTTTCTTGAAATACCCCCTAGGACAATGGCCTGAGATCAATTTTTGAAGGAATTACCAAAGACTGCTTCTAGTACGGGCTTATTTCATTCATAAGATTCACTCTTCTTTACCCATGTTTTATTCATCCAATCTATTATCTCTTCCATAGTCACTTTTCCTTTTCCTTTGTCATCTTTCTATGAAATTCTTCCTCTATATACCGGGCCTCTTCTATGCATGTTTTTGTTCCTACAAAATCTTGTAATGTGACCAAATTTGTTGCAATTGTAACACACCATATTTCTTTGTCTAGAACATTCATTCCATTTATTTCTCTTTGACCTACATTGATTAGCAACATGCCCAATTCTTCCATAGGTGTAACATTTAACATTCCTTACACTGACAAACATACTTTTGCATTCAATTGACTTATGACCAAACCTTTTGCAACTAAAACACTGACCAAGAAATGATGGACTACTTGAATTTATTTTACTTCTACATTGTGAAGCCATATGACCAAATTTATTGCAATAAAATTAGTAACCATTAAACTTCATAGCATTGGGTTGTCTTACCGGATACCTTCTTCCTTTGTTCATCTAATTTCTTTGTCTAGAATCCTTATGTTTAGATCTAGAGCTTTCTCTTTTTTCATAGCCAAGACCTCGCTTATCATTTGCATCCTTATGTCCTTTAGTTATCTCATCAAGCTTAGAAGAACTAATCCTAAACTTCTCCTTGTATTCATTTATAGTAGTGAGTTCATCTTTCAAAATAACTATCTATCTTTCAAGCTCTTGTTCACCATTTTTTGATTATTATAGTTTAAGCTCCTGGTGAATGAGTCCACTATTTACTTTGCTACATTCTTCAAAATTTTCTTTTAAAGACTGGGCCAGATTCTCCTCATTCTTCTTCATTTCCACAAATTCAATCTCAAGCTATAGAGTAGCATTATCCCTAGAAAAAATTTCATGTTCTTCATTTATTTCTTTTAGGGTCTGATTTAGATGAACATATTCCAAGCTTTTATTCTCTTTCTGCTTTAGCTTATCACAAAGTTCCTTCCTCTTCTCTCTTGACTCATTGATTTTATCCTTCAATGATTGAATGAATTTTTTGGCATCCACAAGATTTTATTTTAATTCCATGACTTCATCTTTAGACTAATCAAGATCATCAAGTGCCACCATAAGCTACCATTGAAGACCACTAGAGTCCATTGCAATTCAAGATCCACCTCAAGTTGTTAAACTTATGTAGAGGAACCTTGCATTGATACCAATTGTTGGACTCAGGGAACATTGAGAGGGGGGAGTGAATTAGTGTTTGATAGGAATTAAACTTGAATTTTGATCATAAACCATTTACAGCACATAAACATAAATAAAGATGCAATCACATGAACAAGATAATCAAAGCACCATAACACCAATATTTTTACATGGAAACCCTATTAGTGGAAAAACCATAGTAGAGATTAATCCACAATTTATACTCTGTTAAAAGTATGAAGAAAAGGGAATGCACATGCATTCAGGCACATTTCCTAGAGCTCACTGCTCAAAATAAGGAAGGCTCACTACCTTACAAAATTTTTGTGACTATAAAAAAGGGTTGAACTGAAAGGATAACATTTGCATATGCCAAAATATAGTTTTGGTTAAGCTCATAAATTAAATTCTGGACTTGTTGACTCCTAGAATTCACTGTACTATGCTCTAACTTGCTTCCACAAAATACTCATGCACAAGTGAAACTATGCATAACTCGTTCAATCACACATTCACCCACCTTCACACACAATCACACACCTTCACAATGAATTACCCATCTCATATATATACCTGCTACCAAAATTTCAATTACACAAGTTAGCTAGACTATAGCTATGACCCAACAAAAAAATAACCAACAAAAGAAACAATTAATTAATTACTCCTTATACATCCATGACATGTGACATTCACTAGGTCAACAACAATGAGGAAATAAAAAGAAAAACATCCTGCTGGATCTCCAAGCTCGTACACTAATTAATGCAACATCACAAAAATTACCAATAAGGTAACATATATGCTAAAAAAACTATCTTGGGGATCCACAACACAAAATGATGATCTGGTAAAGCATACAGATCAAAAAGCTAACTGAATACCCTATTCTTTCTTCTTCTATCAGTAGAACATTGTTCTCTACTTTTCCTATCAGTATGAATAAATTCTAATCTACAGACCAGGATAATGACTTTAGTTGCCATAAATTACAACACTATAATCCATATGCCAACAAATACAACAATCCATATTATGCCTAACAATATTTCATATAATCTCCTCTTAGATAGATCATGGATTCTTTCAATGAATGGTGTGCCTTCTACTCTCCATCATACAACAAAGAGAACCCTTTGAACACTTTAACCCCAACTATAAAAGTGGAGCCCATACAATAGAAATACAAAGAAAAACACATTGAGGTAGTTGTAACATCAGGAAATACAATGAAAGCTCAAAAGCAAAAACTCAATGCAATCAAGCCCTAATGCAATCTAAGCAAAACAACAGAGAACAAAGGAAATCTAAAACATAAATAAACTAAACAATCTCACCTAATATCTATGTATTTTCATGTTTGACCTTGATTTCCCTTCTCCATTTTTCCATTGTAGTATAATTTCCCTCAGATTTCTCTTGTGCAAGTATAGCCTGTGATAGTGATTTAACAAAACATCAATGATTTAGATAATATATATGCTTCCAAAACTCATAAGATTTCAGGAGAGAATGAAATGATGAAAGAAAGATCAATTTATAGAAAATTGATCATTCAAATGATAGGTCAGGATCGAAAGATCGATAGACGGTTGAGATCAAAATATTAGACATGCATTATGATGACTGTTAGTAGTGACATGAGTGATAAAAACTAGAAATAGAAATAAAGGTTAAATAAATGACTTAATCTTCGAGTTTGGTATTCGAAAACAAAAGAATAGTCTTTGCATGAAAAAAAGAAGATAGGATTAAAGCAATGCTCTGTTCAAACACACACACACGATTTAATTAATAAATAAAGATATTTAATTAATATGCATGTACATGCAAATGAGTTAGAACTAAATATCTGAATGATTTGACAAAGAGATTACTCATGCAAGCAACTCAAACACAAAATCAAGAGTTAACTAACCGATTTAAATAGATCTCGAGTCGAGTCAAAATGAATACTTAGATAACTAACACAATTATCTAAATATAGAGGAATGCATTATAATAGATTTTTAGGAATTAAATGATTTATTTAATTCAAGATTTAATATTTGAAGAATAATTAAATAAATAAGATTTATTTAATTAAGTGATGAAGGGATTAAATGAATAATTAAATAAATAAAGAATTTATTTAATTTGAAAAGAAGGATAAGGTTAATTAGTAATGTATAATTAAATAAAAAATGTTTATTTAATTAATCAGATAGAATAAAGAAAATGAGAATTTAATTAAATAATTAAGATTATTTAATTAATGGATGAAGGTTAAGGTAAATTAATTAAATAAATAGATTTATTTAATTAATAAAGAAATGAAGAACTTTAGAGAATAATTAAATAATTGACATTATTTAATCATGACAATGGAAATACCAATTATGAAGAATATTGAAGTTGCGGGCTTAGACCAAATTTTAGTGTCTACATTTTTCCTCTCTTTGATACAATGTCATTTTGGCGTTGTGTCAAAGAAAAAGATATGCCCTAGTAAAAGTAGGATGAGGAAGGATGACGAGGAGGTAGAGGTATGCCCCCTCGAGAGGACAAGAAGGTTCAAATAACATGAGTGTTCTCTCAAAATCAATGAGAGAACTAGAAGATGAAGGAAAAAGGATAGAGGAAAATAGATAAGGGTGGTGAAGATGTAGAAAAGAAGAAATGTTAGTGCAAAAAGAAGATGAATAATAAAAGAGATTGATGTTAGTATTAGCAATCTTCGATGCTTTGCTATATCACTAAATGCATTGCACTTTATCATCATTGGGTGGAACTAATATAAATGGAGAAAAACACTATGATATGACATAGATCAAGGTGTGCAAGGTCATCCATTTGCTAACAATAGATAGTCACAAAAAATGATTGTCTTAACTCATACTAGGAGCATAGTTGCCCCAGTATTTTTTTCAAGACAAACCATAAAAAACAAACAAAATAAAATATAGTTCATGAGACATCATCACTCCTCTAAATCCTTCATGGGATATCCTTGAGGAAACTAGTAACATGACTCAAAATCCAAAGTTAAAAGACAGTCGACAAACAACAATCAAAGAAAACATAATTTTGATACATCATTGCTTCTCTAAATCCTTCACGGGACATCCTTGAGAAAGCTAGTAACATAATTCTTATCATAAAGTCAAATGAAATGATAAGATAAATAAGCCATAAAGTAAAAATCCAGTAAAATATTAGCCAAAACATGATTTGTTTGTTTTATTGTTTTGATTGATAAGATTATTGATTAATTGGGCCTGATTTCAGGAGATACACATACCAGATAAGACTTTGAGTTTGATTTCGATGTTATGACTATCTATATAAGGCATGACAAAGCCTAGTTTCAAAAAGACATGTATCATTTAAGACGTTGAGTCTGATGTCATTGATGTGATAACCTATGTAAGGCTATGTTGATTGTTTGACAGTGTTTGTATTCAGGAAGGAATCATCCTGTATAAGACATAAGTTGATTGTTTTGATACTATTTGTTGTTAGGAAGGACACATCTTGTAGCATATATAAGGTGATTTTTTTTATCATATCTTCAAAAATTTGTTTGATTTGACTTAAAGATATTGCTGACTTGTTCACCAGATTGATGCATGACTTGATATGATATGTTGACAATTGACTATGTGTGATGAAGAACTCTAAAGGAATTACCTAGTGCGGCCTTGAGGGATCATCGATTGATGGCCTTGCCTACGTTATACACATAGAGACCTCATAGTTTGACTAGACTTTGACTGACAAAAATGACTTTTATAAGCTTGATCTATATGAAGATAATAGGCGTGTGTGGTAGTGCATGTGAATGAACCCTAATGGACTGACCTATTGTGGCCTTAGGGGCTCATCACTTGATGGCCTTGCCTACATTATACACGTAGAGACCTTGTAGTTTGACACGACCAATGACCTTGTCTTAGAGACAAATGGATTGAATCATGATTTTATATAGAAAAACCTAAAATCACTAACCTAATGCCTCACGGGCACATCAGCAGATGGCCTTTCCTACGTCTAGTTGTAGAGGCAAAGTAGTTTGACAAATGACAAAGACTGACAAGTGCAACTGACTTTGACTCTAGTTTTGTTCTAGATTTTTGGCATGTTTTGATTTTTTTTTCTTTTTGAAGTTTTGTGATGTTTTTGTATTTTCTCACAACATTTTGTGATGTTTTTATATTTTTGATGTTTTATGTCTTCAGGACAACCAATGTAAGAACCAATATGACACACATCAAGTGTTTTCCCCCAATCGAGTATAAGAACAATTGATTATGAATAGGAAAAAATGGGGGATATGAAATGAAATCGATGTTAGTTGTTCCAAGTTATGGGAAAGACTACCACTTCTTATGAATGGTATGTACTAGTGATGGATGAGAAAGATAGGTGATATGTATAGGGATAGACAATATGTACATGGATAAGCAATATGTACAGGGATAAGTGATATGTATAGGGAAGTTAGTTTAGAATGATAAGGAGTAGAGTCAACTACACATGGTGCTTGTTTGCCAAGTTTTCACCATGGTACTTATCCAAAGTGCCACCGAAGTGGTTTTCACTATTGGATGAATTATTTCTCTTTACTATTTTCTATATTTTTTGATTTTTTTTATGTTACCAAGATGCCTGTTTGCCAGGTTTTCACCTAGGTAACAATTTTTTTTATTTTTTATTTTTTTGTATTTTTGATTATTAAGACAAGGCTCTTAGAAGCTATGCATAGAACTTCTTCAGATGAAGACTATTGATGGGTGTTGACAATGGTTCTCCTTCAGGAGTAGAGAGTTGATATGCTCTTGATCCAAAGGCTTCTGTGACAATGTAGGGTCCTAACTAGTTACGTTCAAACTTTCCTTGTTTTTCTCTTTCAACTTGATTCTTGGGGTTCTCCATTAAGACTAGGTCACCAATGTCAAAATTTATATTCAAGACCTTCCTATTATAGTTATGATGAAGACAATTCTGATATGCTTGGAGATGGTCTAATGCCTTCTATCTTCGTTCATCTAGGAATTCTAGCTCATGTAGTCTTGAAACTCAGTACTCTTCATTGTCAATGTTCCCTTTCAAGGATACCCTCAGGGAAGGAATCACAACCTCAATAGGAAGAATGGCCTTAGAACCAAGTACTAGTGAATATGGAGTGGTGCCAATGGAAGTATGGATACTTGTGTGATAAGCCCATAAGGCTGGATTAAGCTATAAATTCCAATCGTGGGTAGCATCATTGATAGTATCTTTGAGGATTCTAATGATAGTTTTGTTTGATGCCTCTACTTGGTTGTTACCTTGTGGGTAGCATGGGGTGGAAAAATGATGTTGAGTATGGAATTATTCACAAATATGGTGGACTTCTTGGTTCTTGAATGGATAGCCATTATCTTTGATTATGGACTGAGGAACACCATACTGACAAATGATACAGTTCAAGATAAACTTAGAGATATGTGTGTTGGTAATGTAGGTCATGGGAATTTCCTTAATCCACTTTGTAAAATACTCAATGGTAGTAATGATGAAATTATGGCCATTGGATGATGTGGGATGTATCTTACCTATGAGGCTGAGTCCCCATTGGGAAAAGGGCCATGGTGACGTTATAGGATGGAGCTCCTGCATAGGTGCATGTATCAAGTCTATGTGTATCTGACATTGATGACATTTCTTAACAAAGACATATGAGTCCTTTTCCATAGTAGGCCAACAGTAACCCAGTCTAATAATATTTTTAGCTAAGTTAGGACTGCTAGAAAGGGAACCACATATACCCTCATACACCCCACGCAAGGTTGCTTGTGCTTCTTCAGAATTGAGACATCTCAGTAGGGTATTATCTAAGGCATGCCTATATAGGGTGTCTCCGACGATGGTGTATTTGGCTGACTTGCAAAGGAATATCCTACGTTGGTTATTTGAAAGGCCAAGGTGTATGATTTTGGCATGAAGGTAGTCATAGATATCTTTGTACCATGGAGAATTAGGACCAACAATCTCACATACCATCTCAAAATTTGGGATATCATAGGCAAGGACCAAGAGTTGTTCTACCAAGAACTCGAACTTAGGAACATTGCTAGGAATGTCTAGAAGTGATGTGATAGTAGCCATAGTGTTTTCTGCCCTGTTTAGAACATGGGGTATCTAATGAAATTTGACCTTGTCAAAGTACTCCTGAAAACTATATGCCATGCATTTGTAAGGAGCAGTCTTTTCATCCTTAGTTTCATAATCATCATTTACCTATCAAATTACTAGTTGAGAATCACCATAGACTTGTAGGATCTTGATTTTCTATTTGACTACCACGCATAATCTTGTCACTAAAGCTTCATAGTCTATTGTGTTGTTGGTACATGGGAATGCAATCCTAAATGACTTAGGGATTGAATCACCCTATGGTGTGATAAACATGATACCAGCCCCTGAACCATGATTTGTATGAGAACCATCAAAGTATATTTTCCATGCCGTGTTTGTATCAATGGTGCATATAAACTTGTCAGGAAAATATGCAACTAAAGGGTGATCTGCTTGTATCAGTGCATTAGCTAACTGATCAGCAATGACTTGTCCCATAATGGCCTTTCTTTCTATGTACAAGATGTCATACTCACTCAATATCATAACCCATTTAGCTAGTCACCCTATTAACACTACTTTTCTTAGAAGATATTTTAGAGGATCTATCTTGGAAATCAACATTGTCTGATGGTTTAACATATAGTGCCTTAGTTTTTTAGTAGAAAATACTACCACTAAACAAGCACGTTCAATGGTATTGTAGTTGAGCTCATAACCTACCAATATCTAATTGATATAGTATACTTCCCTTTCATGACCTTCATCGTCATTCTATGCAAGCAATGATCCAAGTGATGAATGGGTTGCTGAAATATAGAGAATTAATGGTCTCCCCTCAATAGGTGGAATTCAAATTGGTGGTTTGAGTAGATATTATTTGATTAGTTGAAAAGCCTCTTCACACCTAACTATCCATGTAAAGGGTACCCATTTCTTAAGTAAATGTTGAAAGGGATGTGTCTTATCTGCTAACTGCACTATAAATCTTCTAATGGATTGCGGTCTCCCTTGTAATATCCTTACCTGACTGAGATTAGTTGGTGGAGGCATGTCTATGATTTCTTTTACCTTGGCCGAATCCACTTCAATACCTCGTCTAGTAATGATATACCGTAAAAGCTTTCTTGATTTCACTCCAAATACACATTTCTTGGGATTTAGTCTCACTCCATACTTTTATGGCCTTTGAAATATCTTGTCTAAAACCTATAAATGATCTTCCCTTGTCTTTGATTTAGCAATAAGTTTATCGACATAATCCTCCATAAGAGTGTGTACAAGGTCATGAAAAATAGTGGTCATGGCATGTTGATAGGTTGCTCTAGCGTTCTTGAGTCTGAAGGGCATAACATTCCAGAAATACGTTCCGCAAAAACATGTGAAAGCTATTTTTGGTTGGTCTTCAATTTCAATTTTGATCTGATCATACCCTAAAAATCCATCCATAAGTGACAACATATCATATCCTATAGTCCTGTCTACTATCATATCAATGTTGGGTAGAGGGGAGCCATCCTTAGGGAAAGCCTTGTTGATATCTCTAAAATCGATGAAGATGTGGATGCCCCCTATTAGTTTAGTGACTGGTACAATATTGGAACTCAAATCTACATAGTCAATTGATCTAATGAAACCAACATCTAATAGTTTCTTGAGTTTTTCCTTGACTAGTAAAGCAATCTATGGTGCATTTTCCTCAAATTTTTTTCATTGGTTTTACACCTGGTTGTAAGGGCAAGTGATGTAGAAAAAGTTTAGAATCCAACCTAGGCATGTCTGCATAGTCGATTGATCAAATGAAACCAACATCTAATAGTTTCATGAGTTATACCTTGACTAGTAAAACAATCTATGGGTGCACTTTCCTTAATTTTTGTTTCACTAGTTTTACACTTCGTTGTAAGGGAAAATGTAGTACAAGTTCAAGATCCAACCTAGGCATGTCTACATATGACTAGGAAAAGTTAATATGTCTTTGTGTAAAAAAGTTGTGGAATTCTGGCTACTCCTCTTTTGTCAATGATGCTGCAAAATATACCAGTCGGGGATTCTCTTCTGTACCTATGTTGATTTCCACTAATTCTTCAACTAGCATGGGTGACTTTTCCTGTGCAATAGGGAGAATGTTCAAACCTCCATCCTTAGGTGCCTCAAAGAGGTTTTGGCCTTCAGATGCATCCTTTACTTTTTCTTTTTCATTGTCTAAAGGCACCTTTCAGTTTTCACCTAGAGACTCATCATTTTTATTTTTGTCATTATTTTTCTTATTTTTGCAACATGAGGGTTGAATAGATTCCCCAAAATATGCTTTATTTTCCAAGTCAATGGTAAACCCAGCCTTGTGATCACCATTAGGTATGCCTTCTCTTAGTCCCAGGAACTTAGCAATCACTTCGTTGTTCTAAAAAATGTCAAAGACGAGTGTGTCTTGCTAGTCCCAATCAATGAGTTGGGGATAAACTAAGGGAATGTCATCATCGAAGTTGTTAAATTTCAAATGATTCAAGGTAAAGACTGAGTTGTTCATATGGTCACAAAAGTTTTGTACCATGTTTTCTTTTCTCTTTTACTTAGATGTAGGTGGATTATGAGGTGTGCCTAATGCCAAGGTTTGGTTATCTAAAATAGATGTATCAAGTTGCCAAGAGGTAGGATCAAGATATTCCCAATAGTAATGTTTAAACCATTCCTCTTTTGTCATATTCTTTGGTGGATAGGAATTCAATGGATTTGGTGAGGATTTCAACATTAAGTCAAGTTCTCCAAAATTTTTATCAAGGTCCATGGAGGATGTGGATGATAGGGAATCCCACTCATATTCATTTGAGTTGAGGGAGTCATATTAGTGTTGCTCAGATGGTTCATGAGATGTCTCAATATCATCTGAAGCACTTAATTCCTCGATTAAGGGTGATGTGGTACTAGGAATTCCAATCTGAATTAGTTAAAACCCAAGCCCTAAGCCTTTCGACCACTGAGAAAAAAATATTGGTTCAATCCTCCCACTTGATTTAAGCCTAAACCACTATGTCCATTATATCCCTTTCTTTGCATGATTTTAAAACCTTTTCCATATTGATCTGTAGGATTGTGAGCAAGTGAGGGAGGTTCTTCAAGGTCTTCTCTATATAACCAGGAGGTGAAATATTTTTCATGTATACATTCTTTGCTTAATTCTCCCCATTTTGCAAAGGTTGTTGAGGGAGGGATGTGTATAGTGACCACTAAATGTCTCCTATCTGATGTAGGTAAACTGTATTATTTAGGAGGAATCAGATGGCTAACACAATAAGATGTCTTCATGCGATATTCTCCACAACCTTTGTCTTGGATCTCGACCCTAGGAGTGGAAGGAAATGAAGGAAAAGTGGATGTTCTAGTGAGAGTGGATAAATCGATATAGTGAGATGAATTGGATGATGAACCCTCTTGGTTTATTGGCACTTGACGTTGGGGTATCTCTTTTAGAATGGTGCAATATTGGAATGGATCTGGGTCACTGTCTATTTTTTATTTCAGTGCCATTGTAAGGGAACTTGAGACATTGATGATATGTGTAAGGGACCTCCTTCATGGCATGAATCTAGGGTCTACCTAGTAGAAGGTTGTAGAGAAGGGTGAGATCAAGACCTGGAATTTTGTCTCCATTACTGTAGGACCAATTCTGATAGGAAGTGTTGCCACCCCCTTTGATTTTTCGTTCCTCATTGTCATAAGCCTTAATGACAATACTTTTGGTTGTGTCTACACACTCTTCTAAGAAACCTAATGCCTTAATCAATTTTAAAGTGCACAAATTTAACCCTGGTCCTCCTGTAGACACTTAAAAATGACCTAGGCCTGCAAGGTCTATTTTTACCACTTTCGTCCTAGCATAATTATGACATTTAATTATGTCCTTGGTCCACATTCGACTATTAATTAAATAATTCATAATTGTTTAATTAATTCATGTCCTTTTATTCTTCATGATTATTAAATAAATAAGTTTTATTTATTTATTTAATATGTCACTAATTCTCATAATTAAATGAATGAATCAATTTATTTAATTATTGATCATATCTGCTAAATTAAATAATTATCTTTAATTATTTAATTGTCAAAATAAATATTCCTCTCATTTTAAATAAATTAAATTATTTAAAATGTCATCACAATCTTAACTGACAGTCCATTTTGGTAAATAATCTGAGAAAGATTATTTATTTGTCTCACAAAATCCATATTTTGAGTTGATTTAATTCAAATTGGTAACTTTCTTCCAAAAATAAAATAAAGCAAGTAGGTTCTTGAATTTATCAAATTTGCTTTTCTGTCCATCTTTTATCTGATTTTTCAAATCTCATAAATTAGGCTATCTCTTATCTTCTTAATTTTGAAAATCTTTATTTTTTTGAAATTAATTATCTCATCTTTTCTCTACCGCCGATCTAATTTTCTTAGATGAAATCTTGAGCACTCACTTAAGGATTTTACCCTAACCCTGATTAGGGATTATCAGATTGAATCTTGTCCTTTGATTTTAGGTTTCTATCAAGAGTTAATCTCATTCATCCATTCAAAATTGTGTTTTCTATAAAATGACAATTTTGCTCACAATTTGGGATCCATCCACTCTTTGATTATTATAGGCATTATAGTCATTTATCATTCATCATTTATCATTTATCATTGGCATAGGCATAGGCATAATTTTAGTTAAATCCTTTAAAGCTTGTTTAGGACAATGGCATAGTCAAATTGCTCACACACTTGATCTAAGGGCAACACAAATCAACAAGTTAGAAGGTGTAATGGAGATCAGCCATGGAGATTGAAGACATTGGGTGAGATTGTTCTATTTTATGTGTTTTCATTTACTTTCCTTTGCACTTCATTACTTATTTGGGTTTATTGTTTTTATTCATTTGAATGTAATCCTTAGAAAATTTACCCTTAGTTACATTGGTGAACTTGACGTGAATCACGACTCTGTTATTTACTATTATTTCCATATGGTTTTCATGTTTTTTCTATCATTTTTGCTGGTATAGGTATGGAGTGATGCATTTTTTTTAAATCATGACGCATCAGATGCATCATGACACATTAGAAGACCCAAATACTACAATCGCTCTGTCAAGCCGCAATCGTAGTCTAAAAATCCATAGTTGAAATACCGAGCCACATTTGACGAACCAAGCGACACATTCACTCTATCGTGGCGCATTTGCCTAGTAATGTTTTCTTCTCATTTGCATTCAAATTTTTGAGGTTTTTTCTGTTTGTTCTATTTTTTTAAGAACTCTGGTTTTATTTTTTGCATTCTACCTAGTAGGGGCTGTCATGTTACTAATCGTGTTTCATAGCGTGTGGGGGTTACGTTTCATGGGTCCAAGACTGGTGGATGAAACTGCTAACTTGTGGTTTTGCAACTATTCTTGTTAAAGATTCATTTCTCAAACATGTTTGTGATTCTTAGTGTAGAAAACACTTCATTTGGTGCTTTTAAAATGGATGTGTGTTTGATTCTATTTGATTGTGCTTGAAGGTGGTGGGTGATTATGCTCTCACCTTGTGAAAATTAGGTGATAAAAAAACCAGACCCATCTTATTTTGTTTCACCCTCACGATTTGGTAATCCAAGTATCCTCTCCCCTTGTGCACTTGTGTGATCCTGGGTGTAAGAGAAATGGTTACTAACTCTAGAACTTGGGCCTGTTTTGGTGGGAAAAAGTACTCACCCCAGGATGAATTAGACTGGTAGCACCCTAACACCAAGGGACTTCCAGCCAGTATATAAAAGTGAGTTCTTGGGGAAATCCCAAGAATCACGTGTGGTTCCAACGAGATGGATCCAAAAGGGGAATCTCGTAGCATGGATCATGCTCCATGAACATAATTCCCATATTAAACACCTCTTGTCTTAGTGTCCAACCGTTCTATTGGCCATTGCTTGATATAGTGTAGGGTATAGTATCATGCCCGAAGACACTCACTACTAATCCCCTTGAGTAGAGATAGCAATTCTTGGGATGTCATTACCCAAAGAATCCAAATATGGTGTGCTCGAATGATTTTAATGAGCCGTGGAGGGGAGCCAATGCCACCAAAATTCTAAGCTATCCGATCTCGAGAAGGAAAGGTGTTTATCACCAATCTGGGTATATCGGTGGGCTATATCAAGTATACAAACCCTTGGCCTATTGGCCTTTTAGGATTGTCCTTGTCTTATGTGTGATTGCTTACATTCAAAACACTGTGTTTGTCAAGTGCTTTCTAGTTTCATCATAGTTCTAAATGAAACATTAAACACCAAACAGATCAAACTTGCCATCAAAACAACAAGAAAATCAAGTTTAAACAAAATTGTGTCACATCTGTTGAACTGCAATCAATTTTCTGCACCACAATTGCTTTGTTAAACTGCATTTGACATTTAAAACACCACATCTGTATGCGTCATGATGCATCTGAACACTATAGACCCGCATATGCAAAACTGAGTCACATCTAACAATCCAAAAGATGCAATCACAAAAACAAACCGCATTTGACAAACTATGACACATTAGCAGCTTCAAATGATGCATTTGCCTGTCACGAATCAAACCCTAAAAAAAATCCAAATCTGAGTCCACACTTTGTCAGTATTTTTTCAAACACAGTTTCCAAAGGAATCCTTTCATAAACCAATTCTGAAATTGCTCAAAACTTTTTTCCATTAGTTTGCATTCTTTACTATAGGTTTCACCCTTCATCTTGATTTTTTTTAGGTGTATACATTTGACGTTAGTTTGTCCCTAGGCTTCAAATCATTGCATACTTTGGATTAGATAAATCTCAATACCAATTCACAAATGTCATTATTTTCAAAACTAGGTTATCTTGGACTTCATCATCATTATCTTTTTCAGTCATTGTCCCTTTTTGTGAGATTTTTACCAACTCAAAAGTCTAGTTAGGAAAACTCACTAGTCATATTGGCCTTGTCATTTTGTTATTTTTCAGTAAAGTCCTTTAGAAACTGAAATAAAAAAGAAAGGTTTAGTTTAGAAGTGCTTAGATATCCTTTTCTTAAATTGCATTATAGGTTTTGACATTGCATATTTTATTCCCAAAAATCCAAAAAAATTACACATTTTAGTCGTCATTTTGAACTTAGACTTCACATAGTGTCATCCTTGCATTTAGTTATCATCTCCATTTTGAGCAATATCATTTTATGGTGGAAACTAAACTCCAAAAACAAAAGAGACAAATGGAAAACTTTCGACAAGACCCCACGTCCACTGTCAACAATCCCACATACAATCCAAACTAGACTTTTGACGATTCATTTTCCAACACAAAGGACCAACCTCTCACAACAACACCCCCCTCATCAAACAATCCATTTGAACCATTCTTACATAAGGATGAATACGGTCAAATACTTGAGGAAAACTTAGAGATAGCGGCACAAGACCTAGAGGCCTCTCAATTTGTTGAAACAATGGTCCTTTATAACAGAGATAGATACTTGGCTATACTCTTGATTCAAGGAGCTAAATTACCTAAAGGATTCGACATTGACACATTGAGATCAACATGCACAATATATCAAATAGTGGTCAACCCCCAAACACTATGTGCAATACTTTCTTTGACACTAAAACAATAGTACATGCTACTCCCAACATCTCAAACACCTCCAACTCAATAAACACAACATCCATTAGAGGATTGCAATCAGCTACAATGCCCACAACACTGTCACAATCAGCTGAAGCCACCTATGGCTCCTCGGCAATGTGGGAAAGTTATTCAAACCCTCTCTTTACCATGATAGTAAATGCCACAAGGGCATCATCAAGTCACAACACTCTCCCCTTAACAACCACATCTAGTACCATGAGTATACCTTCAACACACCCTCTCATTGGTATCTCACAAAATCCTTTGGTGGGAGGCAAACAACATGCATTCATTCAAGGACAACAACAACATGTGAACATGTCAACACTATCAAATACCATCAAACCCCAAGGGCACAATACAAACATTCCCCTTGCACAAAATCAACAATTTAGACAAGTTATTCAACAAACACAACCCATGACATCACTCACAAATCAAAATGTTCATGGTCACCATATTCCCCAAATATTAACACAAATGGCTAGGGGACATATTCCAACCTACTCATCCCACGATCATAGTCACCAACATACACCCAACCCTAACTTTCAGTACCAACAACACACCAATCCACACACATCATACATGTCACAACAATCCATATCGTCACAATTCACCAATATTCACGCACAACAAATAGGGACCTATGGTGTACTAGGGAACCCAACACACGGGACCACAAATGATCTTGTTATGGATGCCTTACAAACAAGATTGATGGGTTTAGAGAAAACTATCCAAAACATATACGTATCAGGCAAGAAATTGGAAATATCATATGATCTAAACGTATACCCATTCGACATGAGTTTATACATGCCTCCATTTCCTCTGAGATATGTGTCACCCAACTTCACAAAATATAGAGGCAAGACAAACCCCATTGAACATGTTCATGAGTTTGCAGCTAATTGTATGGACATCACTTATGAACCAACATACTTGATGAGAATTTTCTCTAAAAGTCTAGTGGGTCCTTCCCTTGAATGGTTTTCCAATCAAAAGGATATCCAAACATGGGATGATCTTAAACAAAAATTCATAAAAAATTATGTGTACAACATTGACATGGATACCTCTATCACTAGTTTGTGTAATCTCATGCAAGAGGATGCTGGTGAGACTTTCATCCCATTCTTTCAAAAGTGGAGAATTCTAGCTAGTCGATGTCATATTGATATACCCAAAATGGAAAAGGTTGACATGTTCATGAAAACACTCCTTGGGCCCCTAAAATATGCATTGCAAGTACATTGTTGCACAAACTTCATAGACTTAATTGAAAAAGGGGTTCAAATTGAGAAAGCCCTTATTGCAAAGGGAGAACTAAGGTACAGTCCCAAAAACACAAACATCAATCCACCCATTGACAAGAACAAATATTGGGTAAAAAATAAGCACGTTACAAATGATGGCATTGTTGATGCCAAGGATGCAAACATTGTGGGTCCTTTACTGGCCCTAAAAGGGGTTCAACAACAAAACAAGCCAACAATGACATTGACATCCCCTTCTAATGTCCCCTTAAACAATCAAAGTGGTCAAAACAATCAGGGACAATACCGTCAAATGAGACAATTTCCTAGAGGTCACACATACACTTCTTTAGGTGAACCCATTGAGGAAGTCCTCAAGAAATGCATCTAGACTGGCATCATCACACTCCAAGAGCAAAAACTATATGACCCTGGACAATTCAAACTAGCATGGTGGGATGATAATGCATTCTACGATTATCATTGTACAAAAGGACATAAAACCTCTAACTGTTGACAATTTAAAAATCTAGTACAAGATCTTATCGAAAGTCATATCATTGAAGTAGGCAGATCTCAATTCACCTCCAATTCAGATCATACTATCCATAAGAACCCACTACAGGACCATGGTTCTCCTAATGCTTCCACCTCAGGTCCACAGAAAAACAATAATCAAGCTAACTTCGCCCGAACCAAGAATGATTATTCTAGTGGACCAATTATAAATAATGTACGAACTAATGATGAATACATCAACACCATTATGATCAAGAAAGCACCTCAGTGTAATGCTACTACTTGAAGTGGCAAGGTCACCATAGCTGGTTTGTCTCCTGCTAGGCAACCCAAAATTACCATACCTGGCCCATTTTCTAAACAAACAAGACCCACCCCAAACACCAAGAAAGGGCAACCCAAAAGTCAGTTCAACCTTATTGACCAGCTAGGCAAGACTCCCACACAAATCTCTATACTTGAGCTACTTCGTATCTCCCCTGTGCACAAGGATATACTAGATAAAACCTTGCAAGAGTCATCAGTCCCCGAGGACATTGATGTCAATTAGTTTGAGACCATGGTGGGATACCTCACTACGCGTCACCATGTCACCTTCTCAGATCAAGACTATTCATCACCTAAAACCAACCACAATGATGTCTTGCATATAGAAACATTTGTCCACAAACACAAAGTCAGACAGGTGTTAGTAGATGGCGGAGCAGGATTGAACATATGCTCCCTCAAATTGGTTAAGGCTCTAGGATTCTCTGATCCATGCGTAGACCCAACAAAGAGTATAGTGATCAAATCATATGATGACGAAGAATGCCCTTCACGTGGCATTATCTTACTCCCTATTAGAGTGGGACCAATCATTGTAGACACAACCTGCTAGGTCCTAGATTTGGAATTACCATACAACATCTTGCTCGGCTGTCCATGGATCCATGCCTTAAAAGTTGTTCTATCCACATATCACCAATGCCTAAAGTTTCCATTTGATGGCATAGAAATAACCATATATGGAGACTCTGACCCTTTCCAATATTGTACAAACTTAAGAGGTATCTTTAAAAATTGAATGCCTATTAACTGAGAGGCACCTGGCTCCTCGTCATGCAAATACATCGACCCATCCACACTCATGCCATCTTCCACATCCACTCCATCCACATCTTCTGCCATACCACCACCTTTCGCAAACCCTAAGGCTAAATCCACTATCAAGATCCAGGACTTTGGCTACGGAGAATTCAAACTGCACACAACATATAGCATAACAACAATACCCAAGTCGCCACAGGTCTACGGTAGGCCATGTTTTAGAATGGAACCCCAAATTATTTTTAAGGTTCCACCAAAAATAGTTTTCATCAAATGGGGGGACATGAGTCATGAATACCTTTCTGACATCATAGGATGGATCTATAAGGATACTATCACACTACCCCCATTACCAGTTCAAAAATATGGCAAGGGTTATGACATAATGAAGGCTAAGGGCTACAATGGTACTAGTGGCTTGGGAAAAAATAAAGCAGGATGAAGGGAGCCCATTGAACCTTTCAAAATACCAAAGTATCTTGGATTAGGGTTTGGATTGCCTAGCTATGATGATCAACGTACCTCTAGACTTTAAAATGAGCGAGTACATGCTTCAAATAGTGTCGAGACTACTAGGGAGACCCTCACCGAAATTGACTCCCAAGAGTGGGAATTTGGCTCAGAACGATCCCTAAGTGACTATTACCTAGATGATTTGTTTGTTGAAGAAGGGGAACTAACCTCTGAACAAATATTTTGGAAAACATTTAAAATTGATCAGGCACCAATAGTCAAACTCCCATTACCACCCCCCATGATTTACAAACCCCACTATCTGAATCCTGTCAGTCCAACCCATCTGAACTATTGAATGACATTGATAATCATGACTCCAGGTCCTTCACCCCTTATTTTGACAATGAATATGAGACAAGCGAAGGGGAATATTGGATAGAATCTAATGTGGAGTTGGATGATGATAACCTCATCTACAATATCATTGAATCTTTCTACATGTTTTTTGCATCCTCCCTGCAGTTCACCAACACTTATGATGGCATTTCCCTAGTTTATCCTCAACTAGTCGATTGGGACCAACAAGGCCCACCAATCCTGGATATGTTTCAGAATTATGAGGCAATTGCAGAATTTATGGGATTACATGAAGACATACCTAATGGTGACCACAAGGTAGGATTCGCTATTGATCTAGATTGTACGACATACTTCGGTGAGACCGCTCCATCTTCTAGTCGCAAAAGTAAAAATAAAAATAAAATAAAAAATGAAATGACTCTAGGTGAAAACTGAAAGGCACCTTTTGACGAAAAAATAGTCAAAACAAAGGACATATCTATGGGTGAAAACCTCTCTGAGGCACCCAAAGATGGAGGACTGGAATTTCTTCTTGTGCAATAAGAGAAGTCAGCTATGCTAGTAGAAGATACCATAAAAGATAACATATTGACAGAAGAAGACCCCAAAATGGTTCTCTTTGCTGCATCATTGACTAAAGAAGAGAGACCAGAATTTCATAAATTCTTTGCTGAACATAAAATAAACTTTGCATGGTCCTATGCAGACATGCCAGGATTAGACCTAGAACTGGTCCTACACCATCTGACACTATTGCCTAATGTCAAACTAGTCAAGCAGAAGTTACGCAAAATGCACCCTCAAGTTGCTCTATTGGTCAAGGAAAAGTTGAAGAAACTTCTATACATTGGATTCATTTGGCCGATTGACTATGCAAAATGGATATCTAACTTGGTGTCGGTAACAAAACCAAATGGGTTGATCCGCATCTGCACAGATTTTAGAGATCTAAATAAGGCATGCCCAAAGGATGACTTTCCTTTACCTAATATTGACATCATAGTTGACCTTACATCAGGATATGAGATGCTATCCCTCATGGATAGTTTCTCTAGCTATAATCAGATTTGCATTGCCCCAGAAGACCAGCACAAAAGGGCATTTACTTGCCCATGGGGAACATATTGTTGGAATGTCATGCCCTTTGGTCTCAAAAATGTAGGCACCACATATCAAAGGGCTATGACTATAATCTTCCATGACATGATGCATAAAAAAATAGAAGATTATGTAGATGACCTATTGGTTAAATCGGCAACCAGGAAAGATCACCTCAGGGTTTTAAACATAATTTTCAAAAGACTGTAAGAATACAAACTCTGACTAAATCCTAAGAAATGTGTCTTCAGTGTATCATCAGGTAAACTCTTGGGATACATAGTTTCTCGAAGAGGCATTGAGGTTGATCCAGCAAAAGTCAAAGCCATCATAGACATGCCTCCTCCTAGAGGAATTAGTGAACTCAGAACTCTACAAGGTAGGGTACAATCTATTCGGTGCTTCATAGCCCAATTGGCTAACAAGTGCCACCCATTCGAATACCTGTTGTGCAAGGCTATCCCCTTCATGTGGATAGACAAATGTCAAGAAGCATTTCAGCAAATCAAAGACTACCTACTATCAATGCTAGTTCTCATGCCTCCCATTCATGGAAAGCCATTGATCCTATACATCTCAACAACTAGTTCAACACTAGGGGCATTATTAGCACAAAATGACCAAGAAGAAAAAGAAAGAGCTATATACTATATTAGTCGGACATTGGTCGGGTATGAGCTAAACTACACACCAATTGAATGAGCTTGCCTAGCCATGGTCTTTGCAGCACAAAAACTAAGGCATTACATGCTAAGCCATCAGACACAGTTGGTAGCAAAGATTGACCCCCTAAAATATTTGTTGAGTAGGGAAGCATTAGCAGGACGTCTTGAAAAATGGGTCATGATTCTAAGTGAATATGATATTCAGTATGTGGAAAGAAAGGAAATAAAGGGACAGGTCATTGCAGACCAACTGGCAGATGCACCTTTGCAAAGTGATCATCCACTAGTGGTAGATTTTCTAGATGAGTCGATATTCCATACAAAACCTAAGGCACATTGGTGACTCTATTTTGACGGATCACACACAAATCATGGCTCAGGGGTAGGAATTTTTTTTATCACCCCTCAAGGAGGCTCCATTCCTAAGTCTTTCCACATTACATTCCCATGCATGAACAATGTGGTAGAATATGAGTCGTTGGTTACAGGTCTAAGAATGGCAATAAAATGGAAAATTAGGGCACTACATGTCTATGGGGATTCTCAGCTTCTCATCAACTAGGTTAATGATGACTATGACACAAAAGACGAGAAGTTGATGCCCTATAAGTGAATGGTTGATAGTTTCCAAACATACTTTCATATGGTAACTTTTGAACAAATTCCAAGAACACAAAACAAAGCAATGGATGCAATGGCTACAATAGGCTCTCTTCTTGACATCCCAAGCAATCTGCCACAATTGGAGTTTCTCATAGAACAATTGTTGGCTCCTACCTATGACATTTTAGAATCAGAAATGGTTTGCAAACTTGTTGGTCCCAACTCTCCCTAGTATCAAGACATTCACGACTACCTTAAGTCCCAAACCCTTCCACCCAGCCTATCCAATAACTAGAGAAAGTCCTTCATTTGAAAAACTGCAAGATATGCCATCATCAGTGACACCCTTTACTGTCGTAGCCTTGACAATACCCTCCTTAGATGTCTCAACACTAACGAAGCAGGTACAACCTTATGTGAAGTACATGACAGTATATGCAAATCTCATTTGAGTGGTCCTACTCTAGCTAAGAAGATAACAAGACTTGGGTACTATTGGCCAACCATTGAAAAGGATGCATTAGAATATATCAAGACTTGTCACAAATGTCAAATTCATAGCGATTTGATCCATGCTCCCGCATAGGAACAGCGGCCGATCACCTCTCCTTGGCCCTTCACTCAATGGGGACTTGACCTCATGGGTAAGATCCATCCAACCTCGTCCAATGGCCATAAATTCATTATCACCGCCACTGAGTATTTTACGAAGTGGATTGAAGCCATCCCATTGACATATATTACCGGAAAACAAATATCCAAGTTCATCCTTAACTACATTATTTGTTGATATGGCCTTCCACAATCCATCATCACTGACAATGGACATCCATTCAAAAACCAAGACATTTGTGAGTTATGTGAGCGATTCCATATCCAACACCATTTTTCATCTCCATATTACCCACAAGGAAACGGTTAAGCTGAGGTGTCAAATAAAACCATTGTTAAAATCCTCAAAAAGATGGTCAATAACACTGGTCGTGATTGGCACATACAACTCAATCCTGCTCTGTGGGCTTACCACACTAGCATTTGTATGCCTACAAGAGCCACTCCATTTTCCCTAGTCTATGGTGCTGAGGCAATCTTTCCCATTGAGGTCAAAATTCCTTTGTTACGAGTCTCCCTGAATGGTTTGACGGATGAAGAGGATTATAGAAAATCATGTCTGCATGAGCTAGAAATGCTTGAAGAAAGAAGACAAAATTCCTTGAACCACCTACAAGTGTATCAAAACCATCTTTGTCACAGTTACAATAAGAGGGTCATGGTCAGGAAATTTGACATTGGTGACTTAGTCCTAATGCAAAACCCTAAAAACCAAGCTAATAGAGAAAAGCTATGAAAGTTTGAACTGAACTAGTTAGGTCCTTATGTCATCATCTCTTCTTTTGGTTCTAGAGCCTATCAGCTAGCGACTCTAGATGGAGAACAATTGATAGAGCCCATCAATAGTCTACATCTCCAGAAGTTCTATGCATAGCATCAGAAGATCAAGCTGAAAATTGTAAAGTACAAAAAAAATGGAAAAAAGAAAAAAAATTGTTGCCTTGATGAAAACATGGCAAACAGGCATCTTGGCAACACCAAAAAAATAAATAAATAAATGACAAAATAGTAAAGAGAAAAAATTCATACAACAGTGAAAACCTGGCAAACAGGCACCTTGGATAGGTACCATGGTGAAGACCTGGCAAACAGGCACCAAGCGTAATCGATCATTGCTCTACCATCTACTCTCACTTTGTCTACCTTCGCTTAAGATGGAGGACATCTCATGCCATTATCATGCCAATCGACATAACATTATACGCTTCCTTTCATGGTTGATAAATGATTGACATTGAGTCCTAATGACTGTCTGTTTAGTAAATCAACAGCATCCCGTCCATATTCCTTAAAGATGGCTAGGTCTTGGACCTGACTGGGGGAAAAATTTGTATCATATAACTACAGTGGATGTCACATACGGCTTCGAAAAACATTGAAAATGTCCTTAAAAAAGACCTAAACATTGAAAATGTCCTGAAAAAAGACATAAACATTGAAAATGTCTTGAAAAAAGACCAAAACATCGCAAAATGTCCTAGAAAAGACAAAAAAATGTCATAAAAGACCTGAAAAAAGACAAAAACATGGGCAAAAGACCTAAAAAAAGACAAAAACATCATAAAAAGTCCTAAAAAAAAGACAAAAACATCATAAAATGTCCTAAAGAAAGACCTAAAAATCAAAAAAATGTCCTAAAGAAAACTACAAACAAAACATCAGACTACTTGAAGAATGCAAACACAGGGTCATCTCTTGCCAAAGTCAGTCATCTCAATCAATCTTTGTCATTTGTCCGAACTACGTTGTCTCTGCGCATTTGCTACATAGGCAAGACTCAGTTTCGAGTCCCTGAGACATTAGGTCAGTCCTTTTAGGTTTGTCAAAATAAAATCATGATGCAATCTTTGGTCACCAAGACAAAGTCATTGGTCATGTCGAACTACGAGGTCTTTGAGTGTATGACGTAGGCAAGGCCATCTGTCAGTGAGCCCCTGAAGCCACACTAGGTCAGTCCATTAGGGTTCATAACATCACACTGACACACACATCAAAGAGTCTTCAAGTCAACACAAATCATTCCCAAACAAACAAAACTCATAAAGAAAATTATGACAATCATTATTGCAGAATGACAATCTCATCGGCACATATCATCATGACAATAGCGACATTTGGTCAGAATGAGTCAAACTCAGTCAAAACAAGTCAAATCACCGTAACCTATCAAAATTGTCAACCCCTGAGTATTCTTCAGATGTATCCTTCTGAATGATAGCCTCTATCATCCATGCCTTAGGATATGTCTTTCCTAGCCATCATAATTGTCATTTGACATTTTGAGTGATCCTCTTGACATCTAAGGATCACTTCTCATGACATTAGTATTCTTCATATGTGTCCTTCTGAAGAACCAACTCTGTCATCTATGCCTTAGGATGTTTCCTTCCTAGGCATCATCATCATTTCAAGGGACCCCTTTCAACTATTAAGGGTCAAATCCTCTTAACGTCAACATTATTCAGGATGTGTCCTTACTGAATTCGACAATTCTCAACATTTTTTCATCTAAGATTATCAAAACTTTAAACATTTCGGCATCTCAACACTATCAAACATGGCATCTTGACATCAGAACAATAGATATCCAAATGCACTTAGCAAACATTTGACACTTGTCTTTTGGCTTTTTATCATGTTATTAGTTTTTAAGTGAGATCCCACTACCAGGATTTAGAGAAACAACAATGTATCATGATGATTGAAACACATGACTACTAGTTTCTTAGCAAGGTCCTAATTCTAGGATTTAGAAAAACAACGTATCATGATAAGGGATCTATTTTGTTATATTTTTGGAAATCATGTCGCTAGTTTCTCAAGGATGTCCTAGAAACATGATTTAGAGAAGCAGCGACGTTTCATGATTTTTCCTTGTCTTTTTCTGCTTGTAGTTGATTATGACAAAAAGACTAGGGAAATCACACTCTTAGCATGAGTTATGATCATCCTTGTCTGCGACTGCTTGTCTTACATAATGGTACAACCATGCACACCTTGATCTATGTCATATCCTAGTGTTTGTTAGCCAATACAATAGTTTACCCAATGATGATTAAGAGCAATAAATATTAAGGTCCTACAGTAAAGCTTTGAAGGATTTGGTCTAGGAACTAACATGCATCTACATCAGTTTGGTCCTCTTCTCTCATCAATCTCATCATCTTCTATCATTGGTCCGGTCCTCCTCTTTCGTTCATCTCTTGATGATATCCTGTGACAAACAAAAACATAAGTGCATACATGATCATATAAACATTGCATTAGGTCCATACATACATCATCCATAGCATTTACATAGTCACAAAAAGTGCATTAACATAATCATCAACATTTCACCCATTTCATAAATAATGCATATTATTATCATCATCATCTCATATAAGTAAGCACTACATTATCATGGCATCATAATCATAAGCACATATCGTAGGACATACATGGCATCATAAATTAAGCATCATACATAGGACATCACATCATGTACATAAATCGAAGAACATCATATAATACACATGTAGGCCACATCAAAACTACATCATCATATAAATACCATCTCAAAAATGTACAATGTCACAGGATAGAGTCAATAAAAATCCTAAGAATGGAGCTCACAGGCTCAATAATATACACAATGTGTCGTAAAAACAAGCATTCCCTTAAGGTAGACTCTCATCATCCCCTCATGGTGAAGAATGTGGAGGAAAAAGCTTTGTCACTGGTACTGAAATCATAGGTGAACCTATAGCAACATCTGTCTGTGCTACCGATGGAACTGAGAATGAGGGTGTCATCTCCATAGTAACAAACATTTGTGATGTCACAGCTGCCTAACTCTAAGAAGTAGATGGATCAACAACTAGTGGTTGTCCCTATACTGACCTCTATACTGAACCAGTCGACCCATGACTATGGCTCAAATGGTGACTCAGAGTGTGCCGGCATGAGTGATGTGACCTATGCCCTAATGTGTGCCCTATTGAGGTAGACCCTCCAACGCTGGTATGACTCCTATTGCCACTGGCACTACCTGATCTATGGCCATTGCCTATCCTCGTCTGTGATCGTGACAAGGTAGGATCCCATTGCTCAGGTGGCACTACCTACTCATACAATGTCCTGTACTACCCCAATCTCATGCTCACCCTGGCCAACTCGCGAGCCATATCCCCTGCAAGCCCTGTACATAACTCTGCAAACTGTGTGCACCACTGAGCCGAGTCTTGCTAGTGGATCACATCCTGATCTTGCTCTACCCAGGCTATCTCTAGCTCTAACTGCAATGATCGGACCTAGGCCATGCTCTCATCTAGTCTCCGCTATAGGTCCACCACCCTCTGATCTGTCATGGCATCCTGGGGCAATCTTGAGGAGGATGGTATCTCCTCCTCTCCCTCCACCATCTACTATATGAGGAGTCTCTCAGCCTCATCCATAACATCATCCTCATCATTGTCATCGTTGCCCACATCCTCTACTGTGCAGCCACATCCTCCTTCTGCCTCTTCACCTCCACCTCCACATCCTCCTCCTACCTCTCCACCTCCACCTCCACATCCTCCTCCTACCTCTCCACCTCCACCTCCACGTCCTCATCCTGTCTCCCCACCTCCACCTCCTCCTCTTGTCTCTCCTCACCCTCTCCCTCCTATCGGGGCTGCTCCTCTCTCTCCCCCTCCTTGCCAACCTTGGGGATAACATCTAGTGCTACCCTCACCACACGTGGGGGCACCCACTGGACCTATCTTTTCCCATCTCGCCATTTCCTCTGGCTGTCTCTGCCATCATCCCCACCCCGGCCTTCGTCCCTACCTTCATCCCGACCTCTGTCTCTCCCCCTACCTCTGTCTCTACCCCTGCAACCTCACCTAGCCCTCAGTGCATGAGGTATAACTAATCATCTATCCACCGGTGTTAGCCCATCTAGATCCATCAATGGCACTGGCCTATGTGTCTGCCACCATAAGTCATAATTAGTTGTCATCCCAGGATCAGCTACTCCTCCCCTCCATCCCCATGCCTGGGCTCCTAGCTCATCAATCTGCTACTCTGTGAAGGCCACTAGAATGGTTGGTCCCCAAGCATACTCTCTGGAAGACTAGGCATACTCGGCTATCCCTACAGGTACACCCTGCTACTCTCTGAACTACCTCAGAACACACTATGGTAAATACATCTCAATAATCAATGATGTCTGCATCGTCTTGCCAATCAAATACCTATATTGTCTATAAAGGCTAAGGTGCTCATCCTCATCGTCCCACTATCTGTAGTCTGTGTATGGTCTCTAGATGAAAGACATCACCGTGTCAATCTTGTGTCACCACTAGCCTATCTCACCCATCCGAGTCTGCTGTAAAGCACCTGCATAGTAATAAGCATTGGGCATCCTCTTAGCCAACTATGGTCTCTGAATGGGAGGAAAAAATATATATATGTGCTCCCAGGCCCATATCATCATTAACGTAGTCCCACACAAGATACTCTCTCCTCTCCTATAGGCAATATCATGTAGCTGATGGTAGAGTGTCCCCAATAAGCAAGGACCCCAAGCATACACTATCCTATCGTGCCTCATGCCAACCAAGATGTCTCCCCAACTAATAGGAAATCTATGTGCCCGACAGTCGAGAATCAAGATTCCCCTAATCAGAGTTGCAAGGAATGCATCAAAGCAACCATAGTGCTCTGCCATGAACTCCCATATGATCTCATAACCCTAGATGCCCAATCTTGTACCCTAATCTCGGTAGTACGCTCTAAAGGTCTACTCTCCATGACGAGGGTCATAGATGATTTGCTCCCCTCAGATTGGCACTCACAAAAACTGGTAGACATCCTCCAAAGAAATGGTAGCCTCACCTATTGGCTGGTGGAACGAACAAGTCTCTAAATGCCAACGCTCACATAGCATAGTCAGTAATCCCCTGTTCACCCAAATGGTGGGCATGTAAGCAACATAGAATAATCTCAGTCACATCAATCCTCGCCGCTCTCGCAAGCTCAACTAGTCAACAAACCAAAATGTGGTCGGTCTGCTCTCTCGCGTGTAGATAGGGGCAAGCTGCCTCTGCAAAAAGATGAACAATATATCAGTACTTTCTAAACACCTGTCAGCATCATCAAAAGCATTAAGGGTTTCACACGTATCACAATTGGTCTCAATAAAAGGGAAAAACCAAATGCGTCGCATTATAGCATTTGCATCATGAATATTTGAATGAGTCTCTAAGATCCTCAAATGTGTCGCAACATGATAGTTGCATCGCTTGGTTGCCCAAATGCGTCACATTATGGCAATTGCATCACAAATTCTGGAAATTGTGACAAAAAAAGGCGAATGCGTCGCTCAAATATGCAATTGCGGCACAAAAGGACAATTGCGACATTCCAACCCTCATATGTGACTCGGTTAGGTGAATGCATCATAGTTTTTATCAAATGCATTGCAATGCCTTTCCAACCCTATGATTAACTAGTCATTCATGTTGCAACGCATCATATGCATCAAACATGCAAATGATTGCAACTTACGTGAATGCAGTTGCGTCGCGGCGCACTTGTTGTTTTCCCTAGAAACCTAAAATTGACACGCAAAATGAGAAAATTACAAAGTGGGATAGGGGTACATATTGTTGGCTCTGAGCCCTCTGGCCGCCTAAATGGCCACATGATTTCCCCGCGATGCTTTGTCATTGGAATCACCATCGTTGCTATGTTCCTTTTCACTCTGAACTCTCAAAATTCGCAAGGTAAATAGTAAAAGTTAATTGAATTTTACCCCTTTGTCAACCTATTTATAAGGTCAAAATGGAATTTCTCAAACAAGGTTAATACTGGAAGGCCATTTGACCAAGTTTGACTACCTAATTGAATACCTTAAACATGTCCAAATCCAAAACCAATTGTGTCATTGTTTTTTTGGTCATTAAATTCACTTATTGGGACTCTTTCCAAATTTTTCTGCCACCAACTCAAAATTTGAAAAATTTCCCGAGGGGGCATTGATACCCTTTACCTTCACTGGGGCATGGCTTTGACTTATTTTCTTTGTCACAATGCGACAAGCGACATTATGACAAAGAGGGGAAAAATGTAGACACTTAAAAATGACTTAGGCTTGCAAGCTCTATTTTTACCACTTTCGTCCTAGCATAATTATGACATATAATTATGTCCTTGGTCCACATTCGACTATTAATTAAATAATTTGTAATTGTTTAATTAATTCATGTCCTTTTATTCTTCATGATTATTAAATAAATAAATTTTATTTCTTTATTCAATACATCTTTAATTGTCTAAAGTCTTCCTTTAATTAAATAAATTTGTTAATTTGTTTAACTACCTTTACCTATTTATTCTTCCTAATTATTAAATAAATAAGTTTTATTTATTTATTTAATATGTCACTAATTGTCATAATTAAATGAATCAATCAATTTATTTAATTATTGATCATATCTGCTAAATTAAATAATTATCTTTAATTATTTAATTGTCAAAATTAATATTCCTCTCATTTTAAATAAATTAAATAATTTAAAATGTCATCACAATCTTAACTAACAGTCCATTTTGGTAAATAATCTAAGAAAGATTATTTATTTGTCTCACAAAATCCACATTTTGAGTTGATTTAATTCAAATTGGTAGCTTTCTTCCAAAAATAAAATAAAGCAAGCAGGTTCTTTATTTTATCAAATTTTCTTTTTAGTCCATCTTTTATCTGATTTTTCAAATCTCATAAATCAGGCTATCTCTTATCTTCTTAATTTTGAAAATATTTATTTTTTTGAAATTAATTATCTCATCTTTTCTCCACCGCCGATCTAATTTTTTCATATGACATCTTGATCACTCACTTAAGGATTTTACCCTAACCCTGATTAGGGATTATTAGATTGAATCTTTTCTTTTGATTTTAGGTTTTTGTCAAGAGTTAATCTCGTCTGTCCATTCAAAATTGTGTTTTCTATAAAATGACAATTTTGCTCACAATTTGGGATCCATACACTCTTTGATTATTATAGGCATTATAGTCATTTATCATAGGCATAGTCATAGGCATAATTTTATTTAAATCATTCAAAGCTTGTTTAGGACAATGGCATAGTCAAATTTCTCACACACTTGATCTGAGGGCAACACAAATCAACAAGTTAGAAGGTGTAATGGAGATCAGCCATGGAGATTGAAGACATTAGGTGAGATTGTTCTATTTTCTGTGTTTTCATTTACTCTCCTTTGCACTTCATTACTTCTTTGGGTTTATTGTTTTATTTATTTGAATCTAATCCTTAGAAAATTTACCCTTAGTTACACCTCCATCTACTAGAACTCGTCTAACTTTGGTTTTTTCAACAAGGACTTCAAGGTGTATGGCTCATTATGATTTGTCTTCTCAGTGGCATAGTCTTCTTTGGAGAACATGGAATGATGATTATTGGTCAATTATTTTACCATTTCCTAAAAATTATTGACATCGAGATCATTAGGGACAATGGTTCTTTGTAAATCTTTGTCTAAAATAGATCGATGCTCAGGGGAGATGCATAACAATTCCAAGATGGAGATTTGGGTTGGGGTCTTCCCCAATTGATCAAGTAAGTTATACTACAACTTGGAAGTTAGTGGTGGTTGTTGTGATGGAGGGCCTTGGATAGTGATCTTAGTCCTACGAGTGTTGACAACACACTCAAGAGTTGTATTTATGGTAATGGTATTGATATTATCATCGGCACCGTGAAGATGATGCATGATTTTGCCACTACTATAATCATGCTTAATATTAGCATAGTTGGCTGACATATTACTCTTGTTACTCAAACTGGGGACATTTCCTTTCCCATGGTCATGTAGTGGATCAAAAAAGACTTTGTGATCAATGTTTGATGCCTGTTGTTTCTATTTGCTAACTTCAATAATTTTCTTCTCGACCAAATCATGTATGATATTTTTCAGTTGTCAAAAATTTTGTAGGTTATGTCCCTTAGTTCTATGGAAATCACAAAAGGAATTGTCATCCCACCAAATTGGTTTAAATTTTCTAGGATCATATCGTCTTGGCTCTTGAAGCTGTAGAAGATTGTGTTGCAACAATTGTTTGAATATCAACTTGATGGGTTCCCCTAAGGGAGTGAACTCACATTTTTGAAACCTCCTCTATTGTTGTGGATATTGGGTGTTTTGGGCAGTGTTCGGAGGTTGATTTTCAACATTAAGAGTGTTACCAGAGGGGTTAGGTCCTCGCAGTGTGATGATCAGTCATGCTTGTAAAGTTTTAGCATCAACTACCCCATCATTGGTAACATTTTTGTTCCGAGACCAAAATCTATTTATGTCATTGGGAGTGTTTTGCACAGTTGAATTTTTGTTGGGTGTTTGTGTCTTAATTTATCCTTTTTCAATGAGATCTTTTTCTATGATGAGGCCCTTTTCTGCTAGTTCCATAAAGGATGTGCAACAATGTACCTTTAAGTTACTTCTCAATTTTGGATTGAGGTTTTCTTGGAACATAGTAACTTTTTTTCTTTTTAGGAATCTCAAGGAGACACCGGCTAGCTATAGTCCTCCATCTCCAGAAGAAAGCAATGAATGTTTCTCCTTCATCTTGTGTTGTGTGACACAAGGTTGCTATATTAATCTCATAGTCTATGTTAAAGGATAATTGCTCAATGAATTTCTCAGCCAGTTTGCCCCATGATTTTATGCCATAGTCAAGATCAGAAAACCTCAAGTGCAATTCCTACAAAACTTCTTGGAAATAGTCTCATAAGATAAGTGGGGTCATAGGCGACATCAATGCACATGATCAAAAATTCCCTTATGTTTTCTATTAGACTGCATTTTCCATTGCACTTGGGCAGATTCAATATGACATACCCATGAGGGAAAGGTGTCATGTACAATGATTGATCAAAGGGAAATAGGCACAAATATTTTTCTAAAAAGGATTTCTTAGTTGACACAGCCATGTTATCCATTTGTGTTTGGAGTGCCTACATTTTTGTATATAGGACGTCAACTTGAGTTAATGATGTGGTAGCTAGGTTATTTTGATCTATGTACGTGTTTTGGTATCCAACATTGTTTGATGGATTGTGGTTTAACATGGGTATTTAAAGTGGATTTGGATTCAAAATGTTGGTGAATGGATTCTGATTTGGAGTTTGTGTAAAGGGGTTTTGATTAGGGATGTTTGTAAATGTATTTTCACTTGGAATCTATGAGAATGGGTTTTGACTACCATATTGGAAAGAGTGTATGCCTCCTGTTTGTGTAGTTTGTGGTATAGTACTAGCGACATGAACACTAGGTATAGTTGTTGTCTATGGTATGGTACTAGTGACACTGACACTTGGTGTAGGAGCTGACATTTTAGATCTTTTTATCCCAATAAGAGGACCAAAGCGAGTGGACGATGATACCCCTACAGTGAAATTAAATCTTGATGTCATGCCAAATGTATCGAATGGAGATGTATGGACTGTCATACTTTGTGTAGGTATGCCAGATGGTATGGCTATATTTACCTAAGGTATGGTGGTACTAGTAGTCATTGTGCTTGTCCCTTGGGTAGGTTTATTTTGTAAGGTATTGATATCAAATCCTAAAGGTAAAGTGGAACCTTTAGCTAGAAATTTGGCTAAGTATCATTGATGATCATTTGCTAGGTACTCATCTACAAAAGAGGAAAACTCAGGGTCTTGTGTAGCAGCCTCTATGTCTTCCACTCTAATGTGTCCTTGAGTGTCTCTAGTGGTGAATTTGTCTAACAAAGTCCTATGAGGTCTCGATGAGGATACCCCCTGAAAGGGGTTCAAGAATGGATTAATGAATTCATTTGGGTTTGACATCTTTTCTCTCTCTTTTCTCTTAGACCTAGTTTCAACCATGTAAGATAAGCCCAATATGCGAGGAATGAAAAACTATGTCTATGGATAGTATGACTCTAGTCTATGTTTTTTGGATTTTTTGGATGCACATAAGGAATGTATGCAATGATATTTTTGGTATTTTTTGTGTGAATAAGGTATTTATAAAATGATGCTAGTCTAGGATGATAGTATCTAAATATGCAAAGTCTAAGCAAGCTTTTATGGTAATCAATTTTGTGAACATGAGATGAGGTTACCAACTACATAAAGTCTAACCAAGGCATCAATTTAGTTATGTCAAGGAACCTATGTAGACTAAGACTAAAGATAAGTTGAGCTCCCTAACTAGACTAATGAGCTAGGAGGATTCACTATAGGACAAAAGATATGATGGCATGACTAGGTTCAATGATAAATTTCATTGATGCTATGGTTTTTCCAAAGTGTAAAAAGTAGACCTATTCTAAAGTTTGTAAAGGTGACCTTCCTAAAAGTTTGATCTAAAGGTGATATGTACTCTAAGATGAAACTAAAAATTGGAACTAGGACAGCTATAGTAATGATCAAATGATACCTAAAGGATGCAAAATTGAGAAAATTGTTTCAAGTTTTTGTTTAAGGACTACTATGAAAAGATAGATTAGAGACTAGTATGACTGTGTCGATTGGACTATGACAAAATTTTGGTTTTCTAATACTCAAGTAGATGTGTTGTAGAATTTAGCAAATGTGGTTATGTTTCACAGTTTTGATTTTCTGGTAATCAGTTGTGAGTTTTTGGTAAAGTTCAATATCTTGTATTAGACAGTTGTGGTGTAGTTCCTAACAAATGTGACTTGTGACAACAATTGTGACTCAGACTATATCAGATGTAGTTTTTCTAAACTTTGACTACACTGGTAAATGAAGGTTGTTTATGTGATAGGGGCATATACGTCATTCTAGACTATAGATGCAGCTCACCTAGTTAGATGCATCACAAAGGGTATCAATTGCATCGTTTCATCAAGCATATGCATCATTCCATACAAAACTTTCAAAAATTGAAAGAAAATATCTACAAATTCATGAAGATGGTGTCTTCACGTCAGGTTCACCAAATGTAACATCATGAAATACAATGAAAGGTAAAAAGAAAACACTCAATGCAATCAAGCCCTAATGCAATCTAAGCTAAACATCAAAGAACAAAGGAAAACTAAAACATAAATAAACTAAACAATCTCACCCAATATCTACGTAGTTCCATGTCTGACCTCGAATTCCCTTCTCCATTTTTTTGTTGTAGTATAATTTCCCTCATATTTCTCTTGTGCAAGTATAGCTTGTGATAGTGATTTAGCAAAACATCAAAGATTCAGATAATATATATGCTTCCAAAACTCATAAGATTTCAGGAGAGATTGAAATGATGAAAGCAAGAATAATTTATAGAAAATTGATCATTCAAATGATAGGTTAGGATCAAAAGATCGATAGACAGTTGAGATCAAAATATTAGACATGCATTATGATGACTGTTAGTAGTGACATGAGTGATAAAAACTAGAAATATAAATAAAGATTAAATAAATTATTTAATCTTCAAGTTTGGTATTCAAAAATGGAAAATAGTCTTTGCATGAAAAAGATAAAGATAGGATTAAAGCAACGCTCTGTTTGAATGCACACATAAGATTTAATTAATTAAATAAATATATTTAATTAATAGCCATGTACACGCAAATGAGTTAGAACTAAATGACTGAATGATTTGACAAAGTGATTACTCGTGCAAGCAACTCAAACACAAAATCAAGAGTTAACTGACATATTTAAATAGATCTCGAGTTGAGTCAAAGTGAATACTTAGATAACTTGCACAATTATCTAAATATAGAGGAATGCGTTAGAATAGATTTTTACAAATTAAATGATTTTTTAATTTGAGATTTGATATTTGAATAATAATTAAATAAATAAGATTTATTTAATTAAGTGATGAAGGGATTAAATGAACAATTAAATATATAAAGAATTTATTTAATTATAGTTGAAATATGATAAAGAGTAAATTAAATAAGAATTTTTTTAATTTGAAAAGAAGGATAAGGTTAATTAGTAACATAATTAAATAAAAAGTATTTATTTAATTAGTTAGATAGAATAAAGAAAATGATAATTTAATTAAATAATTAAGATTATTTAATTAATGGATGAATTAAGGTTAAGGTAAATTAATTAAATAAATAGATTTATTTAATTAATAAAGAAATGAAAAACTTTAGAGAATAATTAAATAATTGACATTATTTAATCATGACCATGGAAATACAAATTATGAAAAATATTTTAGTCATAGGCTTAGACCAAATTTTAGTGTCTACAGTAGTCATGAAGCTATTAGACGATGATTGGAGTTCCTTAGATTTCACACCAACATTCATGGGATAATACAAGATCATAACAAAAGACTCTGCACAAGGACACAAAAAGCAGTCATGTCAACAAAAAACTTAAAAAACCCTTAAAAAGCATCCAAATCAACCACTTTAGAAAAAAATACAATAGATTACACAACAAATTTTAACGAACTTAACCACGAACAACCATCCAATCCAAAAGCAATGAAAAAGATTTATGGAAAAGGTTATGATCTTATGAAACAACTTGGATATGGTGGGAAATGATGTGGTTCTAGAGAGCAAGGTATTTGTGTCCCCATTAAACCTAACATGCAAGAAATGACTCATGGTCTTGGTTATTTTGCTTTGATAGAAATAAAAAAACCTTCACTTAATATCAACACTATCATGCAACACACCCTTCTAAGATGACTTTAACAGTCGTGCATCTTGAGCTAATAGACATTAGTGTTCTTGATTGTCATCCTTTGAAAGAAATTAAACAAACAAAGCAATCTTCACTTCATGTCAATTTCATCTCGCAAAACACTAATGCTTTGAATTCATTAGATTTTACACCCTCTTATATAGGAGAAAACAAAATCTCAAAATCTAAAGAGTCTTGTGTAGATATGACATCTTGTACTAAGAAAAAGAGATTTTTTTTGTATAATAAAGGAACATCTACCATTGATCAAGAGGGTATCTTGTCAAGAATCCTCCAAGATCACCTGATATCCCTTCCCCCAAGAACATGAAAAAAATTCTATTACAAGAATTCATTTTGTGCATATCATAGAGTTCACGGTCATGCTACTAAAGAATGTAAGGCTTTGAGTAGTAAAATCCAACATCTTAAGGAGTGTTGTGCTCTCCCTTATGTGGGGGAACCTAATTCCTCTAATCGATATTGATTTTCACTCTAGCATGTTTCTCATCAATCATTTCAACTCACCCTTGTCCCACACTAAGTGGAGGAAAGGGTTAGGTAGCCTTCTCCTTGTATGTCACTTATTGTTGCCTCTTTTGACTAGTCGTTGACCTTTCATGAATGTATAAGAGAAAGCTTAAGATGTGGATGACATGACTTATGTTGGCTCACATGTGACATACTACCTTTTTCGTGACGTAGATTATCAGAAACCTATGACTTGGCATAGGGATTTCTAAATAAGCTCTCATTTCTTCTTCTACTTTAAAGAAATTTCTCATAGTAATGGTGTTAGCAACCGCTTTAAACTAGGGGCATACATTGATACTCATATTTCATTGTGCGATTTTCTTTTTCTTGTGATTTTTTCTATTGGAAACATTAGGTAGAATGTTGCCCAAGATGAGACCTTGCACTTTTCCTCTCTTGGAAACAAGATGAGACCTTTCATTTATCCTCTCTTCAAGACATTAAGCATGATGATTTGTAAGATGAGACCTTGCATGAACTATGAAAAATACCTTTGAACATTCCTTCCACTATTTTACATTTACAATGTCTATGAGTTTCAAGCATATGAAGTTTTGCTTGCCTCATAGAGCTCGAAGATCATTTTTGTGTGGTGCCTTATTAAAGTTATTAGAAGTTATAACTTTGGAATCATTGAGTGAGAAGCCCAATCTAAGGTATGACCTTCCCCACAATCACTTGTGTGTGTGTGAATGCATATCAGCCATGAGTGTATGTTTCCCACCTTTTAGGACTTCTCACCTAGTGGAAAGCAAAGAGTTTTGTCACCTCATAGTGAGTATGGATATTTTTGGACAAACAACTTAGATCTGATCGACAATGTGTTGGAAAAATGATCGAAGCTTGATCTGATCTCTTATTTGAATTTTTCTTTTAGTCATTTCCATTTTATGATTATGTATCTTGTTTTGTTGCATATCATTCACCTTGTGTGTTTCCTTTTATGCTTATGTCAGTTTGACTTAGGATCTTGGATCTTGGGGGCTTGACCACTTCCTTGATCTTTGTCATCATTCATCATCTGCATGGGTACACTTGGACCCCTCTTGAATTTCTACTTTAGTGTGAGTTTGAAGCAAGTTCCTCCTCTCACTAAAGTGGGGGCTAAATATGGACACCAAAAAAGTATCCCTTTTTCCTTAATTGATTTGGGAATAATTGATGACAAATTGGATTTAATGAGACCTTGATTTAATGTTATGAGGTATTTTACACATCCACATTAGGTCTTGGACCCTTGCAAAAGCATTTATCGATGTCTTGTAAAGGTGTTATAAAGTTTTGTGAATGAATTTCACACTTTTATAGACTTTATTAAGAATTTAAGTCTAGTGGACCTATTTTTCCATTAATTCAATGTTATAAAATGTATTTTCACATTAATCTAGAAGGATTTTAAATTAAACTTAGTGTTAATCTAGTGTTGTAATGTTTTTTACACATTCACATTGGATGTTGTGCCTTTCTAGGCTATGTGGATCTCATTTTAGTTTTGTAAAGCATATTTAATCACACTTTCACATTGAACTTTGTGTCCCTATCCCTAATTACCATTTCCATCATCAATAATAGGCCTCTATGACCCCATGTTATGCATCTTGAGGCTTATTTTAATCAAAGACCTAATAAAATCAACACATAAACCTAATTTCTTCACTCCCTGACAATCCAGCTGGCAAAAGAGCCCCTATGGGACTAAGTCACCCATTTGGGAAAATGAGTCCCATCCAGGTGGGACTAAGTTGCCCAACTTGGTGACTTAGTCCCATTTGGGCTATTTTCAATGTTCAAGTGGGAAATTTTGGGTTTTAAGTTTAATTTTCCTCTATGTCGGCCTTGGGGATCAAATTAATAGGCATTGTAGGTGGATTTCCTATATAAACAAGCTTTTAAACCCTAATTCATAATTCATTCACCATTTGATCATCATTCATTAACCATCTCAAGTCAAGAAAGCTAGGGTTTCAACATTCTAAGTCATCAATATAGCTTTTTAAGGCATTCAAGGGTAAATTCTTCATCCATTATTGTAGAAATTCAAGATCTATCATCATGGAAAGTTTCTAATCCCTTCATTTCATGTTCATGCTTCATCTTATTTCTTCATTTGGTTTAATTACTTAAAATGGGTTTGACCTATTGGAAGATGGTCATAACTCCCCTTGGGATTCATGACATGGAATAACCACCTCTCATGGATCCATTAACTCTCACAGTTGTATCAGGCATTAATAGGTCGATCTTTTGGTGCAACAACAATTGTGGGCCGACAAGTGTTATCAGAGGAAAAGGTGTCAGGTTTGAATCCCCTCAAGTAACACAAAGGGGGAGTTTGTTGGAAGATGCTTAGCACTCCCCTTGGGATTCGTGACATGGACTAACTACCTCCTATGTATCCATTAACTCAGGTAGTTGTAACAGGCATTAACATGTCAATCTTTTGGTGCAACGACAATTGTGGGCAAACATGACCAATGAAAACCCCTACTCCCTAACATTCAACATTTCTCTTTCTTTCATTATTTGTTTGCAAATTTAGGTACTTTGAAGAATTGGAAATCATTGAAGAATAATTTTAAAACTTTTTGAAGTCACCTCCTTATTGGCTAGGTCAAAATATCCACAAAAAGTCACTTTTAGGCCCAAACTTGCTGGTTTGAGAACTAGACACCTAGGGGAATAGAAAGTGTAGACTGAGACCTTCCATTTCCAATTTTTGGATTTTAGATAAGCCAAAGTGGAATAATTCACCATCAATGGAAACTTAGTTCCACTATAAGTGTTTGTAAGAAATTTCTATAGATTTAGATACCCATTTGGCTGAAATGGGCTTCAATGTATTTTTCTAGATTTGGACTAAGTCATCCAGAATGGTGTAAGTGTCCCAGTTGGTCAAAATTATAGAATCAACAACATTTCTAGTCTTCTAATTAATTTTTTTTGCATTTGTAGGTCATTTTACATATCAAAACATGTTTTCAAACACTTTTTATTTTCTTAGTTTTGCTTCCATAGTTTATCTTCTTTATTAATTTCCAACCTTAGGAACAATCTCTCTTGACAGATTTCAATCTTGATTGCATTGGAGTCTCATGGAATTGTTATTGAGTGTGAACATTGAAAATCAGATTCCTCTTCCTTCATTCCACTTTTAGGCTTGAATAAGAGAAGTTGTGACTCCATTTTCTTTGTCCACACTTGCAACATATCTTCATTACAATTTTCTTAATATCCTTGACATATATAGCCAGTAGTAACTAGTTGATAACTAGTTGGCAAGTTTACATCAATGACAACACCTTCAGTAATTCTATTCTTGCAACAATCTCCCCTTTTTTCATTGATGGTAGCACATGATGTGAAAAACCATCAAAGACAACATACTAGCTCAGAATATAATTTTTTGTTTCCCCCCCTTAGTAGATAATTTTTTTATATGCTTCTTCTTCCATTCTTCCTCTCTTTTTTTCATTTTTCACATGCTTCTTCTTCCCCTTTGACATCAATGGAAAAGGAAAAAGAATATTTTACATTGATTTCTCCTTTGACATAAAAAATAGAATATTCACAATGACAACACCTGATACTATATGCTCCCCCTGAGAGGTAGCCACCAAAGCATCATTCCAGAAGAAGGATAGATCAATAGATCCACCGGAATGATGCATCTCCATATGCATCTAGCTCAAGAAAGGAGGGGAAATAACCCCTAACTTCTCCAGAGATACTCAAAAGTATCTTTAGGAGGAGCCTTCATGAAAATATCAGCAATTTGATCCTTCATTGGAACATACTCAAGATTTACTTCATTCTCCATGACCTTCTCTCTCAAGAAATGATACCTAATATATATATGCTTCATTCTCAAGTACATCATAGGATTCTTTGAAATGTTAATTGCACTTTTATTATCACAAAAAATAATAATGGGACCATCATATAACACTGTGATTTCTTCCAATGTTTGTTTCATCCATAAAACTTGTGTACAACAAGATGCAATATCAATATTCTCAGCTTTAGTAGTAGAAAGGGAGACTGAATCTTTCTTTTTGCTTGACCATGCCACCAATCAGCATCCAAGAAAGAATGCACCACCACTTGTACGTTTTCTATCATCTACACATCTAGCCCAATCTACATCTATATAGGCAATAAGTGTAAAATCAGTATCTTTAGGATACCATAGTCCATAATCCAAAGTGCCATTCAAATATTTAAATAATCTTTAAACAACAACATGTGTTTCCATAGGATCTTCTTGAAATCTAGACACAAGAAAAACAACATGCATAATACCCGGTCTAGTAGTATTCAAATATAGTAGTCCACCAATCATAGATCTATACTTTCTCTGATCAACCTTAGGTTAATCATCATATTTACCCAATTTGAAACTAGTCACCATAGGAGTACTTACCTATTTGGAACCATCCATCCCAAACCTCTTCAACATCTCTGTCACATACTTAGATTGTGAAATGAAATTTCCTTTCTCTGTTTGATTAATCTATAGTCCAAGAAAAAATTTCATCTCCCCAAACATAGACATTTAAAATTAGTTTTGCATTTCTTCCACAAATATATTACATATATTTTCATTTCCTCCAAAGATAATGTCATCAACATACACTACTATAATCAATATTTTTTTCATTTTCAATCATAAAGTATAGATTACTATTTGTTATACCTTTATTAAAACCTTGCTAAATCAAATACCTCTCCAATATTGCATACCAAGCTCTAGGATCTTCCTTCAATACATATAAATATTTCTTCAATTTGTACACCATGTCTAGTTGATCTGCCAACTCAAATCCTTTCGATTGTTCCATATAGACTTCTTCTAGCTCACCATTCAAAAATGTTGACTTAACATCCATCTAATACACCTTAAAGTCTTTATGAGTAGAAAATTCTAAAAAAATCCTTATAGCTTCCATTAATGCTACCAAAGAAAAGGTTTCCTGAAAATCCATGCCTTCTACTTGTGTGTAACTCTTACACACAAGCCTTGCTTTATTTCTAACCACTTCTCCATTCTCATTCAACTTATTTCTAAATACCCACTTTGATCCAATGATTTTTTTCTGCCATTCTTGGGACCAATTCCCAAGTTTGATTCTTCTCAATCTATATAAGTTATTTCATTTCTTCCTTCCAATGTTCATCTTTACAAGCTTCACTTATAGTCTTCGGTTCAATCTGAGAAAGTAAACATATATTCACTTTAGCACCAACTTTGCTTCTAGTTAATACACCTTTTTTCTTATCTCTAATGATCATATTTTCTGAATGATTCTTTCCTAATTTCTAGGTGTCTTAGGGGACATCACTATAGCATCTTTTTCTCTTTCATTCTATTCATACTACTTCTCTTGCTCATCTTTTTCCTATTATTCCACAATCTCTTCAATTCTTATGTGATCAGGCTCATCAAATTCATGTCCATCAATGTCAAAAGAATTCTTCACTGTCTCATAAACCTTGACATTTGAACTTTCTACAATATTTCTTAGTATTTTATTGAAACATCTATATGTAATGAATTTAGGAGTGTACCAAGAAAAATTCCTTCATCTCTTTTTGCATCAAACTTACCTAGAGTTTTTTCATCTCTTCAGATATAATACTTGCTTTTGAATACCTTGAAATACATAATAGTAGGAATTCTTCCATGTCATAGCTCGTAGGGAGTCTTTGTACTATTTTCTCTTGCTTGAACTCAGTTCAATACATAAACAGTAGTATGAATAGCTTCTTTCTAGTAGACTTCTAATATACCAGCCTCAGTGATCATTGATCTAGCAACTTCTTGAATTGTTCTATTTTTTCTTTCAACAAATCCATTCTGCTGAGGAGTTCTTGAAGCATATAACTATATTTTATTCGATGCACTACACAAAACATATTAAACTCATGGGAGGTGAATTCTTCACCTTTGTCATAACTTAAGCATGTTCTCTTTTAATTCACTTCATTATCAACCATAACTTTGAATGTCTTGAATCTACCTAATGCATATGATTTCTCTCTAAGAAATGGAACCCATGTATATCTAGAATAATCATCAATTAAAATCATAAAGTACATTTCACTAAGTATAATTCTCACTCTTGTAGGACCACAAAGATTTGTATGAACGAAATCCACTAGTCCAGTAGTAGACTATTCCTTTGATTTGTAATTATTTCTTGTCTGCTTTCCAAGTTGACAATTCCTGCAACTAGCATTAATAGGATTTGTAATTCTTAGTAAATATTTCATGGCCTGAACATCACTAATCCTTGTCAAGTTATCATAATTCATGCGACACATTCTCCTATTCCATAACCAACTATCATTAATATGAGTCATAAAGCATTTCCCATCAACACCCTTAAGTTCATAGATATTCCCTTCATATTTATTTCCTATAGTAATCAATGTTTCAAATCCTTTCTAGATCTCACATCTCTCATGATTAAACACAATATCATATCCTTTTCTACACATATAACCAACTCTCAATAGATTATTCCCTAAACCCTTAACATAGTAGACCATCATTATGATGATTGTCGGGTGATCCCACAATATTGGTTTACACTTTTTGGGAGATCCTAATTTTTGCTGAAATCCCATATTTTTAGAAAATATAGTGAATTAAGCTTTGAAAAGTTCCATTTAAATTATTCCAATTAAAGAGGGTTTGATCAAACTACCTTAGATAAAACCCCCTTGGATATAACCTTGCTAGTTTTAAACCATACCTATAATGGAGTCTCCTTTACACCCATCAAAATGCTGTTAAAAAACCACTTTTGATTTACCTTTTGGGGGATCAAATGAATTCATTTAAAATTTATTTTTTGTGAGTATGTATTCCTTATTATAAGCTTCCCAAAAAATAAAATTTTAAATAAATTTAAGTTTATTATATTTATTTTTTATTTCTTGTGAATGTAGGTTTTTGATTGAAAATCAAGCTCTATGTTCTGCACATGTGGAAAAAATAGAAAATTATAAAAAATAAAATAAAAAATATCTATGTACTAGATATTGATGTTATTGATCCAACAAAAACAAAGAATGTTGATACATACAAAAAAAGTTATGTTTTAGATAGTAAATCATGTCTAAATTGTAACTAGTTTGACATTGAAACTTAATTAAGAAAAAAATATTCAATGAAATGCTATGAAACTGATTCCATGCCCTAGATATCATAGTTATGAATCTAAATTCAAAAAAATAGAATTTTATCCCTTATAAAATAAAATTTATGTGTTAGCCAGTAATGTCACTATTTAAAAATGGCGTTTACTATTAAAAACTAGTTTTTGAAGGAGATGGAAAAAGAAGTGCAATCTGATTCCAAAAAATTTGAAAAAAAATATTTAGAATCTACAGACAAAATGTCACAAATCACTCATTTGCATCATCTTCAAATTCTTCATTGTTTAGCCACTATAGGTGCCCAAAAGTGAAGATTTAGTTAAAAAAATCTAGTTCAATGTCTAGTTTGGCTAAAAATTGTAAACCAGTATTGTGGGATCACCCAGCCATCAAAACTCACTAAACCTATCCCACAAATTTTAGCACTAGTATTGATCCAATTTAGGATCTAAGATGATTGCTAAAGAATGCATAACAATTACAATTCCAATCTCCAAATTACTAAAATGAAATCAACACCATAACATAATTAATTTGATGGAATTGAGAAAAAGACAAAATTTAGAAGGAGACAAGAAAGAGAAAATGCAAACAGCTTGATAACGGAGTTCATCATAAAAATGACTACGTCTCCGGGTCCCTCTCCAAAGAGTAAACCGATCCGATTGATATCTTCAAAAATTCGGCATTACAATAGCTGGAAAGCTCTTCCCTTCAAGCACGACAGAATTCCAGCATTCTCCTGACGTACAGGAACAACAAATTATCTCCCAAAACACTCTAAGTCTCCAACACTTGAAGAATTCTCAATTTCCCCTCTAAGCCTCTAATCCCCCCTTTTTATACAAAAAATTTACTCAATTTGGTTAACAACCAAATGATTTACAAAATCCACCTTATCTCTCCATTTTTACATAAAAATCTTAATAATCTCCTTTACATAGATAAATTAACAATAATATCCCCCTTTAAAATTTCCAAGCCCTTAATTTTATTCTTTCCGGGCATTTGTTGTTACAAAATAAATCTTGATTTATTTTATTGGGGTGGCAAAATTAATAATTTTAGGAAAAAATAATAAAAACCTCCTTAAATTTGGGGATTCCACCTTAATGGAAGGCTCCCCACAAAGTGTGGGCTACCCCCATGCTAGGTGGCACCCCCACTTTAGGTGGGTCACTCCCCATAACATGGGTGGCATTACCACATAATGTGGGTCGCCCCCCATGTGTGGGTGGCTTCCCACATAAAGTGGGTGCCCCCCTTAATGGATGGGTTTTATCCCATTTTCTTAGGATAGTTTTATATTTTATTTTTTATTTTTATATATATGTTATTTTTGAAAAAAAAAATTCCAAAATATTTGCCAAATGGAGGATTGAGGAGATGAAAAGTGTCAAGGGCTGATTGGCCATGGTGCTGACTGGGCATTGACGTTATCAGGTTGACCCAGATTTTGACCATCTGTAACTTCGTCATACGAACTCCATTTTTCATGAAACGAACTTTGTCGGAATCATGATGATGAGCACTACACAATGGTGTTGACTTTGGCTGATTTTGATAGCTTTGATTTTTTTCCTTTTTTCTAGCCTATTTTCTAAGGGTTGACCATAGGTTTGACCTTGCATATTTTGAGCTTCGGGACTCTGATTGACTCCATTCGAGTTGCGTTGGAGTCAAGATTTCACCCTCTTGCTGATAATATCGATTTTGAAGATAAAAGAGAAACTTCAATTTTTGATGAAGATCCTCCAGATCAGTCCTCCCCATTGGAGAGCTTTTGGACCTCCGAAAGCTTGATTACTCGGAGAGTAAGTGAGGGTAAAGTTCCCTCACCTTACCAATCTGCATCCATTTTTCCTTGCTTGGATTCATCCCCTTCAGTCCCACTCTGAGGTACTCAACTGCTCCCCTTCGTGAAGTCCTGGTTTTCCTATTTAGGATGATGTCTTCAGGCAACTCTGACATGTACTCTGGTGAAAGATCATCAACTGATGGAACCTAAATGTCAGTCTCCTCGTCCAATATCATCGGAGGTTCATACAACTTCAAGTTCTCAACATTGACATCTGAATAGATCTGCATGTATGGAGGAAGATTGAGGTGAAAAGCATTGGTTTCGATCATTTCCAAGATCTCAAAGGGACCATACCGAATTGGCTTGATCTTTCTTCCTTCGCCTTGCATTCTTTCCTTGCTGATATGTAACCAAACGCGGTCACCAACTTGAAAATGATGATCAGTGTGATGTTTATCATGTTGAGCCTTGTATTTGGCTTGACTCTTTTCCAACTGTGCTTCCATTGCCTGATGGATGGCTTGAACTTTTTGGATGAACTTCAAAGCCTTCTCTGAATCATGATGTCCATCTTCAACATCATCTTTCCCAAAAGCAAAATCCATCAGAGTCTTAGGCACATAGCCAAAACAAGTCTCAAAAGGAGACCTCTTTGTAGAAGAGTGTGTGGCATGGTTGTAAGCATGCTACACATAGTGAAGACTCTCATCCCACAATTTGGGATGCTTGTTGTAGTAGCCTCTGAGTAGATGCACAACTGTACTGTTTACTACCTCTGTCTGTCCATCATTCTGTGGATGGAAGGTTGTGCTCTTCTTTAGTCTGGTCTCCATGAGTCCCCACAAAGCTGACCAAAATTCTCCTAGGAATCGAGAATCTCGATCCGATACAATAGAAGTAGGTAACCCAAAATGAACCCATACAAATTGGAAGTACATTTGAGCTGTCAGTTCAACAATGACTTGATTTTTACATGGCATTAAGATACACATTTTGCTGAACCGATCAACTACTACATAAAGATAATCATGACCCTTCCTAGACATAGGTAAACCCCCAACAAAATCCATAGACACACTTTCCCATGGATGAGATGGAATAGGTAATGGTATGTACAACCCTAGTTTTATGTTACTTGATTTACTAGTTGCACACATAATACAACCCTTAATGTATTTGGTTATAGTTTCTTGCATTTTAGGCCAGTAACAATATTTCTGCAACTAAGTAAGTGTTTTACTTACCCCAAAATGTCTTGCAATCAAAGAAGTGTGAGCTTCACAGATTACATGTGCTTGTTCATCTTTTGGAACACATAACTTGCCCAAATGATACAAAAGTTTATCTTGCACATAGTAATCTTTCTCTTCTATCTGTTTGCTTGCAATTAAAGCTGAATAAATATCCTTAAAGTTTTCATCATTAGCATATTGTTCCTGATAACCTTCATGCACCATGGAACTACCTTTAAGGATGATCAAAGTACTCATAACAGGAGGCCTAGAAAGCATATCTGCTACTTTTTTATGGGTACCTTTCTTGTACTTAATGACTAAGTGAAACTGTTGCAAAAATCCCATCCATCTAAAATGCCTACTTTGCTGCAATTTAGACTGTGATTGCAAGTATTGTAGTGGCTGGTGATCAGTGTGGATTACAGTTTCTTTCCCCATTATGTAATGTTTCCATTTCTTAACACTCTGAACTAATGCATAAAGTTCTTTATCATAAGTAGGATAGTTACTTATTGCTCCTAAAAAGGTTTCAGAGTGGTAGTAGACTACTTTACCTCCTTGCATAAGAACAACTCCCATGGCAAATCCGCTTGCATCAGTTTCTATCTCAAATGGCTGGTGAAGATCTGGTAAAGCCAGAACTGGTGCAGTGCTTAACTTTCCCTTCAAAGTTGTGAAGGCCTTTTGCTGCGGACCTCCCCACTGAAAAGTTGTCTTTGTACTTGTCAATGCGTGCAATGATGATGCAATGTAGGAGAAGTTTGCAATGAACTTTCTCCAGTACTGGACTACACCTAAGAAACTTCTGACTTCTGTTACAGTACTTGGCTTAGGCCAGTTTACAATAGCTTCAACCTTCGTAGGGTCTACTTTCAATTGACCATTCCCTACAACATATTCTAAGTACACTAGAGATGTCTTTGCAAATTCACATTTAGACATCTTTACATAAAGTTTTTCTTTTCTTAAAACATCAAAAATTTTCTTTACATGACTTACATGATCATCCCAAGACTTGTTAAATATAAGAATTTCATCTAGATAGACAATGACAAAATCATCAATGAAAGGATGAAAGACATCATTCATGACTCGCATGAACGTTGCAGGTGCATTACAAAGCCTGAAGGGCATAACCAACCATTCATAAAGTCCTTGTTTTGTCTTGAAAGCAATTTTCCAAATGCCATCTTCTGCAATTCTAATATGATGATAACCACTTCGCAAATCTAATTTAGTGAAATAAACTGCATGTTTCAATTGATCAAGTAAATCATCAATTCTTGGAAGAGGGTACCTATTTTTTACTGTTATCTCATTCAGGGCGTGGTAGTCAATGCACATTCTCCAAGATCCATCTTTCTTTGGAACCAACACAATTGGAGAACCACAAGGAGATGTACTAGGATGGATAACTCCTTTCTCCACTAACTCCTGAACCTGTTTCTTGATTTCCTCATTTTGCATAATGGACAAACGGTATAAGCCGATATTAGGCAATGGCACATCCCACTGCAGCTGAATTTCATGTTGTATTTCCCTCTTGGGTGGCAACCCCTTTGGTTCCTGAAACAAGTCATCATAAGCGAAAACAATTTTGACCATTTCAACCTTGTGTTTTGGGTCACGCCCCTTAAATTCCTTAGAGTTATCTTCTTCTTTGGCTTTTACAAGCATTAACACAAAGTTCTTACTAGAGTTGACTAACCTTTTCATTTGACCAACATTAACTAGTGTGAGATTAGTCTTGACCTTATGTGCATGTACAATGTATTCTACCCCATCTTTAAAAAGATGATACTTGTTCTCCCCCCTATAAAAGATTTCCTTTCTATCAAACAGATAAGGACTCCCTAATACAAGCCCACAAATATCCAGAGGTACAACATCTAACTTCATCAATGAAATTAGCAGTGATGGTAAAACACAATTTACACTATTTTGTCACCTGCAACTGTGCTTCATTACATACCCATCCAAGTGGATAGGGCTTAGGATGAGGAGTAGTAGTTAGATTCAATTTCTTAACAACCTCTTCAGAAATCAAGTTGACTTGAGAGCCCAAATCAAATAATGTATCAATCTTTGTGTGTTTAGTTACCACACGAATGTGGAACAGTTCATTCTGTTTTTTATCAACTTTAGGATTGGATACTTTACTTGCATTACTTGTACTTTCATTAGAAATACTTGCATCATAAGAGAGAATTATACTTTTCCCTTTACCTTGGATCCCGGCAGCAATGATCTTTGTCTCATCTCTATAATCAAATCTAAGATCCTGTTGAATGATAGCAGTAGTAGTCTTTTGTTTGCCTTTATTTCCTCCAAATATTTTTGGCCTTTCTTCCAGATGCAATTTCCAACACCTCAATTCATCATGCCCTTCTTTCTTGCAATGTGAACATGTGGGGTTTTCACCCTCTTTCTTCACCGTAGCTGTCTTCTTTCCTTTACCTTTATCTTTATCTTTATCTTTATCTTTACCCTTAGACTTTCCATCAGACTTAGATGGATTTTTATCAAACTTATCAATGAATGATCCCTTACCTCTAGACTCTAAGTGGGTAGCTTGGACACAAACTTCATCAAGGTTATTGGGATTCAAAACCAAAATTGAATGTCTAAGGTAGGAATGAAGCCCTCATATATACTTCAACAAAGTATCCTGGTTGTACAATGGAACATCTAATGCAATATCCCTTTTACGAAATTCATGAGTGTACTCCTGAATGGACTGACCTTTCCCTTGCCTAAACATCTGCCAATTCATCATTAGCTGTTGCATGTAGCCTAAGGGATAGAATTTATTTTTAAGAGCACTTACAAATTCTGTCCAGGACAAGATGACTTTACCATGTTGGGAGATTTCTGCTCTAGTCCTACTCTCCCACCAAGTTAGAGTTGTACCCCCTAACCGAAGAGTAGCAAGTTGGATCCTATCAGCATCATCTATGAGGTTTTGGACTCTACAATAGACTTCAACCTGCTGAATCCAATCATCTAGTTTTTCAGCATTTAATTCACCACAGTATTTTGGTAAGTCAAATTTTACATCCAACTTAATTTTGGGCTTATGTGCACCCTTAAAAGGATTAAAAGGCATAGAATGAGTAGAAGAAGGAGAAGAAGGAGAAGAGGGAGAAGAGGGAGAAGAAGAAGAAGAGGGAGGTGTCTTCGGAGGCTCAGGATCATCTCCTGATTTCTTTCCTTTGCCTGCACAAGCTTCATGTCTCTGCATCTTTTCTTGCCTCTCCTGGAATAAGACTTCGACCATGGCCTTCATGTCGAGAAAAGCCTTCTGAAATTGCTTCTCACCAAGCTCATAACTTTGTCCATCCTTTGGATCTGCCATCTGTGTTCGTGAACGAGCTCTTCTTCTTCCAATCTCTGGATTATACTCTTCAAGTTTTCCTTTGCCTTGTTGAAGCTGGGAGCGTGTAAGCATTCGAATCTGCAATACTTAGTCAAAACATAGCTCTGATACCAATTTGATCCGATTTAGGATCTAAGACGATTGCTTAAAGAATGCATAACAATTACAATTCCAATCTCCAAATTACTAAAATGAAATCAACACCATAACATAATTAAACTAATGGAATTGAGAAAAAGACATAATTTAGAAGGAGACAAGAAAGAGAAAATGCAAACAGCTTGATAACAGAGTTCATCGTAAAAATGACTACATCTCCGGGTCCCTCTCCAAAGAGTAGACCGATCCGATTGATATCTTCAAAAATTCGGCATTACAATAGCTAGCAAGCTCTTCCCTTCAAGCACAACGGAATTCCAGCATTCTCCCGATGTACAGGAACAACAAATTATCTCCCAAAATGCTCTAAGTCTCCAACACTTGAAGAATTCTCAATTGCCCCTCTAAGCCTCTAATCTCCCCTTTTTATACAAAAAATTTACTCAATTTGGTTAACAACCAAATGATTTACAAAATCCACCTTATCTCTCCATTTTTACATAAAAATCTTAATAATCTCCTTTACATAGATAAATTAACAATAATATCCCCCTTTAAAATTTCCAAGCCCCTAATTTTATTCTTTCCAGGCATTTGTTGTTACAAAATAAATCTTGATTTATTTTATTGGGGTGGCAAAATTAATAATTTTAGGAAAAAATAATAAAAACCTCCTTAAATTTGGGGATTCCACCTTAATGGAAGGCTCCCCACAAAGTGTGGGCTACCCCCATGTTAGGTGGCACCCCCACTTTGGGTGGGTCACTCCCCATAACATGGGTGGCATTACCACATAATGTGGGTCACCCCCCATGTGTGGGTGGCTTCCCACATAAAGTGGGTGTCCCCCTTAATGGATGGGTTTTATCCCATTTTCTTAGGAGTTTAGTTTTATATTTTATTTTTGATTTTTATATATATATTTTTTTTGAATTTGTTTTTTCCAAAATATTTTCCAAATGGAGGATTGAGGAGATGACAAGTGTCAAGGGCTAATTGGCCATGGTGCTGACTGGGCATTGACGTCATCAGGTTGACCCAGATTTTGACCATCTGTAACTTCGTCATACGAACTCCATTTTTCATGAAACGAACTTTGTCAGAATCGCGATGATGAGCACTACACAATGGTGTTGACTTTGGCTGATTTTGACATCTTTGATTTTTTTCCTTTTTTCTAGCCTATTTTATGAGGGTTGACCATAGGTTTGACCTTACATATTTTGAGCTTTGGGACTCCGATTGACTCCGTTTGAGTTGTGTTGGAGTCAAGATTTCACCCTCTTGCTGATAATACCGATTCTGAAGATAAAAGAGAAACTTCAATTTTTGATGAAGATCCTCCAGATCAAGTATCATCTCCAAACATAACCAAGCCTCCATCATATTTTAAAGCTTAACAAACTTATTATTACCACCAGTCATGTGATGTGAATAAACACTATCAACTACCCAATAATTTTTCTCTTGTTTAGCATGTAGGGCAAAATTAACCATATCTTCATTTTTCTCCTTCTCCTAAGGGATTTCCTTTACCTATTTTTTAGAAATAGAAAAAGTAGGTTCATCCTTAGACACCAAGAACAAGCATTCATTGTCAACAAGATCCTTATATTCTAACTCTTCATCAGATATACTAGCATTCTCATTCAAATAGTAAGCTCTGTTAATCTTCTTTTCTTTTCTTTCTCATATCTTTGTTTATACCTTTTAGCCTTTCCAGACACTTTGCATCATATTGACCTATTTCTTCACAACTAAATAATTTAAAGGGAAACTTACCTTCATACTTACCAAAGCCTTTCCTCATCCTTCTTACAAATTTAGCTTCTATTTCATCAAAATTTTCTTCATTCGGATCTTCAGCTTTTGTAGATTTAAAATCAGTCTCTGATTTGCATCCACTCCTTAGAATCAACATCCTCATCTCATAAGATGTCAAAAATCCTAATAGTAGATCCTTAGTAAAATTCTTATAATCTATAGTCTTCTCAAAAGCACTCACCTTCTCACTATAAGCATCAAGAAGAGTTCTGAGAACCTTCACTACAATCTTGGTTTCATCTATAGTATCACCAAGTCCTCACATTTCAACCACAATCTCATCCAATCTCTATACATAAGCTTTAACATTCTCATCTTTAGACATATGTAGAAGATTAAATGTGTGTCCAAGTTCTTTAGTTTCACTTCTTTAACTCTTTCATCACCATCATGCACTCTTTCTAGGGCATCCCAGACTTCCTTAGCAATCTACAAATTCTAAACTTTAATCAACTTAGAATGTACCATACTATTCTTTAGTATGTACTTCACTTTATTGTTCACTTCATGTGCTTTGATCTTTTTAGGTGTAGTTGAACCATTAGGAGTATAAGGATTTTTGTAAGCTTTCTCCACATCATATCGACAATACTCCATATGTTCTTCCATCAATAATTTCCAGATACCATAATTAGTTCCATCAACCCTTGGATAATCATAAATCATTTTTCTAGCTGTCCCAAACCTTCCTCAAGTAGTTAAGTTCTTCATCAAGGAACAACACTCTGATACTAATTGTTGAATAGGACAACTAAGAGGGAGGGGTGAATCAATTTTCATAGAATTAAAACTTTAATTCAATCATTGAAACTAATTCTAAATACTTATTAAATGATTAATCATTAAATGCTAATACAAAAACTCAAATCCAACACATAAACACAATAACACCAGATTTATGTGGAAAACCTAATAAGGTCAGCCAAACTAGTGTAAAACACATAGAACCATTAAGTATGAATCTTATAGATACTAACATTATCTTCAATAGAATTAAGGAAACTCAAGTCTAGAACCACAAGTCATAAGACTCCATCAAAGAGAAATCCAGAGCAACAACATTCTCCTAGACCTCAACCAAAAACATGTAAAACCACAGTTCACAACTAGTGAACACAACTTGCACTATACAATGAACCAGCAACCAAAAATATAGATATAGAATCTTCTAACAACCATGAACACCATGTATGAATTGCACAAACATGGGAGCAAATTTAGGCCAAAACTTGGAGCAACCACTACGTACCTGCAACATATCTTCATTAAAATTTTCTCAATATCCTTGACATATACTATTGGATGTTGTGGATGTGTTGTTGATATGCGATTGTCATTGATTTCAACACTATTAGCATTTGGTGCACTAGAGGTTGTATATGTCGAGGATATTGAGAAAATTGTAAGAGAAAACTGTTATAGGTTCCCAGTGGAACTGTGTTGGTCTTGAAAGTTTTTTGTTCTCTACATTGAAGATTAGTTGGTGTGGATTAAAGAGTTTATTGTTGAGTATATCTAGATCATCTACCAGAAGTTTTAGAGGTCCACATGAAGTTTTGAGTGTGTTTTGGTTTGACAATGTTTTTGTGGTCTCTATCAATATTCCTGAATGAAGATTTTGTGACTTTGATAATCTTAGTTGTTGCGGATGCTTCTCTATTGTTTCTTAGTGCTCTCAAATGTCTCTAGATCATTCTCTATCTTTTTAGTCTATCCACATTACTCGGTGAGCTCGTGATTGAAAATTTTTTCTTTCACATGTTCAATTTTTCATGTTGGCAAACATGTTAGTGGTAGCATGTTGTGGATCTTCGTGGTGAGATTAATTAAAGTATTTGTGCGTTGGAAATATTAATTTTGGGTCTCCACTATGTTGTGGCTGACCTTGGTGGATTTGCATTCAAAATTTATTTGTGAATTTGGGTTGACATTGAAAATATGTTTTATTTTTTTCGCCGACTAAGTTGTGATGAAATCCGATGTAGCAGATATATAAGAGAAATTGGTTGAGTGAAGTTATTATGTGCATAAGTGTGAATGTATGCCAAAGAAAATGTAAATGTGTGAATAGTGTTTCTATCATTTGATTGTTGAGAAAAGAGTGAAGAAGGTTGAGAAAAGTGTGAAGAAGGTTTTCTCAGCCTAATTGGAACTGTAATCAGGCTTGTGCATAAGCCATTTTCTTAGTTCATATTCTTTGGATTTTAATCCTATTTTGTATTGTTTGATAGTGAGTCCTCTTTTGTATTTGAGTAGTGATCTCTAGGCATTGTGCCTGAATACATGTGCATTCCTGTTATTATTTTTCTTTATACTTATAACAGAGTATAATCTTATGGAATAACATTTATGTGATCAATTTTAAGTGTAAATATATTTTAACAAATTAAACACACCAATAAAACATTAGATCAAAGGAAACTAATTTAAAAGAAAAAAAATCTTAAACTTGTAGCGCCTTCAAAAGCATCCTATTGTCCTCTATCTCCAGTGTTTCGTTCAATCTAGGTTGCTCTTAGATTATACACTAGGCTCAACAAAATGATCTCCTAGAGAACAAGATTTGAAATAAATGCATGCTTATGCTAAGATGCCATTAACAAGACTAACAATGATAGCTAAAGTATGAGATTACTAAATGTAATGATTGCTAAAACTGATAAATGCTAGATGATATTAAAATAATGTGTGAACATGAATGTAAGTATATGCAAGTGTAACCAATGCTTGGATTCACAGAGGTATTTATAGAGTTGTCAAAACAATCTAATTGGCTGACGTGATCAACGGGTTTAAATCAAGCTTGTCGAGATGAATGTTGAGAGATTTTTTAAAGTCGAGAGAGAAATGGAATGTTTCCTTATACACAAATTTTCTCTTTTAGATCTAAGGGAAAGTTGCCATTTGAGAAATGAGTAGGAGATAAGTCTCATAATTAATTAAATAAATTTATTTAATTACATGTGATGATGAGCTTAGAAGTTTCCATACTTAAATATTTAATATCTAATTATGTGTGAGAAGATGATATAAAAGCGTTTAATTAAATATATAAAAGACTTAATTAAAAATGAAGTGAAGAAAGTTTCTAATTAAATATTTTAGAATATTTAATTATGTGAAGAGAAGAAAGTTTCTAATTAAACATTTTAGAATATTTAATTATGTGAAGAGTGAGGAAAGTTTCTAATTAAATATTTTAGAATATTTAATTAAATGAAGAGTGGGGAAAGTTTCTAATTAAATATTTTGGAATATTTAATTAAATGTGAAAAAGGTGTTTAGAGGAATATCATTTGAATTTAAAATTCAAACTTACGATAATTAATACAAATAAATTATAAAATCTATTTAATTAATTAAGAGGAATTAAATAAAGTTATTTATTTAATTAAGGTAGAAGAATTATAAAAGTGAACAATATAAATAAATACTTAAATTTATTTATATGTAGATGACTTTAGAAGATTAATTAAATAATTTATATTTAATTAATTAACAAGCTTGATTAACCATGACCATTTTTAGACATATACATTTTTCCCCTCTCTGAAGTGATGTGTGAAACAAATTGCTTCAAAGAAAATGTTCCTACTCTTGAAATTTGCCCCTAATCGAAAAAATGTGACTAATATGCCCCTGATTTGAACTTGATATGTTTTTTATGCTGATATTGATGATGCCCCCTCAGGAGGTAAACCACTGATGATGATATGAGTTTTTGATAATGTTTGAAAAATTTTATTTGATGGTGAAATTTTTATCTTGATGTGAATTAAGTGATTTAGCTCTCAAAAAATTATGTATAAAGATGTCCCAGTTTGAAAAATAAGGTCAAATTGAGATAAAAAGATGAAAATAAAATAACATGCCACAAAAACCCACCTTTGTTTGACCTTTAAAAGGTAAAAGGGGAAAAAGGGCAAGTCATTTTCACCTTTTGACTTAGAGAAACCTTGTGCTCTGATAGTGACTTGGCGAGATGGAGATTCCTTACCATAGACATAGATTCGAGTAGGCCCGCTGATACCAAAGACCAGCTATGTATGGACCATCAGTGAGTCAATCCAACCCCTTTTGCTTTGAAATTTTCTATTTTGAATCAATTTTTGATGTATTTGTTTGTGGATTTAGGCATTAACAGTCTGATTTAGCATTTAGAGTAGGCGTTTTAGTGCTTTCGACATTTGTTTTAGCACATATAGGATTCCATTTTTGTGCATTTGCTATGTAAAATCCAATTTAGCTCATCTGATAGGTAAAGTAGCGCTTATAGGATGCCATAGAAAAATTAGTACTTTAGCGCATCTAGGAAATAATTTAGCGCTTTTAGGGTTGGCACACATCCAATGAATAAAATCATGCTTTTGATTATAGTTTTAGTGCTTTGAGGGAAATAACGCATAGAGGAAATGATTTAGTGCATCTAGGGCATAGAATGGTGCATCTAAGTTTTAGCGCATCTAGGGGAAACTTTAGTGCATACAGAGTTTTAGTGCATCTGGGGAAAACTTCAACACATACAATGTTTTAGCACATAGAGGTTGCAGATTAGCGCTTTTAGGAAATGTGCCTATTTGATGAAAATGATGATGGTTATTGGATCATTGGTCAATAGATATAAAAATTGTCTTATCGTCCTGTTGATATGGATAGAAAATCTGATAAATAATGGATGGATAACTATGTTTCCCAAATAGAAAACAAAGAGTAGATAGCTAATAACTTTGTCTCACTTGAATGAAAAACAAAGAGTAAATGATTGATATGTCTTTTGATAAATTTGCATTCTGTGATAGAAAGCAAATAGTAGATGATGATAGAGTAGATTTTGTTGATATTCATATTGATAGAGTGCGCATTGATTGCATGATATGAGTCACCTAGATAGAACACTTGATATGGGTCAAATGATATGGGTCTTGATTGGTATGTGTCATTGATATGGGTCTGATTGGTATGGGTCACTGATAGATAGACATGACTAAGATTTATTTTCTTGATGTAGATTGAGTTAATGATATGATTATGATTGATTATCCTTGTGATAACCAAAAATAAGAGGTTTTCAAAAACCTCCAAATTAGGGAGCATCACTTTGCCGGGTGGGATTAGATACCAGAGCTTACACCTGAGTATATAGAGCTGATAGCAGTATGTGGATTGTGACCTTTATTGGCCATGCCTCTGATTTGGGTCAACAGGGGACTGTTGACTACATTAGCAAAGAGGTGGCATTCAGAGCATAACACCTTTCATTTTCTGATAGGTGACATGATTGTGACCCTAGAGGACGTGTACATGATTTTGGGTATTCCAGTGGTAGGCACCCTTGTGTTCTATGACCACAACGAGCTAGGTGGTACATATGCATTGAGGAGAGTGTATGGTGATGTGCAAATAACAGGGTATTGGGTACCCTGGGTAGACTTTAGGGGGTATCTGACCTTACCTATAGTTTTGGGTGCATTTATTGGAGGTCTCCTTTGTTCGGATCACCAGTGAAAGGGACTATGAGTGGGATGGGGGAGGATCCTCGAGCAAATGATGGTATAGCTATGAAGATATGCTTGGGGGAGTTGCATGTTGGCTCATCTATATCATGACTTACATCAGGTGGTTTATAAAGGTTTTGCTAGTTTATCATGTGGTGTCACACTGCTCCAGATCTGGGCATGGGAGCATTGCTATGATGAGACCATCTTGTCCCAGAGTGAGGCCACTAGGCAGGCCATACATGTATTCATATTCTTTGTTTCTTGTCCAGCCCAAGCTAGGAAAGTTGGATTACTGTAGACGTTGCCTCAATGATATGGATGTAGTGATATGGTGGCCATACATGGATTGCAAGCCATGGGATAAATATCATCTAGAGATTCCATTTGTATGTATTCCTTGATCGTTTATTGGGAGGACCCCATTCATCATAGAGAGATTCCTAGCATTACAGGTGCAACGACAGTTCAAATTTACACAAGGGATGCCTTAGGGTGTTGCACACTATGCGCGGAGCAAGGATGAGTCGGGATGGGGGCCTAGAATTTCACATCAGATAGCATATACAGAGTATACTACTCTAGTGCCCGAGGCATGGGATGACATGCTAGAGATTGTTGATGTTGGTATGTCCAATGAGTACTATGTTTATTATCATACACATCCATTTCCATGGTTGACATGTCTAGATGAGCCAGCACCCATTATGGTGGCACCGCAAAGGGGTAGGAGACAGGAGGATGTAGTAGGTGATGAGCATGTAGTTAGTGGAGGAGAGGAGGATAGTGGAGAGGAGGAGGAGAGATCAAATGGTGATGATGGGGATGATGGTGGAGATGGTACAGGGGAGGAGCGGGTGACAGTGAGACCGAGGCCAGATTTATTAGGTAGTGTTTAGATGATGCAGAGGCCGAGGACTCGGATTGGACATTGGATAGTAATCAAGGTTGATTTGACATCTCAACAAGCACAAATAGTTACTCTATAGGCCCAGGTGTAGACACTTCAGGGTTAGAAGGCGTAGTTGCAGAGCTAGTTGGCTCAGGCATAGAGTATGGCAGTGTAGTTATAGGCACAACTTGTGTAGGTTCAGACACAGGCATAGGTGAAAATGCAGGCACCTCCTCCTTCCCCAAACCCACAAGTTGGAGGGCAGCAGAGGGAAAGGGTGTTGCTCAGAGGCTCATGGGTACTATGGAGAGTGCATCGCTATGTGGGGCCATTGCAGAGCACTTTGAGATGGCTAGGGAGGTGAAGTACTACCAGGTTAGATATGAGGAGTTGTGTCCTCCTAGGCGTAGAGAGCCTTTCCCACTGTCTCACAATAGGACTAGGAGTAGGAAACAGATAGCTACACAGAGCAAGGGGGTTACTAGGACTCGATGGGATTCTGATGTGGGGACAAGTGGCAAGCCATCATCCTTGAGACCAGCTCCATCAAGGGGGTCCACTAGCCATCCTTGAGGCACTGATGCAAGATTATTGATGTATCTGATTTTGCATTACTTTTGATCATATCCCATGTATCTCTCTATATTGTTTTAGTTTCATTGGACATTTGTACATTTGTATCTATGTTGATGAGCGATGATATGCAGCGATGATGACTTTTGATGATCTGTTACATTTTTGATATGTTGATTTGATATGGTTATGCATTTATTTCCTCATTATGTGATATGGATTTTGATATGTAGTTTTGATGATTGATTGACTAACATGATTTACAGGATGATTTGATATGATAATGATATGATGATGAAATGAAATATGATGTGGACAAATGATATCATGCAGGTGGATAAGGATGACAAAAAATGTCATGTGTTGGAATGGTATGATATACGATATGAATGTATGTTTTGGTAATGATGTGGAAATGTAATGTTTGTATGAAATTCTTATGTTTGGATTGTTCAAATGCAATAAATGATGATGATGTGATTGATATGAATTTGTAGAATGATATGAATTAGGTAATGATATGAAGTGATATGTGATATTCATCAAATTTTGTAAAAAAATGATATTGAAAATGAGAAATGATGAAAGATGTGATTGATAAATCATATGAAAGGATTAATAATGATGAAATGTATGATAAGATGATAATAAATGATATGAAATGTGATGAATATAAAAATGAATAATGAGATGATAAAATGAAATGAGATCGGATGATAATGAAATGTCATGATATGAAATGATGAAATGAAAGGAAATGTAATGAAATGAAATGAGATGATAAAATGATATGATATGATGAGATGATAAATAATAAATGATAATTATATGAATAATAAGGATATGAAAATGATAATGATGATAAAATGATATGATGATATGATAAATGATAAATGACAATTATATGAATAATAAGGATATGAAAATGATAATGATGATAAAATGATATGATGAATATAAAAATGATTAAATAATGATATGATATAAAATGGAATGAGATGTGATGATGAAATTTGATGAATGGAGACATAATGATATGAGAAAATGAAATGAAATGTAATGATATGAAATGAAATGATATGAGATAATGAAATGTAAATGAAATGAGATGATATGTAAAATCTAAGGTAATGATAAGATAAAAATGTAATAATATGGTAAGATGAAAATGAAATGGAGATGGTAAATGGAAAATAACTATGAAAATGACATGGACATGAAAATAATGGATAAGATGATAATGAAACTGATATGAAAATGCTTAATGAATAAATGAATGATATGAAATGATAAAGAATCAAAATGAGATGAGAATAAAATAAAAATGATAAAAATGAGAATGATCGAGAATATGCAATGAAATTATATGAAATATGATAAATGAAATGATAATGCATCATGAATGAGAAAGGATCTAACTTAGATGAAAATGAATGATAAATGATAAACTATATGATGTGCACAAGACCTAGATGAAATGATAATGATTAATGGAAGGAGGATGAGGAGGAAATATGATAATGCAATAAATGTTTGAATGTCCACAAATAGTCCAAAAGAGATATGACAACTATTGATGTTTCCATTCAGCCTTTCAAAAAATCTAATGCGAATCCAATATGTAGAAATGTACATTGATCTAAATGAAATGCAACTAAATAAAACCAACTGTTCGTTGAGCCTTTTGTTAGCTTTCTTGAATCATCATAGAGCATTTTAAAATGTTGGAAGTATGTACAAGCATCAGAGGGGAAATTAGAACCAATGATGACCTAAGAAAAACTTTCATGATTTTTGATATAGCAAGCGAACACAAGCATCGAGGTATAATTGGACCGAGATGACCTAAGCATTTCTTTCATAAACAGACAAAAACTAACCACTTTCTAATGTAAATGTGGAACTGTCATCAATGATACACTATAGAAATCATGTCCCATGACATATGTGCACCAAATCGATAGTTAACCTCAAGACAATAGACAAAGAAAAATCCTCTTTCCTTGCCACTCTAGTTCAGTACATCATTGAATGTGCTCTAGAGAGCTGATATCGAAAATCAAACAACCATTGTTCACAATATAATACTGCTATTCCAAACATTATTTATATTTTAGATCATCTAGATATGTGTCATGATATGAATTTGCTAAAGGTTGTTGTAAAATTGATCAATAATTGGATATCTATTCATGTGATTTTATTGTTTCTTTGTATGATTGTATTTGATGTCATTGTCTAGCTATTTCTGTAAAACCTAAAAGTTGGTTGCCCCTAGTATGTCAACATTTTCCCCTAGTATTAACACAACTTGCTAAAATGAATATGTACAATAATCAAGCCATGGTAAGATGTTATTGCTCGATGAAAATGATGGCAACATGATGCTGGTATGGCTCTAAGATGATGGAAAGATGTTCAGAAAATGAATATTGAAAAGCCAAGTGTGGAACATGAACTAATAGATGGAGAGCTACAAATAGCGTCTGTTTGCTAGATTTTCACTATTTGTTTTTATTGCATTTTCTTATTTATTTTTTATTTTTTTGTATTTATCAATAGACTACTTGCTTGCTAGGTTTTCACCCTATGACGATTTTTTATTATTATTTTTTTTTCTTAGGACTTTTTCTACTATTTTTGTATTTTTTTAGAATTTTTTCTGACGTTTTTGTAATTTTCAAAGGACTTTTATTGATGATGACAACTGCATCAGACATAATACTTTTTTAGGTGCATGTTGTTGATGGGTTCGTCAAACAGGTCCCCTTCTGGCGTTGACAACTTGTATGCTCCGAAACTGTATACTGCTATGACCACATACGGACCCAGCCAATTCGGTTCAAAATTTTCTTTCTTCTCTCTGTCTTGATGATTGCATGGGTTCTCTTTCAGAACAAGATCACCAACTTGAAAGGTATGCAGCTTGACTCTATGATTATACCTGCGAGACATCATTTGTTGATATGATTTCAAATGATCAATTGCTCATTGTCTCTTTTCATCAAGAAGTTCCATCTCTTGTAGACGGGAAACTCTATATTCATCATCTACAATTAGACCATTCAGAGACACTCTAAGTGATGGAATATCAACCTCTAAAGGTAGGATGGCTTCCGCTCCATAGACAAGAGAAAATGGTGTGGCTCCTGGCGGTGTTTTGATGCTAGTTCTATAGGCCCATAATGTAGGATTGAGCTGAACTTGCCAATCTTTCCCTACATCATTCATAGTCTTTTTCAAGATTTTCAGTATTATTTTTTTTGAGGCCTCTACTTGGCCATTCCCTTGTGGATAATAAGGTGTTGAGTATCTATGTTGAATATAAAATCACTCACAAAGTTCATCAACATCCTGATTCTTGAATGGCAGTCCATTATCTATGATGATGGAGTTGGGAATGCCATACCGACAAATAAGATAGTTGAGTATAAAAGATGAGATTTGTTTGTCGGTGACCTTAGTGAAAGGTACTACCTCAATCCACTTGGTAAAATACTCTATCGTTGTGATGATGAACTTGTGTTTATTCGATGATGAAGGATGAATATTGCCAACTAGATCCAACCCCCATTGAGAAAATGGCCAGGTTGGCGTGAATGGTTGTAGTTCTTATGTAGGAGCATTAATGAGATTCCCATGAATTTGAAATTTTGAGCACTTCTTCACAAAAGTGAATGATTCCCTTTCCATAGTTGGCCAGTAGTAACCCATTCTAATCAATTTCTTGGATAAGGTTAGTCTACTCGAATGAGTACCACAAATGCCACCATGAACTTGTAAATATTTTTCAAATTCATCCTATTCAAGACATTGAAGTAAAGTACCATCAAGACCACGACGATAAAGGGTGTCAGTGATAAGAGTGTAGCGAGAGGATTGGTGGATAAAATTACACTTTTGGCTATGGGATAAGTCAAGTGGTAAGATGTCATCTTTTAGGTAGGCATAAATATTGCCATACCAAGGTGAATCAGATCCCACTAAATGGAAAATGATTTGGCTTTCAGGGGTGTCATAAGTAGGTGTAAATGATTGTTCCACCAGAAATTCATAGTGAGCCTAATTTTCTGGGAGTTGTAGCAATGATGCGATCATGGCCATGGAATCAACTGCTTTATTATCAAGTCTTAGAATCTATATAAACTTTATGTTCATGAAGTACTTCTTGAAGTCATCTACCATTTTCTTGTATGGTAACAGTTTGTCATTTTTAGTTTGATAATCATCATTGATTTGATTAATGACTAACTGTGAGTCACCATAGACTTGTAATTCTGTGATCCACCATTCCAATGCGATCTTCAATCTGGTGATTAAGGCTTCATATTCCTCTATGTTGTTAGTGCATGGAAACATTAGCCTATATGACCGAGGAATGGTATTTCCTTGAGGGGTGAAAAAGAGTATGCCTATCCCCGATCCATGTTGAGTGAAAGAACCATCAAAATATAAAGACCATGGTTGTGTTGATTCTGTAGTGAAGACATTAGCATCTAGAAATTCAATGTGCATGGGATGCTCTACTTGTACTAGAGCTTCAGCTAGTTGATCAGCAATAACTTGTCCTTTGATTGCTTTGCGATCAACATAATGGATGTCAAACTCCCTTAGGATCATGACCCATTTTTCTAGCCTTCCTGTCAATGTAGATTTTCTTAGTAGATACTTGAGTGGATCAATTTTAGAAATGGGATTGATTATATGAGTTAACATTTAGTACCAAAACTTATGTGAGGCAAAGACTACTGCTAGACAAGCCTTCTTAATGAAAGTGTAGTTGAGCTCATGACCTGTTAATGTTTGACTGATGTAATAAATTGCATGTTCCTTTCCTATAGAGTCCTCTTGTGCTAATAATGCCCCTAAAGATGTCTTTGTTGTAACAATATATAAGATTAGAGGTTTGTCTGGATTTGGCTGTACTAGAACTGGTGGGTTCATTAGGTACTGCTTGATTTTTTGAAAGTTCATCTCACACTTATCATCCCATCTAAAAGGAACAGTTTTATCCAGTAGATGTGTGAAAGGTAAACTCTTATCAGCCAACTATGCAATGAATCTATGGATAGATTGAAGTTGTCCATCTAATGATCTCAACTAACTGATATTCCTTGGTGGAGGCATTTCCTTAATCACCTATACTTTGGAAAGATCTACCTCAATTCCTTTTCCTGATACTATGTATCCTAAGAGTTTTCCAAATGTGACACCAAAAACACATTTCTTGGGATTGATGTGAACTTTGAACTTCTCCAATCTTGTAAATGTTTTGGACAATATTTCTAGATGTCCTTCTCTTGTGTATGATTTTTCCAATATGTCATCTACATAATCTTCCATGAATGTGTGCATCATGTGCTGAAAGATTGTATTCATGGCTCTTTGGTATGTAGCCCCTATGTTCTTTTAACCGAAAGGCATGATGTTCTTGTAGACACCTAAAAATGACCTAGGCCTTCAAGCTTCATTTTTTACCACTTTTGTCCTAGCATAATTAAGACATTTAATTATGTCCTTGGTCCACATTCGACTATTGATTAAATAATTCATAATTATTTAATTAATTCATGTCATTTATTCTTCATGATTATTAAATAAATAAATTTTATTTATTTATTAAATACGTCATTAATTGGCTAAGTCTTTCCTTTAATTAAATAAATTTCTTAATTTATTTAATTTCCCTTTCTACATTTATTTCTTCTTGATTATTAAATAAATAAATTTTATTTATTTATTTAATATGTCACTAACTGTCTTAATTAAATAAATTGATTAATTTATTTAATTAATTGATCTTATCTCCTAAATTAAATAATTAAATTTAATTATTTAATTGCCAATTTAATATTCCTCTCATTTTAAATAAATTAAATTATTTAAAATGTCATCTCAATCTTAACTGTCAGTCCATTTTGATAAATAATCTGAAAAGATTATTTATTATCTCTCAAAATCCATAATTTGAATTATCTTAATTCAAATTGGTAATTAATCTTCCAAAAATCAAGCAATCGGGCATATTCTTGATTTTCCAAATCTGATCTTTAGTCCAAATCTTATCTTCTTGATTTTTTGAATCTTGCAAATCAGGCAATCTTATCTTCTTGATTTTTCAAAAATCTTTATTTTCTAATTAATTTGTCTCATTTATTCTCCACCATCGATCTGATTATCTGAGGTATTATTCTGACCGTTCGATTAATGAAGTTTCCCTAACCCTAATTAGGGATTCTCAGGATTAATTTGGACCTCTCATTCTAGGTTCTCATCATCAATTAATCTCGTTCATTCACTCAAAATGGCATTTTCTATAAAATGCCATTTTCCTCTCACTTTTCAATTACACATGCACATGCTGACATTTTGCAGACATTCTAGGCATTTACTTGCACATTTAGTTTTTCATAGGCAATTTCAATATTTGTTATATTCATTTGATCAAATCTTGGCATTGTTTAGGCATAGGCATTGACAATTGTAGTTATTGGCATAGGTATTTAGACTTTTAAGCAAATCCTTCAAGGCTTGTTGTAGGACTTAGACATTTTCAGATTGCTCGAATGATTAATCTAAGGGCAACATCATCCAACAAGTAAGAAGGTGCTATGGAGGTAATCATGGGAATTATAATTTACAGGTATAACCATTTTATTGCTTAATTTCCTTTGTGCTCTATAGAACTTTGGGTTTTTATCATTTTACTTTGACTTTATTGATCTAATCTAATCCCTAGAAATTACCCTCAGTTACATTGGTGAACTTGACTCTATTTTTCTAGTTTTCTGTACATTTTTTTTGTGTTTTCTGCTATTTTACAGGTACAGGTATGGAATGATGCAATTGCTTTTTTTTAAATATCATGACGCATTTGTTGCGTCGCGACGCATTCACTGATAGAAGAGCCAGAATCACCCTGATAAGCCACAACTGATATCTAGAATGACGCATCTGATCTATCATGCCGCATTCGAAAACCTGAATGATGCATCTGCTCTATCATCCTGCATTTGACTGGTAAAAATTTGCTTTCATTTTTCACATTCTGATTTTTGGATCTTAGGGTCTTCTGGTTTCTGTTTCTTTTCTGGTTTTCTGGTTTTCTATTTTTCTGGTTTTTCATTTCTGCATGTTGGCTAGATTAGATTTTTTTGTTACTAATCTTCATTTGTAGCGTGTGGTGATCCCTATTCATGTGTCAAAGACCATGGCATAAGGAACTACTAATTTTTTTTTGCAGGTTCGAATGTTGAAGACAGAATAAACAAACATTGTGCTTGTTTTTCTTTCATAAATTAGCAAACATTTGATTTTGGTGCATATAAAAAGAACACATGTCTTCTTTGATTGATTGTGTTTGTGGAATGGTAGGGGAGTATGCTCTCACTTGGTGAAAACCTTGTGATCAGAAAATTAGACCCATTCTTATTTGGTATTACTCTGACTTGGTATATCATAGTATCCTCTCCCCTCGCACTTTTGGGCGATCTTGGGTGTAAGAGAAATGGTTACCAACTCTAGAAATTGGGCCTACCTAGGGATTTCATCACCCCAACACGACTCAAATTGGTAATGGAGTTAAAGCCAAGCTACCCTCGATCGATATATAAATGTAAACCTTAAGGGAAACCCTAAGGTTACAAGTGTCGATGTGTCATACGGATGGAGTTGTACTCCCTTAAACCCTATTGAGCTTAACCTCTTTAGGCTAGAATGCCACCTTAATGTTGATTAATCTCTTACCCCATGTATGGCCACTCGAACGGGGGTCCCTAACTAAAAACTCTTGTATAGAAAGCCAAAATCCTTCTATTTGCTAGCGCAGCACCGATCGGTGTGAAGGCATCCACACTTTCGTAGTTGGTAGTAGAGGTGATCATCTCACCATGGGAGTTTCATGGGGGTTGGAAGCTTGGTTGGATTGAGAAGAGAGTGCACTATAATGGGGAGCTCGTGCAGCAAAGCTTCTGAATTCACACACTATAGATATGTGGTTGGGGAAACCCGCATGGAATCTAGTGAATATTGTCATGGCCTAACCTAGGATCATGCTTATCTGATGTGTGTTTGGTTACTTTTAAAACGCTGTGTTTGTAAATTTTTTTCTAGTTTTATCACAGTTCAAAACAAAACATTCACCAAACAAATCAAAATTTCCATCAAAACAACACAAAAATCATTTTGAAACAAAACTATGTTGCATCTGTCGAACTGCAAGTGATTTTCTGCAACGCAATTGCTCTATTAAAGTACATTTGAAACTTAGAATTCCGCATCTATAGGCATCGCGATGCATCTGACAACTTAAAAGCTGCATTTGACAGTCCAAAAGTCGCAATTGCAAAACTGAACTGCATTTGCTAAATTGTGACGCATTTGAAGCTTCAAGCGACACATCTGCCTATCAAAAGTTAAAAATTCACATTCGAAACCTGAGGTCCTCAACTTGTCCACCATTTGTCAAATACTATCACCAAGAAGACTCTATCAAAAACCAAACTTGAAATTTCTCAAAGTCTTGACCATTAGTTTGCATTTGTCACCATAGGTTTCATACCTCATTCCTTTTCGTTGCATACATTTCATATTAGACTATCCCTAGGTTCACATTTTGCATACTTAGGATTAGGAAAATCTTAAGCACACTTTTCAAAGTCATTATTTTCAAAATTAAGCACTCTTGGACTAAGTCATCAAACCTCCTTTTTAGTCATTGTCCTCTTTTGTGAGATTTTTCCAACTCAAAAGTCTAGTTAGAAAAACTCACTAGTCATTTAGACCTTTCAACTTGTCATTTCCAACAAAGTCCTTTAGCAATCAAAATAGAAAACAAAGTTCGAGCTTAGAAGTGCTTAGATAGCCTTGTCTTTCATTGCAACAAATTGCATATCCTATTCATGAAAATCTAAAAATATTAGTCATTCTAGTCATAATTTTGAACTTAGACTTCACATAGTGTCATACTTGCATTTAGTTGTCATTCCCATTTGAGCAATCTCATTTATGGTTGAAACTAGACTTCAAAAACAAAAGAGACAAATGGAAAAATTTTGGCAAGACCCCCCGTTTACTGTCAACAATTCTCCACATTACCCAAACTGGACCTTTTACGATCCATTTTCCAATTTAGAAATCAACCTCCAACGACAACACAATCCTCATCAAACAGTCCATTCGAACCATTCTTGCAAAAAGATGAAAATGGCCAACTACTTGCGAAAAACATAGAGGCATTGGCACAAGACCCAGAGGCCTGTCAACTCGTTGAAACAATAGTCTGTCAGGACAAAGATAGATTCTTAGCTATGCTCTTGAGTGAAGGAGCTAAGTTACTACAAGGATTTGATGTTAACACGCTAAACTTGACACCTCCTGACCCTAATGCCAACAACACACATAACATGTCACATAGTGGTCAACTTCTAAATACTACGAGCAATACTTCCTTTGGGACCACAACGACAGTGCATACCACTTCCAACATCCCAAACACCCCCAACATCCCCAACACCACAAATATCATGACAGTCAATGCCGCGACAGCAAATGCCATGGGGGCATCATCAAGTCACAACAATCCCCCCTTGATAGCTCCATTTACTACCATGAACACAACTTCATCATATTCGTCTAATAGTATTTCACAAAATCCTTCGGGAGGAGCCACAAGATGTGTATTTATCCAAGGACAACAACAAAAAATTAACATGACAACCCAGTCAAATGTCATTGCCTCCCAAGGTACAAACACAAACGTTCCCCTTGTACAAAATCAACAATTCGCACAAGGCGGCCAAGTAACAAAACCCATGACATCATTGACACACCATAACATTCATGGTCACAACATCCCCCTAATAATGACACACATGGTTGGGGGACACATCCCAACCTACTCATCTAGCATTTATACTCATCAACATGCGCCCAATCATAACCTTCAATATCAACATGCACCCAATCATAACTTCCAATACCAACAACATGTCAATCCGCACATGTCATACATACCACAACAATCCATACTGCCACAATACACCAATATTCATGCACAACAAATAGGAACACATGGTGTACTGACAATCCAACGTACAGAAACATAAACGACCCTGCCATGGACGACCTCAAAACAATAATGAGGGACATGGAGAAAACTATACAAAACATGTACATTTCAGGCAAGAAATCAGAAATATCATATGACCTAAATGTATACCCATTTGAGACAAGCTTATACATGCCTCCATTTCCACCAGGATATGTGTCACCCAACTTCACAAAATATAGAGGCAAGACAAATCCCATTGAACATGTTCATGAATTCGCAACCAATTGTATGGACATCGCATATGAACAAACATACTTGATGAGACTTTTTTCTAAAAGTCTGGCGGGTCAAGCCCTTGAATGGTTTTCAACTCAAAAGGATATCCAGACATGGTATGAGCTTAAACAAAAATTCATAAGGAACTACGTGTACAACATTGACATGGATACCTCTATCACTAGCTTGTGTAATCTCGCGCAAGAAGATTTGGTTGAGACATTTATCCTACTTTTTCAAAAATGGAGAAGCCTCGCTAGTCAATGTCACATTAACATCCCCGAAAGGGAAAAAGTTGACATGTTCATCCAAACACTTCTAGGGCCCCTAAAATTTGCATTGCAAATATATTGTTGCACAAACTTCACATAATTAATTGAAAAAGGGGTCCAGATTGAGAAAGCCCTTATCGCAAAGGGAGAACTGAGATATGGTTCCAAAAACACAAACGTCAACCCACCTGTTAACAAAAACAAATATTGGGTTAAAAATAAACATGTCACAAATGACAGTGTTGTTGACTCCAAGACTACAAACACTTTAGGCCTTGTATTGGCCCTGAAAGGGGTTCAACAAAAAAATAGACCAACAACGACATTAACACCTCCTCCCAATACTTCTTCAAACAACCAAAGTGGTCAAAACAATAAGGGACAATATCATCAGATGAGACAACTTCCTAAGGGTCGCACATACACCCATTTGGGTGAGCCCATTGAAGAAGTTCTTAAGAAATCCATCCAACATAGGGTCATCATCCTTCCGAAAATAAAACTGTATGACCCAGGACAATTCAAACCAACATGGTGGAATGACAATGCACTTTGTGAATACCATCGAGCAAAAGGGCATACAACCTCTAACTGTTGACAATTGAAAAACATAATACAAGACCTTATCGAAAATCGCTGCACCACATCACCTTCTCAGATCAAGATTACTCATCACATAAAACCAACCACAATGATGCACAACACATAGAAAATTTTGTCCACAAGCACACAGTTAGATGGGTTTTAGTAGATGGTAGAGCAGGGTTGAACATATGCTCCCTCAAACTGGTTAATGCTCTAGGGTTCTCTGATGCTTGCATAGACCCAACAAAAAGTATAGTGATCAAAGCATACGATGATGAGGAACCCTCTTCATGGGGTGTTATCTCTCTCCCTATCAGAGTGGGACTAGTCATTGTAGACACAACCTGCCAGGTCCTGGATGTGGAACTACCATATAACATCTTACTTGGCCATCCATGGATTCATGCCTTAAAAGTTGATTCGTCTACATACATCAATGCTTAAAGTTTCCATTTGACAGCATAGAAGTAACCATATACAGAGACCCTGACCCTTTCCAATATTGTACCAACTTAAGGGGTATCTCTGAAAACCAAGTACCTATTAACTGAGAAGCACCTAGCTCCTTGTCATCCAAATACATTAACCCTTCCACACTCACATCATCTTCCACATCCATTCCTTCCACATCTTCCACCATACCACCACCTTCCACCAGCCCTAAGACTGAATCAATTGTCAAAATCCAGGACCTCAGCTACGGAGAGTTCAAACTAAATACAGGATACATCATAACTACAATACCCACACCTCCAAAGATATATGGTCGGCCATGTTTCAGAATGGAACCTCAAGAAACCTTCAAAGTTCCATCGAATACAGTTTTTATCAAATGGGGAGACATGAGTGATGAAGACCTTGCTGACATCACAGGATGGATCTATAAGGATACAGTCGCATTACCTCCATTACCAATTCAAAGATATGGCAAGGGTTACAACATCATGAAGGCTAAAGGCTACGATGGTACTAGTGGCCTTGGAAAAAATAAAACTTGTCGAAGGGAACCCATAGAAACTTTTCAAATTCTAAAGTATCTTGGATTAGGGTTTGGATCACCCGACAATGATGATTGACGTACCTATGGACTTTCAAATGAGCAAGTACATGCTTCAGATAATGTCGAGACTACTAGAGAAACCCTCACCCAAATAGACTCCCATGAGTGGGAATTTGGCTCAGAACGATCCCTAAGTGACTGTTGTCTTGATGATTTGTTTGTCGAACTAGGGGAACTGACCTCTAAAAAATTATTTAGGCAAACATTCAAAATTGAACAAGCACCAAATAGTGAAAGTCCCACTACCACTTCCCATGACATAAAACACCCAGTGTCTGAACCCCCTCAATCCAATCAATCTGAAGTGTCAGACAACATTGATAACCAGGGCTCTAAAACCTTTACTCCTTATTACGACAACGAATATGACACTAGTGAAGGAGAATATTGGATAGAGTCCGATGTAGAGTTGGATGATGATAACCTCATCTACAACATTACTAAATCCATCTACATGTTGTTCGCATCCTCACCCCAATTCACTAGCCTTGACAATGGCATTTCTTTAGTTTACCCTGAACTAGTCAATTGGGACCAACAAGGATCGCCAGTTTTGGACACATTTCAGAATCATGAGGCAATTGCCAAATTCATGGGATTATGAGAAGGCATGCCTAGTGGGGACAACAAATCCAGATTCACCATTGATTTAGACTGTACCGCATACTTTGGCGAGATTGTTTAGTCCTCTAGTCACAAAAGTAAAAATAAAGTAAAAAATGAAATGTCTCTAGGTGAAAACCAATAGGCACCTCTTGACGATAGAATAGTAAAAATAAAGGACGTATCTGCGGGTGAAAACCTCTCTGAGGCACCCAAAGATGGAGGACTAGACTTTCTCCCCGTGCAACAAGAGAAATTAGCTATTCTTATTGAGGATACAATAGAGGATAACATTTCAACTGCAGAAGACCCCAAGATGGTCCTATTTGCTACATCATTGACTGATGAAGAGAAAGTAGAATTTCAAAAATTCTTTGCAGAACGAAAAAATAAATTTTGCATGGTCATATGCTAACATGCCAAGATTGGACCCAAAACTAGTTCTACATCATCTGCCACTATTACCTAATGCTAAACCAGTCAAGTAGAAGTTGCGCAAAATGCACCCCCAAGTTGCCCTATTGATCACGGCCGAGTTAAGGAAATTGCTAGATGTCAGATTCATAAGGTCTATTGACTATTTTGAATGGATTTCTAATCTGGTCTCGGTCACAAATCCAAATGGGTTGATCCATGTATGTACAGATTTCTAAGACCTAAATATAGTATGTCCAAAGGACGACTTTCCTTTGCCAAACATCAACATTATAGTGGACCTTACAGCAGGGTATGAGATGCTATCACTCATGGATGGTTTCTTTGGCTATAATCAAATCCGCATTGCTCTTGAGGATCAACACAAAAGGGTGTTTACTTGCCCATGGGGTACATACTGTTGGAACGCCATGCCCTTTGGTCTCAAAAATACAGGTGCCACATATCAAAGGGCTATGACCACGATCTTCCATGACATGATGCACAATATAATGGAAGATTATGTAGATGACCTGTTGGCCAAATCAACAACTAGGAAAGATCATTTGAAGGTACTTGAAAAAAGTTTCAAGAGACTTGAAGAGTACAAAGTTCAGCTAAACCCTAAGAAGTGTGTTTTTTGGGTCACATCAGGTAAACTATTGGGATACATAGTTTCTCAAAGAGGCATAGAGGTCAATCCGAAAAAGGTCAAAGCAATCATAGACATGCCTCTGCCTAGAGGGATCAGTGAACTTAGAACTCTGTAAAGTAGAGTACAATCTATTCGTCATTTCATAGCCCAATTGGTAGATAAGTGTCATCCCTTCCAGTATCTGTTGCGCAAAGGTGTCCCCTTTGTATGGATAGATAAATGTCAAGGGGCCTTCCAGCAAAGCAAAGATTACCTACTATGAACACTAGTCTTCATGCCACCCATTCATGGAAAGCCATTGATTCTATACATCTCAACTACTAGTTCAGCACTGGGGGCATTGCTAGCCCAAAATGATCATGAAGGAAAAAAAAGAGTAATCCTTTACATCAGCCGCACACTGATAGGCTGAGTTGAACTACACATACATTGAACGTGCATGCCTCACTATTGTCTTTGTGTCTCAAAAACTATGACACTATATGCTCAGTCATCAGACACAGTTGGTCACCAAGATTGATCCACTAAAATATCTACTAAGTCGGGTTGCATTGACAGGACGATTAGCAAAATGGGTCATGATACTAAGCGAGTATGACATATAATATGTTGAACATAGGACAATAAAAGGGCAGGTAATAGCAGATGAACTGGTAGATGCACTGATTCAATTCACTCATCCACTAGTAACTGATTTTCTTGATGAGTCCATTTTTCATGCAGAACCAGTAGCACCATGGAAGCTATATTTTGACGGGTCTCATACTGCTCATGGCTCAAGCGCTGGAATCTTGTTTATCACACCACAGGGAGATTCAATTCCAAAGTCATTTTGAATTGCCTTCCCTTGCACAAATAACATTGCTTAATATGAAGCACTAGTCACAGGTCTCAAGTTGGAAATCAAATGGAAAATTGAGATGTTGCTTGTATTCGGGGATTCCCAGCTCGTGATCAACCAAGTGAATGATGACTATGAAACAAAGGATGAGAATTTGCTTCCCTACAAGAGGATGGTGGACAGTTTCCTGGCATACTTTCAATTGATCTCTTTTGAACAAATCCCCAGGGCACAAAATAAGGTAACTGATGCAATGGCTACTATTAGTTCTCTCTTGGACATCCCTAAAAATGTGTCACAATTTGAGTTCTTAGTGGAAAAGCTCTTGATACTGGCATATGATATCCTAGAATCAGAAATGGTTTACGAACTTGTTAGTCCCAACTCTCCCTGGTATCAAGACATTTATGACTACTTAAAATCTCAAACCCTTCTACTGAACCTGTCAAATAACCAAAGGAAGTCTTTCATTAGAAAATTTGTAAGGTATGCCATTGTCAGTGATACCCTTTACCGCCGTAGTTTTGACGATACCCTCCTTAGATGTCTTGACACCGACGAAGCATGTACAACCTTACGAGAAGTGCACAATGGTATATGCAGATCTCATTCGAGTGGTCCTACTCTAGTTAAGAAACTAACGAGACTTGGGTATTATTGGCCGACCATGGAAAAGGATGCAATTGAATATGTCAGGACTTGTCACAAATGTCAAATACACAGTGACTTGGTCCATGCTCTAGCACAGAAACTCTGACTGATCACTTCTCCTTGGCCCTTCACTCAATGGGGACTCGACCTTGTGGGTAAGATGCATCCAACCTCATCCAACAGCCACAAATTCATTATTACCACCACTGAGTATTTCACAAAGTGGATTGAATCCATCCCATTGACATACATTACCAGCAAACAAATATCAAAGTTCATCCTCAACTACATCATTTGCCGGTATGGCCTTCCACAATCTATCATCACTAACAACAGACGTCCATTCAAAAACCAAGACATGCGTGAGTTATGTGAGCGATTCCATATCCAACACCACTTTTCATCTTCATACTACCCACAAGGAAACGACCAAGCCGAGGCATCGAATAAAACCATAGTCAAAATTCTAAAAAATATTGTCAATGACATTGGCCACGACTGACACATACAACTTAACCCTGCTCTGTGGGCTTACCGAACTAGCATTCATACACCTACAAGAGCTATCCCATTTTCCCTAGTCTTTGGTGTTGAAGCCATCTTACCTATTGAGTTTGAAATTCCTTCGCTACGAGTCTCCTTCAAGGGTCTAACTAATGAAGAGGAGTACCGATAATCACGCTTGCACGAGCTGGAAATGCTGGAAGAAAGAAGACAAAACTCACTGAACCATCTCCAAGCATATCAGAATTGCCTTTGTCGCAGCTACAATAAAAAGGTTATGGTCAGAAAGTTTGACATTGGCGACCTAGTTCTCATGCAGAACCCCAAGAACCAAGTAGATAGAGAAAAGCTAGGAAAATTTGAACCAAACTGGTTGGGTCCATACATTATCATATCTTCTTTTGGTTCTGGAGCTTATCAATTGGCAACTTCAGATGGGGAACAGTTGATAGATTTCATCAACAATTTACACCTCCGAAAGTTCTACGCATAGCACCAGAGGATGGAGTTGAAAGCCATAAAATCTAAAAAAAAATAAAAAATTGAAAAATGATAAAAATCGTTACCTTGATGAAAACCTAGCAAATAGGCATCTTGGTGACACCAAAAAAATTTAAAAAAAAATCATAAAAATAGTAAAGAGAAAAATGATTTGTTCAATAGTGAAAACTTGGCAAATAGGCACTTTGGACAAGTACCATGGTGAAAACCTGGGAAACAGGCGCCATGTGTAATCAATCATTGCTCTACCATCTACTATCACTTTGTCTAACTTGGCCTAGGATGAAATGTATTTTCACCATTATTATGCAAATCGCCATCACATCCTACCCTACCTATCATAGTAGATAAATGATTGACATCAAGTCCTGACAACTGTCCGTCTAGCAAGTCAACAACATCCTATCCATATTCCTTGCAAATGGCTAAGTCTTAGACTTGACTAGGGGCAAAATGTTTATCATGCAACTGCAATGGATGTCACATAGGATCACAAAAACATTGGCAAAAAGTCCTAAAAAAAGACAAAAACATTGGCAAAAAGTCCTAAAACAGACAAAAACATTGGCAAAAAGTCTTGAAAAAAGACAAAAACATTGGCAAAAAGTCCTAAAAAAGACAAAAACATTAGCAAAAAGTCCTAAAAAAGACAAAAACATTGGCAAAAAGTCCTAAAAAAGACAAAAACATCACAAAAGTCCTAAAAAAAGACAAAAACATTGGCAAAAAGTCCTAAAAAAGACAAAAACATTGGCAAAAAGTCCTAAAAAAGATAAAAACATCACAAAATGTCCTGAACAAAGACCAAAAAAATTGCAAAATGTCCTAAAAAAAGACATAAAAATCATAAAACATCAACAAATCATTAGACTGCTCGATGAACACAAATGTAGTGTCATCTTTTGTCAAAATCAATCAAGTCAATCGGTCCATGTCATTGTCTGAACTACGTTGTCTCTATGCATTCGCTACGTAGGCAAGACTCATACTTGAGTCCCCAAGACATTAAGTCAGTCCTTTTAGGTTTGTCAAAATAAATCATGACGCAATATTTTCTCATCAAGACAAATTCATTGGTCATGTTGAACTACGAGGTCTCTGAGTGTATGATGTAGGCAAGGCCATCTATCGATGAGCCCCCGAGGCCGCACTAGGTCAGTCCATTAGGGTTCATGGCACTACACTGGCACACACGTCAAAAGTCTTCAATCATTTTCCACATGGGGAAAACTCCTAAAACAGAGTAAAACAATCATTTATTTGGCATGACAATCTCATCAATGCATCACTCATATCATCAAGGCAATATCGACATATAGTCAAACACAAGTCAAATTCAGTCAAAGAAAGTCAAATCATCATAAACCAGTCAAACTATCAAATTTTGGTTAATCTTCAGATGAGTCCTTCTGAACGATAACCTCGGTGATTTACACCTTAGGATGTGTGCTTCCTCGGCGTCATCATCGTCATTTCGGCATTTTGAGTGATCCTCTTGACATCTAAAGATCACTCTTCATGACATCAGTATTCTTCAGATGTGTCCTTCTGAAGAACCAACTCTGTCATTTATGCCTTAGGATGTGTCCTTCCTAGGAATCGTCATTATTTTGAGGGACCCCTTACAACCCTTAGGGATCAAATTCTCTCGACATCAGCATTATTCAGGGTGTGTCCTTCCTGAATTCACCAATTCTTGACATTTTTCAAGATCATCAAAGCTTTAAACATTTCGACATCTTGACATTATTGAACCAGACATCTTGACATCAGAACAATGGATATCCAAATGCACTTTGCAAACACTTGACAATTGTCTTTTGGTTTTTATCATGTTATTAGTTTTTTAGCGAGATCCCACTAAGCAGGATTTAGAGAAGCAGTGACGTAGCATGACAATTGATACGCATGACTACTAACTTCTCAGCGAGGTCCTGATCTTGGGATTTAGAAAAGCAATGACATATCATGGTAAGGGCTTTATTTGTTTTATATTTTGACAATCATGCCACTAGTTTCTCAAGGATGTCCTGGAAATGGGATTTAGAGAAGCAACGATGTGTCATGTTTTGTACTTGTCTTTTTCTACTTGTGGTTGATTATGACAAAAAGACTGGGGCAGTCACGCTCTTAGTATGAGTCATGATCATCCTTGTCTATGACTATTTGTCTTACGTAATGGTACGACCTTGCACACCTTGATTTATGTCATATCATGGTGTTTATTGGCCATTACAATAGTTTTCCCAATGATGATTAAGAGCAATAAATATTAAAATTCCTATAGTAAAGTTTTCAAGGATTTGGTCTAGGAATTAGCATGCATTTCTGTTAGTCTCAAGTCTTCTCCTCTTTGGTCTAATCATCTTCTCTCATCCATCCCACGATGATATCCTATGACATCCAACAATATAACTGCATACATAATCATATACATTGCATTAGGTCCATACATACATCATCTATGGCATTAAATCATATACATTGCATTAGGTCCATACATACATCATCCATGGCATTAAATCATATACATTGCATTAGGTCTATCTATACATACATCATCCATGGTATCAAATCATATACATAATCACAAGCATTGCATTAACATAATCATCAGCATTGCATCTTTTACTAAATACATCATGCACATCATTAACATAATCATATAAATAAGCATTGCATCATCATGACATCAAAATCACAAATAGGCATCATATCACATACATGATACATCACAAATCATACATCATACATGTCATAATACATAAAACAAAGAGCATCACATAGCACATGTAGGCCGCATCAAAACTGCATCATCATCTACTATCATCTCAAAAAGGTACAATGTCACAGGATAAAGTCATGGAGTATCCAAAAAATGGAGCTTGCAGGCTCAAGTAATATACATAGTGTGTCATAATACAAGTATGCCCCTAGTGTAGCTCTAATTATCCCCTCGAGGGGAAGAATACGGTGGCTGCAACTCTGTCACGGGCACTGAAATAATAGGTGGTCCTGTAGTAGCCTTTGTTTGTGAAACTGATGGAACCGCGAGTGAAGGTATCATCCAAATGGTAGCAAACACCTATGAAGTCACTACTACTAGACTCTGAGAGGTAGAAGGATCTGTCACTAGTGGCTGACCCTGTACTGACCTCTACGCTGAACCAGTCGACCCATGGCTATGACCCAGAGTGTGCCTGCACAAATGATGTGACTTGTGACCTAAAGTGTGTCCTATTGAGGTAGACCCTCCGACACTAATATGACTCCTGGTACCACTGCCACTACCTGACCTGTGTCCACTGCCTGTCCTTGACTGTGACTAGGACAAGGTAGGATCTTGCCACTCTGGTGGCACTGCCTAATCGTATAGAGTCCTATACTGCCCCAATCTCATGCTCACCCTAGCCAACTCCTTGGCCATATCTTCCATGGGTCCTAAACATAAAGTCATGAACTCTATACACCACTGAGCCGAATCCTACTGGAAGATCACCGCCTGATCCTGCTCTACCCGAGCTACCTCCAGTGCTGACTATAATGATCTAGCCTATGTTGTACTCTCATCCAATCTCTGCTATAGGTCAGCCACCCTCTGATCTGCTGTGACATCCAGCGGCAACCCTGAAGTGGATGGTATCTCCTCCTCTCCCTCCACCATCTGCCATCGGAGGAGTCTCTCGACCTCATCTATGGCATTGTACTCCTTGTCATCATCATCGGCCTCTGTCTCCTCCTACCCTCCCACCTCCACCTCCTCCTCCTAACCTCTGACCTCCACCTCCTCATCCTGGCCTCCCACCTCTAGCTCCTCCTCCTGACCTCTGACCTCCACCTCCTTCTCTTGACCTCTGACCTCCACCTCCTCCTCTTGACCTTCGATCTCCACCTCCTCCTCCCACCTCTCCTCACCCTCTCCCTCTTGTCTGGGCTGCTCCTCACCCTCACCTTCCTCACCGACCTTGAGAATAGCATCTAATGCTACCTTTTCCATGCATTATCACACCCTGTGGCCCTATCCCTAGCTGTCTCGCCTCTGCCTCTGGCCATCTCTGCCATCATCCCCACCTCTGGCTCCACCTCTACCTCCATCCCCACCTCTGCCTCTATCTCCCCTACCTCCGTCTCCACCCCTGCCTCCATCTCCGCCATCATCCCCACCTCTGCCTCCATCTCTGCCTTTGCCTCTCCCCCTACCTCCATCTCTCCCCTGGCCACCTCGCCTGGCCCACAGTACCCATGGGATAACTGACCGTTTTTCCACTAGTGTTGGCCCATCCAGATCTATCAAAGACATTGGCCTGTGTGTCTATGACCATAAATCATAAGCTATGGTCATACCAGATCCGCTGCTTCTCTCCTCCAACCCTAGGCCTGGGCTACTAGCCTGTCTATCAGCTACTCTACGAATGCCACTAGGATAGTTGGCCCCCACACGTACTCCCTAGATGATTGAGCATATTTTGTTGTCCCTATGAGAACATCCTGCTGCTCTTCAAACTATCTCAAAACATGCTACAATAGGTACATCTCAATAATCAAGGACATCTGCATGATCTGGCCAATCAAATACTTGAACTACCTACACAGACTCAAGTGCTCATCCTCATCATCCCACTAACCACAATCTCGGTATAGCCTCCAGATAAAGGATATCATCATGTCGATATGATGCCACCACCACCCTATCTCGCCCGTATGGGTTTGCTGTAACGCACCTGCATAATAGTACCCATAGGGCATATCATTGGCCAATTGTGGTCTCTCAATGGGAGGTCAAAATATCACAATGTACTCCCAAGCCCAGATCATCATGAGGGTCATCCCACAGGAGATGCTCTCTCCTCTCCTATACACAACATCATGTATCTAGTGGTAAAGCATCCCTAACAAAGAGGGACCCCAAGCATAAACAGTCATGTCTCGCCTCATTCCTACTAGGATGTCTCCCTAGCCAATAGGATACCCATGTCCCCACCGATCGGGAACCAAAATACCTGCAATCAGCATCACCAAGAAGGCATCAAAGTGACTATAGTTCTCAGCCATAAACTCCCATCAGATCTTATAGCCTTGAATCCCTAGTCCTGCACCCTGATCTCGATAGTAGGCACAAAAAGTTTGGTTGCTGTGCCGAGGGTCATAGACGATCCGCTCCCCATGAATCGACACTTGCAAAATACAGTAGACATCCTCTAAGGTGATGGTAGTCTCACCCGTCGGTAGGTGGAAGGAGTAGGTCTTTGAATGCCACCACTCACACAACGCCGTTAGCAGACCTTTGTTCGCCCGAATGGCGGGCATGAACGCAACATAGAATAAACCCAGTTGCATCAATCATCGCTGCTCTCGTAGGCCCAACTGATCATCAAACCAAAACGTCATCGGTCTGCTCTTGCAAGTATAAATATGGGCAAGCTTCCTCTGCAAAAACCAAATCAAGTCATCAGAACACATTACACAAATTGTTAATACTATCAAAAGCATCTAAGGTTACACAAACATCAAACCAAGTTCTATTCAAGATATAGGAAATTGCATTGCAACCAAGCAATTGCGTTGTGAAAAGTCAACTGCATCATTCAAAACATTAGATGCGTCGCAATATGTCAATTGTGTCGCATTACCACACTTGCATCATGAAAATTTCTAGTTGCGTCACAAAATCGTGAATGTGACATGACTTGGTAGTTGTGTCATTAAAAACAGTGATTGCGTGCAAAATGGCGATTGCGGCATTCCAACAGTCAAATGCGACTTGATAAGTCACATGCATCGCACGAATTGTCAAATACGGTGCAAACCACTGGTCCATCCTTTTTACTGCCGCACTTACATCTCGACACATCAAATGCGTCGAACACAAAAGCAATTGCGGCTTACGCGAATGCATATGTGTCGCAACACATTCATTTTTTGCCCTATAAACTAGCATTTGACATGCAAAATGATAAAATGACAAAGCAAGGCAGGGGTACTTACCACTGGCTCTGATCCCTCTGGCCATCTGAAGGTCCTCACGATCTCCCTACGATGCTCTGACACTGGAATAACCATCCTCACTGCTATGCCTTTCGCTCTGATCTCTCAAATTTTGCAAGGTAAATAGTAAAAGTGAATTGACTTTTACCCCTTTGTCAACCTATTTATAAGGTCAAAATGACATTTTTTCAAACAAGGTCAATACTGGAGGCCCATTTGACCATCTTTGACTTCCTCTTTAGTTACTTTAAACATGTCAAAATTTGAAACCGACTAGGCCGTTGTTTTTCTGGTCATTAAATTGATTTATCGGGACCCTTTGCAAATTTTTCTATCACCGACCCAAAATTTAAAAACTTCCCAAGGGGGCAATGATACTCCATACTTTTACTGGGGCACAACTTTCACTTATTTTTCTGTCACAACACGACAAGTGACAATATGACAAAGAGGGGCAAAATGTAGACACCTAGAAATGACCTAGGCCTGCAAGCTTCATTTTTTACCACTTTTGTCCTAGCATAATTAAGACATTTAATTATGTCCTTGGTCTACATTCGACTAATGATTAAATAATTCATAATTATTTAATTAATTCATATCATTTATTCTTCATGATTATTAAATAAATAAATTTTATTTATTTATTAAATATGTCATTAATTGGTTGTCTTTCCTTTAATTAAATAAATTTCTTAATTTATTTAATTTCCCTTTCTGCATCTATTTCTTCTTGATTATTAAATAAATAAATTATATTTATTTATTTAATATGTCACTAACTATCTTAATTAAATAAATTGATTAATTTATTTAATTAATTGATCTTATCTCCTAAATTAAATAATTTAATTTAATTATTTAATTGCCAATTTAATATTCCTCTCATTTTAAATAAATTAAATTATTTAAAATGTCATCTCAATCTTAACTGTTAGTCCATTTTGATAAATAATCTGAAAAAGATTATTTATTATCTCTCAAAATCCATAATTTGAATTATCTTAATTCAAATTGGTAATTAATCTTCCCAAAATCAAGCAATCGGGCAGATTCTTGATTTTCCAAATTTGATCTTTAGTCCAAATCTTATCTTCTTTATTTTTTGAATCTTGCAAATTAGGCAATCTTATCTTCTTGATTTTTTGAAAATCTTTATTCTCTAATTAATTTGTCTCATTTATTTTCCACCGTCGATTTGATTATCTGAGGTCTTATTCTGATTGTTCGATTAATGAAGTTTCCCTAACCCTAATTAGGGATTCTTAGGTTTAATCTAGACCTCTCATTCTAGGTTCTCATCATCAATTATTCTCGTCTGTTCACTCAAAATAGCATTTTCTATAAAATGCCATTTTCCTCTCACTTTTGAATTACACATGCACATGCTGACATTTTGCATAGACATTCTAAGCATTTACTTGCACATTTATTTTTTCATAGGCAATTTCAATATTTGTTATAGTCATTTGATCAAATCTTGTCATTGTTTAGGCATAGGCATTGAAAATTGTAGTTATTGGCATAGGTATTTAGACTTTTAAGAAAATCCTTCAAGGCTTGTTGTAGGACTTAGACATTTTCAGATTGCTTGAATGATGAATCTAAGGGTACCATCATCTGGCAAGTAAGAAGGTGCTATGGAGGTAATCATGGGAATTACGATTTACAGGTATAACCATTTTATTGCTTAACTTCCTTTGTGCTCTATAGAACTTTGGGTTTTTATCATTTTACTTTAATTTTATTGATCTAATCTAATCCCTAGAAATTACCCTTAGTTACAGTTCCAATAGTAAGTCTCCCACGAACATGTGAAAGTTGTTTTGTCCTGGTCTTCAGGTGCAATCTTGATTTGGTTATAACTAGAAAAACCATCCATTAGTGAATGCATGGAATGGCCAGTCGTCAGATCAACTATGGTATCAATGCTTGGAAGAGGGAAGTCATCCTTAGGACATGCCTTATTAAGATCTCTAAAATCTATGTACACTCTAACACTTTTATCTGGCTTGGATACAAAAATGATGTTGGAGATCCATTATGCATAGTTGATCGATCTTATAAATCCCACATCAAGGAGTTTTCTGAGTTCCTCTTTAACCAATAATGCAACATGGGGGTGCATCTTTCTAAGTTTTTGTTTCATAGGATTAACCCTTGGTTTGATAGATAAGTGGTGCATGATAAGATCAAGATCAAGACCTGTCATGTCTGCATAAGACCAAGAAAAGTTGACTTGATTTTCTTTTAGAAATTCCATGAATTATGGTACTCATTTCTCTATCATTGATGCAACTAACTGTAGGATCCTTGGTTTTTCTAAAGTTTCAAGATTTAACTCCTTTGTAGGCTCAATAAAGATAGGTGATCTCTCATGGTAATGCTCTGGGAGAGTGTCAAATATCCCATCATTAGGTGCCTTAAAAAGGTTTTCACCATCTGATACACTCTTTTTTTATCTTTTGTTTGATCTAACACTACCAAATTTTGGTTCTCACCATTAGATCTTTCTTTTTTATTTTTATTTTTGCAGCTAGGATCCTTGACACCCTCCTAATTAAAGACTCTATGCTGAAAATCACTAGCAAAACAATCATTTGCATCATCTATGGAAAGGAAGTTCACGATAGATTCGTAATTTGGGAACATAGGTAGATCTATAGGTCCGAATGAATCCCAGTCAATGAGATTAGGATGGATCAGTGGTAGTGGGTCATTGGGTTGCATAAGATCAGCCATGGTTAAGGTCATAATGGAGTTGTTTGTAGGATCTGAGGTATGAGGTAGATCAATGATGTTATTATACTTACCATAGTCTTCTTCATTTAAATCTGACTCAGTATCACTAGAATCATAGTTGCCTTGTAGTGCAGATTCTTGTGGTTGGGTCCCTAACCCTTGTCCTTTGATTAGATTTTGGGTATACTTGTGTACTACATCAACCCTTTTGTCCCTCCAGAACTCATCATTGTAGATGGTGTCCCATTCATATTCACTAGAATCTGTGTCAAAATTATTATCCATGAAATTTTGAATTGTTGTCAAACAAACTTCCCTTATATCAAATCCTTCTTGCAATGTGAGGATAGTATCATGCAACTATTTAGGTTATTTTCCTTTTGAGTTAGTATCGTAGCCTAGTCCTGTTTTATCCTTTGTGGCACGTCCAGGAAGGTGAATAGGCTCAACTACTCCTTTTCTCATTCTGATAGGACCATTACCATCATAGCCCATCTTTTGCATGATTGAATATCCTTTACCATATTGATTAGTTGGTAATTTGATATTGAGAACTATTTCATGTTCATCTTTATAGAGCCAACTTAAAACTTCTCTATCTTTAGAATCTTCCATAGGGAATTGTTCTTTGATAAATCGCCCATTAAACTTTTTATTTGGCTCTGTTGATGGTTGTGTTGACGTGGATGCTACGGATATTTGTTGTTGTGCAAAGGAGGTTTTTCCATGTGATTGAGGTGATATAGGGAGATTTGCAAGGTAGAGAGAATACTCCCCTACTCCATTGTCCTTGAACCATAGTTGCTTGTCAAAGCTTTTGGTCAACTAACTGATTTGCGTATCAACTTTGAGAGAAGTATTAGTAGGAGCTTCTTGATTGTTGGGAACCAAAGTATCTTGACTAGCTTTGATGTTGGCACAAGTTTGACTATTTGAATTGTCAGTTGGTATTGTGATCTCCTATCTGTCATAAGGAAACTTAAGACATTGATGATATTTGGATGAGATAGCTTCCATCTCGTGAATCCAAGGATGACCCAACAAGATGTTGTATGCAAGATCATGATCTAACACTTGACATAAAGTATTTTTGATAATAGGTCCCACTCTGACTAGTAGCATGATTAAACCTTTGGATGCTCTTTCCTCATCGTCATAGCCTTTAATGGTAATCTTTCTTTTGGGATCAATGGAGTCCTCAGAAAATCCTAAAGCTTTAACCAACTTCATGGTACATATGTTCAAACCAACACCTCCATCTATTAGAACCTATCTGACACGAAACTTGTGGACCATGACTTCTAAGTGTAATGACGAATTATGAGGATGTATCATGGAAACATCATCTTTTTCAGAGAATGAAAGGCATGTGGGTGAGGACAAGTATCTTACCATGGCTTGAAATTGGTTTATATCAAGATCAGTGGATACAGTTGTTTCAATGAGGGCCTTTTCTAGAATTTCCTTATGTGCTGGGTAAATCTTCAGGAGTTCTAAGATGGAAATCTGAGTAGGATTTTTTCAAAGTTGATTGACTAATTCATACTGATGTTGAGGTAGGGGCATAGTGGATTTTGAAGAAGAGCCCTTTAAGAAAAATTTAGCTTTTGTCCTTTTTGTTGCGTTGACCTCCCTACATTCCATCTTTTCTTTGACTTTTATAACATTGACCCGTTCGTCATCAGTGTAGATATGATTGATTATATGATCATCATTGATATGATTCACAATTTTTCCATAAGACTCACCCTTTTGATAATTGGGTAAAGGATTATGAAATGCTTGGTTGTCTTTGTTTGATTGTTGGTGTCCTACCTTAATGGTGTCATTTTCTATCAAGTCTTGGATTACATTCTTCAAGGCTTGACAATTATTCATGTGATGGCCCTTGCATCGATGATAATCACAATAGTATGCATCATTCCATGATGGAGGCTTCACACTGGGTTTATAATTTCATTGTGGCGGTAGGGTGATAATGCTCTTTGCCATCAGCTCTTTAAGGGAAAATTCTAGAGATTGACCTAGTGGAGTAAAAGTTCTTCTACTAGAGAAGAATGAAGATTGTTGTGGATTTGTGTTTGAGGTACCTTGTAAGCCATTGTTGTTGTTATTGTTTCTGTGGTAACCTTGATCATTGGTATTCCCTTGATTGGGAGTAAAAGTTTGACTCATGTTATTCCTCAGAGGAGGAGGATTGTTTCCTTGATTTGTGACTGAGTTGATGTTGTTATAGTTATTGTTGCGAAGAGCACTTGCAGAACTAAGAACAAATGGTTTAGTTGACACATGATTTGCATCTACAACACCATCATTTACCACATTTTTGTTATGAGTCCAAAACTTAGATTTTCCATTGTGGTGATTTGATGAGCTAGGATTGTCCTTATCAAGTTTGATTATCCCTCTCTGAACCAGGGAACTTTCAATGGTGGTGGAATTTTCAATCAATTTTTGAAAAGAGGGAGGACAATGAAGATTAAGATGATAGCTCATCTCTTGATCTAAGTTGTTTATGAAAGTGGTGATATTTTACTTTCCAGGAACATGGCATGGATATCTAGTGAACAACCTTCATCTCTGAAGAAATGTAAGGAATGGTTCACTAGGTTTCTATTTAGCTTTGCAGAGATCAATCATGGTTATCTGATGTTGTATGTTGTAGGAATATTGTGATATGAACTCATTAATCAATTCCTCAAATGTCTTGATGGGTAGTGTGATTTTTGATAGCAATTCCATAGATTGGCCTCCAAGACTTCTAGGAAACAAACACATCAAGTATGTGTCCTCATGAGAAAACTGTAAAGTCATATTTTGGAAGTCCCTAATATGATCGATTGGATTTGATTTCCCATTGTATTGATCAAACTTTGGGATTTCACAATGTTTGGGAAATGGAATCATGTTGAGGTGTCTATCAAAAGGATAAGGGTAGATGTCATCAAGAGCATATATCTTTGTTGTGGCTCCCCCTTGTAGATCTTTAATTTGTCCTTGTAGTGCTTTAACTTGTTGAGTCAAGGCACTAAGATCGAACAAGGGTGTTTCATCAGGATTACTCTTTATGTTCTCAGTATCAAAATCATAGGGTAATTTAGCTCCTTTGTCTGCTAGATACAAGAAATATTTTTCTTTATTGCGCTCCAAAATATTTTCTAAGGTTTTGTGAAATTTGGGATCTTGTTCAGCCTCTCTAATACATTTTTCATCCTATTCATCATCACTCTTCACATGAGTTTTTCTCCCATCCCTATTGAAAGCAAATGGATTCTTTTCTCTTTCACCCATGTTATCTTTAAAAAAGGGATTATGACTCACACTATGAAGGGTATTGCTAGTCTCACCCTCTTCTTGAGTTTTTTAGGTATGACCTTCTTGTTGAATATCCTCTTTCAGCTTGTTATATTGAGATCATGTAAAAATATGCATATGATTTTGAAACATTCTTCTAGACTTAGATCACAATTTGATAAATGCACAAATGATGATATTTTGATCTAATAAGATGAAAATCTTATGATATGATCAAAATATATTCCTAATTCTTGATTGTGGCTTCCAATGATAAAGGATATTAGAATCCTGTTTGGGAAGTTGAATCAAATAATCAAAAATTTATTCGAAAGGTGCGCTTTTTAAGATTTTGATCCTTATTTTTGAAGAATGATAAATATATCAAATGGCCTAATTCACTCACTGAATAATTTGACTGGGATGTGTGGGATATTCAATAGAAGGTTGTGGTAGATAATCAAAATTGAGGGGTTGATTGTGATTGTGTCATTGAGATAGAGCTCTTCTCTAAAAATGGGCTCATGAATATAAAGGCTCTATAGTGTACTCGTCAGTAAATCCCCTAGCAAAATCTTGATACTTATGAAGAAACTCACGGTAATGAAGCAAGACGTTTCAACTCTTATACAAAAAATTTCTTCGTTGTAAAGTTTTCTTGTAACCTAAATATTTCTTATGTTTGTTGAACCTATTGGCAATCAATTTTCTAACAAACTTGGTTGATTTCCACTCTCTAAGCATGAGAGAAATGTCGAGATGCTACTAGACCAAGGATGTTATAAACTCAGATATGTCAAAAGTGAAGATTCTAGAAAATGACAGATGCACTACTCTATGTCCTATATGCACTATAGAAATAGGCATATGTGCTAGAGAAACAATCAAATATGCTACAATAGACCTCAAATGCACTACAATATGTCTCAGATGCACTTTAGAATTTTTTTTTGGCAGTGACCCAAAAACTATTTGCAGGATACTTAGCCTATGCACTAAAATAGACTCCTAATGCGCTAAACTAACCAGTGAATGTGCTAGAATAAACCTTATATTGCTAAGACACTCCCTAGATGTGCTAAAATAGTTTTTCAAAATAATTTTCTAAACAGTTGAGAACAGTTTTCAGCTGAATGTTTGCATGTTCATTTTGGATGATCTTTTATCCAAGTTAATGTAATGGAAGACACAACAAACATTTTGAAAACTATTTTTTTTAAACCCTATACTAAATATCAAGTGTATGATCAATTTTTTTTTCAAAAAGTTTTTTCACAGGTTTAGCACATGAAAGAAAATTCAGGAGAACTCACTCTTAATACCCAAGTAGGTCATCCTAATAATCAACAGCCCACATCTCAGAACTGCGTCGACTCACACAGCCCTGTCACCCCTGAACGGGTGCCCATGTTTTTGTCTTTTCCAGGCACATAATCAGAGTGATGGATGTGGATATTAGATCCCCTGAGCAAATAGTCCTTAGCACTTATATGGTGAGTGTCTTGGGGGTAGATTCTTCCCTCCCCTTGCACTGTGATTATTACAATGTTCAGAAACTAACTTCAGCTAGCTACTACACTAGGTTCTTAGTAAGAGTTTCCATTCAGTGAGGCAATAATAAAATCCCTTAGGAGACCTCCCAACTTTTAGAACAAAGGCTTTGGGGATGGTTATCTTGAGCACTACCGGAAAAGGAGGGTTTCCCCATATTTTCTTTAAATTTTATAGTGGGGTGGAATAGTCTGGCTTTGGCTTGAACCAACTTGAGTCATTCCTCTTAGGTGAGTGTTTTTTCCCACAAGAGTAGGCCCTCTAAAGGATGTAATAAAGTATTAAATTTGCATGAAATTGAAAAGGAAAGTCCAGTATTCTGATCACCTAGTTAAGGGGAGAGCATAGACCTATTGCCACAGACAAAGCAAACAAATGTTCTTTTCAAAACCCAAATGACAATCATTTAATCTATGTGAAGATGTTGCTTCACAACAAACATGGGATTCATTTTATCTATAAAAAAAATTATATGGTGACTATCCTAGATTGTTTCATTTTAAATTTTATGTCTATCCGAGGATTGGTTCATTTTATCCAGATGTGACTATCCTAGGGTTGTTTCTTTTTAACCAGAGAAAGTTTTGTTTGCAGAAGGCATCAGACTCAAAACTTTGTTTAATTACAACCTGTAAGTGCTAAACTATTCTATATATGCACTAAAATAAATAGTAAATGCACCAAAAAAGACTATAAAAGTGCTACAAAAAACCCCAAATGCAATAAAATAAATCCTATATGCGTTTAATCTAGGAATACAATATTTTTACAAAAACTCTAATGAAATGTGCTAGATGTATCCACCATTCTTTTTCTTGGATGCGCTAAAACAGTTCCTGGAATCACCATAATAGTTCCTGGATGTGCTGAAAAACCTGTTAAAACACCATTAGAAACCCCAGAGATGCTAAAAAAAGTCATAGAAGCGCTAAAAAAAGCCATAGAAGCACTAAAACAAGAATCTTTGATAGAAAAATGAATTCCAGAATGTAAAAACCTATCAAAAAACTCTACAAGAAAATGTTAAAAATGGGGCATAGGCCCCATAGTGGGTGCCAAAAATGTGTGATCAATTTTAAGTGTAAATATATTTTAACAAATTAAACACACCAATAAAACATTAGATAAAAGAAAACTAATTTAAAAGAAAAACAAACTCTTAAACTTGTAGCTCCTTCAAAAGCATCCTATTGTCCTCTATCTCCAGTGTTCCGTTCAATCTAGCTTGCTCTTAGATTATACGCTAGGCTCAACAAAATGATCTCCTAGAGAACGAGATTTGAAATAAATGCATGCTTCTGCTAAGATGCCATTAACAAGACTAAAAATGATAGCTAAAGTATGAAATTACTAAATGTAATGATTGCTAAAATTGATAAATGCTAGATGATATTAAAATAATGTGTGCATGTGAATGAAAGTATATGCAAGTGTAACCAATTCTTGGATCCACAGAGGTATTTATAGAGTTTTCAAAAGACTCTAATTGGTTGACGTGATCAATAGTTTAAATCAAGCTTGTCGAGATGAATGGTGAGATATTTTTGAAAGTCGAGAGAGAAATTGAATGTTTCCTTCTACACAAATTTTCTCTTTTAGATCTAAGGGAAAGTTTCCATTTGAGAAATGAGTAGGAGATAAGTCTCATAATTAAATAAATAAATTTATTTAATTACATGTGATGATGAACTTAAAAGTTTCCATGATTAAATATTTAATATCTAATTATGTGTGAGAAGATGATAGAAAAGTGTTTAATTAAATATATAAAATACTTAATTAAATATGAAGTGAAGAAAGTTTCTAAATAAATATTTTAGAATATTTAATTAAATGTGAAAAAGGTGTTTAGAGGAATATCATTTGAATTTAAAATTAAAACTTATGATAATTAATATAAATAAATTATAAAATATATTTAATTAATTAAGAGGAATTAAATAACGTTATTTATTTAATTAAGGTAGAAGAATTATAAAAGTGAACAATATAAATAAATAATTGAATTTATTTATATGTAGATGACTTTAGAAGATTAATTAAATAATTTATATTTAATTAATTGACAAGCTTGATTAACCATGACCATTTTTAGATGTATACAACATCCACCATGGTTTTTCCCCTAACAGGGTTTCCATACAAAAAATCTTGGTGTTATTTGTCTCTCTGATGTGTTAATTGCTTGTGGTTAATTACTTCTTCATCAAATCTGAGATTAAAGTTAAGATAAGTTAGAAAAATTCAAGTTTCTATGAAAACTGATTCAACCCCCCCTCTCAATTGTTTGTCCTTGTTTTTCCAATAATTGGTATCAGAGCAGGTTCCTCTAAAGAAGTCTAAAAGCTTGTGGTGATCTGAGATGGAAACAACATTCAAGAAGGATAGTCTAAGATTTGATGGGCCTAACTATTCAATGTGGAAAGTTAGAATGCAATGTCACTTAAAGTGTATTGGTGAAGCTTTCTGGAAGATTACAAAATATTCATATACTATTCCTCAGAATGGTCCCTCAACTCCTGATGAGATCAAAGATGTTGAAAATAATGGTAGAGCTATTGAAGCTTTGGTGAGTGCTCTGATAGATTCAAAGATCACTAATGTGTTGGGTCTGGAGACAACTCATGACATTTGAATGAAATTTGAAACTTTGTATGAAGGAGATGCACAGGTGAAGATGGCTAAGCTACAAAGCTTGAAAGACAAGTATGAGAATTTGAAGATGGGTGAAGATGAAAATATCACTTCTTTTATGTAGAGAGTAAATGAAATAGTGATGGGTATTAAAGTTGTCAATGGTTTTGTGGATGAGGAAAAAATTGTGGCTAAAATACTCAAATCCTTGCCTACCTCCTAAAAAATGAAGGTTCATGCTATTGAAGATTTCAAATTAGTAAACAAGATAACAAGAGACACATTGATCAGGAAGCTTGCTTCTTTTGAAATAAGTGAATTTGGTCAATCTACACCAAAGAATGAATATGCATTCAAGGCTACTATATCTAGAATTAACAATAAAATATATAGTTTGGGAGAGAGTTCTCGAAAGATATCCAAGTATGATGAAGAACTAAAACAACTTGAAGATAAAGAAAGAGAGGTAGAAGAATTGGAACCATTGATTGCAAAGCAAGAAGGAAGAGGGAAAGGTAAGTATGAAGATGTATTTCCTATTAAATATTTTTCATGTAGTAAAATAGATCATTTTGCATCAAGATTTCTTGAAAGAGTTCCTAGATCGAAGCCTAAGAAGTATAGATTCCAAAAGAGATGCTACTTTGTTGAAGAAGTAGTGACTGATGATGAGTCTAATAAAGATAATGGAAAAGAAGATGAATGGGCTTTCATTGCTACCATTGAAGATAATCCTATGGTCACCGAGTCTAATAATGATGAAAAAGATCTTGCAGCCCAAGTTGAAGAAAAATATGAGTGGGTCATTGATACTGGAAGTTCACATCATATGACTAGTGATAAAAGAAAATTTGTGAGTCTAGAGAAGTATGATGATGGGGTTGTAAGATTTGGAGATAACAATGTTGGTGTGATTCATGGCAAAGGATCTGTTTGCCTTGGTGGTAAGGATAACACTAATGATTTCCTCTATGTTGAAGGCTTGAAGCACAACTTGTTAGTTTTGGACAGAAGGTTCATAAGGGATATGATCTTCAGTTCAAAGATGGAAGATGCAAGATATGTGGAAGTTCTGAGAATATGATTGCAACAAGAAAAAAAACAAAAGGTAATATTTTTCATCTGAATATTGCTAATGGAATTTGTTTAATTTCTCAAGTAGATGAAAGCTAGTTGTGGCATAGGAGGTTGTGTCATGTAAACTTTGACAACATTATTAAGATAATTTCTACTCCAACAGTAAGAGATTTGCCTAGGTTAGTGAAGCATGCTAATATAATTTGCTAGGAATGTTAGATGGGTAAACAAACAAGAGTCTCTTTCTGGAGAAAATAGTTTCATTCAAATAATTTTCTAGAGTTGCTGCATACTAACCTTTGTGGTCCCTCCAGAGTCAAAAGTATTCATGGAGAAAGGTATTTTATGTTAGTTATTAATGATTACTCTAGAATGATTTGGGTTTCCTTTTTAAGAGAAAAATGTGAAGCATTGGAGAAGTTCAAAAGTTTCAAGGCTATGGAAAAAAATTAGAAAGGTCTAAAAATAAAGTTCCTGCGATTTGCCAAAGGTGGTGAGTTTATTTCCACGGAGTTCAAATCTTATTGTTAAGTGCATGGAATTAAAAGACAATTATCTACTCCATGAACCCCTCAACAGAATGGAGTTGTAGAGAGAAAGAATAGAACAATTTTGTATTCTGCCAGAACAATGATGATGGAAGGAAATGTATCTCAAATGTACTAGAGTGAAGCGGTAAGCATTGTTGTGTATACTTTGAACCAGGTAAATGTTAATGGAAATTCTAGTGAGACTCCTTATGAGTTATGGTTTGGTCACAAGCCTACTATTAAGTACTTCAAGATCTTTGGAAGCATTATATCAAGAGAGATGGTGATATAGGAAAATTTGATGCAAGAAGTGATGAAGGAATATTCCTAGGTTACTCCACTAAATGAAAGGCCTACTAGTGCTATAACAAAATATTGACAAAGATGGTTGAGAGTGAAAATGTTAGAGTTGGTGAGAACTCTATCAAATGATCCAAACATTGTAGTTATGATACAAATGAAGACATTACAAGCCAAGGGAAGAATACTCAGACATAGAATCTACTTTAAATTATTCCATATGTTCTGGTGAAGCAACCTCAATTCATTCTGGTAAATCAAGTCAGTTAGGAGACATAGACAAGTGCAAGTGTAGAAGAAATATTAGAAAAATAAGAAGCTCAAGAATGTCCCAAAACTCCAAGGTATGTAAAGCTTAATCATTTTTAAAATCAAATCATAGGAGATAAGAGCAAAGGAGTGCAACTAGAAGAAAAATTGCAAAATAATATTGTCTGATATCCAAGATTGAACATTAAAATGTCACTGAAGCATGTCAAGATGAACACTGGTTGAAAGCTATGAAGGAAGAACTAACACAGATTGAAAAGAATGACACATGGATATGGGTTCTAAGGCCTAAAGAAAAAAAATGTGATTAGTACTAAATGGGTATTTAGAAACAAGTTGAATGAAGAAGGTGAAGTGGTCTGTAATAAAGTAAGACTGGTATGTAAAGGGTATTCTCAAATGGAAGGTGTTGATTTTGATGAAACCTTTGCCCCTGTCGCTAGGATTGAAGCTGTTAGACTATTTTTTTCTTATGTTGCACAAAAGAACTATAAATTCTATCAAATTGATGTAAATTCTGCATTTCTAAGTGGAGAACTAGAAGAAGTGTACATTAAATAGTCAGATGGATTTTAGCTAACAGACAAAGAAGATATGGTTTGCAGATTGAAGAAAGCTCTATATGGACTTAAGCAATCCCCTAAAGCTTGGTATGATAGATTGGACAAATACCTACTGAAGCTTGGATTCACTAAAGCTACTGCTAATAGCAACCTATACTTCAAATTAGATAATAATAAGGAATTAATTATAGAAGTTTTTGTTGATGATATCATTTTTGGAGGAGATAACAATCTATGTATGAAGTTTTCTGATGAGATGAAGAATGAATTTGAGATGATTATTATTGGAGAAATGAAGTTCTTTCTAGGATTGCAAGTTACACAGTTGGACAAGGTGATCTTCATATCTTAGTCCAAATATGTGAGAGAACTGCTGAAGATGTTTGGAATGGATGACTCCAAACCTATTGGTACCCCCATGATGACTAAATGTAATTTGACATAGAATGATGACTCTCCTAAGGAAAATCAAACCAAATGTAGGTCAATGATCAATGGATTGCTCTACTTGACTCAGACTAGACCAGACATTATGAATGTTGTATGTATGGTTGCTAGATTTGAAGTTGATCCAAAAGAATCACATGTAACTATTGTGAAGAGAATTTTCAGTTATCTAAAAGGAACAATTGACTTTGGACTTTGGTATCCAAAGGATGATGACCTCACTTTGTGTGCATATATTGATGCAGGTTGGGCTGGTGATGTAGATGACAGGAAAAGTACTAGTGGTGGTGCTTTCTTCCTAGGGAAGAAGTTGGTGTCCTAGTTGAAAAAAAAGAAAAATTCCATTTCTCTATCTACTACTAAAGCATAATACATTGCTTTTTCAAATAATTGTAATCAAGTGATATGGATGAAATAGATGTTGCGAGATATCAGGGTGATATATGAAGAGCCTATTGCCATATATTGTGACAACTCAAGTACAATGAATATTTAAAAGAATCTGGTGTTGTATTCCAAGACTAAACATATATCAATCAAGTGTCATTTATTAAGGGAGAAAGTGAATGAGAAAGAAGTTAGACTGGAGTATGTGCCTACTAAAGAATAGATTGCAGATATATTTACTAAGCCATTGCCAAAGGATATTTTTGAGTATCTCAAAGGAATGCTAGGGGTAATTACCCCTCATGATAAAAGCTAAAAGATGTATTTTCTTGCATCAATACATAAACTTCATTACTATATTCTAATCTAGATTGATGTTTCTATAGCTACTACTTAGGGGCAGTAGTCAGATGTGTAGATATGTGGTTCAAAGTGTGTATGGCACAACCACAGTAGGAGGGTCCTCAAAGAGAACAATTTGAACCATGCAGTAGGAGTAACACAACAAAAGCAACATAGAATATGGAGGCAAATGTAGATTAAAAAAATTTCATTAATAGAAAATATCAGTTACATTCGGCCAAAAAAATATAGGATTATAGATTCGGCTCATAGGCCTAATACAACATGTTCAGAAATACAATATTCCAATGTGCTCGTATATGTGAGCAAAAAAATTACAAATCTAAACTAAACGTATCTACCTATTCTTCACTCCTATTCTAATGATCTATTACAAGCTTTATAGCATATCCACAATTTTGGAAACATCCATGTCGGCCAAAGATCATCACATTCTCCAAGGAAAGAAAATGTAACGTGCCCATGAATCGGTCGGCCTCAAATTTGAATTACTCTTCAAAAGGTGCATAAGAAAAAGTGAGGACCTATAATCAGGGTCAAGAATACACCTAGGAACAATTAAAATCAAACCATTAAGATCCACAAGTTACGAGGATGATCCACAATGATCGAATTGGCCGAAAGTTTGAAATTATTCTGATGTCAGTTCAAGAAACTGCTAAGAATTATGGAAGTGATAACTTGCTAGAAAAAGATCCAATCACGCTGAAATCTTGGGATAAGGAAGATGAACATGTAGACAATGTATTCCAAGATCCATAGGGTTTGGTGAGCAAAGTCGATGAATCTACCAACATGAATTGGGAAAGAACCAAAAAAAGAACAAAACTAAAAGGAAAATATTTTTGGTTGATGCAAGATTGGCAAGAATCGAGGATGCTCCTACATCAGACATCTGGGGTTAATGAAAAGTGAGTCCCTCACTTTTCTAGGGCTAAAGGAAAACCAAGACATTCTACCTCAGCTTGAGAAATTCAAGAAGATTCTTCAACTGATCTACCTTTCCACTTCGCAAGATATTCTTTATACTGTCTACCATGAGTCTTCCTCCCATCTCTGATATCCAAAATCTCTTCAATCTCATTTGTTCGTTGCTTAGGAAATTGGTTTTCCAATTCCACTATATTGTCCTTACTAAATTCTATTTCATAATACTAATGTGTGTTTGCAATGTTGAATATAGATGATATACCCATACCTTTCGATAACTCCACTTTGTATGTATTTCCTGAATCAAACTTCTTCAAGATCCTACAAGGTCCAAACTTCCTCATCTTCAACTTGTTGTATGTCCTAATTGGAAATATTTCCTTCCTCAAATATACCATCACTTCATCTCCAATTTCAAACTCCTTATGTCTCCTCTTTTCATCTGCTTTCTACATATACTTCTGGTTCATGTCTTCCAATTATTGTTTCACTTGAGTATGTTCTTTCTTCATATGTTTTGCAAATTCCTCTACTTCTTCACTCCTTTTATCTTCCATACTGATGTCTCTTAACTCAGATATACCTCTAGGGTGAACTCCAGTAACAATCTCAAAAGGTGTTTTCCCTATACTCCTATTCACTAAATTATTCCATGCAAACTCTACTTGTGCTAGGACTAAGTCCCAACTTCTGGTCTTCTCTCCAACTAGACATCTCAACAAATTTCCCAAGCTCCTATTCACTACTTCTGTCTATCAATCAGTCTGTGGGTGAAACATAAAATTGAACTTCAAATATATCTTCAACTTCTTCCAAAGTGTCCTCCAAAAGTAACCAACAAACTTCACATCTGTCTAAAACAATACTCCTAGGTAATCCATTCAATCTGACCACTTTCTTGAAAAATAAGTCTACTACATGCACTGCATCTATTTTTTTCCTACAACGTATGAAATGTGCCATCTTAGAAAATCTGTCTACCACCACAAATACAAAATCATTACCTCTTTGTGTCTTCGGAAATCCAAGTATGAAATCCATGTTGATATCCTCCCAAGGTCTTTCTGGAACTGTCAAAAGCTTATACAACCCAACATTCTGATTACTCCCTTTTGTAACTTGGAAAACTCTACAACTCTGCATAAATCTTCTGACATCCTTATGAATCTATGGCCAAAAGTAATTCTCACTCACCAATGCTATTGTCTTATCAATTCCAAAATTTCTTGCCAATCCTCCACTATGCTTTTCTTTCACCAAGTTTTCCCTCATTGAGCTTCGGGGTATACACAACTGATTACCTCTAAACAACATATCCTCCTGAATGAAATAATCTAACCACTAGCTTTTATCCTCCAAAACTAGTTCCTTACAAGCTTTCCAAGGTTTTTCAAAATCCAGGTCTCCCTCATACAAGTTCTTCAATTCATCAAATCCTAATACCTCCACTCTCATCTCTATCAACAAATTCCTTCTCTTACTCAATGCATCAACAACTCTATTTGACTTTCCACTCCTATGATTCAAAACAAAAGTATAACTCTACAAGGACTCTACCCATCTCATGTGTCTCTGATTCAACTTACCTTGAATATTCAAATATTGCAATGCCTGATGATCCATATACAACACAAAATCCTTAGGAAACAAATAATGTCTCCACTTCTTCAAGGCTTGAATTATAGCATAAAATTCTTGATCATACAGTGAATATCTTCTCCTAGAATCATTCAACTTCTCACTAAAATAAGCTACAGGTCTTCCTTCTTGACTCAACACTGCTCCAACTACATTCCCACTTGCATCACAGTCTACTTGAAATACCTTAGTGAAATTTGGTAAAGCCAACACAGGCTGCTCAGTCACCTTTTGCTTCAACAATTTAAAACTTTGATCTGTTCTAGATGTCCATCTAAAATACATTCTATCTCCTCTCATTATTTTTGTCATAGGGCTACAAATAGAACTAAAATTCCTAATGAACTTTCAATAGAAACTAGCCAATCCATGAAAATATCTTACCTCTCCAATGTTGTCAGGTATAGGCCACTCAACAATTACTCTAACCTTCTCAGGATCCATCTTCAATCCTTCCATAGATATTACAAATCCCAGATATACCAATTCCTCCTTCCTAGAACTACATTTCTTAATGTTTATCAACTACTCCTCTCTCAACCTCTGTAAAACTTGTTTGATATGCAATAATTGTTCTTCTCTATTCCTACTAAAAATCAAGTTGTCATCTAAGTACACAATCACAAACTTACCCAAGAATTTCTTCGATACCTCATTCATCAATCTCAGGAAAGTACTTGGTGCTTTTGTCAATCCAATCCTTCATTTGTCTTAAATGCTATTTTCCACTCATCCCCTTCTCTGATCTCCTGATCTGATGATATCAACTCTTCAAATCTATCTTTGTAGCGTATTTGGCTCCATTTAAACAATCCATAATGTCATCCATCTAGGGTAAAGGAAATATATACTTCACCATTATCTTATTTATGGCTCTTTAATCCATACACATTCTCCATTCTCCATCCTTCTTAGGTGCCAATATAGTAGGTACTACACAAGGGATTAAGCTTTCTCTAATCAAACCTTTCCTTAACAATTCTTGCACTTGTCTATTCATCTCTTCATTCTCTATAGGTTTCATCTAGTGTGTCACTTTATTAGGAAAACTAGCTCTAGGAATCAGATCCATGCAATGACTAATACTCCTCATAGGTGATAATCCATTAGGTACATTATCTGAAATGATCTCATATTCTGTTAGCAACTCATTTATCTCTTTCAGGTGTTTTTCCACATGCTTCAAATATTCAACCTTCTTAGGAACTAAGGAGTAACACACATTTTCATGTCTCAATCCATCAAGGAATCTCCATCCATCAACCAGACAAACCCTAACATTCATACAAACTTCAACTGTAGGAACATCTTCGAATGGCAAAAAAATCTGCTTCATCCCATTAGCAATAATGGTGTATATATTCTTCTTTCCATCATGAATAGCCTATCTATTAGACTACCAAGGCCTTCCCAACAAAAAATGGCATATATCCATAGGAATGATATCACATAAAACTTCATCATGGTAATTTCCTATCTTCAATTTCACCAAACATTGTTCACTTACCAAGATCTTATGTTCATCTTGTATCCATGCTATCTAATATGGCTTCAAGTCCTTCAATCTTTCCAACTTCAACTTAGTCACCATCTCTTCAAAAAATAGGTTCTCAGAACTTCCACTGTCAACTATCACCTTGCAACATTTACTAGCTACCTTGCATCTTGTCTAGAAAAAATTCTTCCTTTGCAATGGTTCCTACTCCAACTCACTCTGACATAGTACTCTTTTTTTTACCAACACCTCTCCTTCTTCCCATTTTTTAGATGATCCAACATGATCTTCCTCAACAAAGGTTGTTCTTCTATTTTTCTCTATCTTTCTACTCATCTCTCCCTGATTGTATTCAAATGCTCTATGTCCTTCTCCACCAAGTTTATAACAAGTTCCTCTGAATACCCTTTTCTCTTGTCCTCTATCATCTCTTCTATATTCTTCGTTCCATAAAACACTATATCCTCCTATTCTATATGAATTTCTATCACTTTTCTAATATGTATTATCATTCTTACTAACCTCCTTATCCTTGTTCTGATCTAGAAAAGGTCCTCTTCCTCCTCCAGTGAATGTTCTTCCTCTTTAAAATATTCCACCTCTTCCTCTTTGTCTCTTCTCATGTCTCTTATTCAACTTCTCTTCTGCTTTTAGGGCACAATGATATGCCTTTGCCACATTCTACAACTTGATCAAACTAATTTCATCCTATATAGATGACCTCAAACCATACACATATTTGGCTACTTGCTTAATTTCCTCCTCTAAATGTCTAGATTTGATATTCAACTTATAGAATTCCTCAGTATACTTTATCACACTTGAATCTTTATGTTTCAAATTTTCCAATTTTTTGAACAAAGTGATATGATAGTTTGCATGCATAAAAATTTTCTTCAACTTATTCACCATTCGATCCCAATATTTTATCTTTTCTTTCCCTCTTCTTTGTCTATCTATTTACAAATGTTCCCACCAAAGGGATGCATGTCATCTCAACTTTGTACAAGAAAATTTAACATTCTTATCTTCAGTGATACCTTCAAATTCAAAATATTTTTCCATCTCAGTAATCCAATCAAGCAATTCTTCTAAATCCAACTTACCAATATAATCCAATGGATTGAAATGTGGCTTTGTATTTGCTCTGGTTAGGGCTCTTATGAACCTTTCTTCTCCCTGATCTAGGCCAGGTTGCTCTTCTCTTCCTAATTCTTCTTTAACTTCTACCTCTTCATCACTTATATCATCAACTAGTCAACCTCTTCTCTGGGCCATTTCAAATATATCTAATTTTGCAAGAATTCCCCTTAGCATCTCCATTATAGTTTGGTCTGCATTTCCACAATCTCCATTTCATCTAATATATCTTCTTCCATCCATATTTAAAATAATCCTCTGTAGTTGCAGGTCAGATCCACAATCTGCCACCCCACAAAAACATCTTTTATAGGACTCTGCAACTTTTTTTGACCTCGCATGGATCGAAGCTCGCTCTGATAAACATCTAGCACATCCACAGTAGGAGGGTCCTCAAAGAGAATAATCCAAAATTTGTAGCAAGAGTAACACAAAAAAAGAAACATAGAATATTGAGGGAAATGTAAATTAAAACATTCTCATTAATAGAAAATCTCAGTTAGATTCAGCCAACAACATCTTGGTGTATAGATTCAACTCACTGGCCTAATACTACATGTTCAGAAATACAATATTCCAATGTGCTCCTATATGTGAGCAAAAAATTTACAAATCTAAACTAAACTTTTCTACCTATTATTCACTCCTATTTCTAATGATCTATTACAAGGTTTATAGCATATCGACAATTCTGGAAACATCTGCATCAGCCAAAGATCATCACATTCTCCAAGGAAAGAAAACGTAATGTGCACATGAATAGGTCAGCCTCAAATTCGAATTACTCTTCAACAAGTGCATAAGACAAAGTGTGGACCTATAATGAAGGTCGGGAACACACCTAGGAATAATTAAAATCACACTGTTAAGATCCACAAGCTACAGGGATGATCCACAATGATCAAACTAGCCGAAAGTTTGAAATTATTCTAATGCCAGTTCAAGAAACTGCCAAGAATTCTGGAAGGAATAATTTCTGGAAAAAGATCCAATCTCACTCAAATATTGGGACAAGGAATATGAACATGTAGATGATGTATTCCAAGATCCACAGGGTCTAGTGATCAAAGGCAATGAATATACCAATATGAATTGAGAAAGAACCAAAACAAGAACAATACTAAAAGGAAAATATTTTTGGTTGATGCAAGATTGCCAAGAACTGAGGATGCTCTTGCATCAGTGTATATGGAAAGGTCATTGTTACCTTTTCCATTGATATCAAAGGGGGAGAAGTGTAATGTGAAAAATCCTTTCAAGAGGATGAGTGTAGAAGTCACTATGTTGGGTTGATGGTCTTTTTCACATCATGTGTTTCCATCAGTGCCAAAGGGGGAGATTGTTGGATGTTGTGGATGTGTTGCTGATATGCGGTTGTCATTGATGTCAACACTATTAGTATTTGGTGCTCTAGAGGCTATATATGTCGATGATATTGAGAAAATTGTAAGTGAAAAGTGTTCTAAGTTCCCAGTGGAACTGTGCAGGTCTTGAAGGTGTTTTGTTCTCTATGTTTAAGAATAGTTGGTGTGGATTAAATATTTTATTGTTGAGTATATCTAAATCATCTACCAGAAGTTTTAAAGGTCCATGTGAAGTTTTGAGTGTGTTTTGGTCTAACAGTGTTTCTATGGTCTTTGTCAGTGTTCCTGAATGAAGATTATGTGACTCTAATAATCTCAATTGTTGTGGATGCTTCTCTATTTTTTCTTGGTACTCTTAGATGTCTATAGATCATTCTCTATATTTTTAGTGCATCCACATTACTTGGTGAGCTCGTGATTGAATATTTTTTCTTGTGCATATTTTTTTTCATGTCCTTGGCTGACATGTTAGTGGTAGTGTGTTGTGGATCTTCGTGGTGAAATTAATTAAATTATTTGTGTGTTGGAGATATTAATTTTGGGTCTCCACTATGCTGTGGCTGACCTTGGTGGATTTTCATTGGAAATTTATTTGTGAATTTGGGCCGACATTTAAAATATGTTTTATTTTTTTGGTCGACTAAGTTGTGATGAAATATCATGTAGCGGATATATAAGAGCGATTGGTTGAGAAAAGTTAGTGTGTGCATAAGTGTGAATGTATGCCAGAGAAACTATAAATGTGTGAATAATGTTTCTATCATTTGATTGTTGAGCAAAGAGTGAAGAAGATTGAGAAAATTGTGAAGAAAGTTTTCTAAGCCTAATTGGAACTGTAATCAGGCTTGTGCATAAGCTATTTTCTTAGTTCAAATTATTTTTATTTTAATCCTATTCTGTATTGTTGGACAGTGAGTCCTCTTTTGTATTTGAGCAGTGAGCTCTAGGCAATGTGGTTGAATGCATGTGCATTCCCCTTATTATTTTTCTCTATACTTCTAACAAAGTAATCTTGTGGACTAACATCCACCATGGTTTTTCCCCTAATAGGGTTTCCACACAAAAAAAATATTGGTGTTATTTTTATCTCTAATGTGTTAATTTCTTATTCATCAGATATGAGATTAAAGTTAAGATAAGTTAGAAAAGTTCAAGTTTATGTGACAATTGATTTACCCCCCCTCTCAATTTTTTGTTCTTGTTTTCCCAACATATAAAACCAACAACAACTAGTTGATAACTAGTTTACTAGTTGAAATCAATGACAAAATATTTAGTCTTTCAATTCTTGAAACAATTACATCATGTTTTCATTACAAAAATCTATAGTTATCATACTTCATGTTCTATTTTCAGATCTTGTTGAGTGTTGTAAGAATTTTTGGTTAAGTGCATAGGAATATGACATCCTTTCCACTCTCTTTTTGTTCTTCATTGATTCCTCTCCTAAGAGTGAGGTAGTATAGTGAAAGAAACCTTAGGTAATCATAAAAATCACATTTTTTCTTCTCCTAATATCTCTCCTACTTGTGAAGAAGATGTTGTAGCATTAGAAGAACTAATCGATGAGAATTTTGAGAACCCAAGTTTTTTCTCTCCTCTTACCTCCCCTATAAGGTAAGACATTACTAAACAAGAGGACATAATTATAAGTATTCATGATGATAATATAAGAAAAAAAGGGACCATTGAAATGTACCCATATTCATCTCCCAAAATATTCTCCTCTTGTGATAATGATGAAGATATGTTGGTGTTAGATAAGAAAACCTTTTAGATATATGACAATACTCTTTATGTTTCTTCCCCCACCTATCCTATTTTGGAGCACACTATGGGACAAAGGAGTGAAAATTTGGAAAATATTGAAAATCACAATTGTTCTTCTCCTATTATCTCTCCTAGTTATGAAGAGGATACTTTGATGTTAGAAAACACAATTGATGAAAGTTGAGTGAGAATCTTATGTGGGAAAAAATTATGGAACAAGAGAATAACATCATTGATGAATAAGACAATTCAACCATTGATCATTCCCCTACCTATGATGAAGTCATTTTAGAAGAACCAACATTTAAATTCCATGAACATATAGTTTGTAGTTCTCCTAAAAACTCTCCTACTAGGGAAGATATCATAGTGCAAGAGGATGTGAACCTTGACATGTGTCTTTCAAACACTAGTAATAAGGCTCCATTAGATGAACATGATGAAGTTACATTAGACCCCTCTTCATTAAGAGATCATGCAAATAAAGAGAATATTGTTGAGGTTATGACAATACAAATTGGATCTCTTTTAACTAGTGAGCTTCCTAACTCACCTCCCATTAGTGAATCACATAAGAAACTAACAGATTTCCTGAAATATATGATGCAACTTAACAACAACAATGTTTTTTAGCAACTGAGATATAACAAAGTCGGTCAAACATGTAGGAAACTACAAACCACTCCCACTTCATTAAAATTGCATCAACATATTTTTCCTAGTGTTGAAGACCTTAAAAATACTCCTACTAATATATCTATGTGGCAACTCATTCAACTATCCCCTACATACAAGTGTCTATTTCAAGAAATATTGAAAATAAAGTAGAAGGAGATCCAATATTATATGAAATTTAATAATGTAACATCCTCCTTTCATCCCACACAAGTCACATAGTCAAAAATCACATTCCTTAAACATGAATTACCCTCACTTGAGATTCAAAACAAAAATAAAGCCTTGATGATAAAGGTGATCATTAATGAGACTACAGTTAAGTACACTCTCATATATAATGGAGTAGATCTTAATGTTTGTAGAATTGACCTAGAAAAAATTGGCATGGAAAAAAGGCTCATTCAACTTAATGATATTTGTATTCATGGATTTGAAAATGTTAATAGGAAACCATTAGGAATGATCATATTACCTATTGAGGTCAGACTTGTAGTGTTTCCTACCCCTATACATATCATATTAGGACCCCTTCCATACAATGTTCTCCTAGGGAAACCATGGATTCATGCTATGAAAGGAGTCCCATCTTCTCTTTACCATGCAATGAAATTTGAATACAAGAACAAGATATATACAATCAAACCAAATGAACAAAGCTATACATCATATGATCACAACATTTTGAACTCCTCTAATACTTTCACTCCAATATCAAAGGTTGAACCTATACAAGTTGATGCTAATCCTTCACCTACAACAAAACTCTTTAGCGATAATTGTGGGTCATTAGATTTTACACCTCGTTTTAATAAAGAATCTTAAATATCACCCTCAAGGTCTAAAGATTCATATACAAATGATTCATTTTTCATAGATAAGTTCTAGTAACGATTGGGGTTTCATAACTTCCTTTATGGGAGAGTGCAAAATCTCACAATCTAAGTGAAAACAACCTTGTGTTTCATATGCTCAACTTGGTTCTATGTCAAAAAAATTACCCCATGATAGTGATGGGGGCTATCTAACTCCCATCCCTCATGAGGGGATGATGCATAACTTTAAAAAGGGTTTTTTTTCTCATGAAGAAACCAATCATTCTTAGAAGCATAAACCTCCTTCATCTTGTTGTGCATTTTTCGCACACACACCCTGCTGAAGGCAGGGACCCTCTTTCTCTTTGGTTTTTGGTGTCTTGGCCCTTCCATTTTGGGGTTTTATCTTGCTTTGGCATGTGCTTAAATGTTTATTTTGATTGCCTAAGTGACCCCCCTAAGTTATTCATTGAAAATCTTAGGCTTTGGGTGAATTTTAGGTTTTTACCATGTTTCGGGACTTTCCACCCCGGCTCAACTTTCTCGGATCCTACTCGGACTCTAGCTGACCATTGTGGTTTGGAGATTTTTAGTCTTTGCAGAATTCTACATTGGCCAGATTTTTCCGGATTTCATCCTTTCGTTGGGTTTATGGGTTTTTTTGACTATCTTGTCAATTACATTTAATGTCATCTGTACCATTGGAAAACAATGTATTTAACCAATATTTGAGGTCTTATGTGCCATTATGCTTTGTTTTTTGCCATCGATTGAGTTGCAGAGTGCATTCTTGCAAGTGTTTGATTGGATTTGAGGCTTTGAGTTTGAATTATTTGATTTAAGTGGTGATTTATAGTGCATTCCTATCACTGTTCTTTGTGGACGCCATTAAATTCGCATTTGTTGCTTTTGAGATCTATTTCTACTTCACAATGGTATGTTTTCAATTGCCTTGTGTTTAATTGATGACTGTGGATAATGCTTTGATGTTATAGTGCTTCTAGGGTTTGAATTCTTGAATGCTTGATCATTTCATGACTAGGGTTGCATAGCATTGTTTGATTTATGGTCTCCCAAGTAATTTTCAATCTCGTTTGTTTCTTTTCCTTCTGAGGTGTCTTGCCTTAGAGTCATGGATTTCCCTAGTAACTACCCCTAGTGCTTGAAATGATTGAGTCTTATAATGGTATGTGCGTTAATGGCAGGTGCATAAGGTCTGAAACCTAGGGAAACACCATTTTGCCTTATTCCACTCTAAAATTGGCCTAGAATGCTAAGAAAATCCATAGAAGACCCATATCAAACTTTCCCTAAGCTTAAATCTTTGAAATTTATGATCAATCTAGTGCTTTGGGGAAAACCATGATTTAAGACCGATGTTCGGGTTTCGCAGTCACCTTGATATTTTCTGTCTCTGGAAGATTTTCCTGATCTCCTCCGTTTTTCTGGAATCCACTATCATTTTCATAGTTTCATATATTCTGTGGATTTTCGTTGACCCTAGATTTTCTCAAAGTCTTATGTCACCTAGATTTTCTGAAGTTTGCAAAGTGTCTCTGCCTTCGCAGAAATCCGTCTCTGGTGGATTTTCCCAAAATCTGATGAAATATGATAGAGCATGGAATAGTTGGATTTATTAATGATTTATGATGCATTTTATGATTAATCAATTCTATCTTATGATCTCCCATGTGGTTTATTTATTAAGAATGATCAGACTTAATTGTTAGTGGGTGTTTCATGATTATTCTGCTAGAATCCATCTGGTCTACAATTTCCTAAAATTCCTCTCTGGCTCAGATTTCACAGATGGTCCTAAAACCCAAAATTTTTTATGATGATTTTATATGAGATTTATTAACACCTTGATTGTATGAGGTTCATTCTAGCGGTGTTTTTGATGGATTAAGATTTCCTTCCTATGGTTTTTACTATGATTTTCTTGTTGCGTGTAGGTTGAATCTAGCAGGACAGTGGAGGGATCCTTAGTATCTGAGGAAAAAAGGATTAAAATTGACATCAAGAGCAAGATCCCTGAGAGTAAAATCACATCAATTTGGTCAGAGGTGACTGATACAAATGTTGGGTTGCGGGATTATGAAGAGTTTAAAGAAAGAATGGCAGCCAAGGATCTTCCCTTGGTGGCTAAAAAAATGAAGCAATCAGGTTTGTAACATGTAACAGGTTTTCCTTTTATAGTCTAGTGCTATAAGCTCGTCCTCGAGTGTACAAGACACTATGACCAAGGTACACAGAGAATCATTGGTCCACAAGGGAGAGTGGTAGAAAACCTGATTCTGGTTTTCATTACACAGACTTTTGATATGCTGGATAGATCTCATGTGGTGGCATTTAACATGGAGGAAGCTAAGGGGTTCTACGAAGAAGAGATAGTTAAATCTCAATAGTTCATCAATTCCTAGCTAGAGAAGCCTAAGTCTCATTATTCCAAGTTGCCTAAATAGCTATTTAGGGTAAAATTCAAGAGGGAATACTATGATGCCATCATATTGCTCAATAAGGTGGTTGGATTGAGAAATGCAGGTGTGTTTTAGAATTGGATGTGCCACGCTATTGTAAAAATGGAACAAGAAAAAATTGACTATCATTGGGCGAGTGTGACTAGCAGAGTGATCCATGAGAAGCTATCCAATGTGTTGCAGACCAAGACCTTCATGATGACTTCATATTTGGTCTATGCACTTGCGATATTTTACCCCTATAAAGGATTAAGTACAAGGGGAATCTTCATACATGATGTTATTTATGAGGTTTTCCCTTAGTTGCATTAGGGAAGTTCAAGCTACAGGAGGGTGAATGATGCATTCACCATGCACATCACTAGATTGCTTCAAGGAGCAGAGCACACAAAGGATTTCAGACCAGGCCAAGGAGCTCATCAAGAAATATGGTGCTTGGTTTATTTAGTTCCCAACTTTCTCCTACATTCAAAATGGTGGCTGCCAGAAGGCTCCTTACAAGCTTCCAAGGTATCCTACTGATCATATCATACTTTTGGAAATCATTGGATAGATCTATGACTTTGATGCCATTCTTAAAAGAGATAAACGTGAGAGTGGATTTGGTTGAGACTTCCCTTTGAGGATTGGCACTAGAGAGGCTTGTCCTTCCATTATTTCTGCCCAAGCTTTAGAGGAGGAAATGAGTACTCTTGGCTTATCGTTCCATTCCAAGAGGTCCAGGTTTGATATCATAGGGGAAGCCCAAAAGAAAGCTAGTAGAGAGTATAGCCATAAGGTTGATTTGGAAGATTATTGGGCCAATTGTAGTGATGAATTTGAGGTCAAACTAAAGAATTTTTCTCACCTTCCGATTGGATCGGTCCATTTATACAATGTGAAGGTAGTGCCTGATCAACTTGAAGATGATGGAAACTTGATCTAGGATCATGCTTATGAGGTAGTGAAGGATAGGCCGATTGGTGATGTGGATTGGTTAGAAGAGGAAAAAATAGAACTAAAATAGTTGATGGATCCAATTATCAAATTTACTAAGATGTGGCTAAGGCACAAACTATGGGAGTTGGAAAATGAAGTTGTATAGTGCACCTATGAGCTGATGGGAGATTTCGATCCTCACTCCACTTCTGAAGAATCAACTAAACAAGATCCTAAGGGAAAAGGTAAGTTGGATTCCCCTTTCAAGATCAAGATAAAAGGTGCTCAAGAGGAGGAAGCCCAAGGAGCAAAAAATAGAGAAAGCCAATTGCTAAAAAGAGGACAAGGACTAAGAAGTCTGAACAGAAAGAAATGGAAAAGTAGAATCCTGAGGTTGATGTTCATGTGCCCAAAAGGAGAAGAGTCCTAAGACTGTCACAAAAGGAAAGCTCCAAGGTAGGAGAGGAAGAAGTTACTCCATTGGTGGTAAATGTAGAAAGCTCAGAAGAGAAGGCACAGGTGTACACAAGGAGGTCTAGGACTCCTTCTCCCAAGGATAGTGTGCATAAAATAGACCTTCCTCTAGTTATTTCTCACGAGGAGCAGCATGATGATGTTCCTTCTGCCCATGAAGCTCAAAGCAAACCAGGTGAATCTGAGAAAGTTGAAGATCATCTAGATACTGAAGGGGAGTAATTTCATGAGGGTGACCTTTATAGTGCAGAAGCTGAAGTTGAAAAGGTAATGCAATCTCCCTTGGTTGCATATGTAGAGTCACCTATTATGACTAAAGAGGTTAAGTCACCTCCAAGAGAAGAGGAAGCGAAAAAGATCCCATCACCTGAACACAAGGAGGAACATGCTGAAGAGAAGGAGAGCAAGACATAGACTCCTGAGAAATATAATTTTAGTGAAGAAGCACCTAAGTATCAACAGGAAGAAAAAGAAAGTGAAGTGCAATTGGATTCCACTATCCCTAATTGGTTGGACAAGGAGATAAGAAGGAAACACGTTTTTGTCGAGGATAATCCACCAAATTGGGATGAACTGCTAGCCATGTTTGGAAAGGATAAAGGTAAAAAGAAGGCTAGGGTGATTTCAAGGATTGAAAGAGATGAGGCAAGCAACAGGGTTGTCCACATTGCAACCCCTGCCCCAGATAAAAGTAGAGATGATGTGGATGGAAAGGATTATAATGTTCAAACTTTCAATTTAGGGCCTACATCCATTGAGCAAGATATTGAAGATTATCAGGGTTCTAGTGCAGTCATCTTGGGTAGATTGGGGAAGGAAATAAAGACTAAGCAGGAGCTTAAAAAGGAAAATGAGAATCTTAGGAAATGCTTGGAGGATTTAATGAAATCCTTGCAATCAATTAACCCTTTTGCCTCTACTACAAAACCTTTACCTCAAGAGACTATCAGCTATTGGTGTAATTAATATTTAATTACACTTTACATAAGTTTACTTAGGTAATTATTTAATTCCTAGGTTAATTAGTTGTCATCCTTATCTTGTTGAGCTATCTTGTTGATCAAGATAAGATTAGGGTTATGCATATTTTCTTTTATAAAGAAAATCATTATAATATAATTATGAATTCCTGAATAATATTATGTTGCACATCTTTTTGCAATAACTCTGCTTTTCTATTTTTCTCTTCTGTGGAAGGATATTCTGGTTTGCAAATCTAATCTTGGTTTCTAATATGGTATCAGAGCCTTGATTTGCAACCCCTTCTCAGATTTTTGAGAAAATCATTGCTGGGTTCATTCAGGATTCCTCAAGGGTATCATGCCTTGAGTTCATCTATGCGGTGTTTTGGATCAGATCGGGCTTCACCATTGGATTCAAAGTGCTAGAAAAAGTTCGGATTGGATTTTATTTTGTAGATTTTGACCATCGTTTGCTAGATCTATGAGGGTTTCAAGCTCATAGTTTTTTTACAAGCTCTGGGAGTAGCCAAATTTTTGGAGTAGTTTGAGTAGAAATGGAGGTCACCATTGCATTCGCAGTGGCCAAAAACCCTTAGATTGCCCTTCGTTTCATCGATTTTGGTGCAGTTGGTTCAGAAGGCAATTTTTTTTTGCGTGGGGGCTGTATGGCCTCCCCAGCACACTCCTCGAGGCACGAAAATAAATAAAATTAAAAAAAACATGTTTTTTTGGTTTTCATGCAACACTTACAGAGTTAAATGATCCCACCACCGAGTGGTCACCATTTCGCCGCCGCTACCCCATTTTACCACCAGCTCACCGCCACTGTACCCATCCCCCGTGGGCTCCTCCTCCAGCCGACGGTCCTATTGTTAGCCCCGGGGGGGCTCATTGCCAGCCGGTGGCGCTAGGAGCGGTGCCACCTCCACTCAACCCACCCGCTGCCTGCCTAGTGGCAGGTTTTATTTTTGCTTTAGCAGTGCCCCTGGTCATATGGTGGACTAGGGGCTAGTCTAAAAGGTGCTTAAAGTTTGCGCCTATTTAGCCTATGCAATCCCTAAATTGCCCTCTTACAGGCATTTTTTCATTTTGTCATAACTTTTGATCTCAGAGGCCAATTTTTTGAAACGAGATATCACTGAAAAGCTAGTGAGCCCAATTTTCTGATGGTGTAGTTTTTTTTTAGAGATTTTGTTGTTTGATGAGATATTTTTCCAGTTGAAGTTATATGTTTAGATTTTTCTTTGGAGGGCATATTTTTTAACTCGGTGATCCTTTTTTCATCATTCTCATGGCATCAAAAAGCTAATTATGTCCTCTACATAGATCTAACATCAATTTATGTTTTTTTTATGCATATTTATCATGCTCTCCTTTTATAATCATTGGGTTATTGCAATAAATGAACTATGATAAAGTTCCATTAGGGCGGTTTCTTGCATAATAAATCTGATTAGAGTGTGCATGCACTTTGATCTCCATATCCATTTGATTTGTTGGCAACTCGTATGGGTTATCTGGTTTCCTAGTTTATTTTGGCCACTTTTTTGCTATTGCTTGACACATATCGGATTCATCAGTTCATGCTTCAATTGAGAGATTATGTTTTTTGATCCTCATTGGTTCCGATTCTTCTTAGTTTGAGGGCCATGTTTTTATGGTTAATATTCTAGAGTTTTTTTAGTACTCCTTCCCTTGGAAGAGTTTCAGTCATAGTTTGGCATCAACATCGAGATACATGGTTTCTAGATTATGTCATCATCTCATCTACTATTGCTTCACATATTCTAGGGTTGTTCTAGTTTGTGAGTTTTCTAGTGTTCCATGGAATCAAGTCTTCTTTCACATTATCATGATTCCATTTTTTGTTTCTTGTAGACAGAGGTATCTTTCCTTGCTTTTCAGATTGCGGTTCTAGTGTTACTCCATAGTGTTCTTCCAATGCTTCTTTGCAATAGTCATCTCATTGTAGGGGGGTTTTGTTCCACTGGGTTTTCCTTGTCTACCTCATTATTGCATTTGTACTTGGGTAGCATGCTTTATTTGCTTCTCCCTAAGTTGCACTTATGGGGGGGTGTTGGTGTAATTAATATTTAATTACACTTTACATAAGTTTACTTAGGTAATTATTTAATTCCTAGGTTAATTAGTTGTCATCCTTATCTTGTTTAGCTATCTTGTTGTTCAAGATAAGATTAGGGTTATGCATCTTTGCTTTTATAAAGCAAATCATTATCATGTAATTATGAATTCCTGAATAATATTATGTTGCACATCTTTTTGCAATATCTCTGCTTTTTCTATTTTTCTCTTCTGTGTAAGGATATTCTGGTTTGCAAATCTCATATTGGTTTCTAACATCACCGAGCTGGAAAAGATGAAGGCTTCCACTCTTGCCACTACAAATTGGCTACAAGGAGTGCAAACCAAGGGTAATGAGGCCATTAAGGATATTTTGTCAATTGGGAAATATGTTGTAAGGACAACTAATTGGTTGAAGGAGGTATTAGGATAGGATAAGGAAGATACAAATATCCTACTACAGAAATCTAAAACTATCATGGCATACACCAAGGATAAACTAGTAAGTGATAAAATTCTCCCTTCCTCCAGAGCTACTGAACCTTGGGAGTCATTTGAATCATTGCAAATCAAGAAAAAGGTTTTGAAGAATATTTACAAGTAGAGGAGGTAGATTGATGATACCCTAGATAGTGTTTATAATGGATCCATTGCTTTCTTTGAGATTATGACAGGGAGAAGGAATATTTCCCCTAAGTATTTGAGTTTGGAACAGTTGAGAAGATGGTGGCATGATTTTTATGCCCCAATTAGTGATGATTCCATTTCTAAGCACTAGTTGGATGATGCGGCCACCTACCTTGCTATTATTGAAAAATATATGACATATAAGGTGGATTGGGATAAGTCAGTAAAACAATCTAGGGAAGAAATTGCATCAATTGAAAGGTAACTTAGGGTTTTTCCTTTACCACCTATGGCCGACTTGGATAGGTTGCTTTTGAAGGTGCATGAGATGTTGGATCAAAATAAAGACAAAGGGGAAGGTAGTTAATGATTGGCTACATCAAGATTTGTGCTTCCCTATTATTTTTCCATGTATTGGTCCAAGCTGCATTGGAGATCCCAGGAAAACCTGGATGAAGTTCATGCATTTAATGCATATTTGATCTCATTTTGAATTTCTCTTGGTCGACTTGTGCCTAATTATTATTGTAGAATCCTATCTAGGCTTACATGTTTTGGGGTGGGTTCTATAAATATGGCATTTTGCCTCATTTGAAAGGGTTAAGATATAGACATATACAAATAGAGAAATAGTAGAAGTGAATTAAGTAGAGCAGGAGTTAGCAAGTAGTTTTTCTCAAGCAAATATTGTAACAGAAAGCTGGAATTGTTGCTACAGTTGATAATTTGATGCAAGTAATGACATTGTGATTTGGTGCCATACTTTTGTTTCTCTTATCTTGCATAGTTCTTGTTATTCTATCTTTAGAATTCTTTTGAGGAAAATCAATGTTTAGAATTAGATCTGATTCAATGATGTTTATGGTTTGATATTTGAAGTGTTGCAGCAATCCTTGGTCCATACTTTTTGCAACCAACTAATTGTTAGTTGTTTTGCAAAGTTAGCCTAGACTTTATATTCATTGTGCTTAGTTCAATTGTGAGGGTTTGTTCATTTCAATTGCAATAGGGTTGTTTGAATGAATGTTCATGATTTGAAAATATTAACACCTTAGAAGATTGCACTGCTTCTATAAGATTTCAGATTCATCTGGGTCGAGTAGAAATTAGTTTTGAGGGATTGGTCCATTTCAAGTGTTAATAATTCACACTGTTAATCTTAGGTTTAGTGTTAGATCTAGAAATCTCTTTGAAACCCTCATCTTTTCTTATTTCTTTTATCATTAAGTTAAATTTAGGATTGAGGTATCATCATATTGCTAGATCTGATACTTAAAGATTTAGTATTTTGCTTGTAGTAAGGTCCCATTGTGATTACCAACATTTTCAAATTTATCACTGAGTTGCTTATGCAATGTCAAGACCTGGCATTAGAGACCTTGGGGTTATCTCTTAAGGCTTGCTGATAGAGATTTACCTTTCAAGAGAGATAAGATTTCATATTCTCTCTAAGTTGTTGTTGTGCAGAAAACACTATCAACACATCTGAATTGAAAGATTCTTATGATATTTGATACAATCTCCCTCCTACACATGGATACAATGAACATACGAAGCAAACAAACATACCATACTCTTTCAAGAAAGATCTAGGTTTACCTCCCTTATCTCCATTTTCATTTAAATCCTTCTCATTTAGTGTGTGTATGACATCATGTACAAATAAAGAAACATATTCTATTATTGATCAAGAAAGTATCTTGTCCAAACTTCTAGATGATTGTTTGATTTCCCTTCCTCCAAGAACACAAAAGAAATTTTACTATAAGAATTTATTTTGTGCATGTAAAAGAGTTCATGGTCACTCTACTAGTGAATGTCATGCTTTGAGTAATTGAATCTAACATCTCAAGAAGTGTGGTGCTCTTCCTTGTGTAGAAGCACCTAATTCCTCTAACTGATACTTACTTTCATCCTATTTAGCTCATACTTGTCTTGCACTAAGTGGGGGAAAGTAGTTAGATAGCCTTGTCCTCATATGTCACTTGTTGTTATCTCTTTTGGCTAATTGATCAACTTTCATGCACATATAAGAGCAAGCTTGGGATGTGGATGACATGCCTAGAGTCAGCTCGCATGTGACATACACATTCATCATGTAGTTTCATTTGGAAACATATGACTTAGCATTAGGATTTATGAATAAGCTGTCATGTCCTATCCTACTTTAAAGCAATTCCTCACAGCAATGGTGTTATAAACTGCTTTAAAGTGGGGCCATACATCGACACTCATGTTTCATTGTGTGATTTTCTTTCCTGCTATGATGTGCACTTTTTTTGGTGGTGTCATTTGGCTTGATTTCCTTTGAGAGCGTTATATTTATTTGACTTGTCCCCTCTTGGAGAAATTAGGAATGATGTTCCCTAAGAAGAGACCTTGCACAAATTAAGAAAAAATCCCTTTGAACATACCTTACAGTATTTCGTGTTTACAACATCAATTATATGGCCACCCTACATAATTCACTTTGCTTTCCTGTGGGGCCATCTTATTTGTTCGTGAGCTCCAAGCAAACAAAGTTTTTCTTATCTCATGAAGCTCAAATATCATTATTGTTTGGAGCCTTATCAAAGTTATCGGGATGTATAACTTGGGTATGGTTTGACGACAAGCTGATTTGAGGCATGACTTTCCCTTAGTCACTCAAGTATGCACATCTAAGTGCATACTAGTCGTGAGTGTATGTGTCACACCTTTTGATGTAGAGCAAGGAAGAAAATAAAAAAAAATCAAAATTCAAGGTGTTTCAACCAACTCTCCAACCCGCAAAGCCCTATCTTTCCCTTATTTATCAATTCTTCCATATTTCCCTTATACCCATCCAAATAGAGAAATCTAAGCATATCTTGCAGAATACCTTACAAAACCAAAAACCCTTTATCTTTTCAGATACCCATTTTCCTCAACCTCAACATATAAAAATTGGGAATACCTTTCTTTTAGAACCTCAACCACTAAAAAGGACTAGTACACTAAACAAGGGCTTCAATTAGCCCTCTTTTCTAAAGCATCATCAACTTAAACTCTCTTCCAACCCCTAAAATCTATTGGCAGACCTCAACTAGGTTGCACAAGCCCTGAATCCAAAAAATTTAGTTACCAAAACCTTCACTAATGCCTCAAAGCAGTAAACCCTTGTTCTAGGCCATTCTAGGCTTAAAACTATGAGGGTTTATTGAAAATCCATGCTCTAGGATTCTACATTATGAACCAAGACCTAAAATAATTTCTAATATGTCTTCCTATGCTATTCCAACCATCACTCAACCTTTAAATGTATAATTTCATCAAAACCCTACTTCAAAGCATCACTTTTGAACTCAAAACTCAAGAAACACAACTAGGGAAACATCTTATCTCCTCCAAAACACCTTCCCTACTCTTGGAAAATACACCAACAGAAAAAATACACCTACGAGATTCATTCCACCAAATTTAAACCAATTTCACTAGGTGGAACAGCTTAGGGATCCATTTGGTACTCTTAAACCCCAATTTTCTAAGTTACAAACCCGTTCTAGAAAAATGCTTGTAAAAAGTTCAAAAATTGATGAAATTTAGTCACTCCAAAGCTGAAAAAACCTTAAGACGTTTTCCTATATAATTTACATCATCTTGAATTCAAAATCCTTAGTACAGAGCTATACAAAGGCTTGAATAGCAAGCTTTACTAGAAAAATGCAAGGAAATTGTCTTCTTATTGATTCAGACTTTTAATACAATGCTTCCAACCCCTACCTCAAATTGTGTGAGGCCATTTTTAAATATAAAAACATAAAAACCAATTAAATAAACCAACTAACTACCTTTTGAACTCCAACTAACCATTGGTATTCCAATATTTTCATTTTTGCACCTTTACAAAATGACTCCCAAACCAACCAAATGGACTTAAAACACTATAAAATGGTCTATTATGACCATATTGGACTCAAAATACTCAAATAACCTATACTTAACAAAATGAACTTGATTAAAAATTGAACTAATCATGGTGCCCCTACACCATACACCTAGCTTGAAAAAGTTCCCAAGTCCCTTTGAGGATTGAGTTGCATCAAAACATGCTTCTTCACATCATCTCTTTGATCCTAAAATTCTCTTGCATTAGGTATTCCTTTCCTATGTATTGAGTACTGTATATTTGAATCATTATTTGTTCCCTTGAACTATTTACCACCTAAGCATTGCTCCACTTTTGCAAACTGACTTGATGAATGTCCTCTTATCTTCCTCTCATCTGAATTTGATGCAAAACTGACCTTCATATCTACAAACTTATGTTTTCCAACTTTTTCTTTGGTTGTCCACTCTTTCCCTCTTATTGCATACTTGAACTTTCCTATTTTCTCTTTCCAAACACTTTGATTCACCTCACCTCTTTCCTTCATCTTTTCCTTCAGACCCTCTTCCCATAGGATCTCTGTATTATCAGAATTACACACCTTTGTAGTAACAACATTTGAATGCTTTCTACTTTATTTTAAAACCACTAAACAAATTATTGTTCTATCATGAGAACATCATGCTTCTCTAGCCCATCTTGCAATTCATCCTTGACCTTCTCTTGAATTGGTTTTGTCACCAACTCATCACCATCTTTTCTCATCAAAATTAAATCTTTTCCCAAACTCACTATCTTAGCATCCTCCTCTTTTGTAATGGTTGCACACTCTTTGTTCTTGTTTTCCTCAACTTTTATATACTCCTTTCCCATCATGATCAATTTTTCTACCTCACTATTTCATTTATCATCCTCTAGCAATGGTGTTGGTGTAAAAATATTTCCATCTTTTTCAATCTAATATGTATTGTCTCTTCCATCATAAATGGCATGTCTATCAAACTGCCATGGTATTCCAAGTAATAAGTGATAACAATTCATAGGAAAAACATCACAAAGAATCTTGTCCTTATAACCACCAAAGTTGAATTCAGCTAAAGCTTGTTCATTCACCAAAATTTACTAATCATCATTTAACCAAGATACTCTATATGGTCTTTCATGAGGAATTTTCTCTAACTTCAATTTATCTACCATTTCATTTGACACCATATTGTTAGTACTTCCTAAATCTATCACTACTTCACATACATTTCCTTTTCATTTGCAAGTGGTCTTGAATAATGTCCTCCTTTGAATCATCTCATTCTCCTTGGATGCCTTGAGTAGTTGTCTTCTCACCATCAAATATTCTCCAACTTCAGGAGAAGCATATTGCATTGGAGAGTTTACACTCTCATCTTCATCTTCTTGCACCAACTGTACTCTCTTTTCATCACTATATGAACTAGAAGCTTGTTCTTCCTTGCATTTGCATGCTTGATGGCCAAACTGATTGCAATGATAGCACCTTCTATGAATCCACTAGAGCCTCTTCCTTGACTTCCAAATCTACCTCTAAAGTTTGATCTACCACATCTGAAGCCACCTCTTTGATCAACAACTCGTTCTTGGCCTTTGTTTGCATATTCTTGGCTTCCATTTGATTGTCTTGAAGTAGAAAATGAACCTCTTCATCTTCAAGTGCTACCTCTACCTGTATATGTCTAAAAATGGTCATGATTAAGCTTGTTAATTAATTAAATATGATTTATTTAATTAATTCCTCTAATGTCATCTACATATAAATAAATTTAATTATTTATTTATATCGTTCATTTTTCTATTTCTTCTACCTTAAATTAAATAAATAATTTTATTTAATTACTAAAATTTCTACCCTTCGCTTAATTAAATTAAATAAATTTGTATAATTTATTTATATTTAATTATCATTTTATTCTAAAGTTTAAATATTTTGAATATTTAAATAATGGAAAATTCTCCATCCCATTTTTGAATTTTAAAATATTAAATATGTTATTTAATATTTTCCACCTCACTCTAATTTCATTTTAAACATAATTAAATATGAATTATTTAATTATGTGGGTTTCCATTTCCATCTTCACTCCTAATTAAATAAATTTAATTTATTTAATTCATTATTAACTCACCTTCCCAAAATTCTAACTCATGCTAACTCACCCTTCTAAATTCGTATCTTATCTTTCAAAATGGAAATTTCCCTTCGAAACTCAATGAAGAGAAGGGAAACCTTCCATCCTCTTCTCCACTTTCAAAAATCTCTTGCCGTCCATTCGAAACAAGCTTAATCCGGACTGTCAATCGATTCAGCTAATCAAACTCGTTCGAAAACTCTATAAAAGCACGCACAAATCCAAGCCTTGGTTAATCATCCACCTATATTCTACATAATCACCCACGTTCATATGCATGCACTTACATATGCATACTCACATTCATGTAATCAGCTTTATGCACTCATATCATTTTCAGCATCACATTCCCATTTTCATGTTAGCATAGATGTTGCATATTATGCATTCTAAATCTCATTCTTCATGCTGTCATTTTGTTGAGCTCTATCTGCTGATCTGAGAGCCATTTCAAAGCAACAAAACGGTGAAGATAGAGGATAAAATGATTTTGAAAGGATGTTGTTACAGTTTTGCACATTTTGTTTTCTTTCTTTCAGCTTTTCGATTTAATGTTTTATTAACATGTGTTGATTTTAATTAGATTTGATCCAATATTTCACACACACATTAAAATGGCACCCACCGTGGGGCTCCTTTCCCCATTTTTAATATCTACTTGCAGGTTTTATTGATTTTTTGATGCAGATCTGACAATTTTTGGAAAAAAACTGAAAGTTTTACCAATTTCTTCATATCTTCTACAAAACTATTAATTTTTCTACAATATTTTTACATAATATTTTACATTGTCTCAAGAGGCTACAATTAAAAAATTGAGGGTGTATCATCGTTTTTGTAGAAGTTATCATAATTTTATGGTTTTTCATAAAATTGGTCTTCTGGAATCAAATCAGTGAATTTTTCAAAAAACTTTACATTTTCAGAAATCTATTTAAATTTTAATGGGGACCTATGTTTTACAAATTTAATTTATAGGTCAAATACAATGCGAAAAAATCTGATCTTCATTTTCTATATGGTTTCAATAAATCCACATTTTTGAGAGCAAAACAGAGAATTTGTCTAACTTCTTTACATTTATGGAAAGATCCTAGAAAATTAACATGGATCTCTTCTTTGAGTTTTCATTTTTCAGATCAATAAAATCATCAAATACTGAAATCTAATTCGGCTATGCCAAAAACATGTCTCTAAAATTGCAATTTTTTTTGATGAGTTAATTTAGTTTTTTTGGCTGCATTACAATATCATTTTTTTTTTATCTTGTAGGTGAATCATACGGAGCTAGAAAAGCATTGGGATCAATCAACACCTTTGAAGATTCCTACAGCGCCTTTGAAGATTCCTACAGCGCCTCTGATGTCTGTTATAGCACACTTTTGAAAAAGGCTGCAAATTGTAATTTGTAATTTAATTTGACTGAATCCGACACAACCGCGGACAGTAATAACTTTAAAAGAATGAAGCAATCCTAGGGTAGTCACATAATTCAAAATCAACCAATCCTAGGATAGTCACTTCACTTTTATTTTGGGACTAAAAAGAACTCCATGTTTTTGTGAAGCAATATCTTCACCTAGCATAGAAAACTATTTATTTGGGCTTAAAAATGAACTCTTGCTTGCTTTGATTTAAACAGTGATAGGCCTATGCTCTCCCCTTAACTGGGTGATCAAAATGCCAAACTCATCTATTCTATTTTATGCATTTTTAAGCTTTGATAAAACCTTTTAGAGAGCCTGCTCTTGTGGGAAAAAGTAATCACCCAAGAGGAACGACTCAAGTGGGTTCAAGCCAAAGCTAGGCTATTCCGCCCCACTATAAAATTTAAAGCTAATTTGGGGAAACCCTCTTTTTCCGGTAGTGTGCAAGATAACCATCCCCAAAGCCTTTGTTCTAAAGGTTGGGAGGTCTCCTAAGGGAGTTTATTATTGCCGCACCGAACAGAAATCCTTACTACGAACCTAGTGTGGTGGCCAGCTGAGTCAGTTGCCAAACATTCTGATAATCACAGTGCAAGGGGAGGGAAGAATCTACCCCCAAGATACTCACCATATAACTGCTAAGGACTGTTTGCTCAGGGGATCTGGTATCCACTTCTGTAACTCTGAGTACGCACCTGGAAAAGACAAAAACACGGGTGCCGCTTCGGGGGTGACGCAGCTATGTGAGTCGACATAGTTCTAAGATGTGGACTGTTGATTACTAGAATGACCTACTTGAGCATTTAAGAGTGAGTCTGTCTGAAATTTTCTTTCATGTACAAAACCTGTGAAAACATTTGATGAAAAATATTTTTTTGATCAAACACTTCATGTTAGTATAGGACTTTAAGAACAACTGTTTTCAAAAATGTTTGTTGTGTCTTCCATTACATTAATTCAGATAAAGAGATCATCCAAAAGGAACATGAAGAACAACAACTGAAAGCCACTTAATAATTTCTCATATCATTGCTTCAAAAAAATTCCCAATAATTTTCCCATGCTTAGGGATTGGAAGTCAACAAAATTTCTCAAAAAATCAAATATCCAACAAAAATCTGAGCAATAAAATCAATCCATCCAATTAATTCTTCTAATTTCATCAATTCAATCCCTCACCTTAATCTAATCATTCAACCATTCAATCCAATCAATCATCATCTTCATCAAAAACCATTTCATCCAATCAAACCAATCAAATCATCTTCAATCAATAATCCAAATGCAAGTCACTCTACACATTCTTCCAACACATTCATATCCAACCACTTTCATCCTAATCACTCTTCTTAGCCACATCCTATCCATTTCATACTAATCAATCCAAATCATCCAATCTTTTCATTCCACATCATATCCTAATCATCATCATCTCTTTAATCCAATCAACATCATTTTACACCATTCCAACATTAGAAGACCTAGTATCTAAATTCCAAGACCTCCTCCAATCACTTTATCAAGCACCACAACCCTTAGATGAACAAGATATACATGGGATCCAAGGTGTCATCCAACAATTTCAACTTCAAACAAACCAATCACCTCACCTCCAACACCTCCTAGCTCAAGCCAATCATTTCATTGATACTTGTCAAATTCAACAACCACAACATCATCCCCTATCCATTCATTATCAACCAATTCCACCTCAACCTAATGTGTCATCCCCTTCCACCTCATACCAATCTAATCCATCCACTTCTTTGCATGTCAATGCCACATCAACACATCCACCCTTATCACTGCAAGAACATAGGAGCCCAAGTCCACCTTGGCAGCAAAATCAAGAGCCTTTCAATTCTCATGTTCCATTTGACAAGGGGAACACTAAGCTAGTTCATGCACCCTCTAAGTATATCATACCACTATCCAATCAAAAGCCTATCCTAAAGCCACCATGTCCTAGTCCTAATCCAATGGTCCCTACACTTTCCAACCCATTAACCCCTTCATTACCCTTACCATCCTCTAATCCACTTGCCAATACATCAACTCCATGGTACAAATTTTTCAAAAGTAAACCCATGGAATTGCCTAAATCCACCCCTACACCTCGAAAGGATGTGATCCAAGGACTACAAACAAGGAATCAATTTTCACCATGTCATTCAACACATATACTTGAACATACAAAAGAGTCCACAAACGCCATGCCAAGTCCTTCAAGTCAACCATGTCATCCACAATCCCTTGAGCCAATTATAGAGTCTCCCCTCGGAAGTCCAAGTCACCCTCTATCATGCTCCTATGTTCTTGACCATCAAGAACATGACAAGTCTCCCCATGAGTCATCCCCTTCCACCTCCATTCAAATAATTCATGAGGTATGTCAAGAGCATAATCCTACACATGCGGAAACATTACTCCCTCATCCACATAAAGATCATCACCCTCCCCATGATCCCATTCATAACATACCTAATATTGTTCATGATCAATCTTCCATCTTTGATCAAGACCCCTTTTATGATCAAGAAGACCATGATGATCCTCTTAGCCAACATTATGCATTCCATGGTCAAGAGCTTTCCACCTCACCCATCCATGATGCACAAACATCCACTTCCCTTGATGAGACATATGCCTCCCAAGAACACATCGAAGATCAAACAAATACATTGGATCTAAGTGAACACAATGCTAATCAAGATCCTAATGATCCTCCATCACCCACTATCGACCCCATTACAAATCCTCCATCATATCCTATTGGTTTTTCTACCCTCATTCATGAATGTTCCTCCTTTGAACAACAAGAATCATTTTCTACATCTAATAAGAAACTCGTGTCTAGTGTTTCACTTACACCTAGTCCCATTGTCCATTGCACACTCCAAAACATGAACCACCAAAGTAAAGGTCTAGACCTTCAAGAACAAGATATTTTGGAGCCCATCCATGTCAAAGTCCCTCCACTCTCTTATGACCTTGTACCTACACCCCAAGGACAACAACCTACATATGTTGGTATTTCCTCCATGCATTCTAAGTCCTCCTTTCATCATAAAGCCTATCATATCCCTAAAACATATGTTGCCATTCCACCTCCATCATCCTACAAATGTCAAAAGCATGTGACCATACACCTTCCACCATCAAATCTATCACCATTACTTCCAACTCCTAATATCCCTCCATCAACTTTACCTCCACTTCTCCCAACACCTAATATCCCTACCATCCAATCCTTTTATCCCTCCATCCATAAATACCCTAACATTCCTAATCATGACCAACAAATGCACACATTGTATAAACATGAAGCTTCCACCCATTCCACCAAACCCATGGGATTCAAAAGCAATAATTTCAATGCCTCTACCCATAAAATAAAAAATTCTAAGGGTTTTCATGCCTTAGGACATCAATACAAAAATTCAAAGCAAAATACATCTAAAAAGATATATAATCCCATACCTCCAAAAGTAAAGGCCAAAACTAAATTGGTTTGGGTACCTAAGAAAAATGAAAGCAAGTCAAACGAGGCATCTACATCACAAAAATCTCAACCATCCACTTCCATCATACATTCTCATTCCATTCAAAAGTCTCAAATTCCTAAAACCCACAAGCAAACTAAAAAACATAAAAATACTAAGTCTATGTGGGTACCAAAAGCACTTCACCCTCCACCTCCTAAGCAAACATCTCCATTGCTTCCTACACTGCACCCACATCAAAAGCTTCAACGTTTATCATAGTGTGTGCAACCATTGGTCATGGTTCCCTTCCATTTCACAAAAATTCCACATACCTCCATCTCCTCATCCTTCACTCATTATCCTACATATCTCCCCCACCACCTTCCTATGGTCCATACTTTTCGCTAAACCTCCCCATTCATCTTTTTCATAAGTCCCATATAATCCCTATCATCTTTTGTACATAATCTGCATCATAATCCACTATTCCCCATCCATTCTTACATAAGACCATCATAATCCATTATCTACCTACTCCTCTTCTCTTTCATGTCATCCCTTACCAACATCTATGAGCATAATGACATTTGACATGGTCCATGCGATGACATCCATCTCTAGTGGGACTATCACCTTTCATGCAACTAGACACTTGAGTCCCTCCTATCCATATTCCCCTTCTCCTAGTCAAAAAGTCAAAAAAATTCAAAGTAAACAAAAAAAAGTAAAGAGAAATCCCTTCGTCCAACGGTGAAAACCTAGCAAATAGGTGTCATGTGTAGGTTGATCTTCTATGTCACTTACACTTGGGGGCACAATGTCTTATCTATCCAACCTATCATTTTCATCTTACCTGTCATCTTTAGCCATCATATTGAGTCTATTCATACATACCTACTATATTGAGTCCATTCATCCACCCTTTTTCTTTTGATTTTGATGAAGATATAGGGGAAAAATGTTGAAACAAGTTTTTTGGGTATCTCTTGACATACCTCATCCTTCCAAACAATCATATCATTATCCTATTGTCATAAGTTTTGTCATGAAAAATCCTAAGTCTTGTACCTAGAATGGGGCATGTTATTCCTATGTGACATAGTCTTTGGAGATCACATCCTTGCTCTCTTATGATGCATACATCCATACCATCCATCCATTTATTAGGAGCATTTTATCCCTTATCCCATCACCCACCCTTGTACCTAGATTGGGTTTTCCCCTTGTCATTGGTATCTAGCACAAAGGCTACTCAAATTTTCATCATTTGACATCTCCAAAACATTTCAAAAATCCAAAAAAAAAAAAACCAAAACATATCAAAAAAATCAGAAAAAGTCTTGAAAAAATATCAAAAATTAGAAAAAGTCAAGAAATATCAAAAAATCAAAAAAAGTCCTTAAAAAATTTAAAAAAATCAGAAAAAGTCCTTAAAAAATATCAAAAAAATTAGAAAAAGTCCTTAAGAAATATCAAAAAAATTAGAAAAAGTCCTGAAGAAATATCAAAAAAATCAGAAAAAGTCCTGAAGAAATATCAATTAGTTCATGTTCTACATTTAAATTTTCATCCTTCTTTTTCATGCATCTTTTCCATCATCTTAGGGTCACACCAGCACCATGCTATCATCATTTTCCTCGAGCGATAACGTCTTACCATGGCTTAACTATTGTATATATTCATTTCAGCAAGTTGTGTCAATACCTAGGGCAAATGTGGGGTACATTGGGGGCAATCAACTTTCAAACGATAAGAAAATGACATCAAAGCCAATCATGCAAAACAAAACAACCAACTCAAACCAAAACAACCAACCATTGATCCATATCACAGTAGCTTTCAGTTGCGTACCTTATCATGACTCATATCTGGATGATCTCTAAATTTGAATTAATGTTTGGAATCACAGTAGTCCATTTTTGAATAATGGTTGTTTAATTTTTGATATCATTTCTCTGGAGCACACTCGATGATGTACTGAACTAGACTGGTGAGGAAAGAGGATGATTTTTTCTTTGTTTTCTGTCTAGAGGTTAATCATTTATCTGTTGCAAATATGTCACGAGACGTGATGATTTATCATTGATGACAGTTCCAAATTTACATCAGATAGTGGTTAGTCTTTGTCTGTTTACGCAAGAAATGCTCAGGTCATCTCAGTTCAATTATACCTAGATGCTTGTGTTCACTTGCTATATCAAAAATCATGAAAGTTGTACTCAGGTCATCATTGGTGCTAATTTCCCCTCTGATGCTTGTACATACTTCCAAGATTTTAAAAGCTCTCTATGATGATTCCAAAAAATATACCAACAAGCTCAACAAAATGGTCGGTTTCATTTAGTTGCATTTCATTTTAGATCATTTGTACATACCTACATAGTGGATTTGCACCCGAGTTTTGAAAGGATAATAAGCACATCAATGGTTGTTATGTCTCTTTGGACTGCTTGTGGAGGACATTTGAACATTTGTTTCACCATCACCTTTCACCTGCATTATCATTTATCATTTATCATTCATTTGCATATCATTTAGTTTCTCTATCATCTTCATCTCATTAACACTTTATCATTTTCATATTCATTTCATGTTCCTTTTATACATTCACTATTATTTCATTCATTATCATTTTCGTTATCATATCTTACCATGCAGTTCATTTCATATCACTTATCATTTTCATACATGTCATTATCATTGCATTTCATTTTATCATTTCACTTAATCATCATTATAGAACATTTACATTCATATCGTATCGTTAATCATCCTATCATTTTCCATATCTTTTCATTTTGCAAATTCATTTGTCATCCTTTATCATCTTACATTTGAACATTCAAAAAACAAATACTCCATATATACATTTTCATATCATTTTCATAAGTCATCCACCTGCATGACATCATTAGTCTACATCATCAGTCATCATCATCATCATAAAAACATCATATCGAATCATCCTACAAATCATGGTAGTCATCAAATCATTAAAATTCATATCAAAATCCATAACACATAGAAAAAAAATGCATATCACATCATAAATGCACATCACATCATCACAAATCATCGCCGCTGCATATCATTACTCATCAAAAATAATACAAATGTCCAATGTCCAATGAAGCTAAAAATTCCAAAGAGATACATGAGATATGACCAAAATAACGTACATGCTCCAAACATAATAGACATCGAGATGTGTGAATGAATCAATAATGATACATCAAAAATATCAGAGCCCCCTGATAGGGTTGGCCTCTGTGATGGAAGTCTTATCTCCTGCCCCAAGATCTCTGTGTGGTCCCGACACACCTCGATTTTGAAAAACTCAATCAAAATCTCTCTATCTATCAATGCCTCATAGCATGCAATCACAACCCATATCAAAGTGACCAATATCAATGACTCATCTCAAGTGACCCATATCAATGGCCCATATTAGTAACCCATATCAAGTGAACTATATTAGTGACCGATATCAGTGACTCATACCAGTGCATCATATCATAGACCCATATCACCCAATCAATCCTATCAAGCAAACCAATACACAAATCTATCTAGCTCGATACCATATCAATATGATCTACCATCAATCACTATTTGTTTTCTATCACAGAAAGCAAATTTATCAAAAAGGAAATCATTCATCTACTATTTGTTTTCTATTGCAGAAAGAAAATCTATCAAACACTTTATCAGTCATTTACTCTTTGTTTTTCTCTTTTTAGGAAGCAAAGTTATCAGTTCATCATCATCATTTTACCATTTCCATCAAAAGGGGCATCATATCAACAGGGGCATCTTTTTCATCATTTATTGGGAGCTAAATCACTATCTCTTGTGCAGAATATCATTATCCAATCTTCTTTATCACATTTTCAGACTTCATATCATCCATGATTTACCTCCCGAGGGGGCATCATCAGCAGCAACATCGAAAGCGTATCAGGGGAAAAATCTTATTTTCTTTGAAGCAATGTGTTTTACACATCACTTCAAAGAGGGGCAAAATGTATATGTCTAAAAATGGTCATGATTAAGCTTGTTAATTAATTAAATATGATTTATTTAATTAATTCCTCTAATGTCATCTACATATAAATAAATTTAATTATTTATTTATATCGTTCATTTTTCTATTTCTTCTACCTTAAATTAAATAAATAATTTTATTTAATTACTAACATTTCTACCCTCCGCTTAATTAAATTAAATAAATTTGTATAATTTATTTATATTTAATTATCATTTTATTCTAAAGTTTAAATATTTTGAATATTTAAATAATGGAATATTCTCCATCCCATTTTGAATTTTAAAATATTAAATATGTTATTTAATATTTTTCACCTCACTCTAATTTTGTTTTAAACATAATTAAATATGAATTATTTAATTATGTGGGTTTCCATTTCCATCTTCACTCCTAATTAAATAAATTCAATTTATTTAATTCATTATTAACTCACCTTCCCAAAATTCTAACTCATGCTAACTCGCCCTTCTAAATTCATATCTTATCTTTCGAAATGGAAATTTCCCTTCGAAACTCAATGAAAAGAAGGGAAACCTTCCATCCTCTTCTCCACTTTCAAAAATCTCTCGCCGTCCATTCGAAACAAGCTTAATCCGGACCATCGATTGATTCAGCCAATCAAACTCATTCGAAAACTCTATAAAAGCACGTGCAAATCCAAGCCTTGGTTAATCATCCACCTATATTCTGCATAATCACCCACGTTCATATGCCTGCACTTACATATGCATACTCACATTCATGCAATCAGCTTTATGCACTCATATCATTTTCAACATCACATTCCCATTTTCATGTTAGCATAGATGTTGCATATTATGCATTCTAAATCTCGTTCTTCATGCTATCATTTTGTTGAGCTCTATCTACTGATTTGAGAGCCATTTCAAAGCAACAAAATGGTGAAGATAGAGGAGGATAAAACGATTTCGAAAGGATGTTGTTACGGTTTTGCACATTTTGTTTTCTTTCTTTCAGCTTTTCGATTTAATGTTTTATTAACATGTGTTGATTTTAATTACATTTGATCCAATATTTCACACACACACTGCCCCTAGTTTTTTTGTCATTCCTTTTTCTTCATCCCTTCCATTTGATAACACTCCTCAACTATTCTTGGATTTTCCAAGGCTAGCTCATCTTGAATGTTGAATCTCACTCCACTCAAATATCTAGCAACCTTTTCCACTTCATACTCCATGTGACTTGCCCTTATGATCAACTTGTAAAAGTCTTCAGTATATGCTTTAACATCCATTTCTTTTTGTTTCTAACCTTGAAGTTACCTAAACATTTGAATACTATAATCAGAAGGCAAAAAATTACCTTTCATTTTAGCCACCATTATTCCCAAGAAAAAATATTTGACTTACCTTTCTTTCTTCTATTAGATTTCTCATAATCCCACCACAATAGTGCATGACCCTTCAATTTTTTTTTTGCAATCTTCACCCTTTGATCTTCAAGAAGATCTTCACACTCAAAGTAATTGTCTAGTGCTGCAATCCAATCCAACAATTCTTCATCATTCAGATTACCTCCATACTTAGGAACATCAATCTTCACCTTGTTTCTATTATCCTTGACTACTCTTAGCAACTTAGCCATCCTCTGGTCATTAGGATCCAACTATTCTTCCTCTTCTTCTTCCTCATATTCACTTTCATCACCAATTTATATACCTCTTTTCTATCTTGTTTCTAGAGAAGAAATCCTTTCCTTCAACTCTCTCATCTCCCTAGCATTCTTTTCCTTCAATTCACTCATTTCTCTAGCAACAATTTTCCCCTTTGGAGGTATTTTGTCTTCTAAAATCACCACATTTCCTTTCTCAAACTTCACTTTTTCTCCCTCAAAGGACCTAATACCTATGTTTTGATACCACTTGATGTAGATTAGGGAGGAAAACCACAAATAATCACAATTCAAGGTGTTTCAACAAACTATCCAACCCTCAAAACCCTATCTTTCCCTTATTTCTTAATTCTTCCATATTTTCATTACAACCATCCAAACAAAGAAATCTAAGCATATATTGTAGGATAACTTACAAAACCCAAAAACCTTTTATCTTTTTAGATACCCATTAGCCTCAACTTCAACATATCAAATTTGGGCATACCTTTGTTTTATAACATCGACCACTAAAAGGGACTGGTACGTTGAACAGGGGCTCCAATTAGCCCTTTTTTCCAAAACTGGTGCAGGAGCATTCAGTGGTGTAAGGGCAATCTTGCATCACCCAAAAATAGTTAAATTTCAAGTTTATCATTTCTCAGATATTTTTAAATTTTTGGATACCCCTTTTGTCATAATGAAATTCCCAATTTATGGTTTTTATTTTCTATTCTTAGGTTGAAAGATATTGCAATTTTAGTTTCTGAAATTTGCACCTGAAAATATTTCGAGTTGGATTTATGAACTTAGAGCCTCCAGAATGGCCTTGAAACTTTTTGAAATTGGTGTAGCAAACTATGATCATGTTCTTGACTTTGAGACCTTTCCAACGGTTCAAACGATTCACGAATCGGAGCCCCGGATCAAAAGTTATGGCCCCGAGAAGTTGGCGCACTTTCTAGAAGATACAATTGCAAATGTTCTTTTGAAATTTGAACTTCAAGTTGTAATTTTTTTGGCGCCAAACTGCCTAAACTCAAATTTTAATGTTGTTTTGGCTCCAAACTAAAGAGGAGCTCTATTTATGGGTGGGTTTCTAATATTTTTGGGTAACTTTTGGGGACAAGCTCACATATTGTGAAAGGGGTTATTTTGCAGCTTTCTATAGCTTGCATGTATTGTAGAACTTGGGGATTTGAGATCGTTTGCATGTAAGAAGCTCCATTTTTTGAATAATAAAATTATTCTCTTGTTTGTGGGTTATTTTCTATGTCTCGGGTTGCGCCCTCATCAAGTGGTATCAGAGCAGGTTTTTCTTGAGCGTGTGGACAAATCGCCAATTGTGAGGCAGTTCACACCAAGACCATGGTTGTGGGTTGAGGTCAAGAAATATGCCTCCAAGAGTGATGCCTGGCAGGTGTGGTGGTGCCAGAAGTGGTCAAGGCGGCATAGATGCACTAGTAGCCCTCCAGAGACAGATTGATGTGTTACAAGAGTAGTTGAGAAGAGGGTTAAACCTGAGGGAGGAAAGTGAGAATGAAGGAGAGGAAGAAGGTTCAGATGTAGAAGAGGAAAAAGAAGCAATTGATCAAGACCAAATGCGGCTAATAAGGGCCATTTTGAAGATTGGGAAAAGACCTAGAGCAGAAGTCCCTAGTTATTCTAGAAGTCTGAACCTAGAAGAGTTGATCGATTGGATCAACGAGCTAGAAGAATATTTTGAGTATGAGGAAATAGAGGACCTAGGTTAGGTTAAGTTTGCAAAAATGAAGCTGAAGGGCCATGCCAGTATTTGGTGGAAAGAGGTCCAGTTGGAAAGAAATCGAAGAGGAAAAGTCAAGATCACCAGATGGGATCGCATGGTAGAGAAACTAAACAAGCAATTCATACCAGTGGACTACGAGTGAAATCTGTTGAAGAAATTACAAAGGTTGAAGCAAGGAAGCATATTTGTGAAAGAATATATTGAATATTTTCACAAGATAATCATCAGAATGGGTAACACAGAGGCCAATAAGGAGAATGTAGCTAGATATCTTAATGGGTTATGACCAAGCATTCAGGAGGAGTTAAGCATAGTCAAAATGACCACCATTGAGGATGTGTATCAGTTTGCTCTAAAGGTGGAAGAGAAGCTAAACAAAAGATTCGATGGCAAGAAAAAAGGACAAGGAGGTCAAAGTAGAAGGGGCAATGGAAGACCTTCAGGAAGCCGAAATGATGATGAAAAGAAAAGTGAAGATGTGGGTACCAATCAAAGCCAAAGGAATGACAACTTCTACCATCCTCGTGATGAAAACAGTGGTGATAAAAGAGGTAGAGGACGAGGGAGATATGGACAAGGATCTAGAAGAGGTGGTTTCAGAGGAACATGTTTCCAATGTGGTGAAGAAGGGCATCGAGCCTATGAATGTCCACAACACCAAGGAAGGGTAGACAAAAGGCCAGAAGGTTGTGGAAGGGTTGTGCATGCAGATAAGGAGGCCCAATTTGAACATTTAGATGATCCTGAAAGAGGAGAAACCCTAGTGATTAGGAGAGCCCTAGTGACTGAAGAAAAGGAACCAAAATAGAGGAAGAATCTATTTCATACAAGGTGCAAGTGTGAAGGAAAATGTTGTGATGTCATTATTGATAGTGGGAGCACTGATAATTTGGTGTTAGAGGAAATGGTCACAAAGTTGAAGCTAAAGAGGGAAAGGCACCTGCATCTGTATCGGATTGCCTGGTTACAGAAAGACCACAAAGTTTTGGTCAATAAGTAGTGCCTAGTAAAGTTCAAGATCGAGAACTACCATGATGAGGTACTCTATGATATCATCCCCATGGATGCATGTCACATGTTGTTGGGGAGGTCATGGCAGTTTGATAGGCAAGCTATACATGATGGCCATGCAAACACTTATTCCTTGACAAAGGATGGGGTTTGTCACAAGTTGAAACCCCTAAAGGAGACCGAAGAAAAGGTATGCAATAGTGCTAGAATTTGTTATGTAGACAGAAGAAATTTTTTAGAAGGTATGAAGCATGAGCATGTGTGTTATGCATTGATTCATAGAGTGAGTATTGAGGATAGTGAGAAGGTTCCAGAAGAAGTTTATGGGATGTTGGATGAGTTTTAGGATTTTGTTTATGATAATGTACCTGAGGGTTTACCGTCAATAAGGAAGATCAGTCATCAGGTTGACTTGATTCCTAGAGCTAGTTTTCAAAATAAGGCAGCTCATAGGATGACTCCAGCAGAAAATGAGGAGTTGAACAAACAAGTTCAAGAGTTGTTGAGAAAGGGTTTGATATGGGAGAGTTTGAGTCCATGTGCAGTACCTACAGTACTAGCACCAAAGAAGGATGGGGAGTGGAGGATGTGCACAGATTCTTTAGCCATAAACAAGATAATAATCAAGTATAGATTTCCCCTGCCAAGGATGGATGACCTGATGGACTGTTTAAGTGGAGTTCAGTACTTCACAAAGATTGATCTGAAGAGTGGATATCACCAAATCTAGATTTGAGAGGGAGACGAATGGAAAACTACCTTCAAGACCAAAGAGGGCTTGTACGACTGGTTAGTCATGCCTTTTGGGCTAACCAATGCACTGAGCACATTCATGTGGCTTATGAATGAGGTACTAAAATAATTTCAGGGAAGTTTTGTTATTGTGTATTTAGATGATATTTTGATTTTCAGTAAGACATTGGATGAGCATCTGATGCATATTCGGAGAGCCTTTGAGAAGTTAAGAGAAGAGAAACTGTTGATTAATCTGAAGAAGTGCAGTTTTGTGAAGAGGGAGTTAGTGTACTTGGGGTTTTTTGTCTCAACAGAAGGTCTCAAGATGGACCCAGAGAATGTGAAGGCTATTATGCAATGTCCTACCCCAAGAACTGCTACCGAGGTGAGATCTTTCCATGGTTTGGCCAATTTTTATAGAAAGTTCATTAGAAACATCAGTAGTATTTGTGGACCCCTGACTGAAACAATGAGAGGGGATAGAAAAGAATTCAAGTGGAGCACTAGAGCAACAAAAAGTTTTGAACTATTAAAGTAGAAGGTGACAGAGCAACCTATTCTAGCTCTCCCAGATTTCAACAAGGTGTTTCAGGTGGATTGTGATGCTAGTGGTTGTGCCATTGGAGCAGTGTTCAGCCAAGAAAGTAAGCCCATTGCCTATTTCAGTGAAAAGTTAAATGATGCCAAGAGAAAGTATTATGTATATGATTAGGAATTTTATGCAATAGTTCAAGCATTAAAGAAATGGAAGCATTATTTGTTGCTAAAGGAATTTGTTCTATATATTGATCATCAGGCCTTGCAGTACCTAAATAGTCAAGGAAAATTAAATCAGAGGCATATGAAATGGGTAGATTTTTTATAGAGTTATAGCTTTGTTTTGAAACATAGGAGTGGGAAGTCAAATAGGGTTGCAGATGCCTTAAGTAGGAGGAATACATTGATGACAAATATGCAGATTGAAGTGTTTGGGTTTAATGAACTTAAGACACTGTATGTAGAAGATCTTGATTTTGCAGAGGCTTGGAAAGCTTGCAAGGAACCTGTTACAGTGGACAGGACAAGGTGGTTGGATTTCATAATCCAGGATGGCATGTTATTTAAGGGAAGTCAATTGTGTATCCCGAGGAGTTCCATGAGAGAACTTGATAAAGGAGAAGCATAGTGGAGGAATGGCGGGACATTTTGGTCGATAAGACCATTGCCATTATCGTTGAGCATTATTATTGGCCTTAGTTGTCACAGGATGTGAAGAAGTTTGTACAAAGTTGCAGGGTATGTCAGATGGCTAAAGGAGTGAGCCAAAATACAGGCTTATATCAGCCCTTACCAATACCAGAGAGGCCATGGGAGGATATAAGTATGGACTTTGTTCTTGGTTTGCCAAGGACATAATGAGGGAATGATTCAGTCTTTGTGGTGGTTGATAGGTTTTTGAGGATGGAACATTTCATTCCATGTCAGAAGACCCACGATGTAGTCCACATTACTGACTTGTTCTTCAAAGAGGTGGTGAGGCTACATGGTCTACCAAAGAGTATTGTTTCAGATTGTGACACCAAATTTGTGGGGTACTTTTGAAGGACCTTGTGGAAGAAGCTGAAGACAGAGCTGAAGTTCAGTTCTGCACACCATCCACAAACAGATGGGCAGCCAAAGGTTGTTAATAGGAGTCTAGGTAACCTACTGAGATGTTTGGTAGGAGATAAACCTAAGGGATAGGATTTGATCTTACCCTAAGAAGAATTCTCTTACAACAACTCTATCAACAAAAGCACTAGTAGATCACCATTCCAGATTGTGTATGGAGGTAGCCCCATAACAGCTCTAGAATTGAGGAAGATGGACCAAGAGAAGAAAATAAGTGTTGAAGCCGAAGATTTTGTAGAACACATCAAGGATATACATGAGAAGGTAAGGGAACATATTAACAAGATGAATATGCAGTATAAGGCTAAGGAAGATCAGAAGCGGAGGTATAAGGAGTTTCAGATTGGTGATGAAGTGATGGTCCACTTGAGGAAAGAAAGGTTTCCAGTGGGAACATATAACAAATTGAAGATGAAGTCCGTTCCCTGTAAAATTTCAAAGAAGCATGATTTAGGGAATGCATATGAGGTAGAGTTGCCAGATGGATTCAACATTTCCCCTGTGTTCAACATTTCAGATTTGATAGACTATCATGAAGGTGGCGCAGAGGAAGTACCAATGATGGAATAGTGTGGGATTCCAGCATCTAGTTCAGAAAAGGAGGAGATTGAAGAAATCTTGGATAGTCGTGTGGGAAGGAGTACTAGAAACAGGTAATATGAAGAATATCTAGTGAAATGGAGAGGAAGGCCTGTGGAAGATTCATCCTGGCTATCTAAGGTAGCGGTTGAACGGTTGGGTTTTCCTCAACCATTTGAGACGTGACGGGGTCACTTTTCAAATTACCCTGGGTGTCTAATGCAGGAGCATCCAGTGGTGTAAGGGCAATCTTGCATCACCCAAAAATAGTTAAATTTCAAGTTTATAATTTCTCAGATGTTTTTACATTTTTGGATACCCTTTTTGTCATAATGAAATTCCCAATTTATGGTTTTTATTTTCTATTCCTGGGTTGAAAGATATTGCAGTTTTAGTTTCCTAGATTTGCACCTGAAAATATTTTGAGTTGGATTTGAGGCAATTAGAGCCTCTGGAATGGCCCCAAAATTTTTTGAAATTGGCGTAGCAAATTTTGAGCATGTTCTTGACCTTGAGACCTTTCCAACAATTCAAATGGTTCGCGAATCGGAGCCCCGAATCAAAAGTTATGGCCCCGGGAAGTTGGCGCACTTTCTAGAAGATACAAGTGCAAATGTTCTTTCAAAATTTGAACTTCAAGTTGTAATTTTTTTGGTGCCAAACCGCCTAAACTCAAATTTTAATATTGTTTTGGCTCCAAACTAAAGAGGAGCTCTATTTATGGGCGGGTTTCTAATATTTTTGGATAACTTTTTGGGGAAAAGCTCACATATTGCAAAAGGGGTTATTCTGTAGCTTTCTGTAGCTTGCATGTGTTGTAGAACTTGGGGATTTGAGATCCTCTACATGTAAGAACCTCAATTTTCTAAATAATAAAATTATTCTCTTGTTTGTGGGTTATTTTCTGTGTTTCGGGTTGGGCCCTCATAAAAAACATCATCAACTTAAACTCTCTTCCAACCAAAAAATTATATTTACAAACCTCAAATAGGCTACATAATCCCTGAATCCACAACTTTTGTCACTGGAACCTTCACTAATGCCTCAAATCATAAAACCCTTGTTCTAGGCCATTCTAGGCTTGAAACTATGAGGGTTTATTGAAAATCCACACTCCAAGCTTATACACTACCAACCAATACCTAAAAAACCTTCTACTATGTCTACTTATTCTATTCCAACCATCACTCAACCTTTAACACTGTAATTTCATGAAAACCCTACTTGAAAGCATCACTTTTCAACTCAAAACTTAAGAAACACAACTAGGGTAGCATCTTATCTCCTCCAAAATTCCTTCCCTTCTCTTGGGAACTAAACCAACATAAAACCTATTCCTACAAGAGACATTCCACCAAATTTAAACCAATTTAATTGGGTGGAATGGCTCAGGGACCCATTTTGCACTCTCAAACCCCAATTTTCTGAGTTACAGACCTATTCCAGAAAAATGCTTGTAAAAACTTCAAAATTTGATGAAATTTAGTCACTCCAAAGCAAAAACAACCTTAAGACATGTCCCTATCTAATTTATATCATCTTTAATTCAAACTTATTAGTACGAAGTTGTACAGAGGCTTGAAGAACAAGCTTTACCAGAAAAATACAAGGAAACTATCTTGTTATTGATTCAAAATTTTAATACAATGCTTCCAACCCCTTCCTTGAATTGTGTGAGGCCATTTTTAAACATAAAAACATAAGAAACAACTTAAAAAATTTACTAACCACCTATTGAACTCCAATTGACCATTAGTATTCCAATATTTGCATTTTTTGCAACTTTACATGACAACATTGCAAGATTTTACAAACTTTCACAACTTTTAACAAAATGACTCCCAAACCAACCAAATGGAATTAAAAAACTAGAAAATGGTCTATTATGACCTTATTGGACTCAAAAGACTCAAAATACCATAAATTTAACCAAATGACCTCAATTACAAAATGAACTAATCATGGTGCCCCTACACTACCTTCTTAGATTACTAACCCAACAAATAGCCTAAAGTTCCGTCACCTCAGAGTTAGAATTTATTTTTGGAAAAACTACATAGATCTTATCCACATTATGTTGTAAAAATGGTTGAAGCTTGATCCACATCTTTTTAATTTTTCCTTGTTTTTCTTCTCCTTTCTTTTCGTTATTGGCATTGCATGCTTGTGTATCTTGTTTTGTTGCATACCTTGTGTGTGTCCCTTTCATGCTTATGTTGGTTTGATATAGGATCTTGGATCATGGGGGCTTGGCCACCTCATTTGATCTTTTTCATCCTTTGTCATTTGCATTAGTATGCTTGGACCCATCTTGAATGTCTACTTTAGTGTGATTCTGAATCAAGTTCATCCTCTCACTAAAGCAGGGGCTAAATGTAGCAAAAAAAATGTGTACCCTTGGAAATGGTAAAATTTCACTTAAATTCAAAATAATTAATGATAAATAGGACTTGATATCACCCTCATATAGTTTTGTGATATGTTTTACACATACACATTTGCTTTTGGGCCCTTTTAAAGCTAAATAAACCCAATTTTTCTTTAATTTAGTGTTTTAAAGTGTATTTATTTACATTTTCAAATTAAACATAGGAGTCTTGTAAACTAAATGGACATGATCTAGTGTTGTAATGTGTTGTATACTTTCACATTAGATTTGGGGCCCTTTTTAGCTGAATAGACCCATTTTTGTCTTAATTTAATGTTGTAACCTATATTTAGTTACACTTTCACATTGAATTTCAAGCACCCTTTCTTTTATAACCTTTCTATCATAATTAATAGGCCCCTAAGACCCTACATTGTGCATCCCAAGGCATATTTCAATCAAAATCTTGACAATATCAATAAACAAACTCATTTTCTTAACTCCCCGACATTCTTTCTCTTCAAATAGGTCCTATGGGACCCATATACCACCTTGGATGTATGAGTCCCACCTAGGTGGGACCCATATGCCACATATGGCATATGAGTCCCATTTGGCCTATTTTTTGGGTTTTGAGCAAGAAAAACTAAGTTTTAAGTTCAAATTTCATGTATGTAAACCTCTGGGATCTAATACATAGGATATTAGATGGATTTCCTATATAAATGATCCTTCAAATCATTATTTGACATAAGCCTACATGATATCAAGTCAAGCACTCAAGAGTTAAGCATTCTAAGACTTTAAAAGATCATCAAGAGAGAATTCAAGATCATTTCTAAGACATTCAAGGGAAAAATTATTCATCAATTGTTGTAAAAATTCAAGATCCATCATGATTTCAAGATTATCAAGCATCTTATTGAGCTTGTGTTGTGATGTTTCATTCAAGGTACAATGTCAATCATTGTTCTGCATTGATATCAAGATCTAGATCTACATCCTTCATGGCCATTTCATGTTAAATTGCAGATTTACAAGACATCGTTCAAGGTATTATTTTCCATCAATCGTATTCTTTATTTTATGTTCCATACCTTCATTTCATTATCTTATCATTAAGTTTAATTACCTATAAGGGGTTTGACCAAGGAAAACCCCTAGTCACTAACAATCAACAAGTTTTTCTTCTCTTTACATGTGTGATTGTAGATCTAGGTGTCTTGGAGTTTGAAGGACCTTTGAAGATTAGGTTACAAGCTTGGAGAAAGTTGTTGGAATTGTCCCCTCAATTACAAGGTTGTATTCTTCACTAAAAAGTCACCTACAGTCTCAAAATCAGGGTTTTAGGTTCGAAAATCAATTGGGAAGGACAAAGCAGACACTAAAGACCATATTGAGGCTTTGAAGTTCTAGAAAACCCTAACTAGACTCATATGCTAGTCCTAGTGTATGAGTCCTAGTTTAGGTCATTTTTTAGATTTTGGCAGTTTTAAATACCCTTTTTCAAGAAACCTATTTCTGACTAGAAACCATGATTTGGGAGTTATATGCCCAAACTGGTGTATGAGTCCCAATGTGCCAAAATTTTAGGTTATTTAGTATTTCAAGCCTACATTCAATTTCTCTCAGGTTTCTAGGTGCTCATGTATATTTTTCCAATTTGCTATTTTGATTTATTTGCATTTATAATTCATTTAGTGAAGTTTCTTGCATCATTGAGCTCAATCATTAGATCTTGCATTTCATACATTTTCCAAGCCCTAGCTTGGTGGTGAACCCCTAATTAACCTCTAAACATACCCTAGGATAGTCTCTTAGCAGATCTCTTTCTCCCATTCTCACCATTTGATTAGGATCTCTAGGGAATCCTTGAATGTGGAGTATTGAAAGCTTGTTGCCCTAGGTCCTAAAATCCTTGTGGCAAAAATTTTCTATGTTTTAGGTATCTCACATTCAAAAAAATCCTCTGTGTATGCCTTCAATTCATCATAAGACCATACAAATACATTCCTATAGTTTCTCAAAAAAGTAATAAGAATTTATTTGATCTATCACTTCATTTTCTTTCCCACATAGACTTTCTTTGGAGAATTTTCAATACCCAAATTTATTTTTTCAAGGTCATACTGGTGAGTGGAATTCTACTTAATAGTACTTTTATCAGGTCCATCAAAAAATCTTTCCTAAGGAACTAAAGGAATTTTGTTAGTCTTGAGTTGAATGACATCATTGCCAAATATTGTCTCTTTTCCATCAACCACCTTAACAAATGCTCCAAAATTAATTTCCTAACTTTCCTATTGGTTTATACATTGCAGGAACTTCAATATTTCCTCATCATCATTGAACACTTGCCAATTTTGAATGTTGTCAGGAATATATGGCCTTTTATGTACACCTAAAGCTTTTAGATAACAACAAAAGTTATATCATTAGGCCTTAATGCTATGTTTTCCAATAGATATACCATAACCTTCTTACTCCTTCCTAACCAATTAATGTCAAAAGCATCAAATTGTTTTATTGAGTCCCAAACAACATTCTTGTACTGTTTCAATATCTTATTTTTTGATACAAACTTGGACCTAACTTGGAACAAAATTAATGTTGAGTCACCAATGATTTTCAACTTTTGAATTCAATGCTTTTGGCCAATCTCAATCCCAATTTTGGTTTGTTTTTTAACTACAAACAAGTTTGTCTTCTAATCTACCTATGGAATTGCCAATTCCAATCAAGGGCAGCTTGAAGGACTTGGACCAACTAGCGAGGAATTTAAAATCCTCCTACACTTTGGGCTCTACATGACCTGGGAGGGTGATCCCTTTAGCAATATCAACAAATTAAAACACACATAATAGAATATTGATTAAAAAATAATCTCATTTAATATCTCAACATAATAGGATAATACCACATAGAATTGGTTATTCATTAGTAATATCAACTATTTGGAGCATGAGATAGCTACAAAAACTAGGGATTTAAAATGATTTTGAATTTATAAAATGTTTCTGAGATGCACTAAGCTACAAGATAAATCAGTGCCTAGTTCTACGCCATGGAGTCAAACACATTTAAAGAATTCATCAACAAATGAAATTCAACCAGTGGATTTAAATTGTTAATGCCTTGCATCAACTATTAGTGCCTTACACCAATAATCCCACTCCTATTATTAATGAAACTCTCCTTACCAAATCCAACCTGCACACTTGAAATCACTATTATTTGCTCAAATTATTTAACCATTTCATTGAAATAGACCTATCAACAAATAACACAATCTCATGAAATTTGAGATGACAAACTCAAAGATACTTTGTATTATTGAATTCATATGATTAAACTATACAAGTATGGAGACAATTTGAATATATTCATGAATGTGCACACACTTTCATGATTTATTTGCATAAACTGGCTGTATTTGCTCATGAAATAAAAAAAATTATAGCTTATAGACTCAAGAAATGACTCAGAATTTACAATTCTCTATCTACCCCAACCTCATCCAAAACCCCAAAACCTAGAACCTAATCTCCTGAACCAGAATAATGAGAAGAGAAGAGAAGAAAATAGAAGAAGAGAAGATTCAGAAGAAGCCCTAAAGTTGATTCGGAGATGCCATCTAGAATCATCTTCACCGTTGATCAATACAATGCAAAGCATCTCTCGTCTCTTTGTAACAAAATTTTCCAACAATTTACCTTTGTTGTTAGTTGTTCTTCAATAGAAAAGATGCCCATGTAAACACTCTCCATATTCACTCAACTGTATAAAAATTTTCCTCTCTGCCTGTGAATATTTTGTTTGTATTTGTTGCACTTTATATTTTTCCTTCTAACTTTATGCAAGCAAAATATATTATTTCCATATGTATAGTGAATAAAAAATTCACTTTAACTTGTCTTTGCATTTACATCCAGTAATAAAATATTTGACTACAAAACAAATAAATTCACTTTTCCCATGTGCACTTGACTTTCACTATTAAAATATTTTTCCTTAAGAATGGGGCCTTTTAGAAATCTCAATGGGTAAAATATTTTATCCTTGCCCATCTTGTTTCATATTTAAATACTTAAGAAAATATGTTTTCTTAAAGTATTTATAGTCCTCATTTTACGGGCACACCCACCTTTTACCATTTCAATTTCCATGGCTTTTGAAAAATTCATCAGGTTTCTTAAAACAAGTCCACACCCGTGTTGGGCCCACCTTGTGTATTTTCCAATAAACATTTAATTTTAAATATTTACTTCCTTCAAATAATACATGAAAGACCCCTTAAATAATACACCGAGCAAAACTTTATCGGCTCACCACATTTAATATTTCTCCATTCTTTAAATCTAAAACAATTTACCTGACTCATTGGAAAATAAAATAAATTTAAGCCATTTAAAAATTAAAGGCCTTTTTCAATTCTTCATGGGAGCACTCAACTCTACAGGGCCCACACTTTCCACATGGCCTCATCCTGCCATCTCGTGAGAACTAACCTGTGAGCAAGTTTTTATTGCAATATAGCGGGGTGAGGTTGAGATTTCATCTCACATTTATTTTGATTTTGAAATTATATTCCTTCAAACTATTCCCATGCATTAAATTTTTTATGGGGCCACACCATTTACTTACCTTTTATGCAAAACCATGGAGCGATTAAATATTTTCCCTTTTAGTTCATTGGGCTCTATTTAAAGTTTTATCTACTTCAAACTCTAGCTAGGTCCATTGTGCCATGCGGAAAAATCTTGCTATTTCATGATAATTAAATATTTAGCACCTTCTAGTTGTGAACTAGCGGGCAAGGGCTATGATCGTGCTGTATTGTGTCCTTTTCTCTCTACCGTTAGATTAACTTTGGCCTATTTGCTTGCCTAATCGATTGTCATTCTGAATGAGCTATGCAACTCCCCTCTTTAACCATGGCAGAATGTTTCCTATGAAGATCATTCTGTAGAGGCTAGATGCGGCCTTTTAATGTTCACTGTGTAGTGCATGGGCTTCCTTGTTGCATTTGCAACACAATGCAGGAAACATTTGATAAAGTTCCTCCATCAATTGTTTGATTTTTGCTAGATGCTTGGGCCTTCTATAACATATTTATCATGTCTTCACTGCTAGTGATGGTGTTGGAAACAAGGGTCTCCTTAATTGAGGGCTTTCAACATTTTGTATGCCCATTTTAAATGCCTCCTCCTCTGGCAGTGTTGGAAAATAGGATTTTGTTTTATAGATCCATTTTGTGGCTAATTTTCTGACAAATGAGGCTATTGAGGTATGGCCTTACAACCACTAAATGCATTTGTTTTATAATTTTTGAAGCCCTCTTCAATAATTTCGCTCGCTCATTTTCTTTTGATGGGTATCCAAACCCTGTTCCGTAGCTGCGTTGAAAGTTTCACAAGCATTTTCAACACATGTTTTATGTGTGCCATTCTGTTTGAGTCCTCCATTCATTATGCCCAACTCCAGTTACATTTTCCAGTGGCATTTGTTTTGAAAGTTCATGTTCCAATAGATTTTCAACAGATATATTTTGAGCCAAGATTATATGTATCTGCTTTTAGTTTAGAAGATCTTTCAAATAAGTTCATTTGTGGGAACTTTCCTCATTCATAGCATGCTAGATCTCCTCTTAATTGGCATGGCTAATATTCCATCATCTACAATAGATATATCTTTATGCCTTTAGCATGGGCTTCTCCCATTCAATGCACTGGCCTTTCATCAAATTCATTTTCCTAAAGTCTTTGAAGAATTTTCAATGAATCCATATTGTGTACATTGTGCAACAACTAGGCATGGGATTCATCATTTTAAAGCTTATAAATTCTATCTTTGTTGGTGCCATCAGCAATCCTTCACATTTTTAGTTGTGCTTAATTTTCCTTTATACTATTGCTTCAATGAGTTGGCATTATAATCTTAGAGATTAGTGAGTCCTCACTCTATGTGACTATCAACTCTTACAAAACATGTTGTAGCCCCATGATTATCACTACTAATTTGTATTTATCCTAAATGGTCTTAATCAGATGAAGAATCAATAGATATCACCCCAACCTCGAGTCAAGGCTGCAACAATACATTGTCTGATTGATATACCTTTAAGTATCATTCAGTTGTTCAAACAATTTAGCAATATCAAAAGTGTTGTAACTTAATCCCATGCACTCAAGTGCAACCATCTTCAATAGATATATAAAAAAATCTAGTGATGATGATGAGTGACAACCAACTGATGGAGTAGTGCTCTGAAATTCATACCTTCCATAACTAAAGTGTCCCCTAGCAAGAGCTTCTCGGGTCCCCATGTGGGCTCGACTAATTTTTTTTTGTTTTCAAACAAATTATGCTTCAAATTAATCAATCACAACTTCTCGAATGTATCTAGAGTGAAAACGTGAAATGGGTTTCCATTAGAATTTGCTTTCTAGCACTTTGGAGAATAGTGCAAACTAACCAAGTAGGCTTCAGAATCGGCCTTGAAAACTAGGCAAACGACCTCGTGAAGTTATAAAAACTTGTAGACATGTAGCCATTGCTCTAGAGATTTGAAGCAATAGATAGTTCAGAAAAATGAATCCCGAGGTGAAATATATTCGACCTCAAAGTAGCTAAGTTGAACTTTTTTGAAATTGCAACCTTTCTGAACCAATTAAAACTGACCCAATCGCCAATTTGCAAAAATAGCAAATCAACTCCTGGAGAGTTGCCACTAGACACAGTAGATCATTTAGGTACATTGAGCACATGTGCAAGAAGGATTGACTTGAGCAATTACTGATCAAAAGCTATGAAGTGTCAAAGTTGACCACCTTGAAATGTTGTTAGAAATGCAAATGCAAAACTGGAGAAATTGCATTTTATTTTGACCTACTAAAAATAGCAAATCAAATCATGAAGGTCTAAAAAATGACGTGTGAAGTTGTTTAGGCATGGGGATCTGAGAAAGAAAATTACTGTGACATGACAATCATCTGGTTACAAAATGCAAGCTCAAATGGAAGCTACTTTGCAAAACTAAAAATTTGTAAACAACATAAATGTGACAAAACCCTCCAGCTTCACTTTTTGAAACCCTGAAAAAACTTATCATAGGAAGCTGAAAATTGACATGCACATTCACATTTAGCACATGAGTGTGTCCCCAAATGGATTTTTCTTATAAATCAACAAGCTTCAAGTTATGACCTCTCAAAGTAAGCCATTCAAGCAGATTAATTAGGTGCACTTCTGAAAGTGCCGAGGAAATTTTTTTGATATGGGCATCTCAAATTTGAAAAAATTGAGAGTTCCAATAGTGGCTCTGACTAGGGATGTATGCCCTGTGTGGGCATAGCAAGATTCCAGATCTTTGGGGAGTAGACCAAATGCTGAGTCAATCAGGTGTCCTTAAACTGCTCCTTTATTCATTCTTCTTTTTTAACTTCATTTGTTGACACCAGGCCACCAAATGAAAAAGGGGAGTCAGCATTACCTCTTTCAAACACAATTATATAAAAAGAGTTGATCTCCCTCAACTCATGCTTTCCTCTGTCAAACCATAACAATATGAGTGACTACACCCTTGCAAACATAAGTATCAGGCTACCTTCATGCAAGTGGAAACTTTCTCTCCATTCGACTTTCTCATCAATTGGAAACCAAATCAAATAGGCCACCTCACTACCATTCTCATCATTCTCTAATTCTGAATCAAGTGGCAACATTTTAAAATGGGGATCAAGACCATATGAAAGCATAGTCTGATCACAACCATCTTCCTGATTGAACAAGTTGGTACCTCTCAACAGGCCATCATACACCACACTATCAACATGTTCATAATCATTATGCATTTGAAATTTAGACATACTTTTAGAATGTTGATTTTCATGTGGCAACAACTAATTACGTTCATCATGTAAATCACTCTCAAGCTGAAAAAAACGTGTTTCAATGTTCTACACATTGCCACATTCAATGAAAACTTCTTCTAGTTGACAAAAATAACACTCACAATCTACTACATGGCTGGAACTATTATGCTCAATCTGATCATTAGTTTTCACATCAAAATTTATACCATCACAAGAACTTGCTAGAAGATCTAGCTCATCATGTAAACTATCTTCAAGTGTATTAAAAAAGATACACTCATGCAGTAGCACACTTTGTACTTGCTCTTCATCATTCTGGTATTGAGAGTCATCAGATATTTCTAACTCATCATCTATTGTCAAAGTGTCATCCTCTGAACATAAGGTATCATCATCTTCAGTATCATAATCCTACTCAGAAATGAGTGATTCTAGTTCAGAAGCACAATCTAATTTCTCATTGAAATCAACATCTACATTCACATGAAAAGACTCATGCGTAGGCTCATTCAAGTCATCAAACAAAGGCTTCTCCAAATCTGTATTTTGATTCTCAATACTTAGCTCATTAGATATGCAAACCTTATGCTCATTTGTTGCTTCAAACTCATTAAAACAGATCTTTGAGTTTGCAACAACATGCTCACTTTCATAATCATCATGCATTGCATCATTGCAATCATATAGCTGCTTGTCTTCATCCTCATAATTATCATCATGATCATCTAGTTCATAATTTGAAGGAGAATCAAATTCACTTGTAGCATCATGCCTTACACCATGAAGATCATCATCATTGTCAAAGATAAAAGATGCATATTCAGTGGTCAATAAATCTAAGATTTGTTCACAACTTAATAGATAATTGTTCTGATATATTACTTCAACTACTTCCTCTTCCTGATCTTCACTTGAATTGGATACATTATCAAATAGAAAATCAGGGTATGCCAAAACATCATCATCATCAAAGTTTGAAAACTCAATGGGATGATCATAAATAGGGTCTCCCCAATCATAAGAGATTGAATTGTTAACAACATTGCCAGAAACATGGTCACAATCTGTCATAGAGAATAGACCATCCACTTGTCCATCCTTACTCACCATTGGGCTATCATAACAACAATCCACATCTCTTTGTATTTCAACATTGGACTGGATGTCCCCATTGAGTTTTTCATTTACATCATCTTGAGGGTAGACATAAACATCTTCTCTATCAAACTGAAAACCATCAATTGTTTCCTTATTGCAACTTCTTGTAGTTGATATTTCAAACTAAAATTCATCACATACTCTATCACTTGTAGCTGGTAAATTGATGTTCTCAAGAGAATTCCCTAAGTTAGAAAATTCAAATGTCTCATCATGGAGATTTATACCAAAGCTACATTCAACCCTTGTAGGATTGGCATGGTCAACTGTATTACAACATTGCTGATTGCATTTCTCTTCTTCAAAGAGTAAGTCCAACTAATATCCTTCATCATGATCTTGGCTCAGAAGACTCAGCTGCTGATTCTTAGTTTGGTATACTTCCTCTGTAAGTTTTTCATTAACAACTTTCTCATCATCTGATGATGCATCCTTTTCATCTGCTACCTTCTCAACTATGCATTTGTTTGAATACCTTTGATCGTTCACATTCACAGAGTTGCTGATTTCATTAGCATGTTTACTGACAATTGAAGACAACAAGCTTTCCATATATTCATTCCTCTACTTCTCCAAAATGTCTAGGACTATGTAAGCCATCTGCATACTCAATATTTCAAACTCTTTTAACAATGCACTAGATCCTTCTTCATAAGCTTCAAAATACATATGAATACAATATGATGTGCTAGGTCTAAAATTGTCTAGGATTAGTGACAAGGAAACAACAAATATATGACTAAAATAAACACTTGAATCTTCATCTTGTTTCTTGATCCGCTTTAACCTTATGACAAGTTCATAAGGATCTCTCACAAACTCTTTTCTATAAGCATTCACCAATTTATCTCAGCAAGGAAATTAATTACTTTACTCTAACACCCCCCCTTAAGATGAGCTACAGTGTAGCTACAAACAATGCATAAGAAAGAAAAGGAACTACAATGCAACTGTGGGTCCCAGCAAAATGGCCTGATCAGGTACCCGAATACAACAAAATCTCTATAAAGCAGAGTAAAGGAGAAAACCCAGAGGGAAAAAACACATTGTCAGAGCAAAAACCCTTTGGTTTGTTCTCTTTCTTTCGCTGTGATAAGTTTCTTGCATGCAGGTGTTCTCTGGGTTCTGTGGATTTGTATTTCTCAAATCCTACAATGACTTCTTAGGGAACCTTAAATACCAATCCCTAGCTCATGCTTCAAGAGATCTAACAAAGAATCTCATCCACATATCCTGATATTCAAATGATTGTTTCTCCATGAAGTTGGAAATTTTTTTGGCATGTGAATTTCCTTCACAAACATTATATCCATCAAATCTAGGCATCTTCTTGTAGACTTGAGCTGGCATACATTAAAATTTGTAATCAACCCAAGAAAAATCTAACTGAGCATACAATGGATCAAAGGAATTCACAAATGGTGCAACAATTTGGCAAGTAGATACAATATGATTGTCTCTTAACCAGGCTTGTTGAAACATCAGGTGTCTTTCATCCATTTCCCCAAGTCCTATTTCAAACATTGCTTTCCATTCAGGCATTATCTTATACTTATGCACTCTTGTGTTCTTACATTTTGGGGTCTCAAATGAATGAAGATTATTAGACTTCTGACACTTCTTAATAAGTTGTCTCAAAGTGTCTACAAGAATGGCTATCTTATGATCCATAGATATTACAATTCAAGGCTCTCTAATTATTGCATAATTACAATCATGACCATATGAAGGATTACAATGACAATTAATGAAATAATGACAAGCTAGACTTGAAATGTATGACAACACAAATGGATGGAAATCCTTAAGATGTACAAATACATTCAAACCATCCAAATTAGCAAAGATTTGAGCACTAGACAAAATTCTTTCAATGGAACTGCAACTACATTCAACAGATCTAGCAAATGGAAGCGTGCAAATTTAAATTAACTATTATTTCCCTCTAGTAGTGCTAAATCACTAAATAGGGAACCAAAATTTCTTTCTAAGAAGTTCAAATATGTGAATAATATTTGGAAACATTGCCACTATTGCAATTTTTCTAGAAATATTGTAGATCTAGAATTGTATTCTTTAAATATTCAACAGGTTCTTCTCATAGAGCCACCAGCTCTCTTCAAAGAGGAATGGACTTCAAACAATAGGAAGTTCTTTCACATGAAAATTTTTTTTTAGTACCTTTCACCAGCAGAGCACCACAGATCTTGAAATTAGTTAGGTTCACTACAACAATTATCTCTCCAGGCTTGAGATCCTTCAAGATTTGAACTAAATTCAAAATGGAAAACAATAATATGACTCTGTAACTAAGTAGTCTACACTTGGAGATTCAAAGTTATCACCAGCAGAGTCACCATTTTGTTGGTTTTTTTTTTACTGCAACAAAGTTTGTCTTCTAATCTACCTATGGAATTGCCAATTCCAATCAAGGGAAGCTCGAAGGACCTAGACCAACTGATGAGGACTTTAAAATCCTCCTACACTTTGGGCTATGTAGGACCCACGAGGGTGATCCCTTTACAAATATCAACAAATTAAAACACATACATAACCTAATATTGCTTAATAGATAACCTCATTTAATAGCTCAACATAATAGGATAATACCAAATAGAATTGACTTTTCATTAGTAATATCAATTATTTGGAGCATGAGATAACTTAAACACCTAGGGATTTAAAATGATTTTGAATTTATAAAATGTTTCTGAGATGCACTAAGCTACACAATAAATCAATGCCTGATTTTGGGCCATGGAGTCAAACACATTTAAATAATTCATCAACAAATGACATTCAACCAGTGGATTTAAATTGTTAATGCCTTGCATCAACTGTTAGTGCCTTACACCAACAATCCCAATCCTATTATTAATCAAACTCTCCTTACCAAATCCAACTTGCACACTTGAAATCACTGTTATTTGCTCAAAGTATTTAACCATTTCCTTGAAATAGACCCATAAACAAATAACACAATCTCATGAAATTTGAGATGAAAAACTCAAAGATGCTTTGTATTATTGAATTCATATGATTAAACTGTACAAGTATGGAGACAATTTGAATATATTCATGAATGTGCACACACTTTCATGATTTATTTGTGTAAACTGATTGTATTTTCTCATGAAATAAAAATATTATAGCTTACAAACTCAAGAAATGACTCAGAATTTATAATTCTCTATCTACCTCAACCTCATAGAAAACCCCAAAACCTAGAACTTAATCTCCTCAACCAGAATAATGGGAAGAGAAGAGAAGAAAATAGAAGAAGAGAAGATTCAAAAGAAGCCCTAAAGCTGATCCGGAGATGCCATCTAGAATCCTCTTCACCATTGATCAATAGAATGTAAAACATCTCTCCTCTCTCTATAACAAACTTTTCCTACAATCTTCTTTTGTTGTTAGTTGTTCTTTAATAGAAAAGATGCCCATGTAAACACTCTCCATATTCACTCAACTATATAAAAATTTTCCTCTTCTCGTGAAAATTTTGTTTGTATTTGGTGTACTTTATATTTTTCCTTCTAACTTTATGCAAACAAAATATATTATTTCCATATGTATAGTGAATAAAAAATTCACTTTTACTTGTCTTTCTATTTACATCCAACAATAAAATATTTGATTGCACAACAAATAAATTCACTTTGCCCGTGTGCACTTGACTTTCACTGTTAAAATAATTTTCCTTAAGAATGGGGCCTTTTAAAAATCTCTATGGGTAAAATATTTTATCCCTACCCAATTTGTTTCATATTTAAATACTTAAGAAAATATGCTTTCTTAAAGTATTTATAGTCCTCATTTTATTGGCACACCCACCTTTTACCATTTCAATTTCCATGGCTTTTGAAAAACTCATTAGGCTTCTTAAAACAAGTCCACACCTGTGTTGGGCCCACCTTGCGTATTTTCCCATAAACATTTAATTTTAAATATTTACTTCCTTCAAATAATACATGAAATCCCCCTTAAATAATACACCAAGCAAAACTTTATTGACTCACCACATTTAAGATTTCCCCATTCTTTAAATCTAAAACAATATACCTAATTCATCGGAAAATAAAATAACTTAATGCCATTTAAAAATTAAAGGCCTCTTTCACTTATTCACGGGAGCACTCAACTCTACTAGGCCCACACTTGCCACATGGCCTCATCCTCCCGTCTCGCGAGAATTAACCCGTGAGCAAGCTTTTATTGCAATATAGCGGGGTGAGGTTGAGATTTCATCTCACATTTATTTTGATTTTGAAATTATATTCCTTCAAACTATGCCCATCCATTAAATTTTTGATGGGGCCACACCATTTACTTACCTTTTATGAAAAACCATGAAGTGATTAAATATTTTCCCTTTTAGTTCATCGAGCTCCATTTTAAATTTTATTTGCTTCAAACTCCAACCGGGTCCACTTTGCCATGTGGTAAAATCTTGCTATTTCGTGATAATTAAATAGTGAGCACCTTCTAATTGTGAAATAGCGAGCAAGGGCTATGATCGTGTTGCATTGTTTCCTTTGTTCTCCATCGTCATATTAACTTCAGCATATTTGCTTGCCCTAATCCATTGTCATTCTAAATGAGCTTTGCGACTCCCCTCTTTAACCATGGTGGCAAGTTTCCTATGAAGATCATTCTATAGAGGTTGGGCATAGCCTTTTAATGTTCACTGTGTAGTGCATGGGCTTCCTTGTTGCATTAGCAACATAATGTAGGAAACATCTGATAAAGTTCCTCCATCTTTTGTTTGATTTTTGCTAGATTTATGGACCTTTTATAACATATTTATCATGTTTTCACTATTGGTGATGGCATTGGAAATAAGGGTCTCCTTAATTGAGGGCTTTCAACATTTTGTATGCCCATTTTAAATGCCTCCTCCTCTAGCAGTGCTGGAAAATAGGATTTTGTTTTATAGATCCATTTTTTGGCTAACATTCTGACACATGAGGCTATTGAGGTACAACCTTACAGCCACTAAATGCATTTGTTTTAAAAATTTTGAAGCCCTCTTCAACAATTTCTCTCCCTCATTTACTTTTGATGGGTATCCAAACCCTATTCCATGGCTATGTTGAAAGTTTCACAAGCATTTTCAACACCTATTTTATGTGTGCCATTTTGTTTGAGTCCTCTAGTCATGGTGCCCAGCTCTAGTTGCATTTTCCTGTGGTATTTTTTTTGAAAGATCCTATTCCAACATATTTTCAATAGATATATTTTGAGCTAGCATTATATGTATCTACTTTTAGTTTATAATAACTTTCAAATAAGTTCATTTGTGGGAACTTTCCTCACTCATAGCATGTTAGATCTCCTCTTAGCTGGCATGGCTACTATAACATCATTTATAACAGATATATCTTTCTACCTTTGTCACAGGCTTCTCCCATTCAATGTGCTGGCCTTTTCATCAAATTCATTTTCCTAAAATATTTGAAGAATTTTCAATGAATCCATATTGTGTACATTGTGCAACAGCTAGGCGTGGGGTTCATCATTTGAAAGCTTATAAATTATGTCTTTGTTGGTGCCATCAGCAATCCTTCACACTTGTAGTTGTACTTAATTTTCCTTTATACTGCTACTTCAATGAGTTGGCATTATAATCTCAAAGATTAGTGAGTCCTCACTCTATGTGACTATCAACTCTTTACAAAACATGTTGTAGCCCCATGATTATCACTACTAATTTTTATTCATCCTAAATGGTCTCAATCAGATGGAGAATCAATAGATCTCACCCCAACCTTGAGTCAAGGCAGCAACAATACAGTGTCTGATTGATATACCTTTAAGTATCATTCAGTTGTTAAAACAATTTAGCAATATCAATAGTGTTGTAACTTAATCCTATGCACTCAAGTGCAACCATCTTCAATAGATAAATAAAAAAATCTACTGATGATGATGAGTGACAAACAACTGATGGAGTAGTGCTCTAAAATTCATACCTTCCATAACTAAAGTGTCCCCTAGCAAGAGCTTACAGGGTCCCCATGTGGGCCTGACTAATTTTTTTTTGTTTTCAAACAAATTATTCTTCAAATTAATCAAACACAACTTCTAGAATGTATCCCAAGTGAAAACATGAAATGGGTTTCCATCAGAATTTGCTTTCTAGCACTTTGGAGAATAGTGCAAACTGACCAAGTAGGCTCCAGAATTGGCCTTGAAAACTAGGCAAATGACCTCGTGAAGTTATAAAAACTTGTAGACATGTAGAAATTGCTCTAGATATTTGAATACAATAGACAGTTTAGAGAAATGAATCCCGAGGTGGAAGATATTCAACCTCAAAGTAGCCCAGTTGAACTTTTATGAAACTGCAGCCTTTCTGAACAAATTAAAACTGACCCAATCTCCAATTTGCAAAAATAGCAAATTGACTCATAGTGATCTTCCACTCAATACAGTAGATCATTTAGGTACACTGAGCATGTGTGCAAGAAGGATTGACTTGAGTAATTACTGATCAAAAGATATGAAGTGTCAAAGTTGACCACCCTGAAATGCTGTCAGAAATGCAAATGCAAAATTGGAGAAATTGCATTTGGTTTTGACTTGCTAAAAATAGCAAATCAAATCATGAAGCTATAAAAACTAACATGTGAGGTCCTTTAGGCATGGAGATCTAAGAGCAACAATCTTTCTGACATGACAATCATTTGGTTGCAAAACGGAAGCTACTTTGCAAAACTGAACATTTGGAAATAAAAATGTGACAAAACCTTCCAACTTCACTTTTTGAAACCCTTACAAAAATTATTGTAGGAAGTTGAAAATTGACATGCAAATTCACATATGACACATGAGTGTGTCTACAAATGGATTTTTCTTAGAAATCAACAGGCTTCAAGTTATGACCTCTTGTAAAGAAAGCTAGATGCAGAAACAACTCTCCTAACATCAAAACCTCAAGGAAGAATGCAGATACTCTTTAAAATTCACAATTACAGTCCAATTAAGATGCACTTGAAATAGATAATAGAAATAGAGTATTTGAAAAACACATATGAACACCAGATTTACATGGGAAAACCCTTACGAGAGAAAAACCCACCACACCAAGAGAAATCACTTTGTATTACAGTAATGGAGATTACATACAAATATCATACTTATCTTTCTAATGTCATATTACAAAAACTTTCACAATGATCAATCTTGTTACAGAGCATTCACATTACAGCCTTCATAGAATAGAATTCATCCACTGATACAATTCAAACTGATACTACAACTATTGATCAAACAAACCGAACCTCTGCAGAATTACCGAATGTATTCATGTCATTCTTGGTTGTCGAGCTTCCTCACAAAATTTCCACAAAGGTCCAACTACTATTAGTTCCCATTCGGCTTCTCCTATTGGTCGAATACCAACCACATAGATGGTCATTGCTTGGTCAAAAGAATTCAAACTTTTTTGGCATCTCGTTGAGACACTAACAGCGTCTCCACAATGCCACAAAGTCTTCATATCGATGTCGGCAAGAGTTGTTTCCATCAGCAAGAGGTTCCCCCGAGCTTACATTTTTTATCAACTTCAGTTTTCCTTTTGGCAAGACTATCACTCTTGCCAAGACATCCCAACAAGCCTTCTTGTGTTACACCGAGTTCATGAGACTATCGCTAAGACTTCCTTATGTCACCAAGACCTCATACCGATGTTCACCACATGTATCACTATCGCCAAGACTCATTGATTTTAGTGAGATGTCATACCAAAGCTTCATATGTCAAATAGACATTAGTGTTCTTATTAGCTAGACAATTGAATTTCACCGAGACATCATATCAAGTTCTTAAGGTTTATACCGAAACATTCAACCTTCAGCAAAAAACACCACTTTTGCTAGGAGATCATACCAAGGTTCATTCTGTTACACCAAAGCATCCAACAGTCGATGTGACTTTTTTCTATTGTTGAGACATTCCACCGAAGGTTCAAAGTTACTACGAAGTAATCAATAGTCGGCAAGACTCTACCGCTATCACTGAGACATTACTCCGAAAACTTTAAGTCATATCGAGCACCAAGCAACAGTTGGCAAGACAAATTTTTATCACTAAGACTTCTTTTTGAGACCTTTGGGTTACCCTGAGTGAATATTGTCGGTAAGACATTCCTATCGATGAGAGCTCATAGCAAACCACTAAGACTCTTGCCGATATAAAATATGAATGGCCTATCAGCCAAAGATCTCCATGCGGTAAGAGGTCACACTGAACACATGTCACACTGAAGATTCCAATGTGTAACCGTTTGACAAGACTTCTGCAAGGTCACAACAACCTGTACAAAACACAATGTTTCAAAGCTACTAGTCAGCTAGACATAGATAATCTCACACTGAATTGCCTCCAATAGAGGTTACAGCCTATGATGATTGAGGCATATATTTCCAACAATCTCCCACTTGATGAAGATCACAAAGGCACCTCCATAGCACAACATAACTTACTGAAAAGCATGGGTACTAAGGCCCATTGAATTGGTACACCACCTGAACTTGTCTATGCTCATTGGCTTTGTCAATGCATCTGCAACATTCTCCAGAGTATCAACCTTTTCCAAACTGACCTTTCCATCCTCTACCATATCTTGTACAAAGTGGTATTATACATCTATATGTTTTGTTCTGGCATGGAAAGTAGGATTCTTTGCCAAACAAATTGCACTCTGACTATCACAAAAAATAGTTATTTGGCTTGCATCAAAACCAATGTTAGAACGCAAATGTTTTAACCAAACTGCTTCTTTACAAGCATGAGTAGCTGCCATGTATTCACCCTCTATAGTGGACAAAGCAACTATAGCTTGCCACTTACTCATCCAATTCACTGCATCACTATTCAACATGAAAGGATATCCACTGGTGGATCTCTTGTTGTCAATGTCCCCTGCCCAATCAGAATCTACATATCCACGAATGCTGAGAGTCCTCTGTGATTCAACCAAGTTCCCATGGTAACAAAAAACAAAATCTGAAGTCCCCTTCAAATATCTAAACACTCTCTTCACTGCATCCTAATGTGTTCTTCTTGGGTTAGCCATAAACTTACTAAGAATTCCCACTGCTTGGGCAATGCCTGGCCTTGTACAGACCATTGCATACATGAGACTGCCAACCGCACTAGCATAGGGTACACTGGTCATGTCCTCCATCTCAGTAGGATATTTTGGATAGTCTTCAACAAATAGCTTCATTCCCTGCAAGACTAGAACAACTAGTTGATTGTAATCATTCATGCAAAATCTCTCTAGAATAGTCCTGATATACTTACTCTGACTGAGCCAAAATTTTCTACAATTTCTGTCCCTAGTTATCTCCATCCCCAAAATATACCTTGCTGCACCAATATTTTTAATTTTGAACTTAGTAGACAACTGAGTCTTAAGATCATAAATCATTATCTTACTATTGCCTATGAACAACATATCATCAACATAGAGAGCAATAATAAGGACTTGATCACTTTCAACTTTATAATAGACACAATGATCAGATTTTGATCTCTGGTGCAGGAGCACCCAAGGCTTTCAAAGAGTTGTTCAAGAACCAGGAGAGTGTAGGGGTTAGGAGGGCCTTCCAAAAAAATCAAAACATCAATTATGATGTATTGAACCCTATAATGGCATTTGAGATGAATAAGTGTAATGAGGTTGTTAAAAGTTTCAAAGTTCCTGATAAAGAATTTGGATTAAAAATGCAATGTAAGGGAAAATTAGGTTCTAGGGGTTTTGATTAATGATATTATGCTAAATAGGTCAAATAAACTTGGATAGTGAATATCCAATAGTTTTTAGGTGGTGATTGTTAATAAATTTAGATTTTGTAATTTCAAATTTTCAAATTTCAGTTTGGGTGGGAAAGTGAGATTAAGAGTTTAATTAACCTTAATGTAATGGAAACTGACTTGAATTGGTTGGAGCAGTTTGGGGATCTATCTATAACCCCAGGAGAGTCACTTGTATGGAGGTTGATGAAGTTTTGAAGGAATTGTACGGACTGTCCTCAAGGAAAAGCAGTAAAATATAGTTTTTTGGCATTCTTTGTGTTCTTTTTGATAGTTTATTGAATTCCTATTGAAGTTTCATTCATGGAGATGATTGAGAATTGGTATTTTCATGTTTTCTAACCTTTGAATGCTCTGAAAGTTAATAAGAATCAATTATTTTACGTTTTCTTGCTGACTTTGTACAGAAAAAGATAGATTTGCACTGTTTTGAGGGCTTTAAAATGAAAGAATGATCCATTTCAAGGAGTGTATGAATGGAACTCTATGAAATGGATCAAACCTAACTTGTACCAATAGAAACTAACAAATAAATATGCAGGAAAGGTGGAAAATTGAGTGTGCACAATGAATTAGCATGAAAAAAGGCTTGAAGGTTGACCCTAGGGTATAGCAGTGGACAAACTACCTTAACAAGAGGTATACTTTTGAGTTGAAGTAGTTGAGCCATGATGAATTAATGGTGAAAAGTTAAATTTTGAGTCTTGGAAGTGTTTGGAAACCCTAGAATCAAAAAGCCCTAGTTTTAAGCTAAATTAGGGAGGGTTTTGTAGTTGGGTATGTTGAGAGTATCCTAGAAGATTAAAAGTGTGAAAATATTTGGTTTGGGAGTGTTTTGGAAGAATGTTGAGAGTTTCAAAGTCAGGAGACAAATTTGAAGAGGGGTTTGTTTGTAAAATAGGGCTAAGTAGGCCTAATTTTAAGGAAATAGCCAGGTTAGAAGCAAGATAGTCTGAAACAAGTGGTGCAAGTGAGTTGATATGTTTTTAGCCATCACAAAACACACTTGATACAATCATTAAGTTGGAGGTTAAATTGCAAAGTTTGAGAGAAGAGACAAGATTCCATCGCCAAAGGCCTAATAGGGCTAGAAAGCTATTTGAGCAGCAAAAGAGAGTTTTGCACAAAACTGAGAGTTAGGGCTTGAAACCCATTTGAGTTAGATTTGGTTAAGTCCTTTGAGATCAATTAAGTGATTTGGAACCACATGGAAGCAATTAAGTCTTGAGTGCAAGGCTGAGGCCTTTTCTCTAGGTTGGTGCCTATTTGAGAGATTGAAAAGCAAATCATTGTTATCCTATAACTTAGTGTATCTTTTAAGATCCCTGACCCTCTGCATCAATCGAGTCACAAATCCCAAAGACAATACAAAAGTATCAAATTTTTGGTACCACATTCTAGGTGATTGCTTTAACCCATATATAGACTTATTTAATTTGCAAACTAGTTTCTCTTTACCTTTTTCAACAAAATTCTCAAGCTAGGACATATAGATTTCTTCTTCAAGATCACCATGAATAAATTTTGTCTTCACATCCATTTGTTCGACCTCTAAGTTGTACGCTGTTGCAAGTGATAAAAAAAAATTGATAGACATCAACTTAGCTACAGGAGAAAAAAATTTCCCCATAATCAATTCCCTCTACATAGGAATAACCCTTTGCAACCAATCTCACCTTATACTTTTCCACACTGCCATCCAGACCAATCTTCTTTTTAAATACCCATTTGCAGCCCACAACTTTTTTGCCTTTAGGCAATGGCACCAAACTCTAGGTTTCATTCTTTTCTAATGATGGCATTTCTTCATTCATGGCTTCCAACCAAGAGTCTGAATCATACATTTTAAATGCATCTTTTACAGTCCTAGGCTCATCAGTGCTAGAAATTAAAGCATAGGAACAAGTAGAATCTATCAAAGGGAACCCATACCTATCAGGTTGTTTTCTTTCATGGGTTGACCTCCTCACTTGCTTAGGTTGAGGTTCTTCTTCTTCTTCAGAACTTTCAGAACTGCTTGAGCTCTCCTCAATTCTAGGTACATTTTGAATTTTCAATTCCTCTTTATCTGGAGTAGGAGGAATCCCAACTACATCGTTATTGTTTTTTGACTTTGTCTCTGATTACAGATCCAAGGTAGAAGGCTTCAGCTCATGAAAGATTACACTTCTACTATATACAACCTTCTCCGTATTAGGATTCCAAAGCTTGTATCCTTTTATGCCAACACTATAGCCAAAGAAAGAACATTTGACAACCTTGTTCTCCAACTTAGATCTTTTCTCATATGACACATAAGCGTATGCCTCATAGCCAAAAACATGAATATGTCTTAAGGAGGGATTCTTACCAGACCACGCTTCCAAATATGTCTTCTCAACAAGAGTAGAATTTGGAGAATGATTAATTAGGTAACATGCAGTAGATACAAACTCAGCCCAGAACTTCTCCAAACCAACAATACTGAGCATACTTTGTGCTCTCTCCATCACTATCCTATTGAACCTTTCTATAACTCCATTCTACTGTGGAGTATAAGGTGTAGTCTTATGTCTTTTAATCCCATGGTCTGTGCAATACCTTTCGAATTCATCAAAACAAAATTCACCACCATTATCAGTCCTTAAGCATTTAATTTTTCTTCTAGTCTAATTTTCTACAAGGTTCTTAAATTCCTTAAACCAACTGAATACTTCTGATTTACTCTTCAAAAAATAAAAAAATGTTCTTCTCGAATAATCATCAATGAATGATACCTAGTATCTTGATTTAGACAAAGAAGGAACATTCACTGGACCAAACACATCCAAATGAATATAATCTAGCAAACCAGAAGATTTATGAGGACTGGAATAAAAAGAAACACGGTGCTATTTTCCATATATACAATGCTCACATAATTCAAATTCGAGATTACAATCTTCAAGCCCCTCAACCAGGTTTTTATTCTTCAAGGTTTTAAAACCTTTTTTTTCCTATGTGGCCTAGCCTATGATACCAGAGCATAGTCTTCTCTACTGGAAGTTTTACTTCCATAGAGTTTACATAATTAGGGTCATTTCCCTCTTTTTCTCCATGAGTATCTTTTTGTGAATTTACAGATACATTGTTGCATTGTATACACATGTGCATCCAGCTTGTATAGGGTACCAATTCAAGCACCTCTAGCTAGCACCATAGAGACTCTAGTCATCTTGCAGCCATTTCTAGAGAATGTGACTTGCACTCCAATATCATTCAGCATACTTACAGAAAGTAAGTTTTGAGCCAAACCTGGTATATGCATTACATTATTGATTCCTTTCACTTTGCCATCAGGGAATTGGATTCTGACTCTTCCATGACCAACAATTTCCAAAGTTGAATCACTTTCCAAGTACACCTTTCCACCATCATATTCTCCATACTTCATGAACCATTCTCTATGAGATGTCATGTGGAAAGATGCTCTAGAATCAATTAGCCAAACATCATCTAATGCTTGTGTAGCCAAGGCTACAATGAAGGCGTCTCCATCACTGTGAGAAGAATCATTGTTGGAAGAATACTTCTTCTTCTTCTTCTTCTCCTCTTTACAATCCTTTCAGACAAGACCAAGTTTCCCATAGTTCTAGCACTTCACCTTGGACTTCTTTCTAGGAGACTTTGATCTCCCATCTGATTTCAATTTAGATTTCTTGTCCTTCTTCTTACCTTTCTCTTTTGACCTTCCTCTAATAGCAAGGGCCTCCTTCGCCATCTCAAAAGATTTCCTTCTCATCTCTTCTGACAAGAAAGATACAATAACATCTTCCATCTTGAAACTAGATGTTGTACTCCCAATAGCCATCACCAAATGATCCCAAGAGTCTAGAAAAGAACACAATAGAAGCATACAACGATCCTCTTCTTCAGTCTTCACACCAACAGATGTTAACTATGTAATCAACATGTTGAATGTGTTCAAATGATCAGCTACAGACCCTCCCTGCATTCTCAAACTATACAACTTCTTCCTCTGGAACATTTTATTCACCAAGGAATTCCCCTAATAAATAGATGCCAGTCTCTTCCACAAGGTAGATGCAGTCTTCTCTTCATGCACATTGAGAAGAACAAATTCTACCAAATAGAGCCTTATCATCCCCTTAGACTTTCTATCTGCAAGGTCCCAATCTTCTTTCTTCATGCCTATAGGCTTCGTTCCAGACACAACAATCCAAAGATCATGATCAACCAATAGATCTTCCATCTTAAGTTTCCACAACTCAAAATTTCTCTCAATGAACTTCTATTTCAATCTTTCCTGATGTGCTCGCCATCTCAATCTATAATTAGAAATTGACAAACTTCTACAAGACTCCCACTAAACAAAAATGACACAAAAAACCCAATGTACACACAAGGATAACAAAACTGGCCAGGCTCTAATACCACTTGTAAGGAAAGCTAGATGCGAAAACAACTCTCCTAATGTCAAAACCTTAGGGAAGAATGTAGATACTCTTTAAAATTTACAATTACAGTCGAATTGAGATGCACTTGAAATAGATAACAGAAACAAAGTATTTGACAAACACATATGAACACCATATTTACATGGGAAAACCATTATGGGAGAAAAACCCACCACACCAAGAGAAATCATTTTGTATTATAGTAATGGAGATTACATACAAATATCAGACTTATCTTTCTGATGTCATATTACATCAACTTTGACAATGATCAATCTTGTTACAGAACATTCACATTACAACCTTCACATAATAGAATTCATCCACAAATACAATTCAAACTAATACTACAACTATTGATCGAACAAACCAAACCTCTGTAGAATTACCAAATGTATTCATGTCATTCCTGGCTATCAAGCTTCCTCACAGAACTGCCACAACAGTCCAAATGCTAGTGGTTCCCATTTAGCTTCTCCTATTGGTCGAATACCAACCATGTAGATGGTCATCACTCGATCAAAAGAATTCAAAATTTGTTGGCATCTTAGTGAGACACTAACAGTGTCTCCCCAATGCCACAAAGTATTCATATCGATGTCGGCAAGAGTTTTTTCCATCAGCAAGAGGTTCCCCTAAGCTCACAACTTGTATTGACTTTAGTTTTCCTTTCGGCAAGACTATCGCTCTCGCCAGGACATCCCAATGAGCCTTCTTGTGTTACACCGAGTTCAAGGGACTATCGCTAAGACTTCCTTATGTTTCCTGGACCTCATACTGACGTTCATCACATGTATCAATATTGCCAAGACTCATCGCTTTCGGTGAGACGTCATACCAAAGCTTCATATGTAACATAGACATTAGTGTTCTCATCATCTAGATAATCGGCTTTCACTGAGACATCATATCAAGTTCTTAAGGGTTATACCAAAATGTTCAACATTTGGCAAGACACACTGCTTTCTCTAGGAGATCATACCGAGGTTCATTATGTTACACTGAAGTACCCAATATTTGATGTGAATTTTTGCTATCTCTGAGACATTCCACCGAAGGTTCAAAGTTAATCTAAAGTAATCAGTAGTTAGCAAGACTCTACTACTATCGCTGAGATGTTACTCTGAAAAACTTTAAGTCATATCGAGCACCAAGCAATAGTTGACAAGAAAAATGTTTATCACTGAGACTTCTTCTCAAGACCTTTGGGTTACCCTAAGTGAATACTGTCGGTAAGACATTCCTATCGATGAGAGATCACAACAAACCACTAAGACTCTCCCTGATATATGATATGAATGGCTTGTTGGCCAGAGATCTCCACACAATAAGAGGTCACACCAAACATAACATGTCACACTGAAGACTCCAATGTGTAACCTTTCGACAAGAATTCTGTAAGGTCGCAATGACTTGTACAAAATACAATGTGCCAAAACTGCTAGTCGGCCAGTCATAGATAATCTCACATCGACTTGGATCCAATAGAGGTTATAGCCTGTGATGACTGAGGCATATATTTCCAACACCTCTCAAAGTAGGCCATTCAGGCAGATTAATCAGGTGCACTTTAGAGGCCAATTTTTTTTATATGGGCATCTCAAATTTCAAGGTGCAATTAGTGACAAAGCTATTCATGTGATGATTTTCAGTCCATTAGATTATTCTACTTTAAGACTTTATCAATGGTTCTCCAATCCTTTCGCTACTTTCCCTTTTTCTTTACGTGAAATCCCCAAGATCCTACCATGTTTCCCTTATCATTAATGGCCATCACTTGTTGGTGATTTAGTTCATCCTCACCTAGCTCCATTAGCAATATGAAGATCTCAACGATGATCTTTAGCCCCTAGTTCTACAACCTAACCATTGGTTACATTTATCCTTCCATCACACATTGCTAATTCAAACTTTGAGCCTAAGGTCTTATCAATGACGAGAGATGTTGTGGAGGCACTAGTTTCAGACATGTGCACTTGCATAAAATAAAAGGCACAAAAGACATCACTAGTAGGTTTATATCAAATTAGTGAAAGAAAAAACTTTTAGAGGACACCCATCGCTTATCGCTCATTCAAAACTCAAGTTCTAAAATGAATCCGTGAGGACTCATATAACATAAGGCCATTATTCATCGATGATCCTCCTCATATTGTTTGCAAGAAATTAGTGATGAGAAAATATACAAAATTTATAAGGTTCATCACATATCACTAATATGAGAATTACATTTAAAATATATCTGTGATCATGTGATATGAAGGAAATCATGTCATATCACTCATCGCTAATTCAAGTTTATCTTTTCATGACCATTTGTGATGGGCAATAAGAACAAAAATATAGAAGCATCGCTCATTGCTATAAAAAATTTTGAAGGCTCAAAAGCCATTAGCGATGAGTGAGGTTAAAGGAAAACATCATTCCATCGCTCGTTGCTAGTTCAAGGTGTGGACCTAAGAATAAATCAACGGTAAGAGATAAGGTTATGAGGGCCATCGAGACTTAAATGGAAACATTTAGGCACATGCTCATAAGTTGTTCTAAAAGAGGGGACTTCTCTAGGATTGCATGAGAATAGTAGGGTTAGGACTTCTGAATCGTGCAATACAAAGGATGTAAAAGTTAGGTGATTCAGACCTAGACATGAGAAGGGCCAGTCACATGATGACATTAATGAGCATGAAAAAATTTCTATGATCGATAATAGGAAATACACAATTGGAAACATAATAGAATGCTAAGTAACTAAATCAAACAAAACCCTAAACCTCATATAAGTGTTGGAATTGTGAAACAAGCACAAAACCATGAGCCACAGGATCAAACAACAAACAAATACACCTTCCACGCAAGAGATCTGCAAAACAAATGTACAATTATCTTCAACCAGAAAAAGCTACAGAAGAGAGAAAACTTTCAAGAAGATATGAAAGCTAAAGATATTCTCCCATTCAATAATTACAATGAGATCAATCCTTATGAAAGGAGATCAAGAAACCCTAAAAAGGGAAACCCTAGTGTGCACACTTAATAATTAATAAATAATTAATTATTAATGTGCCTAAGTTTAGCTTAAGTAACTAAAGTGATAAGTGACTTAATTAATTAACCAATATGATTAAATTAATTAAGTAAAACAACTTATTACTCTAACACCCCCCCTTAAGATGAACTTAGGAAGTAGCTAAAACACTAAGAAAAAGATGCATGAAAGCAAAGATGGGTCCCGGAAAACAAGGCCAAGTAAGGTACCCATGTACAAACAGAAGATCTCTATAAAGTGGAGAAATAGAGAAAACCTCGTGGGAACAAAACTCTACTCCAAAAAGAGATCAAAGGTGATTGAAGGACTGAAAAGCCTCCAAATCAAGGAAATGTCCTGAAAAAGAAGAACATGTAGAACATCACAGAAGCATGAAGAAGCTGCAAACTCTGTCAAAAGATGACTGCTACGGTGCCGAAGAACCTCCTCTGAAGATATGATGATCAGGATCAAGAAGACAACAATCTGCATGAGTGCCCCCAACGACACTACTCGAATCAGATGGCAAACAAAGGCAAACACCTGGAACGAAGATACAAATGGCACAAGTACCAATAGTCTGAAGAACACTAATCATGAAAAAGTGGAAGGTGCCTCCAAAAAAATAGGAATGAAAGAGTGTCCATATGGTAAGTGATCCATCTCACCGAAATGCATGGGTAACCAGCCGCTGCATCTGCCTAGTACATAGGAACAAATACTGTATACATAGCTCACTCCATCAAAACCAAGGAAGCATTAACACCAACAGTAGAAACCCCCCCATAATGTTGAAAAGGGAGAGGCATGACAGGTACACTGAAACTGAATGCCAGAAAGTAGTGCATGAAGAGGAACCAAGAGCATCTGAAGGTGCACAAGAAAGTACAAGCTGATAAAAAGGATGTGAAACCAAAAGTCACATACGCATGAGAAAGGTATGAAGGAAACAAAGGCAAACATCAACCCCCATGGCACTTTATATCATAGTGCGAGTACAATAAGGCACAAAGTGATGTGCAAGAAGTCCAATACAACACATACAATGCTGAGGCACTTTATCTCAGTGCGTTTACAAAGGAGAAATACATGCAATGTGAGCCGATAATGTCTACAATGTCCAAATAGGAAAACATGCTGAAAATGAAAGATTTCTGGAAAAAACCAAAAATCAAATCTAGAAACCACCTGCACCACTGTGAAGAGCTCAGAAATAGCTTTTCGATGATATCTCGTTTGCCCATTTTCGACATCGTATGCAAAAGTTATGCCAAAAAGACTGAAGACAACACTGGAAAAGAAGATCTGACTTTAACTGGAAATAACAGGAACCTGAGAAAAAATATCCAAAAAATATCTACACCACTGGAAATTACTTTGAGTCCTCTTTCCGATGATATTTTGTTTGCTCAATTTCGACACCGTGGGCGAAAGTTATGACCTCCAGAAGAAAACAGCTCCAAATTGACAAAAAACACAGTCACGACATTAAATTTGACGCCCACATGGCCGTCACAGCAAAACTGAGCTTAAAATTGATGGTCAAATGCCCATCACTGTGTTTGCACAATTTGGCCTTATTACAGAAAAATTGTTTTTTATAAAAAAAATAATAAAAAAAATTTACAATATAAATTTTTTGATAATTTTTTTTTTAAAAAAAATATGGAGGGTGAGCATGTGGGCCCATCCCCGGCTTCCGAACCTCATCCTATGCGCGCAGCGGATGCAGACATGCACGACACACAATGGCACTTTAAAAGGCTTTTTTTTGTTTTAAAATTTTTTTTTATTTTTGTTTTGATTTAAAATCAAAAAAAAAAAATTACAACCTTTTTTTTAAAAATTTTTGGGACCAAAAAAATTCCGAAAAATTAAAAAATACTAGGGCCTTTTTTTCTCGATCCGCGTGCTGGCGGTGAACAAGGCCGTACGGACAAAAATTTTTGCCTCATAAATCAACTGTTCGGATTTTGACGATTTCACAGTCGATCTTAGGGTTTTTGGCCGCTGCGGACGCAATGGCGATGTCCGTTTGGGATGAAAATGCTCTGAAAAGTAGAACACCCCCTAGATCTGGCAAAAAATAACTTTTTCCTTCAAACCTTCACAGATCTGACAAACGAAAGCCAAATTTGATGAAACAAAGGTCGATCTGGACTATTCCGGCAGCTCTGGATTCAATGGAGAGGTCTGATTTATGCCAAAATGCTTCTAAAAACTTCCTCCAAAATTTTCAAAGAAAGCAAAGGGGATTCAGATCTGAAGCCTGCAACCCTTGTTGAAGAAGAAAACCTCATAAATCGAGAAGGGGTTTGCTGAATCCACGCTCTGATACCATGTTGGAATTGTAAAACAAGCACAAAACCATGAGCCACAGGATCAAACAACAAACAAATACACCTTCCACGCAAGAGATCTACAAAACAAATGTGCAATTATCTTCAACCAGAAAAAGCTACAGAAGAGGGAAAACTTTCAAGAAGATATGAAAGCTACAGATATTCTCCCATTCAATAATTACAATGAGATCAATCCTTATGAAAGGAGATCAAGAAACCCTAAAAGGGAAACCCTAGTGTGCACACTTAATAATTAATAAATAATTAATTATTAATGTGCCTAAGTTTAGCTTAAGTAACTAAAGTGATAAGTGACTTAATTAATTAACCAATATGATTAAATTAATTAAGTAAAACAACTTATTACTCTAACAATAAGAACCCTACAACAGATGTAACATAGATTTTCAAGTAAAAATTCTTAGGGCTTTAATATGAGCACTTTAGATTTTGAAAAATTCAAAAGTATCATCACCACTTGGTAAAATAAATATAACCCCTACACGAAACCTATCTTTTGAACAAGAACCATTAAATTACATAGTCCAAATCTCATCTTTATCAACTTTCTCTTTTACCTCCTTTTCCAAGGGTGCAAATTTATTTTCTTCTTATCTTTCCCTTAAATTACTCAACCCTAAAGTTATCAATATCCACATCAACAAAATGAATAGGCTCCTTAGGTTGATTATCCTTAATCATTTATGCAGCTCTAGGATCTATACAAATTTTAACATCCTTCCCATCAATAGGGATAGTAGAAAATGACATATCACATTGCATATTTACTCCAATTGGAAAAAACCACTTTCTACATAAAAGCATCCCATAAGTAGGAGGAATTTCTATTGTAGTTATACTCATCAAAAATTATTTGTCTAGATATGCTACCAATCTATAGGGTACCTCTATTATGACCCCTATGATCGACATTTCTCTAGAATCCCTTGCATAACATTTTCCATAAGTGTTAATGATTTTCAAACCCAATGTTTGTATGATTTTTACTAGAATAATATTAGAGGATGCTCCTAAGTTAATCATACAATTCTTTAGTATTTTTTAATCAATGATTAAATATATGTAGAAAGGGTCCACCTAATTAAGGTAGATAGTAAGTGTGGCACCTAAGAATACGTGAGGATCATCAACACTATTTCCTTCAACTTCTTATTCTTTGATCTTCACCTTACTTCAGGTTGATTATTCATGCCTTTTCATTGCAAGTTGTAGCTACACCATTTATGAAAGCTACTATCTTATTTTCGTGTTCTTCAATTCTTATTATCTCAAGGAGTTGGGCTGATACCTTCACTTGTCATAACTAGAACATGTCAACCGAGGTATACTTGGGTAAATCAAATGTTACTGTAAGGATATCTTCAAGTTCTCATTTATTGACATCTGACGTTCATTCTTCTCTAATCACATTCTTTTTCTTTTCTTCAAAAATCTTCAACTTCTGAGGTTTATTTGGAGTTGATGAAGAGACCACTATCTCATCAATATATGCTTTGTCATATTTCTTTCCCCATACTTTAATGTTTCTTTCTCTTGGTTCTTCCTTCTTCTTACTTTTTTTATAGTACTTTTTATCTTTTCCTTCCTCTTGAATGAATACATTGTCAGCTTTTCCTTGATCACTATTCATAATTATATTTCTCAAATGGTAGTTTCTCTTGAATTGAGAGACAACATCAATATTCAATTCCATAATTTCCTCATCTAATGGCCTCCTCAAAGTTACATCAGCTTCTTCAGACTGAAGATTATTCATAGCATAATCTTCTTTTTCATATTCCTTGGAAAATACTTGTTGATGATATGCACTTGCAATATTTCTTTGATTATCAACATCAACTTCATGTGCCTCTTCATCAAAAGATAATTCACCATTAGAGAACAACATATTGATTTCTCCATCTTACTCATGAAGCAGGCCAAAGTCACCACATGTATTATGGGTTTCTTATAAAGACTCTACTAATACACACTAATGTGATGAATGGGGTAGAAAGCATGCTACAAACCATAGAGTATCATCCATTAAATTCACTTAATTATTTTTCAATGGGCCAGGTTGGTCTTTGTTCTATAGATTTTTCTGATTATTAAAGAGGCTTACCATTATGCCAATTGCTATTGTATGGTTGATCATGCAATATAGGAAACCTCTTATTTCTCTGGAAATTTGATGTCTCATTTGTGAGACCCTTTTCATGCATAGACATCTTATAGTTCAACTCTTTCAATGAATCCATCACCTTATCCATCTTATCCTCTTGTGTTGTTTTCTTCTCATGACCTCTAGGGGTTTTTAGAAGTTTGACATCTTCTCTTCTTCCCACATTCCCTAAGGCTCTTCTATTGCTTACAATGTGCAAAGAAGTTATAAAATAATATCTCAAATTCTAGGGATATTTTTCTCTCAAGTAATAATCCATGTTTTGATCAAATGCATTGCAATATAAAACAAGACAAACTGTTCATCTGGTCTCAATTCAATAGTGATTCTAAACATTTCCTTTTGAAACCTTACATTAAAATTATAAGCCACCTCATTTTGTCCTTTAGTAATATTGTTAAACTCATTCAACATAAAACGAGGGTCTGTTTTGTCCCCATACTCCTCCTTGAAGACCCTTTTAATCTCCTCCCAAGACCCAATACTAGCCTCTAGAAAACTTTTATACCAATATCTTGCATCCTCAACCAATGATTTCATAAATAATTTCATCACAACATCTTCATCTTCAACCACATAATAATCTAAAAATTTCAAAATGTCCGTTAGATAATCTTCACCAAAAAAAGCAATATTTCTAGTAAATTTAGTTAATACACTTTTGATATCATTAGGTATATAGGGTTTGGACAACTAGGAATCCCATCAAAAACAAAGTTTCTTATAGCTTTCTAACTACAATTGTCTTCTATGAAATGGATAATCTTAATTGTTATTCTTCCTACTAGCACCACTTCCTCTTGCATCATGATTTCTTTGTTGTCTCCTATTATGGCCTCCAAACTAAGTGTGAATATTATTAACATTATTTATGTTCTAAGGTTGGGAACATGGGATGGACTAGTAGATATGAGATGAGGTACTTATGTCAATTGTTGGTAGCAATAAGGGTGAATAAGGTGGTGGGTTTTGAGAGCCAAAAATTGGAGAATTCCCAATGGAGGACTTTAGGAATTGAATATTTCTTTGTATTTAAATATTTGTAGCTAATGTATTTATTCAATAGATAACTCCTTTTGTAACTCCTCATTCTCTTTCTTCAATTTAAGAGCTAAAAAATCATGTTCTCCAAATGGAGGAATTTTTTGAGAAGATCCTCCCTCATCAATTTTTAGCCCTTTTAAAGATTTCTTTCCATTATCACTAGGCTAGGAAGATCCATTAGAGGAATTTTTTTTGTGATAGAGGTAGTAATAGTAGAACTAATCTAGGTACTTGTGTTGGTATTATTTAATGAATCACTTATGGTGTTACTACCAAGTATTTTGGTAATCACTTGGCCACTAGATGCAATAGAAATAAGTTCAAGTTCCTCTTGGCTTAACAACTTCATTCATTCTAATTTCATCTTCAACATATCCATCATATATTTTACTTTTAATATTATCATCTCTTTCCTTATCCATTTTTATCCTCAACTCCTTAACCCTTTGAATTTCCCTTTGCAACTCATTTATCTCATTCATTAACTCCTATTCATTGGAAAATGTAATATCTAAATTAGAAATTTCCAATGCACTATCCAAAATGTTCAAGGAATTCATATGGAATGAAGGAGTAGGATATTTACTAACAATATCACCAAGAAGATCATAAACAAAAGGATTAGGTGTTCCAAATGCTCCAAGATTTAACCTCTTGGATGCCAAATTCGCATCAAAATTGGACTCCCAAAATCTATTTTTGTGATTCTTATTTGGCAAAAGATTTAAATGGAATTTCTATCCTTAAGCAAGTTCCTTTAAAATTGTGTTCTCCTCATTTATAGCAAGCATACCAAATTCATATCATTCTTGAAAATTATCATCATCACTAGAAAGAGAATGTCTAAATTCTATTGGTGGAGAAGATATAAACTTACTAGTCCCTGTGGTCTTCTTCTTCCAAGATTGTCGAGTGTTCTATGGAAACTCACCTTCCAACTTTTTCTTTTGATGCTTCTTCATATACCCTCTAGTTCTTCTCATCTTGTTGCAACTTCATTATTCTATTTCCTCTTATTTATTATAAATAATCCTTGTACCAACACAAGAGACTCATAGTCGCCGCCCAAATTATGGGTTCATCTATAAAATTATATGAAAATATTTGTTAATACTTTGAGAAATCACAAATGCAGAGTGACTTAACAAGACTCATGAGAAATTGAACATAAGACCTAAATATTTCATGACTCTGACTATTGATCTTGAACTAGAGACTTATATAAGTTCATCCCCAATAGACTCACCAATTTTTTGGTGGTTTTTTAATTCCCAACCTTATCTCAAATATAACCTATGATTTAGTCATTTTCAATTATTGGTTATCTTGACAGATTGGCCAACGATTTGGCTTAAATAATTCAAGAATTTTACATTTTCAAAAACCATACGACAAGATAAGAACTTATTTCAATAGGAATTTTCAACTAACTTGAAGATTAAAATTATTTAAGTGTGTGATCTTAGAACTGTAAATCACACAAAGACAAGAGATCAGTGCCTTACCTTAGGGTAACAAAGTCAAAATTAGTGCAATTGGGGTTCCATAACAACATTTCATCCAAACATTGAAGAGCTTCATAGCATTTCCTTACACTATTATGCTCAAATTTTCTAACCAACTCTACTTATCAAATCCTAGTATTCATTCACACAAACCTATATTTCCATTAAAAAATTTAACCTATTCTTTGAACAAGAACCTTAATTATAAACATACACCTAGAAACACAACTATGGAGAAAAATTGCAAGATCCTTAATCTATTTCATCCATAATTTGTGCAAACCATACATCAAGAGACAATTGGCTTAAAAAAAATAAATTTAATTCCACAAAATTTTAGTACTATTATACAAAATTACTAATTAAAAAAATCAAACAACATATCCTTAGAATGACCTCAATTCTATTCTCTACATTTCTTTAAAAAATTCACCAAATATTTTTGCAAAAGGCCATGAATTCCCTTTTATTAAATAAGGGAGAATCAAGCCTCAAGAATTTTACACCCGACACCATTCAATTCAATTTTCCATTACAATATTAAGGGACCCTATGGACAAAGATTTTGGCACCCTTATACTCTCTAACACTTCTAGGGTTTTTCACCTAAAAGGAGAGAGATGGGCCAAAATGGGCAATGTCTACATTCAATATTAATGTAAAAAGGGATGAAATATTCTCAAATGAGATGATCTAAATGCAATAAACTAATGAATGCCATTGATTTTTAATACAAAACTATTGAAATACAACTTGTTGGAAAACACATTGTGATATACAAATATGTGGAAAATGGCCTAGAAATGCAAACAAAACTAGATAAAAAGCTATGAAATAGAATGTGTGCACCTAGAAACTGAAAAAGGATGGCATGAAGGTTTGGAATTCTAATGAAACTGTTGTAGAAGTCAACTAGGACACTTATGCTAGGTTGGGTGACTTAGTCCCAATTTTTGAGAAAACTACTTAGAAACTCATTTTGGCCAAATGGGTATCCAAATATACAAAAATCTCTGAAAAATAGGTTTAGTGGGACTAATTCATCACTATTGATGACCTATTCCACTTCTAAATTTCTAAAAATTTGGAAGCGGAAACAAAAGCCCTTGTTCTGCACTTTGGTTTCCCATAGGTGTCTGCTTATGAAACTATGATTTTCGGGCCTAAAAGTAACCTTTTGTTGATATTTTGGCTAGGTCAACAAGGAGTTGTCTTCAACCTAATCTTTAATGATCTTCAAACCCTCAAAGCACCTAAATCTGCAAACACACAATGAAAGAGAAGGAGAAATGTTGAATATTACAACATGGGGGTTTTCCTTGGTCAAACCCTTTTTTAGGTAATTAAACCAAATGAAGAAAGAATGTAATGAAGCATGCAAAAATGGATTTAATACACTTCCTTGATGTTTGATCTTGAATTTATATAACAAAACATGAAGAATCTTCCCTTGAATGTCCTTAGAAGCTATCTTGATGACTTGCAATGATAAAAACCTAGCTTGCTTGACTTGAGAACATGATTCAAATGATGGATGAGTTATGAATTAGGGTGAGCTATGAGATTGAAAAGTGAGGGGAAAAACCCTTATTTATACACAATTATGACTAAATTCCTTAAAATACCTCATCACAGGCATAAATAAATTTTAATTAATTTTGATTTTCGAGTCAAATGGGACTAATTCACCCAAGGTGGTGACTTAGTCCACTTGGGAAATTTTGAGTGGATGCTGGATATTAATATGCATTAAATGTTTTTTTATCAAGTTCTTCCTCAACAAGACACTTAATTAAGGCCTGCAAGTGCATAAAGGGGCCATTTAACACATAAGAAAGGTGTAAATATTGATGAAAATCCTAGGAACGTGTGAAAGTTTGTTACAATAATTTATAACACTTTTAAATAGGTCTGCGTAAGGTTATTTAGGTGAATTATAACATTATGGTCTTATAAAAGTGTGAAAATGTGTTACAAAACCTTACAACACCTTTACAATACATCATTAAATGAAATTTATTGAGTTTGGAAGGGTCCAAGACTTAGTGTGGATGTGTAAAACACCTCATGACACCAAATCAAGGCCTCATTAAGTCCAATTTGTCATTAATTACCTTATCAAGAAAATTATACACTTTTTGGCAACACATGAAGCCCCCACTTTAGTGAGAGGATGAACTTGCTTTAAACTCTTGCTAAAGTAGCCATTCAAGAGGATTCCACTCATACCAATGCAAATGAATAAGAATGACAAAGATCAAAGTAGACTGTTCAAGGCCCAAGGATCCAAGATCCTAAGTCAAGCCAACATAAGTATGAAAGGACACATGCAAGGTGAATGATTTGTAGTAAGACAAGATGGCAAGGAAATGAAAATGGGGTGGATCAATATTCAACCATTTGTCCAACAAATTGTGGATTAGGTCTAGTCTATTTGTTTTGAATAAGAAAATATATACTCACTCTGGGGAAATGGAACTTATGGCTATCCACTGGGTGAGAAAGCCCAAGTATACTCACTCTAGAGCCACAAAACTTTAGGTTGTCTACAGGGTGAGAAATCCCAAAAGGTGGCTATGGGGAAAGTCATGCCTCAGAATGGGCTTCTCACTCAACGATACAAAATTTATACCTCTTGATAACTTTAATAAGAAACCAAAAAAGGAAATAATTTTTGAGCTCTATGAAGTAAGAAAAACTTCATATGCTTGACACTCATAGAAATTGTTAATGCAAGATAGTGTAAGGAATGTTCAAAGGGATTTTTCCTAATTCGTGCAACGTCTCATCTTAGGGAACATCATGCTCAATGTCTCCAAGAGGGGATAAGTGCAAATGGTCTCATCTTGTTTCCAAGAAATGACAAGTACAAGGTCTCATCCTGGGGAACATCGTGCCAAATGTGTCCAAGAGAGGAAATCGAAGAAAAAAGAAAATCACACAGTGAAATGTGAGTGGTGATGTATGTCCCCACTTTAAAGTGGTTGCAAAGACTAGTATTGTAAGAAATTTCTTTAGAGTAGAAGTAGAGGAAATGAGGGATTACTCGGAAAGCCATATGCCAAGTCATATGTTTCCGATAAGCTACATCAGGAAAAAGAGATGTCATATGCGAGCCAACTTAAGGCATTCCATCCACATCCCAATCTTTCTCTTATGTATTCATGAAAGGTTAATGACTAACCAAAGGAGGCAATCACAAGTGACATACACAGACAAGTCTATCGGAACCCCTTGCCCCAACTTAGTGTAGGATAAGGGTGAGCCAAAATGATGCATGCTAGAGTGAAAATCAGTATCAAGTAGAGGAATTAGGTGCCCCCACAAACGGAAGCATACCAAACTCCTAAAAAATGTTGTATTTTATGACTCAAGGCTTTAGATTGATTAGTGGAGTAACCATGAACTATATGATAGGCACAAAAATGAAGTCTTGTAAGAGCATTTCTTTCGGGTTCTAGAAGGGAGGGTGATCAAGTGATCTTGGAGGAGTCTCAACAAGATACCCTCTTGATCCATGGTAGAAGGTGGTCTTGTGGTATGCGACAAAGATACCACTTGTTTAGTAGTGGTTGTCATATTTACACAAGACTCTTTAGAATGCAAGATTTTATTTTCTCCATTATAGGAGGATATAAAATCTAACAAATGCAAATCATGAGCGTTTTGTGAGATGACATTGACATTAACCAAAGGTGTAGTTGTGAGTTGCATGTTTGGATGATGTTCAAGACCACTAGTGTTTAGCTATTCAGTTAAGAATAATGCAGGAGTATGTGTTGTGAGATTTTTGATGGTGAGTGAAGGTTTGTCGATCTCTATTATAGGACAATAGCCAAGACCATGAGTTTTTTGCTATGTGATAGGGTCGATAGGGTTACAGATACCTTGTTCATTAGCACCATATCCTTTTCCACTATATCCAAGTTGTTTCATAAGTTCATAACCTTTTCCATAAATCTTTTTCATTGCTTTGGAATTGGGTGATTGTTCATTATTGTGTGCGCCAAAGGTTGTTGTGTAGTTTTCTTCCTTTTCTAAAGTAATTGAGATGGATGATTTCAAAGGGGCATCTAAAGTTGGTGTTGATAGTGTTATGTTGTTTCCCTTAATTGAATATTTGTGGATGATTTTGTATTCTCCCATGAAATCATGTTTGAAATCCAAGGAACCCCAATCATCTTCCAATAGCATTGTGACTTGTTCAATATGTTGTTGTTTGTCTTTTTGTTGTGTGGGTTCCACTTGTGTGGTTGTTGTTAATGTGTTCAAGGGGATTTATTTGGTTTTCTCAAGTTGCAAGATAATATAAGGCTCATGATTAGTGTCAAGTGTGCACACTTTGTTGTAAATGTATTTCATTTTTTGCTGAAGAGTGGAAGGTACACCATTCATAGCATGAATCCATGGCCTGCCTAGAAGAATGTTATATGAAATATCATAAGGAATAACCTATATTTGTGTTTTCGATGTGACTTCTCCAACTGTAATAGGTAAAGTGATCACATGAAGTGGTGTCTTTTTTACATTGTCAAAACCCTTAATAGATAAAGACTCAGCTTGAATTTTTTATTTATCAACATGAATCCTATCCAAAAGGTTTACACTACACACATTAAGGGTTCAACCATTGTCAATAAGGGTTTTCTTTATCCCTATCTGATTGTATCAAGTAATGATCATGAAAGCTTCATTTTGTTTTTGCACTTCCAAAGGGGGGAGTTCACTTTGGTGGAAAACAATGTCAACATTTATTCCTTGGATCATGGATTCTATGTTAGTTGGTTGTGAATTAGAAGGGACAAGAACTTGTTACAAGGCTATTTGGATCATGCTGTGATAGTGAGGGGAGGGTTGAATAAGATCCCACAATGATATCTTAGCAGGAGTATTCTTTAGTTGTTCAAAAAGATTGTACTCCTTTCTGGTAGGAAGACCTAGTAAGAAAGGTCTAGAGGGGATAGGATTAGGAAAAGTTAAGGGTGTTGGGGTTGGTTGTGGTGGTTACGGCTTATTTCTAGTGTATGTATGAGAAACGATATATTATGACTCGGTTGCTATGACACATTAGTTTGAGGTGGGTAGAGGGTGAATTGAAGTTTGTGCGGAGTTTGTTTGTGTGAATGGGGATAAAGGATGAGTTGAGGTTGAATAGTATTAACATCACTTGGTGAATGAGAGTCTAAAATAGGCTCTTCATCTCTTTTCAAAGGCATAATATTATGATCAATGTTATCTTTTCCTTGTATGATGATATTCTCCCTAGAAGGAAAGTGTTTAGGAGAACAACAAAACTCATGTTATTTACAATTAAGGCTTGGTTCATCCAAAATAACTTCATCACAACTAAGGGAATTATTAATGGTTAAATGTGTTTGCTGATTGATAGTGGGGAGAGGAGAACAAGACTCTATTTGATTGTAGGTTGTTTCTAAGGTCTCATTATCTTGTACCATATTATCTACCCTACTAGGAGAGCTTGTAATATGTTCATCCAAGTTTGTGTTTTGTAAACAAGCTTCATCACAAGTGGGGGAGGCATCAGGTGAAGTGTTGGAAAATATGCCTCAATCTCACAGGTTGAAACCTTTGAGAAAGCATGGTTGTCGTGACATTCCTATTGTTTGGCTAACTAGTAGTTTGGTAACCTTGTGAAAAAATCATGTCGCCAAGACCTTTCCTCTATCTTGCCGACTGGTGTTGTCATTGTGACTTGTGGCGTTTGCTATAACCTTCTACTGAGTGGAGATCTCTGGCTAACGGGTTTGGTGTCTATTAGATATCGGGGTGACTTTGGGCGATAAGCGGTGTTGGGGAGAGTCTTGGATAGTTGATATGTCTCATATCGACAAGGGATGTCTTGCTGATAGTTATACATCTGTGGTCGTTGGTATCACTCATGTGTTTCAGGATGGAGTCTTGCCGATGAGAGGAATTCTTACCGATATCGGCATGACCTTTGGTTTGTCTGGCCGATGTGGAAATCGGCATGACTTTCTCCTATTGGCATGGAGTCTTGGCGACCGAGAGATGTCTCCACGACAGTGTTAGGGGTCATCGGTGTAATGTAAGGCTTCAGTATGAAGTTGTAGTGAATATGAAATGTCTGGGTGATAGAAGACTTCTGGGTAACATGAAGGCATCAGTGTTATCTCTTGGAAAAGAGGGATTGTCTTGCTGATGGGAATCTTGATGTCAGTATAACATCTCAATGATAGCCTAAGTCTTGCCGACTGGGATGTATAACATGAAGAACTTAGTGAGATGTCTTGGTGAAAGATGATTGTCTCACCGAATGGAATTCTCACATCGGCATGACTTGAAGACTTTGGATGAGGTCTTGGCGATCTGCGGTAGTCTTGTTGATGGCAATATTGAGATCGATGTGACTTGAAAGCATTGGTATGATGTCTTGGCGAACTCTATTGTCTTGCCAATGGGAATCCTAATGTTGGTATGACTCTTGGCGACTGCTCGGTGTTTGGTATGACTTGAGGGCTCGGTATGATTTCTTGGTGAAAGATGATAGTGTTGTCGACTATTGGGAATTTTGGAGTGACCTTTGAGCATTGATATGTAGTCTCATCGAATGGAAATTGTCTCGCCGATAAGAATGCTAATGTCGATGTCTTGAAGAATTCGGTGTAATGTCTGGGAAAGGAGTGATGGTCTTGCCAACTAATGAACTCTTCAGAATACCTTGTGATCTTCTGTGTAAGGTCTTGGCAACATGGTGAAGTCTTAGTAATAGCTCTCTGGACTCGATGTAACCTCTTGCCAATAGGGATGACTCTTGGCAATATTGAATGCTAGTTGTGTTGGCATCAAGGAGACACGATTAGTGTCTCACTAACATGACAACACAGGTTGAACACCCTTGACCATTTGAGGACTGTCCTATGTGGTGTGACTTGGACGTATTATCTTCCATGCAAGGAAGTGGAAACATCTATGACATTGAGCTGGAGATTGTTGTTTGACAGTTATGATCTCAAACTGATTCACTGAGCCTATAGAGAAAAAATGCATACATGTATGCATTAGATGTTCTGGAAAAAATTAGATGTACAGAGTGTGCATTAGAGTCGAAGGGGAGAGTGGTAGAGAGAGGCCGAGAGACTGGCTTGAGGTCAAGGACTTGAGGCCGAAACAAAGGAAGTGATCAGATGCTACCAGATGTATCCAGAATGAACAAGATGAATCTCTAAAGAGGCTATGAGCCTAAATTTGTATTGTAACCATTATGTTGTTGAATAATACAATGGCTTAAACTTTGGAGTGTGGGGTTTTTTATTCAAGAGGATTTTCACCATGTAAATCTTTGTGTTCTATTTTTTTGTCTCATCTTTCATGTCTGTAATGGTTTTCTTTTAGAATCTGTTAATGCATGTTGTTGAATTTACATGTGCTTCTCTCATAAGGATTAATGTGGGAAATAATTGTCTACTTTCACTTTAAGACATAGTAGTATGTGTCTTTGAGGCAACCTAATGAAAATAAAGTTACCCAAGGCACTACTATTTGGAGTTTCTATGAGACGCTCTCCATATATTTCCTTACAAGTGGTATCCAAGCCTTCTTTTGGTTGTTGGTTCTAGATATTTGTCCTGTGAAGATTTCTCAATTTTTTGGACTGGAGGAAATCTGGAGGAATGGACTGATTTATTGATCCTTTGATGATTGGAACCCTTGTGTTATTCTGCGATAGCATGCATCTTGAAGGATGGTCAAGATGGGAAAGGGAGTTGATAATGTTATGATCTATATCTCCTAGTTTGTAGTGGTATAACCTTGGAGTATGAGGTGGATTTCTCTTCTCTATGGCTGTGTAGCAATAAAGCTTTCATATTGGGTGTCTATGCCAGGGTCCTTTGTGATATGGAGAAGCCTAGGTTGTTTCTCAGACATGGAAGAGAGTTCTTATGCTAGGTGGTGGTTCTTGGTGTTGGAAGGCACTATTTCCTATTAACCTGAAATGCTTAAAGGCTATGGAGTTAATCATTAGATGATTTGAAAGCTTCTGAAATAGCCTTTCTCTCTTTCTCAGATGCATGTACATGTTTGTGGTTTAGAGTTGGCCTAAAAGGGGCCTGGATTCTCTTGAACTATTGTTTTCTTTCCAAGGATGTTTTGTACTTGCATGGCTCTATGGTTTTGCAAGTTTTAAATGATCAAGCAAAACTTGTGGTATTGTAGAATTGTTGTGAAGCTATTTTCTAGGCAATGGATTTTTGGGGTGTTACTAGATGAGATAGTTGTAGTTTTGCATGCATGATTGGTGCATGGTTTTGAGGAGGTATGTCTTCTTCTCTGCATGGGAGTGTTGGTACGTGATTTGTCACTCAACATTCCTGTGGTGGTGCTTGTGGGTTCCTTGATTATGGTGCTCATTGTGGACATGATTGGCAAATCAGATTTGGCATAATTTGGTGTTTGAGTCATGTTGTCTACATGGATATTCTCTTTGAAATCTTAGTGTTGCAGTTTCCAATGTGATGATGGGTTTGCATGTTCGATGATTGTGATCTATGAGTTATGTAGTTGATGGATTAGCTACCCATTGGATGCAGTGAGATAACTTGGATGTGGACTATCTTTATCCATGAGGATTGATTCATTGTTGGTGCAGACTTGTTAGTTGGCCTTGTCATTGGTCACATGTGCATTGGTGTGACTATTTTGAGATGAGAGGATGGATATTCTTGAGTGCCTGAATGGTCGGTTATGAGAACCTGAAGTAGTTGGTCATGACGCTTAGAGAGCTCGGGTTTCACGTTTCAGTGGGAGCTCTAGCAGTGACTATGGATTCATCACATGGTGGTGAATGGTATTCTTTAGTGTTGCAAATGTTTCTTGGGATCCTATTGCTATAGAAGGGTTCTTTCGCATTTGCATGGACATTACTTGAAGATGTGCAACATCTTGGAACCATGGAGGATGCTTGGAGTCTTTGGTTAAGGTGTTGGTGGTGCTTGACAGGTGATATTGGTTTTGAGTTTGTTTGCTTTATGTCATGGTATACTCTTGTCTACACTGGAGTTTTGGCATTGTGCATTGTACTTGAGACAATGGTGAGGTCACCTAAAGCATGGTATCTCTTTAGGGGATATGTAGAGCATGGTGTCATGATAAGTTCCTGATTCAGATGATTGGAGCTTTGACAATGGTCTGGTAATTCTTTGTGTTTTGGGTGCTTTGATTATTTGCTTGATACTTTGTGATAGTGTAGTCATGCAGCTGAAGTTTAGCATGAGATGATTGGTTGCTGGTACTCATGGATACATGAAGAATAAGGTGAGGTTGTTTTTTCTCTTATGAGAGAAGTGTTGTTGATTGGTATTCCTAATGAAGATTTTTAGCAGAAAGTCTGAGAAGCCTACACCTTAGTTGAATGTGAGTTCAATAAGAGACCTATGAGGAGATTTCTCTTGGATTAGTCATGATTGTTTGTATATCTTGAAGGAGTATTCTCATTCTCACTCTTGGTCTACTCAGTAGTTATCTGAAAGGTATTTGGCTCATTATATTTTTTAGATGTGTTTTATGTTCACTTTCATGATATGGATCTTGAATTGTTGTTTAATGGTTCTAAAGGATTCATAGTGGAAGTTGTATAGTTTTGTTTTATCTCCTTGTTACTAATGAAGATTGGTAGGAGATGTTGTATGGGATGATTTCCTGAAATGGGGAATGAAGTAGTTTGATCTTCTTTGAGAAGCTTACATCCATGTTTTTTGTAAAAAAATCAATTTGATCTTGGTGATTAAACGAATGGATGTTGTTAAGGTTTTTCTTTTGGGACGTGAAGAAGATCATTCTTGACACAGCTAGTTGTTAGAAGTGTATGTAGGAGGATGTTCTATAGGAAGATGATGTGCAAAGTTTCTCTCTATGACTGTGAAGGTTTGTGGTGATAAAAATGTTTCTTGTAGCAGTTTGTTGCAGGTTGTGCATGTCATTATGGATATTTCCTTGGTACTACATGGCTACATTTTCTATGTGCTATTATTGGTAGACTTGTGATGCCTTTTTGATCTTTCAAATCTAGATTACTCAGGCAGTGGGAGTTCTTGTTGTGTTTTGTCTTCTTTGACTAGTTGGCACTTGGAGCTTGCTTTCGCTATTGATGAGTTGGTTATGGTTTGGCATAATTTTACTAATGTTGATACCTATGAGGTATGTGAGATTGGATGGAATAGCATGAAATGTGGGTGCTAATTTTAGTTGCATGGGTTTATCAGTTGGATGAAAGTAGTCATTCTAATTGGTGTTCTAACTGGTGTTATTTATCTTGTTTCTGGAGAATGACTTCATGGTTGTGTTATGTTTGAGGCTTTGAAGTTGATATTACTTCTATATAGCGTTTGAGCATAGTGAAGTGGTAGCAATATCTTGTTGGTGATATCACTAGGATCTTTTTCTTGTGTTTGTTGGAATGGTGCTTATTCACCTTGGCTTGAATCTTTCTTCCATAGGTGGCATGTTGGAAGATGACAGGGTGTGTTGCTTGAATGGTGGACATCTTGGATGTTGGAGTAGAATTCTCGCTAGAGCATGAGAGCATGCTTGAGGTCTATGTGGTTTCCTGGGAGGCTATGATCGGTTGCATTTCAGTTGCTTTGTTGGATAGTGAGTTGTAGTTGGATGCCTTGTCTTTGTTGCATATTGTCTGATGGACTATTATCTATGGAGACTTGTTGGTCAGGTGTCTTGAGTGTTGCACGGTTTAAACTGGTGGAGCTAGTGTGATCCTAGTTTCTGGTTGGTCTGGAGGTGCCTGTATGATCTTCATCAAGGGGGAGATTGTTGGAAAATATGCCTCAATCTCATGGGATGAAACTTCTAAGAAAGCATGGTTGCTATGACATTCCTATTGTCTGGCTAACTCGCAGTTTGATAACCTTGTGAAAAACTCATGTTGCTAAGACCTTGCCTCTGTCTTGTTGACTGGTGTTGTCACTGTGACATGTGGCATTTGCTCTAACCTTCTATCGAGTGGATATATCTGGTTGACGAGTTTGGTGTCTATTAGATATTGGGTGACTTTGGGTGACAAGCGGTGTTGGGGAGAGTCTTGGACAGTCGGTATGTCTCATACCAACAAGGGATGTCTTGCTGATAGTTATACATATGTGGTCGTCAGTATAACTCATGTGTTTCAGGATGGATTCTTGGTGATGATAGGAAGTCTTGCCGATATTGGCATGACCTTTGGTCTATCTGGCCAATGTGGAAATCGACATGGAGTCTTGGTGACTAGGAGATGTCTCGGTGACAGTGTTAGGCATCATCGGTGTAATGTAAGGCTTCGATATGAAGTCTTAGTGAATATGAAATGTCTGGGCAACAAAATACTTTGGGGTAACATGAAGGCATTGGTGTTATCTCTTGGCAAAGAGGGATTGTATTGCCGATGGGAATCCTGATGTCGGTATAATGTCTCAACGATAGTCTAAGTCTTGCCGACTGGGATGTATAAGATGAAGAGATCGGTGTGTTGTCTTGGTGAAAGACGATTGTCTCACCAAATGGAATTCTCACGTCGACATGACTTGAAGACTTGGGATGAGGTCTTGGTGATCTGCAGTAGTCTTGCTGATGGCAATATTAAGATCGATGTGACTTGAAGGCATCAGTATGATGTCTTGGTGAACTCGATTATCTTGCCGATGGAAATCTTGATGTTGGTATGACTCTTGGCAACTGCTTGGTGTTCGGTATGACTTGAGGGCTCAGTATGATGTCTTGGTGAAAGATGATAGTTTTTCCAACTGATGAACTCTTCAGAATACCTTGTGATCTTCGGTGTAAGGTCTTGGCGACATGGAAAAGTCTCAACAATAGCTCTCTGGACTTGATGTAACCTCTTGCCGATAGGGATGACTCTTGGTGATATCGAATGTTGGTTGTTTTGACATCGAGGAGACACGGTTAGTGTCTCACTGACATGACAACACAGGTTGAATGCCCTTGACCATTTGAAGACTATCCTACGTGGTGTGACCTAGATGTATTATCTTCCATGCAAGGAAGTGGAAACATCTATGATGCTGAGCTGGAGTTGTTGTTATATAGTTATGATCTCAAACCGATTCACAGAGCCTGTAGAGAATGAATGCATATATGTATGCATTAGATGTTTTGGAAAAAAGTAGATATACAGAGTGTGCATGAGATTCGAAGGGGAGAATGATAGAGAGAGGACTGAGAGACTAGCTTGAGGCCAAGGCCTTGAGGCTAAAACAAAGGAAGTGATCAGATGCTACCAGGTGTATCTAGAATGAACAAGATGAATCTCTGAAGAGGCTATGAGCCTAAATTTGTATTGTAACCATTCTGTTGCTAAATTTAAACGGTGATCCCACAATAGTGGTTTACAATTTTTGGCCAAACTAGATACTGAAATATTTTTTTTTAACTAAATATTCACTTTCGGGCACCTATAGCAGCTAAACCATGAGGAATTTGGAGATGATGCAAACTAGAGTTTCGTGGAATTTTGTCTATAGATTCTAAATATATTTTTTTCATAAATTTTGGAATCAGATTGTACTTCTTTTTCTATCTCCCTTGTAAACTAGTTTTTTTCAAAAAACAACATTTTTAAAAAGTGATGCTCACCATATAACTGTATGTGCAGGATCATCATGGAAAAAACAGGGCCTTAAGTGGCAAAAAACTCAGAAAAATCAATGTTAGGCAACTTGACGTAAAAATTTGAATAAGTTATCTATATTATTTCAAAAATGTAAGAATAGAATCTATAGAAAATTGAATTAGTTTTTTAAAATACTATATTTATTTTAAAATAAATAAAATATATTTGGTGAAAATTTAAAATTTCAATGCAGAGTACTTAAATTTCAGGAAAAAATAAGAAGTAGGTGTCATAAACCACCCTAACCATAATAAAATGATAATATATTTTTATAATATTTTATATATAAGTAGAGGACTCATGTCTGGATGTGATGCATATTTTTTGTAATTATTTTCCAAGTAAATAATTAATTATGATTTTTTATTAAAATTTTAAAAGTATAAAACTTCGTATGTCGACCACCTCTTGGTCAAAAATTCATGAAATTTAATTTTTATTTTTTTAATCCTATAGTATGTAAAGCATAGAATGTGACGCATGTTTCAGATTCAAAAATGTGATACCATTTGAAAGTTATAGATGTTTTTCAATCATCCTATCGATCAAGACTTTAGTCATAATTCTAATAGAAAATGAATAATAATATTTATTAAATTCAAATTAAAGAATAATTTATATTGGTGGAAAGATGAGAATCTCCTCTAAAACCCTTTTCGCTTCATCAATTTTGGGTAAAAAAAAGTTATCAGCCACATACCCTACAAATACCCATAATATTGCCACTTTTTGGCCCATCATGATCCTGCACATACCCATAATGCATAACTTTTTTTCCATAAATAATAAAATTCTAATTCTTTCAAATTTAGATTTACAACTCTGATATCTAGTGCTTCCACTTGGTTAGATAATATTTTATTGAATATTTTTTCTTTAATCAAGTTTCAAATTCAAACCAATTATAATTTAGACATAGCATGACCGTATAATGTGTAACTTTTTTTGTATGTATAGAAATTCTTTTTTTTTTCTTTTTTGGATCAAGGACTTGAATATCTGGTGCACTAATATTTTTAATTTTTTTTTAATAATTTACTATTTTTCCACATGTGCAGAACAAAGAACTTGATTTTCGGTGAAAAACCTACATTCACGAGAAATAAAAAATAAATATAATAATCAAATTAAATTTCTTTAAAATTATAATTTTTGGGAAGCTTATAAGAAGGACTACATACTTGCAAAAAATAAATTTTAAATGAATTCATTTGATCCCCCAAAAGGTAAATCAAAAGTAGTTTTTTATCAGCATTTTGATAAGTGTAAAGGAGACTCTATTATAGGTATGGTTTAAAACTAGCGGGGTTCTATCCAAGGGGGGTTTAATTTAAAGTAGTTTGATCAAGCCCTCTTCAATTTGAATTATTTAAATGGAACTTTTTAAGGCTTAAATCATTATATTTTCTAAAAATATGTGATTTCAGCAAAAAACAGTTCCTCCCAAAAATTGTAAACCACTATTGTGGCACTACCTATAATACAATGGCTCGAACTTTGGAGTCTGGGGTTTTTTATCCAAGAGGATTTTCTCCATGTAAATATTTGTGTTCTATTTTTCTGTCTCATCTTTCATGTCTATAATGGTTTTCTTGTAGAATCTGCTAATGCATGTTGTTGAATTTACATGTGCTTCTCTCAGAAGGACTAATGTGGGAAATAATTGTGTCTGCTTCCACTTTAGGACATAGTAGTACGTGTATTTGAGACAACCTAATGAAAATAAATTTATCGAAGGAACTACTATTTGGAGTTTCTATAAAATGCTCTCCATATATTTCCTTACATGAAGGACCAATATGGTTGTCAAATAGATTATCCCAAATGGGAGGAGCATTAGGGAATGGAGGATCAAGGGTTTCATGATTTGTAATAGGGATGTATTCTAACACCTACCTATCCTCTTTACATCGAGGAGGGATATTAGGAGATGGACAAGTATGATAGTCATGGTTATGGAGACTAGGTAAGGTGATGTTTAAGAAAGTTTTTATGATCTCATGTTCTTGTTGTCTAACATATTCCGAAGGGGAATAAGGAGATGTACAATCAAGACCCTCAAGACTTATAACTTCCTTCACCAAGATACCTTTGTCACTAATAGGAAAGGTATCGGAAGAAGAAAAATTATGTGTGTGGTGATTTTCTACACTTTGATGTGCACCAATGGGTAATGTAATGTAATGATGTGGTCAAGACTAACATGTTCCTCATTATTGTAATCAAAATCAATGTTTAATAAAATCAAAGGCACATCTAAAGAACATGTTATGCAAAAAGAAATAAAGTGCAATGCAATGATTTATATGTCATTTTCAGAAGCAAAACAAAGTAAGTTGTTGATTACAGTATGCAATAATCTGAAAAAAGAAATATGGGAAATGAAAATTTGAAATTAAACAATACATGAAATGAGCTAATTTAGGCTAGATCTAATGAATGCATGTTATAGAAACTTATCCAATTGACACAGATAGGTAATGGAACCAAACAAAAGCTTAAAAATAGGGTTTTTAGATCTATAAACGGTTGTTTCAGCGGTGAACAAGGACTAATTTTCTCAAGGTGGCCACTTAGTCCTAGTAGGGATTTATTTGAGATTTTTTAAATTTTTCTGATGGGTTTTGATGGTCTCTGTAGTGTATAATGTAGTCCTAAGATGCAAATGCAAAATTTTAGAGGTTTTCAATGATTTAAGATGCAAAAATGCTCGTAATTGAAATGATTTCAAAAATGACTACCCTAAATTGATGTTTTTGACCTAAATGCATAAAATAAATATTCATAAAAGTTTCTAGACTTATAATATATGATACTAGGAGGCTTAGGAAGCACAAAAATAAGGTTTCTAACACTATATCAAATACTAAAAAAAATGGACTAGAAGTAAGTCATCCGGGCTGGCGAATTAGTCCCAATTAGGGTTTTTTGAAAAATTTTGAGGAATTTTTAATGGATTTTGATGCTTTATATGTGATATGATAATGAAAGTAAAAAATTTCATAAAATTTCAATGATTTTAGATGCCAAAAATGCAACCTACTTGCACTTTTCATGAATGCAAAATTTGAAACCTAACATGCAAATTAATCTATGCAAACCCTAATGCAAGGTCAATGCAAGCTAGATCTATGATGGACTCCAACTCAGAAAATAAAAGTATTCAAAATTTGGGTTCACCAAAATGTAGACAATGATTTTGGCAAACGAAATGCTCTCTTACACTTCTAGGGTTTTTCACCTAAAAGCAGAGAGATGGTCCAAAATGGACAATGTGTTCATTCAAGATTAATGTAAAGGGGCATGAAATATGCTTAAATGAGATGATCTAAATGCAATAAACTAATGAATGGTATTGATTTTTAATACAAAACTATTGAAATACAACTTTTTGGAAAACACATTATGATATACAAACATGTGGAAAATGACCTAGAAATGCAAATAAAACTAGATAAAAAGCTATGAAATAGAATGTGTGTACTTGGAGGCTGAAAATGGATGGCTTGAAGGTCTAGAATTTTCATGAAACTATTGCAAAAGTCAACTGGGAAACTTACGCTAGGCTAGGTGATTTAGTCCCAGTTTTGGGGAAAACTGCTCAGAAACCTATTTCGGCCAAATGGGTATCCAAATCTACAAAAACCTCTAAAAAACTAGTTCAGTGGGACTAATCTAAATTAGGATCTATGACAATTTCTATTTGAATGCTTAATGATTAAAATAATTAATTAAAGCTTTAGAATTTAATTAGCATAATTAAAATACTTAATCAACATAACATAACAAGGTGATAACAAAATGAAAGAGAGAAAGAGATAGAAGACAAAACACAATTAATAACGGAGTTTGTTTGAGTGGACTATGTCTCTGAGTCCCTCTCCAATAGAGTGACTCATCCTATTATGCTCCAAGAATAAGATTACATTTACAAAACATAACCATTCCCTTCCAACACTTCAGCCACATAATGTTCCTCTAACATACAAGAATGGCTTCAAGTCTTCATTGTATTTCTCCCAGTGTCATCACCTGCTTGATTTATGAATGCATCACTCTCCTGATTTCACCCCTTTTTTATGCAAAAAATTTACTCAATATGGTCTAAAACCATAAGATTACAAAATCACATCTCTCCCCTTTACAAGTAAAAATTTCAACCAATCCCCCCTATTGCATAGATAAATCTATGAAAATCCTCCCCTTTCTTTTAAGAAAATAACTAATATCCTCTTAATAGTTTTGAAATATCCCTTCTTGAGAATATTAGTTAAACCCCTTAGTTGACTTGTCTTCAGGCTTACTTTATTTTAAGGGGTTTAAGCTTTTATTTAGGGTCATTAGTTTTAAATATTTAAATTTGGGGTTAATTGGATTGCAAATAGTGGTCAAAAGGGACTGATCTCCATATAGTTTTAAACACCATTCATTGGCATAACGGTAGGTAGAGCTTTATATGGTAGGGAGGTTGGGTGGTCAACCCACACCACCTGTTTTAAACTGAATTCAAACTTTTTAATTAACAAAAGGAACCACTGGTCTTATATAGTTAAGCGCATATCGTGCACCCCAACAGTAGCTCATGATCATTGGTGAAGAGAGGTGGGGGGTTTGACCCCCATCAACTATTTTTATCAAACTCATTCAAGTAACCAATGAGCCAGAAGGAGAGATGGATAGGGTTCCACGTGTCCACTGGGAGAGATGCCATGCATCTACCAAAGGGAGGTTCATGTGTCGACCTGTCATAGGTCCAACTAGCTATCGTACATACTGACTCACCTATCTAGTAAGATGCCATGTGTCAGTCTATGAATGGTCCACCTCATCTATCATATCATATGGATTGCCATTTCAACATGTTGATGTTATCATCTGTACAACTTGGTAAACCTTGGTGCCTAAGAGCTTTAACTTGGCATAACTTGCACATATGATCTCAGAATTTGATGAAATGAACACAGTTGGAAAGGTCTCGATGGGCTCTTCGACTTGACACCAATTCTGATTGATTATGAGACAATGATTTCTCACCTTTTTGGATGGCCTTAGGTGCCTATTTCACCTATACCTTTGACTAGTTGTATCTTGGGCATACAAACTCCTTTTGATCCCATTCAAGTTGCATTTGACTTAGAATTTTGGGCACTTCAATCTGGCGATGATTATTGGAGCACATGGGTTGCTTAAATTTTTGATGTCAAGTATCCCCCTACATCAATCCTCCCCATTGGGGAGCTTTTGGACATCTGAAAGCTTGATTACTCAGAAAGCAAGTGAGGGTAGAGTTTCCTCACTTTAGCAATCTCCATGCATTTTTCCTTGCTTGGATTCATCCCCTTCAGTCCCACTCTAAGGTATTCAATAGCTCCTCTTCGTGAATTCTTGACTTTCCTGCCTAAGATGACTCCTTTGGAAACTCTAAAATTTACTCTTGTGAAGGATCGTCAATTGATGGAACCTGAATGTTTGTGTCTTCATCCAGTATCATTGGAGGCTCATACAAATTCATATTCTCAACATTGACTACTGAATAAATGTGCATGTATGGAGGAATATTAAGGAAGAAGGCATTGGTTCCAATACTTTCCAAGATCTTATAGGGACCATACCGAATCATCTTGAGCTTCCATCCCTTTCCTTGCATTATGTAACCAAACTCTGTCTCTAACCTAGAAATGATGATCACTATGATGCTTATCATGGCGAGCCTTGTATTTTGCTTGGCTCTACTTCAACTATGCTTCCACTACTTGATGGATTGCTTGGACTTTCTAGATGAACTTCAAAGTCATTTCTGCATCATGGCATCCATCTTCAACATCACCTTTTCCAAAATAAAAATTCATTGGTGTTTTAGGCACATAACTGAAGCAAGTCTCAAAAGGAGACCTCTTTGTAGAAGAGTGTTCTACATGGTTGTAAGCATGCTACACATAATAAAGATTCTCATCCCACAACTTGGGATGTTTCTTGCAGTAACCTCTAAGCAAATGCACAATTGTATTGTTTACTACCTTTTTTTAGTCTATTCATCTATGGATGGAAGGTTGTAATCTTCTTCAATTTGGTGTCCATGAGTCCCCATAAATCTGACCAAAATTCCCCTAGGAATCGAGAATCTCGATCTGATACAATAGAAGTATGTAACCCAAAGTGAACCCATACAAATTGAGAGTACATATGAGCTATCAACTAAGTAGTGACATGTTTCTTACAAGGCATTAGAATACATATATGACTAAACCAGTCAACTACTACATATAGATAGTCATGTCCCTTCCTAGACATAGGTAACCTCTTGACAAAATCCATTGAAACACTTTCCCATGGATGGGATGGTACAATTAGAGGTGTGTACAACCCAAATTTCCTATTACTAGGCTTACTTGTTGCACACATGACACAACCTCTAATATACTTAGTTACAATTTCTTCCATATGAGGCCAATAACAATATTTCTGTAGTTGAGTGATTGTCTTGCATACCCCAAAATTCCCTACAATCAATGAGGTGTGAGCTTAAATTTGGGGTTAACCAGTTTGCATATAGTGGTTAAAAGGGACTGATCTCCATATAGTTTTAAACACCATTCATTGGTGTAATGGTAGTTAGAGTTTTATGTGGTGGGGAGGTTAGGTGGTTGACCCCCACTACCCATTTTAAATTGAATTCAAAAGGAACTGTTGGTTTTATATGGTTAAGCGCATATCGTGCACCCTAACGATAGCTTGCGATCCTTGGAGAAGAGAGGTGGGGGGTTCAACCACCACCCACTATTTTTATTAACTTGTTCAATTGACCAACGATTCAAAAGGAGAGATGGAAAAGGTGCCATGTGTCCACTAGGAGAGATGCCACACATTTCCCAAAGGGAGGTCCACGTGTCGACCTGTGATAGGTCCAACTGGCTATCATACTTATTGACTCACCTGTCCAGTCAGATGCCACATGTTAGGTTGTGAATGGTCCACCTCATCAGCCATATCTTATAGACTACCATGTCATCATGCTAATGCCATGTTGATGTCATCATTTGTATGAATTGGTCAATCTTGGTGTCTGTGAGCTTTGACTTAGCGTAACTTGCATGTATGAGCTCAAAATTCAATGAAATGAAAGTTGTTGGAAAGGTATCAATGAGCTCTTCAACTTGACACCAATTTTGATTGATTCCAAGACAACGATATTTTTTCATTTTTGGATGGCCTTAGGTGCTTGTTTGACCTATACCTTTGATTGGCCATATCTTGGTCATACAAACTCCTTTTGAGCCCATTCAAGTTGTGTTGGACTCAAAATTTTGGGCACTTCGATTGGAATGATTACTAGAGCATATAGGGTACTTCAATTTTTGACATTGAGTATCCCCCTAGATCAAGAACTAAGTCACCACTATTGGCGACGTAGTCCACTTCTAAATTTCTAAAAATTCAGAAGTGGAAATGGAAGCCCCTGGTCTACACTCTAGTTTCTCATAGGTGTCTGCTTCTGAAACTCTAATTTTTGGTCCTAAGAGTGAATTTTTGTTGATATTTTGGCTTGGTCAACAAGGAGAGGTCTTCAACAAGTCTTCAACCTAATCTTCAATGATCTTCAAACCCTCAAAGCACCTAAATCTACAAACACACAATGAAAGAGAAGGAGAAATGTTGAATGTTAGGGCATGGGGGTTTGCCATGGTCAAACCCCTTTTTAGGTAATTAAACAAAATGAAAAAAGAATGTAAAGAAGCATGCAACAACGGAGTTAATACCTTTCCATGATGTTTTATCTTGAATTCTATAGAAAAACATGAAGAATCTACCCTTGAATGTCATAGGAAGGTATCTTGATGACTTGCAATGATAGAAACCTAGCTTGCTTGACTTGAGAACATGAAGAATGATGGATGAATGATGATGAGTTATGAATTATGGTGAGCTAGGAGATTGAAAAATGAGGGGGAAAACCATTATTTATACATAATTATGCTTAAATTCCTAAAAATAACTCATCATAGGCTCACCTTAGGTCTTAAAGAATAAAAACCCGAAAGAAATTTGAATTAATTTTGATTTTTGAGCGAAATGGCACTACGTCACCCAAGGTAACGAATTAGTCCACCTAGGAAATTTTGAGTGGATATTGGAGATTAAGATGTATTAAATGTTTTCTATCAGGTTCTTCTTCAACAAAACACTTAATTAAGGCCTATAAGTGCAGAAAGGGGCCATTTAAAGCAAAAGAAAAGTGTTGGTGTAATTATATGTCTTGTACCTTGTCCTAGGTCATGATTACACCTTAGTTAAGTTTACTTAGGGATCACATAGGAGGTTGTTTGAGATTTTCCACTTTTGGTGGACTTGACATGTCATTACCACATCACTTCCACTTTTTGTGGACACATCATGTGATTATCTCTCCACCTTTTGTGGTGATTATCACATTATGTCTTTCCCACTTTAGGTGGAGTGATAAATTTTCATAGTTGTCTCATGTCATAAGATTATGACACTTGTCATACTCTTATGCCCTTCTATGTTCTCACCTTGGATATATAACCAAGGGGTCTCCTATGTACTATTAGCTCATTACATTCTATTCTATTGACAGAATATAGTTTATTCTTGTCATCTTGTTGCTATCTCTCTTTTGCTTGTTCTTTCTATTAGGCCTCTAGATCTTGGGTGGCTACCTTCATAGCCAATTCTTACATGGTATCAGAGCTATTAGAGTGCCTTTAGTCAGTCTCTTATAGAGATTCTTGAAGGGTTCCATTTTTGGGCTTGTGTTGCAAGTGCATTTTGGGAGTTTGTTGCATTAGATCTAAGCTCACCATTGCATCCAGAGTGTCTGAGATAGTCAGATTTTCCTTTTGTTTCATCTCAGTTGGACATCGGAGGCCAAATCTACAAAAGGTTGAAGATTGAACATGGTTGCCAGATTTGGGAGGTAGCTACCACTTTGGAGTGTTTTCAGCTAAAAAGGACCTCGCCATCATTCTCAGAAGGGCCAAAAACCCTAAGATCGACTGTCAATTTGTCCAAATCGGAGCAAGTTGTCCGTTGAGGCAAAATTTGTTTGCCTAGGAGCCGTATGGCCCCCAGGTCACCATTATTGTCCAGTACGAAATTACTTTTCAAAAAAAAAAAAATTTCCGCAAAAAATATTTCAAAATCAAAAAATCAATTTTTTTTCATTTATTCACAGTTTTTATAATTGAAAGTTTTTTATAAAAAAAATCAAATATTAAGTACCCTACACAAGTGGGTACTATAGATAGTACCTGCCTACGCAGGTACCACACCCGTCTGCAGAGGCCACGTGGCCTCTCGGTGGTGGCCCCTGCAGGCCCCCCACTCTCTTCATTGGTAGGTGGTTGGAACCTTCAAAAATCTGACAATTTCAAATAAAAACTAGCAATTGGAAAAAATCCACAAATCAGCTGCAGAATATTCCCTCGGGAATATTTCAACGACAATTCCGGGTTGAAGCATATTCTGTCGCGAAAAGAATATTCTGGTACGATTGCACGACTATGGGTAACAGCAACAGTGATGGTCAAACAACCATCAAATTTAACTTAATGAATTGATGACGTCAGCACTATGTCAGCGCCCTTTGAAAATTTGCACACCCCTCTCCATTGAGCTTTTGGCTTTTGCAGTTCAACTTCAGAGGCTCATATCTTGGTCGTTTTGAGGCCTTTTTTGGTGCAATTTTTTTTTATTTGGGCTAGTTTTTTATGTGCATTGTAGTGGTGAAGTTATTTTCTAATTTTGGTGCATGGATTTTCCAAAAAAATGGATTTTTCACAGGTGTTGCTCAATTGTCACCATTTTTGCAACTTCTAGGGCTCCGTTCAGGCTCCTATGTACTCCTTTTCAGGTACTATATTTTTTAAAAGTGTATGATTTTTTTTTAACTTCATAGTGGTGCTATCAGTTTGTAGTAATTGTGATCAGAAATTGTACTTTCAACATTTGGTCATTTTTGGCCTATTTTGGCATTTGTAAAGATAAGATCTCAGTTTTATCTTTTGTATCAGTTATTTGAGTCTACTGTAGCCTATTTAAGGTTGTTGTAAAACATTGAAAATCAGAAGCCCACTTTGCTTGGCTTGCAAGTGGCCATTGTACATGCACTAAGTATAAAGTGCCAAATCATCTTTTTTTGGGGGGGGGGTTCTTTGATTGAGTGAATTTGAGGAGGTTTCTTGTGTGATTGTTCCTCTCTCTATCTTGTTCTCTTTCATTTTTTTGCTATGGGTTCTCATAATTTTCCTTTGTTAACTCCACATAATTATGCTTCTTGGAAAATTGAAGCATGGAGTAAGTTAATGGAAAAAGGATTAACTCATTATATTGATGGAACTATTGTTGCACCATCTGATCCTCAAGCTAATCTTGTTGCTCATTTGGATTGGCTCACTAAAAATACTATGGATCTTGGAACATTAAGGAAATATGTATCGAAAGATCTAATTTTTCAAATTGATAAGTGTAAAACAATTAAAGAAGCTTGGGAAAGGTTTGGTCAATTGTATGGCCAAGTTGATGAGATTAGAGGTTATCAGCTTGACAATGATCTCACAATGTTAGATCCCAAGAATTTTGATACAATCCAAGACTATGTCACTAAGGCAAATGAGCTAAGAGCACATCTTAAGGATTGTGGCATTGATAAGAAGGTTGCACAATTGGTCTATAATTTGTTGGGAAAACTTCCATCAAAATATGTAGCATTTGTTTCTAGCTTCCAAACCCATCGCTTGATAGTAGGTAGTTCTTTCACTACACCTACATTTGATGCTTTTACATAAATTTTGATGTTATAACAAGCAAAGTTGGTAAGCATGGGGATTCTCAAGTCTTCAAAGTGTAAAGCTTTGGTGGCTAATCAAGGGAATCAAGGGACTCAAGGAAAGGGTTCCAATAAGAAGCAAAAGCAATCTAATCCAAAGAAACAACAAGATAAAGCACAATCATCCTCTCCAAAACAAGGGAATTCTTCATCACAAGGGAATTCTACATCTTCTCCCAAGAAGGGAAATTCAAGCAAGAAGGAGAGACCAACTTGTTCATATTGCAAGAGGGTTGGTCATGATGAGCATCATTGCCACACTAAGCAAATTGATGAGTTGACAAACATCATCAAGGAGAATAACATCAATTTTCCATCTGCCTACAAGAAGAAGGATTCATATCCTTCCACTTCCTCACAATCAAAAGGAAAAGGGCAAGCATTTGTGGCTACTCCAGGTTCTTCACAGCAATGGATACTTGACTCGAGTGCCACTCATCATATAGGTTCTTCAATGGAACAGTTTTCTTCTTTGGAGCAATCTAAGGTACCTCACACCTTCATAGGAGATGATACTCAAGTGGAAGTTGAAGGAGAAGGTTCGGTTTCCATGGATAATGGAACATTTGAGAATGTTCTCTATGTTCCTAACTTGAGTGCCAATCTTCTCTCAATCTACCAAATCACTCACTTTGGAGATGGCAAGAAAGTCGAGTTTCTACCATATTTAGTTGTGGTCAAAGAACTTAAGGATGATGCCTTGGTTGCAGTGGGACAAGCCGATCACAACACATGACTTTACTCATTCTCCCACTTTGTACCTAAGTCTCCTTCTACAGCTTTTCTCACTCATTCAAATTTAGAAAGTAAGCTATGGCGTGAGTAGTTTGGACATATCAATTACTGCTATCTTCAATAGCTTAGCTCCAAGGCTATGGTTATAGGACTACCTCAAATCAGCTTTTCTGAAGGTGTACGTTCAGGTTGTTCCATGGGTAAGCATCCAAAAGAGAAGTTTGAGAAAGGGAAGTCTTGGAGAGCTTTAGAAGTTCTTCAGTTGGTTTACAGTGATGTAGCAGGCCCATTTCCAGTGCCATCATTCAACAAGGCTCACTATGTCCTCACCTTCATTGATGACTACTCTCATTTCACATGGGTTTACTTTCTTGTTCACAAGAGTGAAGTGTTTGACAGATTTCTTGCCTTCAAGGCTCATGTTGAGAAGCAATCAGGGAAGCAAGTCAAGATTCTTTGCACAGACAATGGAAGGGAATATGTGAACAATAGACTTGAGGAATTTTTGTACTCTTGAGGGGATTGATCTTCAGCATTCAGTTGCATACACTCCATAGCAGAATGGTGTAGATGAAAGGAAGAATAGAACCCTTAAGGAGATGGCTAGCTGCATGATTCATGCTCAATCTCTTGGTCCTCAATTTTGGGTAGAAGCTATCAATTGCACCACTCACATCCAAAATTGGGTTCCCCATAAATCTTTGAATGGTATGACTCCTTTTGAGGCTTGGTGTGGTAGAAAACCAGTTGTGAGACACTTTAGAGTTTTTGGTTGTCCAGCTTGGGCATGAATACCTCTAAAGAAGTGCAAGGCATTGGAACCTCAGAGTAGGCCTTGCATCTTTGTTGGATATCCTAAAGGTGTTAAGGCATATAGACTTTTGGATCCAAAGACACATGAGTTATTCATTGAGAGGAGTGTTCACTTTGAGGAAAGCTCTCCTAGCTTGACCTCTAATCCTCCTCTTCCTTCCTCCATAGTGGAAAGTGATGATAGTGACTCCGATGATGATTCTACCCCAACTTTGACTCGCAAGATCACACCTTCGCAGGGTCCACTTGTAGTTGAGGCACCTCATCCTTCATCTCCTACTAGACCTTGTTGGGCTTGATAGACTCTTGAGTCCGTAGGTTCTCTTGTTAGGGATCCTTCAGATACTCGAAGGACTCAGTCACAACATTAGAATTTTCGACAGGCTTATATTGCTAGTGCTTCAGATCCACAATCCTTTAAGGAAGCTTTAGGCATTCTTGAATGGGATTTAGTAATGGAGGAAGAGTATAGTTCCTTGATGAGGAACAACACGTGAGATTTTGTTTCTCTTCCTAAGGGAAGAAAGATGGTTCGATGTAAGTGGATCTATTGGACTAAGTATGCAGCGGATGGAAGTGTGGATAAATACAAAGCTCAGCTTGTGGCAAAAGGTTTCTCACAGGTTCCAGGTGTTGACTATACTGAGACCTTTGCACCCATTGCTAAGATGGACTCCATTCGCTTGACACTCGCTATTGTTGCAGCTCATGGTTGGGCTGTACATCAGATGGATGTGAAGAGTGCATTTCTTCACGGGGATCTTCATGAGGAGATTTACATGGATCAACCACAAGGGTTCATACAAGATTCTTCATTAGTTTGCAGATTGAGGAAGTCTATCTATGGCCACAAATAGGCCCCTAGGGCTTGGTATGCCAAGATGGATTCCTTTCTTCTCTCGGCAGAGTTTACGAGGTGTCATTCAGATCCAAATGTCTACATTTTGCAAGAGGATGATTCTCACTTGCTACTTGTGCTCTATGTTGATGATTTGATCATTATAGGGAGTACCTCATCCATCATTGGCAGTGTCAAATCTGCTTTGCAAGACAAATTTGCTATGACTAACTTGGGCCTTTTGCACTATTTTCTTGGGATTGAGATCACATAGTCAGCTTCTGGGATTTCTCTTTCTCAACCTAAGTATGCTCTTGATCTTCTAGCTCAATTTCACATGGCTGATTGTAAGCCTGCACCAACTCCCTTTCTTTCAGGAGTCAATCTTGAGGCTAAGTGTTATACTCCACTTGTTGATGCCACTTTGTATCGTCAGCTTGTTGGGAGTCTCATCTACTTGACTCGCACACACCCTGATATCTCCTTTGCAGTTGGCATGGTTTCATGCTTTATGCAGGAACCACATGAGCTTCATTGGAAAGCTGCCAAATGCATCTTGCATTACATCCAGGGTACACATCATCATGGGATTCATTATGCAATAGGTACAGGACTTACCTTGGTGGGATATACAAATTTTGATTGGGCTGGCGATATTGATGATCATAAGTCCACTTCTGGCTACAATTTTCATCTTAGTTCTGGCCCCATTTGTTGGTAGAGTAAGAAGCAGCATGCTATTGCTCTTTCTTCGACTGAGGCTGAGTATCGAGGAGCTGTTAATGCCGCTACTGAGGCTATTTGGCTTTAGAATATTCTCACTGAGTTTGGATTCACTATTCCTCATCCTATAGTCATTCATTGTGACAATCAGAGTGCCATCCAGATCTCGAAGAATCCAATTCACCATCAGAGGACCAAACACATCAAGATTCATATGCACTACATTTGGGAGCTGATACAGGAGTAGGTCATCGATTTGCAGTATTGTCCTATAGCAGAGCAGGCTGCAGATATCTTCACCAAACCCTTCACTGAGAGTATCTACCATCATTTGCAAGCTCTCTTGGGGGTGCGGGATGTTTCTTCTGAGGAGGTCACTTGACTTCTTCATTCTCTCTTATGGGGGGCTTTTTCCTCACTCGAGGTTTTGCCTTCTCATCTTTTTTTAGTTTTTGTTCATCTCTCTTTTGGGGGGGAGTTTTTTCCCACTGGGTTTTCTCCCTTTCTCCGCTTTATGAGAGATTGCATTGCATTTGTACATGGGTACCTAACATGGCCTTGTAGTTGGGACCCATCTTGCATTGTTTGATTTTGTGTACATTCTCCCTAAGTTACACTTAAGGGGGGCTGTTGGTGTAATTATATGTCTTGTACCTTGTCCTAGGTCATGATTACACCTTAGTTAAGTTTACTTAGGGACCACATAGGAGGTTGTTGGAGATTTTCCACTTTTGGTGGACTTGACATGTCATTACCACATCACTTCCACCTTTTGTGGATACATCATGTGATTATCTCTCCACCTTTTGTGGTGATTATCACATTATCTCTTTCCCACTTTAGGTGGAATGATAACTTTTCATAGTTGTCTCATGTCATAAGATTACGACACTTGTCATAATCTTATGCCCTTCTATGTTCTCACCTTGGCTATATAACCAAGGGGTCTCCTATGTACTATTAGCTCATTACATTCTATTCTATTGATAGAATACAGTTTATTCTTGTCATCTTGTTGCTTTCTCTCTTTTGCTTGTGCTTTCTATTAGGCATCTAGATCTTGGGTGGCTACCTTCATAGCCAATTCTTACAAAAAGTGTAAATATTGATGAAAAGCCTAGGAAAGTGTGAAATTTTGTTACAAGACTTTATAACACTTTGAAATAGGTCTTGGTAAGGTTATTTAGGTGAATTATAACATTATGGTATTAGAAAAGTGTGAAGATGTGTTACAACACCTTTACAAGACATCATTAAATTGAATTTATTGAGTTTGCAAGGGTCCATGACTTAGTCTGGATGTGTAAAACACCTCACAACACCAAATCAAGGCCTCATTAAGTCTAATTTGTCATTAATTATTCCCATATCAAGCAAAGTATATAGTTTTTGGCAACATAGACCCTAACCATCCATGGTGGAATATTTGAAAAGAGATAACAGTCTCCATTAAGTCATTGAAGTACACTCCCATGCCCTTTAGAAAGTGCATATTTAAGGAGGCAGTTATACTTAATATTCATCAAAAAAATTCAAATATGGGGCACTCCCTTTCATCCATTTCCCTGAACATCTTTGCTTTATCCTTGAATTATCAAATAGCTTTATTTTTTTCAAATTTTGACTATTGATCTAATTGTTTTAAAACAAAATCAATGGTTATCATGTGTCCCCAACACATCACCTTTTTCTTTACAGATTTGAAACATAAAATGTTAGGTGAAGTTCACACATGATGAGCTCAAAAATTTCATGCATCCCATTTTCCTCTTCATTATTTCCACCATTAGCCATGACATATCACATTTCCATTATCAAATCCATGATATAAAACTAGAATATATTGAAAGTGTGTGTTGGGATGAGAGTTTTCCACTTGACCATTGGAATACTCCATTATCAAATTCTCCTTGTATCACAAATTGCATCTTTATTTGTTCCTTCTCAACTCATAAATATGATGTAAAGGGAGGGTGCAATAAACTAGGATTTGGCCATATGTTATAATCATATCTACCCTTCCATATTGCATTTTGAATTAGGAAATCAAGAGTTGAAAATGTGATACAAATAAATATTGGGTTGGTGTCGGATTATGACAACTATCCTCAAGATGAAATAAATAGCACCATCACACCTCACAATAAGGGGAAAAATAAGCATTGAGAAAAATGTGATGGAAAAGAGTCATGTGATGCAACTAGGGATTGGCACCTACTGTTGGGTCTTGGAATTACAAATCCATCACACATCACAAAAGGAAAGCCAGTGGTAGAAAGGTAAAATATGATGCAAAGGAAGCTAGCAATGGAATGAGAATCAATTATGTGGACAAAGCTATGTGGGGGATAGTGTAGCTTAAGTGATAAATTTCACACTGCATATATATTGTCTTAAAAGGTATCCATCACTAGGTAGCATGAACAAGGGGCTATTTAATCAAATGATATGCATGGCTCAATTAGGAACTTTGAAAAGGATTGTCTTGATCAACAAAAGGAGAAGTTTTGATAACCATTTTGGAAACTGACAGAGTTCTAAGTATTGACCAAAAGATCGATAGCATTCATACACAGCCAAATTTTATAAAGAATCAAAAAAATACTTAGGAAAATAAAAGATAATCAAGTGTATAGGCTCAAGCACTGAAAAAGAAGCAAGGTGGTAGTCAAGGAATGAGAATAAATGACATAACTTATAACTAGGCTGACTAAAAACTGATTCAACTAGTCAAGAACAGAAAAGAACAAGCCACCAAGGTAACCAAAAGTTAGGATTTCTTTTGAATGAAGGATAAAACCTAAACATTATTTGATAAATCATAACACATATGACCCATCCAAAAGCTCAAAAATGGAGATAAAGGACTGAGGACCAAAAAATTTAATAGGGTCCATCACTTGGCATTATTGGACTTCTCACTAAAATAAGTTATTAGTCTCCTTCTTGACTCAATATTGCTCCTATTGCAATTCCACTTGCATCACATTCAGTTGGTTGCATTGTTATTTTTTCCTTTAACAATTCAAAAATTATTTGTGCTCTAAATGTCCACTTAAAGTATTTCCTATATCCCCTCTTTATCTTTGTGATAGGTGGGAAAATGCTACTAAATTTTTTGATAAAAGAATAGCCAATCCATGAAATAATCTCACCTCTCTTATGTTCATCAGTGTTGGCCACTCAACAATTGCTCTAACTATCCAAGGGTCCATATTGAATCCTTCAGCATAAATGAGAAAACCAAGATACAACAACTTTATCTTCATAAAGCTACAATTCTTGACACTAATTTTCAACTTCTCTTCTCTCAACCTTTGTAATACTTTTTGATGTTCCACAAATTTTCCTCTAATGTTACTAAAAATTAGAATATCATCCAAGTAAAGAATCACAAAATCACACAAGAATTTCATCAATTCCTCATTCATCAATATCATGAATGTTATAGGTCCATTGGTCAATCCAAAAGGCATCACTAACTACTCATGCAATCCTTTATAAGTCTTAAATGTTGTCTCCCATTCACCCCCTCTCTGATTATGATTTGATGTTATCCATTCTTTACATCAGCCTTTGCGAAATACTTTTCTCCAGTCAAACAATCAAAAATGTCATCCATACTTGACTATGATCCTATTGGGTTAGTGCAGGATCATGGGAGTCCAAACTATGCCCTTATGTGGCATTGAAAATTCAAAAGAATAGAAGTAGGAAACTTGACGTAAAAGTTTGAATAGGTTATTAATATAATTTGAAAAATATGTAAGAACACAATTTATAGTAAATTGAATATGGTTTCTAAGATACTAGTCCTTTTTTAGAATGAAGAACATCTATTTGGAGAAAATTTTAAATTTCAGTGAAATAGAACTAAATTTTAAAGAATACATAAAAAGTGGGTGTATGTCTGACCAACCTAAGTAAAATGATTTTTTTTTTGTAACTTTCTATATAAGTAGAGGACATGTGCCTAGATGTGTCACATTTTTTTGTAACTTTTTTGCAAATAAATAATTAGTTATGAATTTTTTATTAGAACTTTTTAAAAATATTAAAAACTTGTTTGTCTAACCACCATAATGTGGTCAAAAATTTATTAAAATCAATTAATTTTTTTATCCTATAGTATCCAAAGCATAGAATGTGCTACATCTTTAAGGCTAAGAAAATGTGAGATTGTTTTAAAATTATAGATGTTTTATAATTAGCCTATCAGTCAATACTTTAGTCATAATGTATGTAGACAATTAATAGTATTTATCTATCTAATTCAAAATGAGTCATATCTTATATAGGTGGAAAGATGAAAATTTCCTCAACAAAACTTTTTAATTTCATCAAATTTGGATAAAACTATCTTTTTTGTCATATCGCCACTTTTTGGACCCCCATGATCTTGCACTCACACTATTGTTTTCTATGAAATCTATACATATTCTCCACTCTCTATCTTTCTTTGGTGTAATTACAATAAGTACCACACATGGGCTTAATGTTTCTTTGATCATTCCATTCTTCAACAACTCTTGTATTTGTTTGTTCAACTCTATATTTTCTATTGGTGTCATTCTATCTCTTGCATTATGCAAAAAACTTGCTCCCAATACTAGATCTATTTGATTACTAATATTGTAATTCCCTTCCAGGGAATCCATTAAACAAAGCATAAAGTGACAAATTAACAGAATAATTTTTTTTAAAAAGTCATTCGTTTACACAAATGTTTTAAGATTTCCAAGACGATGTTACTTAAACATTTACAAAGATAAACATCACATCATAATATTAAAGAAATATATATATCCAGATTACATCAAGTGATATTGTAATAAATCTCATATCAATATAATATCATTACAAAAGTTCTCTCATAGACACCAAGAGAATATACAATAAAGATGAAGAACATTTCACGTTGCCATCCTTGTTCATGAGTACGCTCAGTGTCCAACATCATGAACAATGAAGAATTAGGAACCTGTTCCATGAGAAATGTTATCCAAGTATAGCAACATCTAAAAGAGGATCCAATGGAGGAGATAGCACAGTCTCCTCCCAACCGTGTGGAACCAAAAGGTCCACTCCCTCCATGCTACAAGATAATGACAGGTCCATAAAACAAGAAAACAAACAACAAAGAATATACATTACACTACATGGCTGACAAACACATAATGACATGACCACATCAAACCATATTAATCACAACATATGCTTCTAGAGACAACCACAATACAACATATAAATCTATACAAGAGACAAAAAAACATGCTTTAGGATAGAGTGTCATCACATAGTTGTTCTAGGTTAACCTGTTGAATCTTCCTAGACTACCGGCCCTCACCCAAAGTTACCCTGGTAGTCTCTACCAATACCTGACCCCTAGAAAAACTCATGTGGAGTAGAATTAACTTTCAGGAAGACAAGGTAGATGACTAAGCCATTATAGGCCTTCCCAACCTACCCTTAAACTAAACAAGCATTAAGGCACTAGGTGAGGCATAAAAATTATCTGATCAATATTATGATTATTTCCCAACCTCGTGTACATTAAATTAGATTTTCACTAGGTTAACTACTTTGGTAGGTTACCTTGGTAACCTCTTAGGGCTTCGGCCCCTAACGAAAGCCACTCTTCCTATAAGCAAAATCAAACTCATATAACATAAGGGATAGTCAACATGCACAAATCAAAATAGGGTATGACCATGTTTTATCCATGACATAAAACATCATACTCTCACTCACCACATAGGTAACAAAACTAAGTGCATGACATGACCATAACAAACCCTATACCAGAATTGCAAAACTCCATTAAATCAACAATTCTTGTAAAGAACATACAAGTCTCAGGAAGACATATGCACCAAAATACATAACATTCCTTCATATTTAAACATTTTCAAGCACAATCATCATTCTCTTCAGAGATATTTAAACACATACCTCAAAACATTTATTTTCATATACAATGCAGACTTAACTTTTAAAACAAATCAAATGATTATAATCCCAACGAATCAAAAACTACAATTATAATTGTTATCAACCACAACTTTAAATATTATCTTCTACGCATACTTATACATAAATTATAACTTTTCATAATACGTCAATTTCTTTTAATTCAAACTTATAAAGAATAGATACAATTTAATAAATTTCCACTCTTAACAAATAGATTTAATATAAAAATTTCAAAATAGAAAACTCCACTAAGTTGAATTCAAATTAAAGAACTTCATTTTTTTTTTTAATAAAGAATTTATCATGAATATAAATTTCAATTAAATTGAAAAAAAACATATATCTATAAATAAAAATAAATATTACCTTTATTATTTAAATCAAACAACAAAGAATAATAAAAATAACTTTTGGAATTATCAACCAGCTAAATAAATTTCCATTCAATTCTAATACAAACTGGAACATTCCTTAATAAAATTAAAGCTTAGCCAAATTTATTTTCAATAAGATAAAACAAACTAATTTGGTATAGCTTAGAATTTATTGGGAAATCTCATGCCATGGAAGATAAACAACAGTCAGCATGCTAAAGTTCAGGAGATAGTAACTACACCACAGACAAGATAACATAGAGATTACACACCATGCATGTGACAACCAATTAAGTAAAGGTAAACGAAGAAGTAAAAATTATCTCCAGGCAATCCTAAGATTGGCTAAACAAGATTTGACTAAGAGTAGAACGGATAACTCAGCAAAGTTAGACAGTTACACGCCATACTGAAGGAAAAGTGTGGCATGGAATAGTGTGATGCAAAGTTTAAAAGAATGGAGTTAAATTCCATCACAAGTAAATAAATATCAAAACAAAGAATTTAAGACGAACCAAGAGCTACAAATGGCACAGCCAATATGTTGAGAAAGTCTATGACAAGATTCCAACTTCGAGCATACAAGAAAAATATGATGATCTTAAGATATCTGGTTACCATCATATGTTGATTTAAGAGATGATTGAAAAATAAGCATAATGGATTTCAATAGAATCGGCCCCTCAAAGAAATTTTCCCTCTTTCAACAGATCCACGTACTCATGACTAACGAATAGAAATGGATTCTGAAGTTATGTGCAGTTCGACAATGGAATCAAGGAGATTATTAATACCTCTACAACATTCTATTTTCAAGGGCTGCAGATGTAACAAGTTTCCAATAGCTTCAGGGAGGTTATTTAAACCTCCACACCCTTCTATATTCGGATGTAGCAACTAGAACATGTTGCAAATGAAATCAAGAATAGAGAGCTGTGTAGTCATGGTTTTATTCTATGTAGCAACCATTTAAGAGTGTTTTCATTGGCATGCAAGGACCAAATTAAAACTTAAGACAATTCAGAAATCTTGTACTATGAGGGTGACTCATGAATTTCACCTCCTATTTTAGTTGCAGATCTTCAAAACATTAACATTCAATAGTTATGAAAAGAATGTCAAATCTCTTGGCTAAAAGTGAATGATAAGAGGTAAGGGGTGGTGATTAACAACACAAAGAATAATTAAGGGAATGGTTATAGGGTATCGTCTTCGGAAAAAATAAAAACCCTCCTCAAATCAGAAAGTTTGTAGTACTTAAGGACAATAAATCACGAATGTTATGAAGCCATAATCTACCCTTCAACCATCAAACTCTAAACCATTTCAATTAGAAACAAAGCTATGTTGATTGGTGAGAAATCTCAAAACTACAAAAGTCAGTGGTATGTCCATCCCCAATTTAATAGGCAGCGAGCATACCCAATTATTATTCTACATATATTCTTCAATCATTGCTAAGAAAATAACCAATTTCACTAAACAGTTGCAAAATGTAATCAAATTTCTCTAAACTCGTTTTATCATTATTTTCCTTTGTTTTTCTTTTAAATCTGAGAACATTTCATGTAATCTATTGCAGAATATAAACATATTTCATTGAATCTTGGTATCCTTGTTTGCTACGTTTTAAAATAAAATTTGAAAACTTGTTCTAATCATTTCTCTATTGCAAATGCAGGTCTGGCTAGGAGAAACATTTCTACTGGCAACATAAACCTTTTCTAGTACAAACAACATTCAAATATAATATCCAAAATTAAGAAATTGCAAGAAAAGCCAAAAAGAATAAAACTTGGTAAAGCTTGATAACTGAGCTGAAACAAAATTTGAAGCTCCTGTCAATTTTTCTCAAACACTAGCTATTTGATGAAGAAATCCAAAATAATCCAACCCAATAATAAGTTTGCAATCAAAATTTGAGATGAAGCTTTTCCACAAAAACTATAGTGCAAATATTTTCCAAAAACCACTACCATGAAAAATTCTTGCAAAAAATTTTTGTGAATGAAATTGCACACCGAAAAGCTTTTGTGCATTTTAATTAACTCAAATTCATAAGTCTTAACTGATTGTCAATCATGCATTCAAAATTGATCAATTAGTTCTAACTTAACCATTTTACTCTAGATCACATTTTCTAGTTCCAAGTTATGATTCCTGATATTTATTTACAAAATGTTGCAAACTACCTCATCAAAACATCTTCTTCTTTTTTCCATAAATTAAGTTTGCACAATTAATTCAACAATTGAATTTAAATAATTACCTTCCACAAAATTAACATTCACTTTAAGTAAATAACTTGTTTAATTTAATTTAATTAATTAAACCATAAACACAAACATTTTTAATCTAACATTTAAATAAAAATTACATTAAATCAATTATGTTAATTAAAGAACCGTTTAATTAAATTAATTTAATTCCAAATAAAACAACACAAGCAAGAATGGCATGATGAAACTAAATGACAAAAAACAATGGGTGATAGACAGATTCTCATTCAATGAAGAACAATGGTTGAAAATGAGGAGTCAACACTATCTTTGAATCAATATATTTCCATTGGGTTAGGGCACACTTAGACCCAACAGGAAGGTGGAGCCGATACCTGATACCTGTAAACTGCATACAACAAGACTATTAAACATATCATCATATATCTACAAACACACCATGAAGAAGAGTCACAATGTAGCAGGGTACTCATGAGTGAGTAATGCTACACCGTCTCCTTCGCCAAAACTGATGAACATCATTATATCATAAACAACAAATATGTCACGATAACCTCATAGAAACTCAGAAACAACATAAACTATAACACGCAAGTGTCTACCATAATGTCATCTCATGAACATAATCAAATGATCACGATGTCAAATGTATCATCAACATAGTAAACATAATGTCAGAATCAAAACTGAAAATAAATAGCATAGTATCAAAAACAACTAAAGCAACTATCATCCAAACTGCACAAACTAAGACTAAGTGTTGCAACTAGAGGTACACTACATCCTCTCCCCTGGGATAAGGCTTACTCCTAGAAGCCTGTAAACAAGAAAATGGATAACACACACAACATATATACATTCTCACAAGATATAAAAGATTTGACACTAGGATCTCATTGGACCTGCACCTGATCAATGTATCAACCCCTAAGGGCCAACTCCTAACATTGCAGGATGTGCACAGTTTCCAAATAACGATGCATGTCTTGTATCGACATCACCTACAATTGGCTCTGAAGCCGCCGGTCCCTGACTGAATCCAAAAGTGCCCTTCTAAGGACATTGTCAAGCAATGTGGCCCTGCTAACCACAAGTGAAAAATTCTATACCCCTACTATATCCTCTATTGCTTGGAAGTGCACTAGATCATGGAAAACTACCTCCACTAATCACTGACTTAGAACCGTTACCCTGTTTATCTTGAGAATTCTTATTCTTTGGTGGGTTATGCTATTGTTGTTTTCCACCTTTAGCGGGTGTCTGTTGGTTCTGAGAGGAACCTCTTCTCTAAGTCAGACCACCTCGTAGACCAAAAACTACTACAGGTGCACTACCTATCTGAACTCTTGTGTGTCCACCCAAAGCCATAGTCAGATTTTCCTCCACAATATGTGCCTTCTCCATAGTCTTTAGCTCAAAGACTCTAACTCCTCCACTAATACGGGTGTTCAAGCCCCTAATAAAGTGTTGTACCAACATCTCTTGATCGTCCACAATTCCTGCATATTGTTTGAGCTTGTAGAACCTACGCTCATACTGCTCAACAGACATAGCCATTTGATGCAAATCATGGAACTCATTTGCACATCAATTTATGCAATGCTCTGACAAGAAATGTGCTCTGAATCTCTCCAAAAACATATCCCATGAGACTGAACCAATCTGCAAATGGAGCTTCTGCTCCTCCAATTTCCACCATGTAGAAGCAAAGCCTCTAAGATGCATAATGGCACACCTAGCTCTAGTGTTGCTACCATAAGGATGCATAGAAAAACACCCTCCCAAGTCTATCAACCAAGTTTTCGCTTCTACACCACCACCATTACCATCGAATGTGGGAGGGCGTGCCCTCAAAAAATCTCTCAAATGCCTTTCAATAATGGCATCCTGCTTCATAGTCCCAATAACTCTCCTAGGTGACCTATCTCATTCTCTAGCCACTTCCTGATCATTCTCCTATCTAGGACCAAGTTAGGAATGAACCTCTTCCAATAAGGGATGCAATTGTTCTCCCTTTATCTTTAGCTGTATTGTGATTTGCTCCCCGCTCGCTTGATCCAACTGAGGACCCAACTGTTATGCATTATCACTCTCATGATAAATCTGAGGGGGAGTATCCTGGCGGTTAGCCCCATGGACACCACCTTATCCTCGACCATGAACTCTACCATGATGTCTAGGCATGATCCTACACAAATCAAGGACAAGTCTCAGCTACAAAAAAAACAATAACAAACAGGAAAACACAACTACAAAGTCTAACATCTAGGACAACTTAATGGGCTCACAAATATCTAGAGTACCTAGTGTTAGAACATTGTGCTCTAATACCATCTGTAATGCCCTCCTAGGGATCCAATAAACAAAGCATAAAGTAACAAATTAACCAAATAATATTTTTTTTAAATTCATTCATTTACACAAACTTTTTAAGGATTTCAAGATGATGTTACTTAAATGTTTACAAAGAAAAACATCATGTCACAATATTAAATTCATAAAACATAAGTACATAACATATTCATGAATGATCCAACTTTCAAAACCTTAATATAGTCAAGATATATATATATATATATATATATATCCAGATTACATCAAGTGAGATTGTAATAAATATCGTATTAATATAATATCATTACAAAAGTTCTATCATAGACACCAAGAAAATATACAATAAAGATGAAGAACATTTCACGTCGCCAGCCTCATTCATGAGTACACTCAGCGTCCAACATCATGAATGATGAAGAATCGGGAACCTGTTCCATAAGCAATGTTATCCAAGTATTACAACATCTAAAAGAGGACCCAATGGAGGAAATAGCATGTTTTCCTCCCAATCGCATGGAACCTGAAGGTCCACTCCCTCCATGCTAGGAGATGATGAAAGGTCCATAAAACAAAAAAACAAACAACAAAGAATGGACATTACACTACATGGTTGAAACACACATAACAACATGACCACATCAAACCATAATAATCACAACATATGATTCTATAGATGACCACAATACAATAGATAACTCTATACAAGAGACAGGATAGAGTGTCATCAAATAGTTGTTCTAGGTTATCCTATTGAATCTTCCTAGACTACCGACCCTCATCCAGAGTTACCCTAGTAGTCTCTACCAATTCCCATCCCCTAGACAAACTCATGTGGAGTTGAATTACCTTTTAGGAAGACAAGGTAGACGACTAAGCCATTCCAAACCTTCTCAACCTACCCTTAAACTAAACAAGCATTAAGGCACTAGGTGAGGTATACAAATTATCTGATTAATATTATGATTATCACCCAACCCCGTATACATTAAATTATATTTTCACTAGATTAACTACATTCGATAGGTTACCCTCGTAACCTCATAGGGTTTTGGCCCCTAACGAAAGCCATTCTTCCTATAAGCAAAATCAAACTCATATAGCATAAGGGATAGTCAACATGGACAAATAAGAATAGGGTATGATCATGTTTTATCCATGACATAGAACATCATACTCTCACTCACCACATTGGTAACAAAACTATGTGCATGACCTAACCATCACAAACCCTATACCAGAATTGTGAAACTCCATTAAATCAACAATTCTTGTAAAGAACATACAAGTCTCAGGAAGACATATGCACCAAAATACATAATGCTCCTTCATATTTAAACATTGTCAAGCACAATCATCATTCTCTTCAAAGATATTTAAACACATATCTAGAACATTTATTTTCATATCCAATGTAGACTTAACATTTTAAAAAAATCAAACGATTATAATCCCATTGAATCAAAAAGTACAATTATAATTGTTATCAACCATAAATTTAAATATTATCTTCTACGCATACTTATACATAAATAACTTTTCATAATACTTAAATTTCTTTTAATTCAAACTTATAAAGAACAAATACAATTTATTAAATTTCCTCTCTTAATAAATATATTTAATATAGAAATTTCAAAATAGAAAAGTCCACTAAGTTGAATTCAAATTAGAGAACTTCATTTTTTTTTAATAAAAAATTTACCATGAATATAAATTTCAATTAAATTGAAACACAACATATATCTATAAATAAAAATAATATTACCTTTACTATTTAAATTAAACAACAAAGAATAATAAAAAGAACTTTTGCAATTATGAACCAGCTAAATAAATTGCCATTCAATTCTAATACAAACTGGAACATTCCTTAATAAAATTAAAGCTTAAGTAGCCAAATTTCTTTCCAATAAGATAAAACAAAATAATTGTTTACACCTACATATGTATTGGGAAATCTCACGCCATGGAAGATAAACACCAGTTGGCAGGCTAAAGTTTAGGAGATAGTAACTACACCACAGACAAGATAACATAGAGATTACACACCATGCATGTGACAACCAGTTAAGTAAAGGTAAACGAAGAAGTAACAGTTGTCTCTAGGCAATCCTAAGATTGGATAAACAGGAGTTGACTAAGAGTAGAACAGATAACTCAACAAAGTTAGACAGTTACACGTCATACTGAAGGGAAAGTGCACCATGGAATAGTGTCATGCAAAGTTTCAAAGAATGGAGTTAAATTCCATCACAAGTAAATAAATAGCAAAACAACGAATCTAAGAAGAACCAAGAGCTACAAATGGCGCAGCCAATATGTTGAGAAAGTCTACGGCAAGATTCCAACTTCAAGCATACAAGAAAAATATGATGATCTTAAGATATCTAGTTATCATCATATGTTGATTTAAGAGATGATTGGAAAATAAGCATAATGGATTTCAATAGAATTGGCCCCTCAAATAAATTTTCCCTCTTTCAACAGATCCACGTACTCATGACTAACGAATAGAAATGGATTCTGAAGCTATGTGCAGGTCGACAATGGAATCAAGGAGATTGTTAATACCTATACAACATTCTATTTTCAAGGGCTGCAAACGTGAGAAGTTGCCAATAGCTTCAGGGAGGTTATTTAAACTTCCGCACCCTTCCCTATTTGGATGTAGTAGCTGGCACATGTTGCAAATGGAATCAAGAATAGAGAGCCGCACAGTCATGGTTTTATTCTATGTAGCCACCATTGAAGAGTGTTTTCATTGGCACGCAAGGACCAAATTAAAACTTAAGACAATTCGAAAATCATGTAATATGAGGGCGACTCAAGAATTTTAGCTCCTATTTTAGTTGTCCACCTTCAAAACTTTAACATTCAACAGTTATGAAAAGAATGACAAATCTCTTGGCTGAAAGTGGATGATAAAAGGTAAAGGGCGGTGATTAACAACACAAAGAATAATTAAGGGAATGGTTATAGGGAAACATCTTTGGAAAAACTGAAAGCCCTCCTTAAATCAGAAAGTTTGTAATACTTAAGGACAATAAATCATGAATGTTATGAAGCCATAATCTAACCTACAACCATCAAACTGTAAACCGTTTCAATCAGAAACAAAGCTATGTTGATTGGTGAGAAATCTCATAAGTACAAAAGTCAGTGGTACGTCCATCCCAAATTTAATAGGCAGGGAGCATACCCAATTGTTATTCTACATATATTCTTCAATCATTGGTAAGAAAATAACCAATTTCGCTAAACAGTTGCAAAATCTAATCAAATTTCTCTAAACTCATTTTATCATTATTTTGGTTTGATTTTCTTTTAAATCTGAAAACATTTCCTATAATCTATTGCAAAATATAAACATATTTCATTGAATCTTGGTATCCTTGTTTCCTACATTTAAAAATAAAATTTGAAAACTTGTTCTAATCATTTCTATGTTGCATGTGCAGGTCTATCTGGGAGAAACATTTTTACTAGCGACATAAACCTTTTCCAGTACAAACAACATTCAAATATAATATCTGAAATTATAGATTAAGAAATTGCAAGAAAAACCAAAAAGAGAAAAACCTGGTAAAGCTTGATAGCTGAGCTGAAACAAAATCTGAAGCTCCTGTCAATTCTGCTCAAGTACTGGCTATTTGACTAAAAAATCCAGATCAATCCAGCCCAATAATAAATTTGCAATCAAAATCTAAGATGAAAGCTTTTCCACAAAAAACTATTGTGCAAATATTTTCCAAAAACCACGGCTGTGAAAACTTCTTGCAAAAATTTGTCATGAATGAAATTGCACACCCAAAATCTTTTATGTATTTTAATTAACTCAAATTCATAACTGATTGTCAATCATGCATTCAAAATTGATCAACCAGTTCTAACTTAACCATTTTACTCCAGTTCACATTTTCTAATTCCAAGTTATGATTCCTGATATTTATTTACAAACTTTTGCAAACTACCTCATCAAAATATCTTATTTTTTTCCATAAAGTAAGTTTGCACAATTAATTCAACAATTGAATTTAAATAATTACCTTACACAAAATTAACATTCACTTTTAAATAAATAACTTGTTTGATTTAATTTAATAAATTAAACCATAAACATAAACATTTTTAATCTAACATTTAAATAAAAATTACATTAAATCCATTATGTTAATTAAATAACCGTTTAATTGAATTAATTTAATTCCAAATAATACAACACAAAGAAGAACGACACAACAAAACTAGATGATAAAACAACAATGGGTGATAGAAAAATACTCGTTTAATGAAGAATGATGGCTAAAAATGAAGCCCTGACACTATCTCTGAATGAACATATTTCCATTGAGTTAGGGCACGCTCACACCTGACAAGCAGGTGGAGCCGATACTCGGTACCTATAAATTTCATACAACAACACTATTAAACATATCATCACATATCTATAAACACACTGTGAAGAAAAGTCGCAGTGTAGCAGGGTAATCATGAGTGAGTAGTGCTACACCATCTCCTTCACCAAGACTGACAAGCATCATTATATCATAAACAACAAATATGTCATGATAACCTTATAGAAACTTAGAAACAACATAAACCATAACACACATGTCTACCATAATGTCATCTCATGAACATAATCAGATGATCACGATGTCAAATGTATCATCAACATAGTAAACATAATGTCAGAATCATAATTGAAAATAAACAACATACTATCAAAAACAACTAAAGCAACTATCATCCAAACTAAACAAACTAAGACCGAGTGTCAAAATTGGAGGGACACTACAAATACTCTAGAGTAGTGGTAGTCCATCTAGTATATCCTCTGAAATGATGTCCTCATACTCTTCAATAACTCTGCTACTTCCTCATTTCTTGCAGTAGAATTATGTCTCTATTTTTCCACTCTTCTTTGGAATTAGTGCAAAATACATGTTGTCGTGTATCAACCCATCAAAAAAATTATTTCCATCCACTAAACATAGTCTAGCAATACTACATACTTAACTTTTGTCCTCTTCCTCCAACGGTATCAATTTATTTCTTTTTCCATTTGAAGTCATAATATAATTATTTCTTCTACCATCATTAATTTATTTCCTATCATTTTTCCATGGTCTTCCTAAAATTAAATAACATGCATCCATGGGTATAATATTACACAATACTTCATCATTATATGACCCTATATGAAATTTCACCAAATATTGCTCATTCACCAATATCTTATGCGTATCCCATATCCATGTTATCCTATAGGGTTTTGGACATTTCAATCTATTCAAATTCAACTTGTTTACCATCTCTTCTAAAACTAGATTACCAGTGCTACCACTATCAATGCTAAATTTACATAGATTTACTCTAGACTTACATCTTTTTTTGAACAAACTTTTTCTTTGTATTGGTTCCTCAATCACTTCTTCATGAATCAAAGCTCTCCTCATTACCAATTATTCACCTTTCTTGGGTTTCCCAACTAAATTAGGGGATTCAATAGGTTCCTCATCCACATAAGCTATTCTTTTGGTATGCTCAACCTTCTTGCTAGTGCTTCCTTGATGTCATTTAAATGCTCTATTTCCTTCATCTTGACACTTGAAAGAGGTTCCTCTTGATCGTATCTTCTTAGATCTTCTTTCATCTCTTTTCTATCCATCAAGTTGTGGTAAGAATTGACTTTCTCTATCACTGTACTAGAAATTTTTATCTTCTCTCCATCTATGATATGGATTATAGTCTTTTTCCTCACTATGGTAGGGTTTCCCATCCTTGTTCTTTGCATAAGGTATTCTCTCTCTAGATTGTTATCCACTCCTGTAGAATATTTTTCTTGCACTTCTCTTCCTTTGTTCAACATTCTTGTTCAACTTTTCCTCCACTTTTAACACAAATTTGTATGCTTCTTCAACTGATTCCATCTTCACCAGGCTTAGTTCCTCTTGGATGTATGTTTTTGAGTCCATTTATGTACCTTGCAACCTTCTCTTTTATTTTTTCACTATGTCTAGTTTTGATGACCATTTTATAGAATTCTTCAATATACTATTTCATTGATCACTCCTTTTTCCTTAGGTTGTGCTATCTTTTTAGTAATTCAAACTCATAATTGGCAGGTATAATCTAGTTCTTCAATTTTTTTCACCATTCTATCCCATTGAATGATTTTCTATTTTCCTCTTCTATTTCTATCGAATTAAACTTCTTTCCACCATAATACATGTCCTTTCAAATTAGTTTTTTTAAATCTAACTCTTTCAAGATCTTTAAATTCTTCATATTCAAAGTATTCCTCCAATTCATTTGTCTAGTCAATAAATTCTTCAAGGTTTATATTTCCCTCATAATTTTGAATTTTAAATCTAGGTCACTTACCAATTTTGGAAATAACTTTCAAAATATTCACTTGATCTGATTCATCTTCTTCTTTTCCCATGGCTTCTTAAATTTGATTCACACCATGATCTAGGTAATCACCATTTTCATCCTCATGTCTAGGGTTTAAGCCTCACTGTCTATCTTCTTTTACTGCATATAATTAGACTCACATTGAGCATATCATCTCTAATATTTTATCCATTATTTCAATAACATTCACCATAATAGGTTCTCTCCTTGGAAGCATCTCTTCCCTTGGATCTAGTGTAGCTACCTCAATTTGAAAATCTAGCTACAAGGGTTTCAACTGCCTCATAGTCAATGATCAGTTGAAAATGTATGGAGTCTATCTTAGGTTAGTGATCTATTAATGACAAGGAATCCCTTTAGAATTCACAAACTCCCTTTGATAACACTTGATGCACTTATGGATGGAGGGTCTAGAAAGGACTATCCAAGCATGCAACTTAGAGTCAAGACAATGGAAATGACATAAAATATTGATAAAAAAACATAAAATTCAATGATTCAATAACTAGAAGTATTACATGCATCATATACAAAAAAAATTGAGGTTTGCGGGCCTACCATAGGGATATTCAACATTACAACTAGTCAAAGGCCTTATTACATTCCATTAATAGGGTTGATCAGAAAATCTATATAGCTAACTATCACTAACTAAATGAATGCCTTCCAATTAATTATAACTGATCTTAAATATGATTCTCTAACTCCAACAAAGGTATGTGTTATCCTCAAGCATTTATAAAACTTGATGAATGATCAAGCGTTTATGGTTGACCTCCAAAAGATGAAAAATAATTCTTTGCGAGATGAAATGTATTGTAGATCCCAAGATATATCCCCTTAGACCCAAAATGCTTGTATGGTTCTCCATTAAGCTCTACATGCTTTTGAATTGGTCCACACAACAATTATGGACCATGTTGACCCCAAATGCTCTCATTGTCAATTAACAATGAAATTTTGAGAGTGATATACTCTAAAAATAAATGTTAATCTCCTAAAATATAGATATGATATAGATGACCTCAAGTAGATGATATATCCTTCTCCATGAGCTGAGAAATGACAATGTGGTGAAATGTGGAATGAAATGTTGACACTGTTACAAACTAAAATGAAAGAAAATAAATTTTTTTGGTTGATATAAGATTGATTTACAACAAGGGATGATCTTGCATCAAGACACCTTCTACTCACTACTTTTGGTAGCCTTAGGAATTTAAGCTCAAACTCATATCACAACACTTGATCACATTTGCATCTCACTTCACATCTACAACAACTCCAATAATTAAAATTTCTTATATATCCTTTATGACTTCAAACAATTTTCTCTAGGTCATCCTCAACAAAATGTATACACCTGAAACATAAAACCAACATATAGGTCGATACCAAACACTTCTGCAATGAAAGAAGTAAAGGCGTACCTATTGGAATATGATGTTGATTGTTGTCATTAATGGTTGACATTGATGTCAACATATATTGGTTGATTGATTAAAGTCCGGTTTTGATGCTTTGGTGATCCAGATTGGCCTACTCTAGATGTTGTGTTGTGATGATCTATCTTTGGTCATGCTTTTCCTAGTCCCATTCATTTTGTAACATAATGAGACACACTCTTATGGGTCTGGACCAATGTAGAAATTGGTTAATGTGCTATGGAACATTATTTGCATTGTAACATGTATATTTTATTCTTTTGTTAAGATATCATGGTAGCATGTTGATTTGAGTTAGGAGGTTCTGATTGGTCCACATTTCATTCCTTTCCACCTCAGGAATGTTTTGTGGTGACCTAATTCAAATTGTGTTTGGATGACTTAGGAGATTATTGAAGCATGGAATGGTATAAGTAAAAGTTAACTATGTTTGATGAAATCAAGTGTGATGAATGTGAAACTGAAAATCTAGACATATTGAAGTGTGTGAAAGTATACAACTGGAGGCAATAAACATTGAAATTATATCTAGTGTCATTGTTGGTGACAGTTATTTCAGTGGTGGATTCCCTTTCACCATTCTTCTGGTAGTGAGCCATTTTCTATTGGTAGTGAAGCTTTCTCTTTTGATAGTGAGCCCTTTTATCTTTGGTTGTAATAGCCGGGAAGTGAGCCCACTAACAATGAGCCTTACTTGTAGTGAGAAATTTGGCAGCGATCCCTTGTAAAAATCACCTTAACCTATGTCACCTTAACTAGTGTTTCATAATTGAGAATTAGCATTCTCCGTGGTTTTTTCCTTCTTGGGTTTCCATGTAAATTCTAGTGTTCTTTGTGCATGGTGTTTTTTATGTAATTTCATGTTCATATCTATTAGATTATTATATAATTGATTTAAGTTTGCTTCAAATTAATTAAAGTCAAGAAAATTGTTTTATAATAACTGATTCACCCCCTTATTTGAGTTATCTAGACTATTCAACAATTGGTATCAGATCTTTGGTTCCTCGAAGAAGAGCTTAACCACTTGTGGTAGATACAATGGAACACAAATTGAAAATTCCTATATTTGATGGCTCTGTCTATAGTTTTTCAAAAACTGTAGATGGGAGGTTACTTGATCTCTCTAGGCTACAAGACTTGGAAATCTATTGAGAAAAAATATGTTGAGCTGATAGCTGGTCCTAGTTTTGTGGATGAGATTTTAGCCTATGAAGAGAATGAAAAGGAAAGGTATGCAATCTTAAGTGCTTTGTCTAAGACTAAGTTAACAACATTTATTTCTATTGGAATATGGATTCTAATGTCGTCATTGATGGAAATTGAAGTCATTCCCATGATCCACAGTTCAATATCCAGTCATATCGATAGATAAAGCAATATGGTGTGTATTACTGGAAAAATACACAAGGAACATGGTATCCAGTCAAATGACTCCACCAGATCATCTTTTTGTGTTTTGGATCTTTGGAATTGCTTGTTAAGCATGTGGATTATCTTATTATTGAGTTTTGTGATGTTCCATTTGTTGCAATACAAGATAGGAGGTCTGGTAGGACATTTTTCTGTCTATTTGATTGTTGTAGCCAACTCAGTGAATGTGGCACACTGTGGATGTGTTAGAAGGAATTTTTAAAGATATTTTTTTGTTAAAATATTGAATTATTGGTCCTAGCTATGGTCTAGATGACTTATTTGGATACACATCAAATTTATTCATGATTTTGGATGACAAGTTACAAATATTCTTAAGTTTTATTGAGCCGACTTGTAATGATTGTATCCCCAGTCACGTATATATTTAGTTGGTTGATCACATAATTTTGAATAAAAGGAGAAGATGTATTGGTTTATGTTATGAACATCCAAGGATCATTTGAGCGATATCATGTGTAGTTTCACTTGTGCATAAGGGTTTTGTGTGCGGACTTGAGCAGAGAAAAGAAGATCAATATCAGTTAGAAGGAAAGAAGTTCGCCATCAGAGCTTACCCAAAACTACAATCAAGCATTGGTAGATACTATATTTTTAGTTCATTCTCTTTTGGATCTATTCCAAACTATTGTAAGGCCAGTAAGTCCATTTTGAGCAGTGATCTATAGGCAGTGAGCCTGAATGCAAGTTCATTCCCTTTTTGTAATATTTCTATTGAGTATACTCAGAACTTATTATGGATTGGCCATCCATTGTGATTTTTACCCTAACAGAGTTTCCACGTAAAAATCCTTGTGTTATGGTTGTGTGGTTTCTCACTTTCTATTTTTGAATACTACTTTTGATTAAATGTGCTAAGTGGATTAAAAGTCAGGATAATAAAGTTAATTTTTGTAGTACACTGATTCACCTCCCCTCTCAATGTAGCTTGTTTCCAACAATTGGTATCAAATCCAGTTCCTCAAAGGAAATCTAACAACTTGGGGAGATCTTGGAAATTTTTCTTAATGGATACAAGTAGTCTTCAACAAAAAATTATGGTGGCTTTGGGTGATCTTGATTGGTCAAAATATGAGATCTAGGAATTGCAAGATAACCTTGAGAATGTAGAAAAATTCATCCAGCCCTTAAAAGACAAGATCAATGAATCAAGAGAGAAAATAAAGGAATTATGTGGTCAGCTAAAATAGAAGAACAAAACCATGGAAGATGATTAACATAGTCAAGATTTGAAAGAGAAAATTAAAGTGTGTGAAAAGTTTTCCCGAGAGAATGTTTCCTTGAAGCATGAGAGGAATCTATCATGATGGTGACCAAGGAATTTGAGGATATAAAGAAGAATGAATTAAAGCTTGCACAATCTTTGAAAGAGAAATTTGAACAATGCAATCAACTAGAAAATGAATTGGAGCAATCCAAGAACAGTGAAGAGAAGCTTAAAAAATAGCTTGATGATCTTAGAAATGAGATTGCTAATGCAAATGAGTATAAGGAGAAATTCAATGCAAGATCAACCAAACTTGATGAACTAATCAAGGGACAGAGGACTAATGGTGACTGATGAGGTCTTGGATATGAAGAAGGAGAAAGCTCTAGATTTGGACAAAAGAGCTCTGGACAAAAGAATCCTGGACAAGGAAAATTCAGAAAAGGAAACCAAATGAAAGGACCCAGAAGAAATCCGGTAAGGAAACCTAATGCTCAAAGATTTAATGGCTATTATTATACCTACAACAAATTTTTTCCATATATTTTCTCAGTGTAGGAGTAGGGTGAATATAATTGGATCACCATTCTCATATCAGTGTTTTAATTGCTATAAGTATGGACATAAATCAAGTGAATGAAAAATTATGATAAGCAACTTTCATAGAGATGTCAGATGCTATGCATGTAATAGATTTGGGCATATTTATAACCAATGAAGATCAATACAAATTCAGTGGAACAATTGGTCTGGACATAGAAGTGTTGTATGCTATAGCTGCAACAAATTTGGTCACACTTCTAGATTCTGTTGGAATAAAAGAGGTTTGATAAAATAGAGCATGCAACTAGATGGTAAAGGAAAAGGGAAATTTTCTACTGATGAGATCAAGAAGAAAACGTAGAATAAATAGGTGAAGAAGAATCCCTCTATAGAAGAAAATGGATCCACACCAGAAGCCACTTCCAGTAATACTTCAAGAAATTGATCTTAGGCCTCTGCCATAGGGGGAGCTATCAAGAAAAACTCCTAAACCCCATACAAGAAAGTGATTGGTACTATAATTCAGATGAGTCCAGTCATACATTGTGAAAAGAATCTATGAGATTAGTGAAAGAATATTTGAGATCTTCATAAGAATTATCTATCTCAGAACATAAAATACAATAAACCAGTTGAGTTAGGGCAAGGAAATTTATTGAAAAAGTTAAAAGTTAGGTTCAAGGATAATAAAAGAATGAATTCCACCTTCATTTTCCATTCTACATTTAGAATAAGTCTAGAGAGCTTTGAGGTGATTATTGTCAATTAAGGAGAGATTCAAGCATAGAGGAGAATCTGCGATCAAATTATGTTTTTCGTCTTTGAAAGGTATTTATTGCAAAACCTATAAATTTTTGTGCTCGTAATTATGTCTACTCCTCTGTTAGTCAAAGTTAAGGATAGGCCACGTCCAAAATTTAAATGGAATCCATATAAGTCTATAGATACAAAGCCATTAGGTGCATTTTCATCGGTGTCATATGGTGTTCTCAACATTGAAGAAATTAGGGAATATGTGCATATGAATATTGAAGATTTGGGTAGTTCACAATTATTGGAATTGTATTCACATCACATAGTTCAAGAAGATTTTACTGTGAAACCTAAATTCAAAACCCTAGTTGACAAGAAATTTGCACAATTCATGAGATTTCCCATATTCGATGACGATGAGTGGGTTTGATATATTCTGAGCCATGTTCATGATGAATTCATGTGGCTAGATTCGCCTTTCAAAATATCCAAAGAAGCTATTTGTGTACTTACAGTCTTAAATTCCACAAACATATTTCTAGTTTTGAAGTCAGTAAAAAATGATGAGGTTACCAAAGCAACTAGCTCACATTGGGACAAAAGGGAAATGACTATTGATCATATCACCAAAGTTGATGTAAAGTTTGTATCTATGGTCATAAGCTACAAGATCTATCACTTGAGTCAGGAGAATTTTGTATCTGACACAACCATCTATACAACATATGAAATGATCAAACGAAACGTAGATTTTGATCTATGTGAGTTGTTCAGAGGTCAACTGTTGGGGAATCTAAGAAAAGTCAAGAAGGACAAGAATAATGTATTCAAATTTGGGAACCTATTAATCTGTCTATATTTCTACTTCACTAGTGAAATGCTAGGAGTTGGTAAGGTCCAATGGCATAATGATATACTGGTAGCTCTTCAAATCTAGGATATTCTATGCACACTTGGTGATCGACAAACCCGCAACAAAATCTTGTGGGCTCATTTAAAATTTTCCAAAGCTTGATGCACTCTAGAGACAAAATTCCTACCACAATAGTGGAGTAGTATGAAGACACTATATGCTTTATGATAGACATTGACTAGTGTCACATGGAAGTTGTTAGTCCTAGAACTATTTGGATCATGCCAATGGGGTATGAAGTAGATGGAAACATTATGAGGATGTATGTTGAACATCTACTAAATTCACCTCTGGATCCTAATGAAGAAAGGTTTGGTTCCTATGTAGAGAAAAGCCTACAAGTGCATTCAAAATTGAAAAACCCTCAGACAACCAGGAAGGTAAGAAAATAAATAGAAGCTCTTGCAGAGAGCATTGGAGTCCCTATGCATTGTCTAAGAGAAGTGAGAAGACAAAGAGAAGAGGTTGAAGTGGCTAAGGAGAAATAAAAAGCTAAATCTATTGGTCTGGTAACATATTTTGCTAAGACTAGGACTACCAGGATTTCCCCTATAATATATTCTAATCAAGTTGAAACCTCTAGAAGAAGCAAGAAAAATAAAAGCTCAAGAACTTACAGAGCTGTATCGGCAGATGAAGAAGAAGATACTGATTCTGAAGAAGTAGTAAGAGAGTTAAAGGCTTTTGGGACTCATGCTTTCAAACTAAACAAAAGAAAACCTTTCAACAAAGGTAAAGAAGCAAAGAAAAGGACTAAGTTGACAAGCCCAACATGACAGTTGAGGAAGTTGAAGATGTACTAAATGATGGAAATCTCATACCACTTTGTGACCTGTATGAGACTTTTGATGATTCTAGAAAGAAGCTTCTTGAAGAAGCTATTGTTAATCACTTGAATGTTTTCAATAAAACTCTTGTTGAAATTATGTCTAGCTTACCTAAAATCCTATATAATGTGTTGGAATCTAGGAGAGAGAGTGCAGAAAAAAGGAAGAGAATCTAAGGAAAAGAGTTCTTGCCGATTTTTGTTTAGAAATGTCAATTGAAGAAATGGATTTATTTCTTCTAAAGGTCAAAAATAAATTCAGAAGCAAGTCTAGAGTAAATAAACTCATGATTGGTGACACTAATATAGTTATTAGTGAAACTAAGGTAATTTTGGAAGAATTTTTGTCAAAGGAAAGCTAAAATATTGACCAGATCAATTATGGACATGAGGAAGTAAATGTGGAGGTAAATGTGATAGAAGAAGGGAATGTAAATGAGGAAAACATGAATGTGTCTAATCCTCCATTGTTTGAGGATAATCTAACCTCTCCAAATGTAGAAAACTCAGAGACACCTATGGTATCTAAGGTCCAAACTAAGACAGGTGATACTAAGGAAGCTGAGATGCCTAAAGCCAATATAGAAGCAAAATATCAAGTTGAAAAGGAAATGGAGCAAGAAATCAGGATAGAGGATGTGAAGGAATCTTTGTTGGAGCAGCAGGAAGAGCTAGATCTTGAGTTGAATGAAAACAAAATTAATCTTTCCACCCTGTCTCCAATGTAGATGATGAAGGTTGCCAAAATTGCCCAAGCCAAAGATACTAAAAATATATTGAAATCTCACATTGAGGACAATGAAATCTTAAAGATTTCATCTAGAGTCCTATAGAAAATAATTCCTACTTATGCAGTGGACCCATCAGGTCCTCCTCCAGTGGGTTGAAAAAGTTAATAAGCTCTGTAGATTCTCATTTCAAATCTTTTAAGAAATCAACTCTAGATAAAGTGAAGTAGTTCAAGGAAAAGATGATTAATAGCCTAAAAGAACTTATTTCTAGAGATAAAAATCAGTTAGGCTCCTACATAAAGAATATTCATTTAGTATTATATCTAAAGGAGGAAAAGTGTACAAGTCTTGCTTAGTATTGTCAAAATTCACTGAAGTAAATGAGAAGTAGGTGAAAGATATTGAGTGGTAGTTGGTTACTATTTCCAACTCATTTGACCCATTGGCCATTAGTATTTGTCATCAAGAAAGTTAAGTAATATATTTTCTCAATCAAATAAAGAATCTGAAGGTTGAAATGAAAGGATTATTGGCAGAGTAAGTGAACTCAGGGAGCTAATAAGTCCAAAGATTGAAATGATGGTGAATGCTCTGAAAGAAGCTAAGAGTGTTATGACCACTCCTGATCCAGTGACTCTTGAAGTTGCTGAAACCTTGGCATATATTCTTTATGGTAACATTATTATTTTGGAGAGTCTGAAAAGTGTGTGGGACTCAAACTTAAGTGGACTGAAGAATGTCTTTCTAGATGTCTTCAAATTTTTGTAAGTCTCCAAATATGGTTGTACAATTTTTGAAAATTTTGGGTACCCCAATTTTTTCATTGATCTCAAAGGGGGAGAGAGTGAAGTGAAAAGTGCCTTGACATTCTTAGGGGGAGCATTATTTTGCATTTTGGCAATGTATTTATCAATCTCGACACTTAGTCATTTTTCAATAATTGTTGCCATCAATTCCAAAGGGGTATATTGTTGGCATATCGATTCTAATGTTGTCATTTATGGAAACTAAAGTCATTTCCATGATCCATAGTTTAGTATCCAGTCATACCAGTAGATAAAGCGATACAATGTGTATTACCAGTAAAATACGTGAGCAATAGGGTATCAAGTCAGATGGCTTCACCGGATCATCTTTTTGTGTTGTGGATCTCTGGAATTGCTTGTTAACCATGTGGATTATCTTATTATTGAGTTTTGTGATGTTGCATTTGTTGCAATATGAGGTAGGAGTTCCGGTAGGATATATTTTTGTCTATTTTTTTGTTGTAGTTGACTCAGGGAATGTGGCATGTTGTGGATGTGTTAGAAGGAATTATTCAAGATATTTTTTTGTTCAAATATTGAATTATTGGTCTTAGCTATGGTCTAGCCAACTTGTTTGTATACGCATCAAATTTATTCATGATTTGGCCCAACAGGTTACAAATATTCTTAAGTTTTATTAAGCTAACTTGTAACAATTGTACCCCATTCATGGATATATTCAATTGATTGATCACATCATTTTGAAGAAAAGGATAAGATGTATTGGTGTATGTTGCGAACATCCAAGGATCATTTGAGTGATATCATGCGTAGTTTCACTTGTGCATAAGGGTTTTGTGTGCGAACTTGAGAAGAGCAGAGTAGAAGATCAATATCAGTCAGAAGGACAAAAATTTACCATCAAAGCTTAACCAAAACTGCAATCAAGCATTGGTAGATGCCATATTTTCAGTTCATTCTCTTTTGGATCTATTCCAAACTATTGTAAGGGAAATAAGTCCATTTTGAGTAGTGAGCTCTAGGTAGTGAACTTGAATGCAAGTGCATTCCCATTTTGTAATATTTCTATTGAGTATACTAAGAACTTATTTTGGATTGGCCATCCATCGTGGTTTTTCCCCTAATAGGGTTTCCACATAAAAATCCTTGTGTTATGGTTGTGTGCTTTCTCACTTTCTATTTATGTATACTACTTTTGATTAAATGTGCTAAGTAGATTAAAAGTTAGGATAATAAAGTTAATTTTTGTAGTACACTTGTTCACCCCCCTCTCAGTGTAGCTTGTTTCCAACAATTTCATTGGGCATTGCTAATGAATTTTGGGAAAAGCTGAAAGAAATATATGAAGGAAATGATAGAGTCAAATTATCAAAGAAGTTGATAGCTAAGCATAGATATGAAAACTTGAGGATGTAAGAAGGTGAGGATATAGCAAGCTACTTTCAAAGAGTTGAAAGTGTAGTAAATGAAGTAAAAAATCAAGGAGGCACTCTGACAAATGAAGATGTAATGGAGAAGATTCTGATGACCCTACCAGAGAGCTATAGTGACAAGATCTCAGTTATTGAGGAAGTTTATGATCTAAAGAAATTCACCAGAGAGAATATTTTGCATCTTGATCACATTTGAGATGAAGAAATTTGGAAAAGAAGAGGAGAAATCTAAAACAACCTTCAAATCCACTAAGATAGAAGAAGATCTAGATAGTGAAAGGTCAGATGAGTTGGAAGCAAACTTCACAAGGAAATTGAAGAAAGGTACTGGAAAGTACAAAGGTATGTTGCCTCTTGAATTTTTTAGATGTGGAAAAATTGGTCATTTAGCAACTAAGTGTCCGAAAAAAGGAACAACGAAAAAGTTTAAAAAGATAAATAAGAAGGCCTATTATGTTAATGAGAATGTCAAAATTTTAGATGATGAATCAAATCATGAGGATTTTTTATTTTTGGTGGAAAAGGATGAACCTAGATTTGATATCTCTAATATTTTTTTGAAATCTAATGATAACTCTGAAGCTACATTATTTGTTAAAAGAAACAGAGATGAATGGTTGATTGATAGTGGATGTTTGAATCATATGACCAGTGATAAAAGTAATTTTGTGAATCTTGAGAAATATGATGGAGGTTCTATTAGATTTGGAAATGTTAAAACAACACAAATTGTTGGAATTGGTTCCATTACCTTTGATGGAAAATATAACACTAACAATATTTACTATGTAAAGTGCTTATATAATAATCTTCTGTGTTGGATAGATGTGAGAAAATGGCTATTATGTGGTGTTTCAGGATGATGGTTGTGAGATCCAAAAGATATCTAAAACTATTATTGCAGCTGGAAAAAGAACAAGTGGGAATATGTATCAACTAGAAGGAGCTACAAATAGATGATTATTTTCTCCATCCAATGACAATTGGCTCTAGAACTAGAGGATGTGTCATATCAAATTAAAAAATTTGGTAAGCATAAGTTCAACAAGAGTAGTCAGAGATTTTCTAAGAATGACCAAACCATACAACACTATCTGCAAAGGAATATCAAGAAGGAAAGTAGACCAAAGAAACATTCTGAAGAAAAGAAGAATCATCTACCAGTTTCTTGGACCTTGTACACATTGACCTATGTGGTTTGACCAAAATAAGAAGCTTACAAGGTGAGAGATATTTCACGATTTTAATAGATGATTATTCAAGATTAACCTGGGTTGCATTTTTAAGAGAAAAATTAGAGGCTTTAGAAAAATTCAATATTTTCAAGGAAGGAGTTAAGAATGAAGTTGACAAAAGAATCAAGTGTTTAAGATTTGATAGAGGAGGACAGTTTACTTTTGATGAATTCATCAAATTCTGTGAAAAACATGGCATTAAAAGATAACAATCTACCCCTAGGACACCTCAGTAGAATGGTGTAGTGGAAAGAATGAACTAGAAAGTTCAAGAAGAAAATAAAACAATGATCAAAGAAGCATGTTTACCACATGTCTACTGGAGAGAAGCAATACGCACAATAGTATACACTCTTAATAGAATACTATTCCAATGGAAATATGGAAAGACATCATATGAGTTATGGCATGAAAAAGCTCCCACAGTAAAGTGCTTCAAAAATATTGGAACCAAATGCTACATCTAGAGAGATGAGGAAAATCTTGGAAGGTTCAACATCAGAGTAGATGAAGGAATATTTTTGGGTTACTCTACAAGAAGCAAAGCATACCGGTGTTACAAGAGACTGAACAAGATAGTTGAAAGTGTGAATGTGAAAGTAGATGAAGATATTCAGAGAAATATTAACATGCATATTGAATATGAATCAAATGACCAAGATAAAAAAGAAAAGAAGGATAAGAAAGAAGAAGAGATGTAGGAGGCTCTGACAACTAAAAATAAAACCCCAAAGTATTTATAGAAAAAACCACTCAGAAAACCAAATTATTGGATATAAGAATAAGGGAATTGTCACAAGAAGAAAAGTAGCTCAAGAGCAAGTATTACTATGTCTACTATAGGAAATTGAGCCAAAGACTATGGAAGAAGCATGCAATGATCATAATTGGGTGAAGGTAATGAGATAAGAGCTTGATCAAATAGAGAAAAACTAGACTTGGGAACTTGTGTCCAGACCGGAAGAAAAAAATATAATTGGAACAAAGTGGGTATTCTGGAACAAGTTGGACGAAAACAGAAAGGTAATGAGAAACAAGGCAAGATTTGTTTGCAAAGGTTACATTCAGATCAAAGGAATTGATTTTGAAGAAACATATGCCCTTGTTGTTCAGATCGAAGTGATCTAGATGTTCTTAGCTTTTACTACTTTTAAGGATTTCAAAGTCTTTCAAATGGATGTAAAATATGCATTTTTGAATGCGAAACTAAAGGAAGAAGTCTACATTGATCAACCAGAGGGATTCAAGTCTGAAAGTGACCCGGATGTTGTTTATAGGTTGAAGAAAACTTTATATGGATTGAACCAGGCACCTAGAGCTTGGTATGGTAGATTAGACAAGTATTTGACCAGACAAGGATTTCAAAATAGATCTAGTGATAGTAATTTATACTACAAAATTCACTTAGATCACATGTTCATTGTTATGGTTTATGTTGATGAAATAATTTTTTGAGGAAATGATGATAGGTGCAGAAAATTTGTTGTTGAAATGAAAAAGTTAAGGGTTATGCCCCCTCCTAGTCTTTAGTAATTTGCACCAGGGTGTGCATTGGTCCAGGGTATTATATGCTGCTCTTATTTGGATCAATGTTGGGAGGCTTCCTCATAGGGGGAGTGGAGTAAGTTTTTTAGGGGAGCTTTTCCCTTTGTCTTTGATGTCAAAAGGGGAGAAAAAAAAAAGACAAGAAGATGTAGATAAGAAGATGGGTATGTGCAGGATCATGATGGGCCAAAAAGTGGTGATATGATGGGTATGTGTAGGGTATGTGGCTAATGACTTTGTTTTACCCAACATTGATGAAATGAAAATGGTTTCTAAAGAAGATTCTCAACTTTCCACCAATATAAATTATGCTTTATTTTGAATTTAGTAAATAATTATTATTCATTTTCTATTTGAATTATGACTAAAGTCCTGATTTATACACTTATTGAAAAACATCTATACCTTTCAAATGGTATCACATTTTTTGAATCTGAAACATGTGTCACATTTTATGCTTCGCATACTATAGGATTTAAAAAAATGAATTTCATGAAGTTTTGACCAAATTAAGGTGGTCAGACATACGAGTTTTTTTATATTTTTTAAAAGTTGTAATAAAAAATTCATTGTTAATTATTTACTTGGAAAAAATTACAAAAATATATGCATCACATCCGGACATGAGTCCTTTACTTATATCTAAAATATTATAAAAAAAATATTATCATTTTATTGTGGTTAGGGTAGTCAGACAGACACCTACTAATTTTTTCCCTGAAATTTAAGTATTACTGCATTGAAATTTCAAATTTTCACCAAATAGATTTTTTTAAAAATAAACCTAGTATTTTAGAAACTACATTCAATTTGCTAGAAATTTTATTCTTACATAATTTTGAAATAATATAGATTTCAATTTTTTATGTGAAATTTCCTAACTCTTATTTTTTTGAATTTGTTGCCACTTAAGGGCCTTTATTTTCCATGATGATCTTGCACATAAATAGATATTTATATTTGAGTTGTTTAGTTTGTTGTTGATGGATGTTTCCATCAATGATAAATGGGGAGATTGTTGAAATGTGATGTTGTTGATTGTTGTAATTAATAGTTGTCATTGATGTTAACATATCTTGGTTGATTGATTAAGGTTCAGTTTTGATGCTTTGGTGATCTGGATTGGCATGCTCCAGATCTTGTGTTGTGGTGATTCTTCTTTGGTCATGCTTTTCCTAGTCCCATTCATTTTCCAACATAATGAGACACAGTCTTATGGGTCCAAACCGATCTAGAAATTGGTTAATGTGCTTCAAAACATTATTTACATTGTAATATATGTATATTATATTCTTTTGTTCCGGATATCATGGTAGCATGTTGATTTGAGCGAGGAGGTTCTAATTGGTCTGCATTTCATTCCTCTCCATCATGGGAATGTTTTGTGGTGACCTAATGCAAATTGTGTTTGGCTGACTTAGGAGCTTATGGAAGCATGTAATGGTATAAGTAAAATTTGATTATGTTTGATGAAAGTAAGTGTGATGAATGTGAACCTGAAAATATAGGCATATTGAAGTGTGTGAAATTATACACCGAAAGGCAACAAATAGTGAGATTCTATCTTATGTCAATGTTGGTGATAATTATTTCAATAATGGATTCCCTTTTGTTCATTCTTCTAGCAGTGAGCCATTTTTTGTTGGCAGTGAGCCTTTCTCTTTTGATAGTGAGCATTTTTATCTTTGGTTTTAATAGCCAGGTAGTGAGCCCATTGGTAGTGACCCCTTGTAAAAATCACCTTAACCAGTGTTTTATAATTGAGAATTAGCATTCTTTGAGGTTTTCCCTTTCTTGTGTTTCCACATAAATTTTGGTGTTCTTTTTGCATGGCATTTTTGTGTGCTTTCATGTTCATATTTATTAGATGGGTATGTGCAGGATCGTGATGGGCCAAAAAGTGATGATATGATGGGTATGTGGCTAACAATAGTTTTTTACCCAAAATTGATGAAACAAAAAGGGGTTTTAAAGGAGATTTTCAGCTTTCCACTAATATAAATTATGCTTTACTTTGAATTTAATAAATAATTATTATTCATTTTCTATTTGAATTATGATTAAAGTCCTAATTGAAAGGCTGATTGAAAAACATCTATAGCTTTCAAACGGTATCACATTTTTTGAATCTGAAACATGCATCACATTCTATGCTTTACATGCTATAGGATTGAAAAAAATGAATTTCATGAATTTTTGACCAAGTTAAGGTGGTCAAACATATGAGTTTTTATATTTTTTAAAATTGTAATAAAAAATTCATAATTTATTATTTACTTGGAAAAAAATTACAAAAGAATATGCATCACATCGGGACATGCGTTTTTTACTTATATCTAAAATCTTATAAAAAATATTATCATTTTATTGTGGTTACGGTGGTCAAACAAACACCTACTTATTTTTTCCCTAAAATTTAAGTACTACTACATTGAAATTTCAAATTTTCACCAAATAGATTTTAAAAAAAACCTATTAGTTTAGAAACTATATTCAATTTGCTACAGATTCTATTCTTACATATTTTTGAAATAATATAGATAACTTATTCAATTTTTTACGTCAAGTTGCCTAACTCTGATTTTTCTAAAAAATTTTGCCACTTAAGGGCTTGTTTTTTCCTTGATAATCCTATACATACCTAGATTATTATTTGATTGATTTAAGTTTGCTCTGGATTAATTTAAGTCATGAAAAATGTTTTATAATAAATGATTTGAACACCCCCCTCTTAGTTTTCTAGACTGTTCAACAGTACCACACTAAGTGTTAACTAGGACCTAAATATAAGTGGACACACTACACCACACTTCTACAAAGAACAAACCATCTTCACAATCATTGCTAAGACAGCAGGTTAGAAAAACTAGCATTAATAGTAACAAACAATCACACCACACTTCACTAGCTACAAAAACATATTGCAAACCAATTGAAAACAATACACAACACCCCAAAATATTCAAACACCATCAAATATTCAAAAACACTGTTGCAACCACTTGCAACTAAGAATACTATCATCTTGTTCAACTAACCACACTTCCATAGAGATAAAACTCACTAGCCAACCTTGTAGAACAATTGATCACTAAACACTCCAAGGGAAGGTAGATACAAACAATATTAGCATGTTCCAAAATTTAGAGAAATTTCTTTTCTCCCAAATAACCTTCTTCATAGGTGACACATTGTCAGACACATCTTCCACCATTTAATGATTCAAAACCTGAAACTCTAGATATAACTTTTGTGAACACCTCTGATCATCTCATGCAAAATATATGGGAACATATTCAACCATGAAGAAATGAAAATCACAATAGAGAAGAAAACTCTACCACCTTGTACACTTTCTATTAAAATTTTCTCAGAAGCAAGCGAAAATTGATGCAGGAGCATACAGTGGTGTAAGGGCAATCTTGCATCACCCAAAATAGTTAAATTTCAAATTTCTTAGTTTTTAGATATTTTTACATTTTTGGATACCCTTTTTGTCATAATGATATTCCCAATTTATTTTTTTTATTTTCTGTTCTTGGGTTGAAAGATATTGCAGTTTTAGTTTCCCAGATTTGCACCTGAAAATCTTCTGAGTTAGATTTGAGGCACTTAGATTTCCCAGAATGGTCCTAAAACTTTCCAAAATCGGTGTAGTGAAATTTTAATGTGTTATTGACTTCAAGACATTTCCAACGATTCAAACGGTTCACAAATTGGAGTCCCGGATCAAAAGTTATGGCCTTGGGAAGTTGGCGCACTTTCTAGAAGATACAATTGCAAATGCTCTTTTGAAATTTGAACTTTATGTTATAAATTTTTGACGCCAAACTGCCTAAACTCAAATTTGAATGTTGTTTTAGCTCCAAACTAATGAGGAGCTGTATTTATGGGCAGGTTTCTAATTTTTGGGTAGCTTTTTGGGGACAAGCTCGTATATTGTGAAAGGGTTATTTTGTAGCTTTCTGTAACTTGCATGTGTTGTAGAACTTGGGGATTGAGATCCTCTACATGTAAGAAGCTCCATTTTCTGACTAATAAAATTATTCCCTTGTTTGTGCGTTATTTTTTGTCTCGGCATGTACCCTCATCAAGTGGTATCAGAGCAAGTTTTCTTGAGTGTGTGGACAAATCACCGATCGTGAGTCAGTTTGCACCACGACCATGGTTGTGGGTCAAGGTCAAGAAATATGCCTCCAAGAGTGATGCCTAGTAGGCATGGTGGTGCCAAAGGTGGTCAAGGCAGCAGAAATACTAGTGGAAGAGATGCACTGGCAGCCCTCCAGAGACAGATTGACGCATTACAAGAGCAGTTGAGAAGAGGGTTAAACCCAAGGGAGGAAAGTGAGGATGAAGGAGAGCAAGAAGGTTCAAATGTAGAAGAGGAAGAAGAAGCAATTGATCAAGAACAAATGTGGCTAATAAGGGCTATTTCAAAGATTGGGAAAGGACCCAAAGAAAAAGTCCCTAGTTATTCTGGAAGTCTGAACCCAGAAGAGTTGATCGACTGGATCAACGAGCTAGAAGAATATTTTGAGTATGAGGAAATAGAGGGCCCAAATTGGGTGAAGTTTGCGAAAATAAAGCTAAAGGGCCATGCCAGTATTTGGTGGAAAGAGGTCCAATTGGAAAGAAATTGAAGAGGAAAATGCAAGATCACCAGATGGGATTGCATAGTAGAGAAACTAAAGAAGTAGTTCATACCAGTGGAATATGAGTTAGATCTGTTGAAGAAATTGCAAAGGTTAAAGTAAGGAAGCAGATGTATGAAAGAATAGACTAAATATTTTCACAAAATAATCATCAGAACAGGTCACAAAGAGGCCAATAAGGAGAAGGTAGCCTGATATCTTAATGGGTTACGACCAAACATTCAGGAGGAGTTAAGCCTAGTCAGAATGACCACCATTGAGGATGTGTATTAGTTTGCTCTGAAGGTGGAAGAGAAGCTAAACAAAAGATTTGATGGCAAGCAAAAAGGACGAGGAGGTCAAAGAAAAAGGGGCAATGGAAGACCATGAAGCTGAAATGATTATGAAAAGAAAAGTGAAGATGTGGGTACCAGCCGAAGCCAAAGAAATGACAACTTCTACCACCCTCGTAATCAAAATAGTGGTGATCAAAGAGGTAGAGGATGAGGGAGATATAGACAAGGATTTGAAAGAGGTGGTTTCAGAGGAATGTGTTTCCAGTGTGGTGAAGAAGGGCATCGAGCCTATGAATGTCCATAACACCAAGGAAGGGCAGACAAAAGGCCACAAGGTCATGGAAGGGATGTGCATGCACATGAGGAGGCCCAATTTGAACATTTTGATGATGCTAAATGGAGAGAAGCCCTAGTGATTAGGAGAACCATGGTGACTGAGGAAAAGGAACTAGAACAAAGGAAGAATCTATTTCGCACAAGGTGCAAGTGTGAAGGAAAATGTTGTGATGTCATTATTGACGATGGGAGCAATGATAATTTGGTGTCAGAGGAGATGGTCATAAATTTGAAGCTGAAGAGGGAAAAGTACCTGCATCTGTATCGGATTGCCTAGTTGCAGAAAGACCACAAAGTTTTGGTCAATGAGCAGTTCCTAGTAAAGTTCAAGATTAGCAGCTACCATGATGAGGTACTCTGTGATATCATCCCATGGATGCATGCCACATGTTGTTGGGGAGGCTGTGGCAGTTTGATAGGCAAGCTATACATGATGGTCATGCAAACACTTATTCCTTGACAAAGGATGGGGTTTGTCACAAGTTGAAACCCCTGAAGGAGACCAAAGAAAATGTATGCAATAGTGCTAGAATTTGTTATGTATATGGAAGAAAAATTTTAGAAGGTGTGAAGCATGAGTTTGTGTATTATGCATTGATTCCTAAAGTGAGTACAGAGGATAGTGAGAAGGTTCCAGAAGAAGTTTCTGGGATGTTGGATGAGTTTTAGGATATTGTTTCTGATAATGTACCTGAGAATTTTTCACCAATAAGGAAGATCAGTCATTAGATTGACTTCATTCCTAGAGCCAATTTGCCAAATAAGGCAGCTCATAGAATAACTCCAGCAAAAAATGAGGAGTTGAACAAACAAGTTCAAGAGTTGTTGAGAAAGGGTTTGATATGGGAGAGTTTGAGTACATATGTAGTACCTACAGTACTAGCCCCAAAGAAGGATGTGGAGTGGAGGATGTGTACAGATTCTCAAGCCATAAACAAGATAACAATCAAGTACATATTTCCCCTGCCAAGAATGGATGACTTGATGGACTGTTTGAGTGGAGCTCAGTACTTCACAAAGATTGATCTAGAGAGTGGATATCGCCAGATCTAGATTCGAGAGGGAGACAAATGGAAGACTGCCTTCAAGACCAAAGAGGGCATGTACGAGTGGTTAGTCATGCCTGTTGGGCTAACCAATGCACATAACACATTCATATGACTCATGAATGAGGTACTAAAAGAATTTCTGGGAAGTTTTGTTAATGTGTATTTAAATTATATTTTTATTTTTAGTAAGATGTTAGATGAGCATCTGATGCATATTTAGAGAGCCTTTGAGAAGTTAAGAGAAGAGAAACTATTGATTAATCTGAAGAAGTGTAGTTTTGTGAAGAGGGAGTTAGTGTACTTGGGGTTTCTTGTCTCAATAGAAGGTCTCAAGATGGACCCAGAGAAGGTGAAGGATATTTTGGAATGGCCTACCCTAGGAACTGCTACTGAGGTGAGATCTTTCCATGGTTTGGCTAGTTTTTATAGAAAGTTCATTAGAAACTTCAGTAGTATTTGTGGACCCCTGAGTGAAACAATGAGAGGGGATAGAAAAGAATTCAAGTAGAGCACTGTAGTGGCAAAAAGTTTTCAACTATTGAAGCAGAAGGTGATAGAGCAACCTATTCTAGCCCTCCCATATTTCAACAAGGTTTTTTTGGTGGATTGTGATGCTAGTGGTCGTGCCATTGGAGTAGTGTTGAGCAAAGAAGATAAGCCCATTGCCTATTTCAGTGAAAAGTTAAATGATGCCAAGAGAAAGTATTCTATATACGATCAGGAATTTTATGTGATGGTTCAAGTATTAAAGAAGTGGAGACATTATTTGTTGCCGAAGGAATTTGTTCTATATACTGATCATCAGGCCTCAAGTGCAATACATAAATAATAAGGGAAAATCAAATCAGAGGCATATGAAATGGGTAGAGTTTTTTTAGAGTTATACCTTTGTTTTGAAACATAGGAGTGGGAATTCAAATAGGGTTGCAGATGCCTTAAGTAGGAGGCATACATTGATGACAAAGATGCAGATTGAAGTGGTTGGGTTCAATGAACTCAAGACACTGTATGTAGAAGATAATTATTTTGCAAAGGCTTGGAAAGCTTGTAAGGAACTTGTTACAGTGGATAGGACAAGGTGGCTGGATTTCATCATCCAAGATGGCATGTTATTTAAGGGAAGTCAATTATGTATCCCAAGGATTTTCATGAGGGAGAACTTGATAAAGGAGAAGCATAGTGGAGGAATGGCAGGACATTTTGGTCAGGATAGGACCATTTCCATCATCAATGAGCATTATTATTGGGCTCAGTTGTTCCAGGATGTGAAGAGGTTTGTACAAAGTTGTAGGGTATGTCAGATGGCTAAAGGAGTGAGTCAGAATACAGACTTATGTCATCCCTTACCTATACCAGAGAGGCTGTGGGAGGATATAAGTATGGAATTTGTTCTTGGTTTTCCAAGGACAGAACAAGAGAATGATTTAGTCTTTGTGGTGGTTCATAGGTTTTCAAAGATGGCACATTTAATTCCATGTCAAAAGACCCATGATGTAGTCTACATTGTTGACTTGTTCTTAAAAGAGGTGGTGAGGGTTCATGGTCTACCAAAGAATATTGTTTCTAATCATGACACCAAATTTGTGGGGTACTTTTGGAGGACCTTGTGGAAGAAGATGAAGTCAGAGTTAAAGTTCAGTTCTAGACACCATCCACAAATAGATGGGTAGACAGAGGTTGTTAATAGGAGTCAGGGTAACCTACTGAGATGTTTGGTAGGAGATAAACCCAAGTGATGGGACTTGATCTTACCCTAGGCAGAATTTTCTTACAACAATTCGGTCAACAGAAGTACTGGTAGATCACCATTCCAGAATGTGTATGGAGGTAGCCCTAGGATAGCTCCAAAATTGAGGAAGATGGACCAAGAGAAGAAAATAAGTGGTGAAACTAAAGATTTTGCAAAACACATCAAGGATATACATGAGAAGGTAAGAGAACATATTAACAAGATGAATATGCAATATAAGGCTAAGGAAAATTAGAAGAGGAGGTATAAGGAGTTTCAAATTGGTGATGAGGTGATGGTCCACTTGAGGAAAGAAAGGTTTCCAGTGGGAACATATAACAAATTCAAGATGAAGAAGTTTAGTCCCTATAAAATTTTGAAGAGGCATGATTCAGGAAATGCATATGAGGTAGAGTTGCCGGATGGATTCAACATTTTCCCTGTATTCAACATTTTAAATTTGACAGAGTATCATGAAGGTGGTGCAAAGGAAGTACCAACGATGGAACAGTGTGGGATTCTAGCACCTACTTGAAAAAAGGAGATTAAAGAAATATTGGATAGTCATGTAGGAAGGAGTATTAGGAATAGGCAGTATGAAAAATATCTGGTGAAATGGAAAGGAAGGCATGTTGAAGATTCATCTCGGTTTCCTAAGGTGGAGGTTGACCATTTGGGTTTTCCTCCACCATCTGAGATGTAATGGGGTCACTTCTCAAATTACCCTGGTTGTCTAATGCAGGAGCATCCAATGGTGTAAGGGCAATCTTGCATCACCAAAAAATAGTTAAATTTAAAGTTTCTTGGTTTTTACATGTTTTTACATTTTTGGATACCTTTTAATCATAATGAAATTTCCAATTTACGTTTTTTATTTTCTGTTGCTGGGTTGAAAGATATTGTAGTTTTAGCTTCTCAGATTTGCACCTAAAAATCTTCCGAGTTAGATTTGAGGCACTTAGATTTTCTATAACAGCCCCAAAACTTTCCAAAATTGGCGTAGAAAATCTTGAGCATGTTATTGACTTTGAGACCTTTCCAACGGTTCAAACGGTTCACAAATCGGAGTCCCGGATGAAAAGTTATGGCCCCAGGAAGTTGGTGCACTTTCTAGAAGATATAATTGCAAATGCTCTTTTGAATTTTGAACTTCATGTTGTAAATTTTTGACACCAAACCACCTAAACTCAAATTTGAATGTTGTTTTGGATCCAAACTAATGAGGAGCTCTATTTATGGGCAGGTTTCTAATTTTTAGATAGCTTTTTGGGGACAAGCTCTCATATCGCGAAAGGGTTATTCTATAGCTTTCTGTAACTTGCATATGTTGTAGAACTTGGGGATTGAGATCCTCTGCATGTAAGAAGCTCCATTTTTTGAATAATAAAATTATTTTCTTGTTTGTGGGTTATTTTTTGTGTCTCGGGCTGTGCCCTCATCAAGTGGCATCAGAACGGGTTTTCTTGACCATGTAGACAAATCATCGATCGTGAGGTAGTTAGCACCAAGACAGTGGTTGTGGGTTGAGGTCAAGAAATATGCCTCCAAGAGTGATGCCTGGTAGGCATAGTGGTGCCAGAGGTGGTCGAGGCAGCAAAAATGCTAGTGGAAAAGATGCACTGGTAGCCCTTCAAAGACAGATTGACGCATTACAAGAGCAGTTGAGAAGAGGGTTAAACCCAAGGGATGGAAGTGAGGATGAAGGAGAGGAAGAAGGTTCAAATGTAGAAGAGGAAGAAGAAGCAATTGATCAAGACCAAATGCAGCTAATAAGGGCCATTTTGAAGATCAGGAAAGGACCCAGAGTAGAAGTCCCCAGTTATTCTGGAAGTCTGAACCCAAAAGAGTTGATCACCTAGATCAACGAGCTAGAAGAATATTTGGAGTATGAGGAAATAAAGGACCCACATCAGGTTAAGTTTGCGAAAATGAAGCTGAAGGGCCATGCGAGTATTTGGTGGAAAGAGGTCCAGTTGAAAATAAATCGAAAAGGAAAAGGAAAGATCACTAGATGAGATCACATGGTAGAGAAACTGAAGAAGCAGTTCATACCAGTGGACTATGAGTTAGATCTATGAAAGAATATACTGAAGATTTTCACAAAATAATCATCAAAATGGGTCACATACAGGCCAATAAGGAGTAGGTAGCCCAATATCTTAATGGGTTACGACTGAGCATTCAGGAGGAGTTAAGCCTAGTCAGAATGATCACCATTGAGGATGTGTATCAATTTGCTCTGAAGGTGGAAGAAAAGTTGAACAAAAGATTTGATAGCAAGCAAAAAGGATGAGGAGGTCAAAGTGGAAGGGGCAATGGAAGACCTTCATGAAGCCAAAATTTTGATGAAAAGAAAAGTGAAGATGTGGGTACCAGCCAAAGCCAAAGAAATGACAACTTCTACCACCCTCATGATCAAAACAGTGGTGATCAAAGAGGTAGAGGATGAGGGAGATATGGAAAAGGATCTGGAATAGGTTGTTTTAGAGGAATGTGTTTCTAGTGGTGAAGAAGAGCATCTAGCCTATGAATGTCCATAACACCAAGGAAGGGAAAACAAAAGTCGAGAAGGTGGTGGAAGGGTTGTGCATGTAGATGAGGAGGCCCAATTTGAACATTTTGATGATGCTAAATGGGGACAAGCCCTAGTGATTAGGAGAGCCCTGGTAACTATGGAAAAGGAACAAGAACAAAGGAAGAATCTACTTCGCACAAGGCACAAGTGTGAAGGAAAATGTTGTGATGTCACTATTGACAGTGGCAATAATGATAATTTGGTGTCAGAGGAGATGGTCATAAAGTTGAAGCTGAAGAGGGAAAGACACCCGCATCCATATCGGATTACCTAGTTGCAGAAAGACCACAAATTTTTGGTCAATGAGTAGTGCCTAGTAAGGTTCAAGATCAGGAGCTAGCATGATGAGGTACTTTGTGATATCATCCCCATGGATGCATGTCACATGTTGTTGGGGAGGCTGTGGCAGTTCGATAGGTGAGCTATACATGATGGCCATGCAAACAATTATTCCTTGGCAAAGGATGGGGTTTGTCACAAGTTGAAACCCCTAAAGGAGACCGAAGAAAAGGTATGTAGTAGTGCTATAATTTGTTATGTAGATGGAAGAAAATTTTTAGAAGGTATGAAGCATGAGCGTGTGTGTTATGCATTGATTCCTAAAGTGAGTAAGGAGGATAGTAAAAAGGTTCCAGAAGAAGTTTTTTGGATGATGGATGAGTTTTAGGATATTGTTTCTAATAATGTACCTTAGGGTTTACCACCAATAAGGAAGATCAGTCATCAAATTGACTTCATTCCTGGAGCTAGTTTGCCAAATAAGGTAGCTCATAGAATGACTCCAGCAGAAAATGAGGAGTTGAACAAACAAGTTCAAGAGTTGTTGAGAAAGGGTTTGATATGGGAGAGTTTCAAACCATGTGCAGTACCTACAGTACTAGCCCCAAAGAAGGATGGGGAGTGGAGGATGTGTACAGATTCCTAAGCCATAAACAAGATTACAATCAAGTACAGATTTCCCCTACCAAGGATGGATACCTTGATAGACTATTTGAGTGGAGCTCAGTATTTCACAAAGATTGGTCTGAAGAGTGGATATCACCAAATCCAGATTTGAGAGGGAGACAAATGGAAGACTACCTTCAAGACCAAAGAGGGCCTGTACAAGTGGTTAGTCATGCCTTTTAGGCTAACCAATGCACCAACCACATTTATGGAGCTCATGAAAAGGGTACTAAAATAATTTCTAGGAAGTTTTGTTATTGTGTATTTAGATGATATTTTTATTTTCAGTTAGACATTGGATGAGCATCTGATGCATATTCGGAGAGCCTTTTAGAAGTTAAGAGAAGAGGAACTATTGATTAATTTGAAGAAGTGCAATTTTATGAAGAGGGAGTTAGTGTACTTGGGGTTTCTTGTCTCAGTAGAAGGTCTCAAGATGGACCTAAAGAAGGTGAAGGCTGTTCTGGAATGGCCTACCCCAAGAACTGCTACTGAGGTGATATATTTCCATGGTTTGGCTATTTTATATAGAAAGTTTATTAGAAACTTCAGTAGTATTTGTGGACCCCTGAGTGAAACAATGAGAGGGGATAGAAAAGAATTCAAGTGGAACACTGGAGTGGCAAAAAAATTTGAAATGTTGAGGCAGAAGGTGATAGAGCAACTTGTTCTATCCCTCCCAGCTTTCAACAAGGTGTTTTAGGTGGATTGTGATGCGAGTGGTTGTGTCATTGGAGCAATGTTGAGCCAAGAAGGTAAATCCATTTCCTATTTCAATGAAAAGTTAAATGATGCCAAGGGAAAGTATTCTATATATGATCAGGAATTTAATGCAACAGTTCAAGCATTAAAGAAGTGGAGACATTATTTGTTGCTAAAGGAATTTATTCTATATATTGATCATCAGGCCTTGCAGTTCATAAATAGTCAGGGAAAATTAAATTAGAGGCATATGAAATGGGTAGAGTTTTTGCAGAGTTATACTTTTGCTTTGGAACATAGGAGTGGGAAGTTAAATAGGGTTGTAGATTCCTTAAGTAGGAGGCATACATTGATGACAAAGATGCAGATTGAAGTGGTTGGGTTCAATGAACTCAAGACCCTGTATGCAGAAGATCTTGATTTTGCAGAGGCTTGGAAATCTTGCAAGGAACCTATTATAGTGGACTAGACAAGGGGCTAGATTTCATAATCTAAGATGGCATGTTATTTAAGGGAAGTCTATTATGTATCCTAAGGAGTTCCATGAGGGAGAACTTGATAAAGGAGAAGCATAGTGGAGGAATGGCAAGACATTTTGGTCGGGATAGGACCATTTCAATTATTAGTGAGCATTATTATTGGGCTCAGTTGTCAAAGGATGTGAAGAAGTTTGTATAAAGGTGTAGGGTATGTCAGATGGCTAAAGGAGTGAGTCAGAATACAGGCTTATATTAGCCGTTACCTGTACCAGAGAGGCCGTGGGAGGATATAAGTATGGACTTTGTTCTTGGTTTGCCAAGGACACAACGAGGGAATGATTCAGTCTTTGTGGTGGTTGATAGGTTTTCAAAAATGGCACATTTCATTCAATGTCAAAAGACCCATGATGTAGTCCACATTGCTGACTTATTCTTCAAAGAGGTGGTGAGGCTACATGGTCTGCTAAAGAGTATTGTTTTAGATCGTGACCCCAAATTTGTGGGGTACTTTTGGAGGACCTTGTGGAAGAAGTTGAAGATAGAGTTAAAGTTTAGTTCTGCACACCATCCACAAATAGATGGGTAGACAGAGGTTGTTAATAGGAGTCTGGGTAACCTACTGATATGTTTGGTAGGAGATAAACCCAAGGGATGAGACTTGATCTTACCCCAGATAGAATTTTCTTACAACAATTTTATCAACAGAAGCACTGGTAGATAACCATTCCAGATTGTGTATGGAGGTAGCCCCAGGACAGCTCCGAAATTGAGGAAGATGGACCAAGAGAAGAAAATAAGTGTTGAAGCCGAAGATTTTATAGAACACATCAAGGATATACATGAGAAGGTAAGAGAACATATTAACAAGATGAATATGTAGTATAAGGCTAAGGCAGATCATAAAATGAGGTATAAGGAGTTTTAGATTGGTGATGAAGTGATGGTCCACTTGAGGAAAGAAAGGTTTCCAATAGGAACGTATAAAAAATTGAAGATGAAGAAGTTTAGTCCCTGTAAAATTTTGAAGAGGCATGATTCATGGAATGCATATGAGGTAGAGTTGCCAGATAGATTCAACATTTCCCCTGTGTTTAGATAGAGTATCATGAAAGTGGCTCAGAGGAAGTACCAATGATGGAACAGTGTGGGATTTCAACACCTACTTTGGAAAAGGAGGAAATTGAAGAAATCCTGGATAGTCATGTGGGAAGGAGTACCAAGAACAGGTAATATGAAGAATATCTGGTGAAATGAAAAGGAAGGTTTGTTGAAGATTAATTCTAGTTGTCTAAGGTAGAGGTTGATCTTCTGAGTTTTCCTCCACCATATGAGACATGACGGGGTCACTTCTCAAATTACCCTGGGTGTCTGATGCAGGAGCATCCAGTGGTGTAAGAGCAATCTTGCATCACCCAAAAATAGTTAAATTTCAAGTTTCTTGATTTTTAGATGTTTTTACATTTTTGGATATCCTTTTCATCATAATTAAATTCCCAATTTATGTTTTTTATTTTCTATTTCTGGGTTGAAAGATATTGCAGTTTTAGTTTACTAGATTTGCACCTAAAAATCTTCAGAGTTAGATATGAGGCACCTAGATTTCATGAAATGGCCACAAAACTTTCCAAAATTGGCATAGCATATTTCAAGCGTGTTATTGACTTTGGGACCTTTCCAACGGTTCAAATAGTTCATGAATCAGAGTCCTGGATCAAAAGTTATGGCCCCAGGAAGTTGGCACACTTTCTAGAAGATACAATTGCAAATGCTCTTTTGAAATTTGAACTTCATGTTGTAAATTTTTGATGCCAAACTGCCTAAGCTCAAATTTGAATGTTGTTTTGGCTCCAAACTAATTAGGAGCTCTATTTATGGGCAGGTTTTTAATTTTTGGGTAAATTTTTGGGGACAAGCTCGCATATTGTGAAAGTGTTATTCTGTAGCTTTCTGTAACTTGCATGTATTGTAGAACTTGGGGATTGAAATCATCTGCATGTAAGAAGCTCCATTTTTTGAATAATAAAATTATTCTCTTGTTTTTGGGTTATTTTTTATGTCTTGGGTTGTGCCCTCATCAAGTGGTATCAGAGTGGGTTTTCTTAAGTGTGTGGACAGATGGTCGATTTTGAGGTAGTTCACACCAAGACTATGGTTGTGGGTCGAGGTCAAGAAATATGTCTCCAAGAGTGATTCCTAGTAGGCATGGTGGTGCCAGAGGTGGTCGAAGCAGCATAAATGCTTGTGGAAGAGATGCATTGGCAGCCCTCTAAAGATAGATTGACACATTACAAGAGCAGTTGAGAAGAGGGTTAAACCCAAGGGAGGAAAGTGAGGATGAAGGAGAGGAAAAAGGTTTAAATGTAGAAGAGGAAGAAGAAGCAATTGATCAAAACCAAATGTGGCTAATAAGGGCAATTTCAAAGATCGAGAAAAGACCTAGAGCAAAAGTCTCCAGTTATTCTGGAAGTCTGAACCTGAAAGAGTTTATCGACTGGATCAATGAGCTAGAAGAATATTTGAGTATGAGGAAATAGAGGACCCAGATCAGGTTAAGTTTTCAAAAATGAAGCTGAAGGGCTATGCCAGTATTTGGTTGAAAGAGGTCCAGTTGGAAAGAAATTAAAGAGGAAAAGAAAAGATCACCAAATGGGATCGCATGGTAGAGAAACTGAAGAAGCAGTTCATAATAGTGGACTACGAGTTAGATCTGGTTAAGAAATTGCAAGATTTGAAGCAAGGAAGTAGATCTGTGAAAGAATATATTGAATATTTTCACAAAATAATCATCAAAATGGGTCACACAAAGGCCAAAAAGGAGAAGGTAGCCCGATATCTTAATGGGTTACGACCAAGAATTCAGGAGTTAAGCCTAGTCAGAATGACCATCATTGAGGATGTATATTAGTTTGCTCTGAAGGTAGGAAGAGAAGCTAAACAAAAGATTTGGTGGCAAGCAAAAAGGACGAGGAGGTCAAAGTAGAAGGGGCAATGGAAGACCTTTAGGAAGCTGAAATGATGATGAAAAGAAAAGTGAAGATGTGGGTACCGGCCGAAGCCAAAGAAATGACAACTTCTACCGCCCCTCCTGATCAAAACAGTGGTGCTCAAAGAGGTAGAGGATGAGGGAGATATAGACAAGGATCTAGAAGAGGTGGTTTTTGAAGATGTGTTTCTAGTGTGCTAAAGAAGGGCATCGAGCCTATGAATTTGCATAACACCAAGGAAGGGCAGACAAAAGGCCAGAAGGTTCTGGAAGGGTTGCGCATGCAGATGAGGAGGCCCAATTTGAACATTTCGATGATGCTGAATGGGGAGATGCCCTAGTGATTAGGAGGGCCCTAGTAACTGAGGAAAATGAACTAGAACAAAGGAAGAATCTATTTCACACAAGGTGCAAGTGTGAAGGAAAATGTTGTGATGTCATTATTGATGGTGGGAGCAATAATAATTTGGAGTCAGAGGAGAGATGGTCATAAAGTTGAAGCTGAAGAGGGAAAGACACTTGCATCTATATTAGATTGCCTAGTTGCAGAAAGACCACAAATTTTTGGTCAATGAGCAGCCCCTAGTAAAGTTCAAGATCAGGATCTACCATAATGAGGTACTCTGTGATATCATCCCCATGGATGCATGTCACATGTTGTTGGGGAGGCTATGGCAGTTCGATAGGCGAGCTATACACGATGGCCATGCAAACACTTATTCCTTGACAAATGATGGGGTTCGTCACAAGTTGAAACCCCTGAAGGAGACCGAAGAAAAGGTATGCAGTAGTGCTATAATTTGTTATGTAGATGGAATAAATTTTTTTGAAGGTATGAAGCATGAGCGTGTGTGTTATGCATTGATTCCTGAAGTGAGTAAGGAGGATATTGAGAAGGTTCCAGAAGAAGTTTCTGGGATGTTGGATGAGTTTTAGGATATTGTTTCTGATAATGTACCTGAGGGTTTACCACCAATAAGAAAGATTAGTCATCTGATTGACTTCATTCCTAGAGCAAGTTTTCCAAATAAGGAAGCTCATAAAATGACTCCAACAAAAAATGAGGAGTTGAACAAACAAGTTCAAGAGTTGTTAAGAAAGGGTTTGATATGGGAGAGTTTTAGTCCATGTGTAGTACCTATAGTACCAGCCCCAAAGAAGGATTGGGAGTGGAGGATGTGTACAGATTCCCAAGCCATATATAAGATAACAATCAAGTATAGATTTCCACTGCCAAGGATAGATGACCCGACAAACTATTTGAGTGGAGCTCAGTACTTCACAAAGATTGGTCTGAAGAGTCGATATCACCAGATCCGGATTTGAGAGGAAGATGAATGGAAGACTACCTTTAAGACCAAAGAGGGCCCATACGTGTGGTTAGTCATGCCTTTTGGGCTAACCAATGCATCAAGCACATTCATGCAGTTCATGAATGAGGTACTAAAAAAATTTCTGGGAAGTTTTGTTATTGTGTATTTAGATGATATTTTGATTTTCAGTAAGACATTGGATGAGCATCTAATGCATATTCAGAAAGCCTTTGAGAAGTTAAGAGAAGAGAAATTGTTGATTAATCTGAAGAAGTGCAGTTTTGTGAAGAGAGAGGTAGTGTACTTGGGGTTTGTTGTCTTAGCAGAAAGTCTCAAAATGGAACCAGAGAAGGTGAAGGCTATTCTGGAATGGCCTACCCCAAGAACTACTACTGAGGTGAGATCTTTCCATGGTTTGGCTATTTTTTATAGAAAGTTCATTAGAAACTTCAGTAGTATTTGTGGACCCCTGAGTGAAACAATGAGAGAGGATAGAAAAGAATTCAAGTGGAGCACTAGAGTGAGAAAAAGTTTTGAACTATTGAAGAAAAAGGTGATAGAGCAACCTATTCTAGCCCTCCTAGATTTCAACATGGTGTTTCAGGTGGATTGTGATGCCAGTGGTTGTGCCATTGGAGCTATGTTGAGCCAAGAAGGTCAGCCCATTGCCTATTTCAGTGAAAAGTTAAATGATGCCAAGAGAAAGTATTCTATATATGATCAGGAATTTTATGCAATAGTTCAATCATTAAAGAAGTGGAGACATTATTTGTTGCCAAAAAAAATTGTTCTATATATTGATCATCAGGACTTGCAGTACATAAATAGTCAGAGAAAATTAAATCGGAGGCATATGAAATGGGTAGAGTTTTTGCAGAGTTATACCTTTGTTTTGAAACATAGGAGTGGGAAGTCAAATAGGGTTGCAGATGCCTTAAGTAGGAGGCATACATTGATGAAAAAGATGCAGATTGAAGTGGTTGGGTTCAATGAACTCAAGAAATTGTATGTAGAAGATCCTAATTTTGGAGAGGCTTGGAAAGCTTGCAAGGAACCTGTTACAGTGGACAGGACAAGGTGGTTGGATTTCATAATCTAGGATGGCATGTTATTTAAGGGAAGTCAATTATGTATCTCGAGGAGTTCCATGAGGGAGAACTTGATAAAGGAGAAGCATAGTGGAGGATTGGCAAGACATTTTGGTCAGGATAGGACCATTTCCATTATCAGTGAGCATTATTATTGGGCTTAGTTGTCATAGGATGTGAAGAAGTTTGTACAAAGCTGTAGGGTATGTCAGATGGCTAAAGGAGTGAGTCAAAATATAGGCTTATATCAGCCCTTACCTATACCAAAGAGGCCGTGGGAGGATATAAGTATGGAATTTATTATTGGTTTTCCAAGGAAACAACAAGGGAATGATTCAGTCTTTCTGGTGGTTGATAGGTTTTCGAAGATGGCACATTTCATCCATGTCAGAAGACCCATGATGTAGTCTACACTGCTGACTTGTTCTTCAAAGAGGTGGTGAGGCTACATGGTCTGCCAAAGAGTATTGTTTCAGATCGTGACACCAAATTTGTGGGGTACTTTTGGAGGACCTTGTGGAAGAAGCTGGAGATAGAGTTAAAGTTTAGTTCTAGACACCATCCACAAACAGATGGGTAGACAGAGGTTGTTAACAGGAGTTTGGGTAACCTACTTAGATATTTGGTAGGAGATAAACCCAAGAGATGGGACTTGATCTTACCCAAGGCAGAATTCTCTTACAACAATTTTGTCAACAGAAGCACTGTAGATCACTATTCTAGATTGTGTATGGAGGTAGCCCCAGGACAACTCCAAAATTGAGGAAGATGGACCAAGAGAAGAAATTAAGTGCTAAAGTCAAAGATTTTGCAGAACACATCAAAGATATACATGAGAAGGTAAGAGAACATATTAACAAGATGAATATGCAGTATAAGGCTAAGGCAGATAAGAAGAGGAGGTATAAGGAGTTTCAGATTTTTGATAAAGTGATGGTCCACTTGAGGAAATAAAGGTTTCTAGTGAGAACATATAAGAAATTGAAAATGAAGAAGTTTGGTTCCAATAAAATTTTGAAGAGGCATGATTCAGGGAATGCATATGAGGTAGAGTTACCGGATGGATTCAACATTTCCCCTTTGTTCAACATTTCAAATTTCATAGAGTATCATGAAAGTGGTGCAAAGAAAGTACCAATGATAAAACAGTGTGGGATTACAGCACCTACTTCAAAAAATGAGGAGATTGAAGAAATCCTAGATAGTCGTGTGGGAAGGAGTACCAAGAATAGGTAGTATAAAGAATATCTGGTGAAATGGAAAGAAAGGCCTATTGAAGATTCATCCTAGTTACCTAAGGTAGAGGTTGACCATTTTGGTTTTCCTCCACCATCTGAGATGTGACGGGGTCACTTCTCAAATTATCCTAGGTGTCTGATGCAGGAGCATCTAGTGGTGTAAGGGAAATCTTGCATCACGCAAAAATAGTTAAATTTCAATTTTCTTAGTTTTTAGATGTTTTTACATTTTTGGATGCCTTTCTGTCATAATGAAATTCCCAATTGATGTTTTTTATTTTCTGTTCCTGGGTTGAAAGATATTGCAGTTTTAGTTTCCCATAATTGTGCCTAAAAATCTTCTGAGTTAGATTTGAGGAACTTAGAGTTCTTGGAACAGCCCTGAAACTTTCCAAAATCAGCATAGCGGATTTCAAACGTGTTATTGATTTCGAGACCTTTCCAACAGCTCAAACGGTTCGTGAATCAGAGTTCCAGATCAAAAGTTATGGCCTCGGGAATTTGGCATACTTTCTAGAAGATACAATTGCAAATGTTCTTTTGAAATTTGAACTTCATGTTGTAAATTTTTGATGCCAAACCGCCTAAACTCAAGTTTGAATGTTGTTTTGGCTCCAAACTAATGAGTATCTCTATTTATGGGCGGGTTTCTAATTTTTGTATAGCTTTTTGGGGACAAGCTCACATATTGCGAAAGGGTTATTTTGTAGCTTTCTGTAACTTGCATGTTTTGTAGAACTTGGCGATTGAGATCCTTTGCATGTAAGAAGCTCCATTTTTTGAATAATAAAATTATTCTCTTGTTTGTGTGTTATTTTTTGTGTCTCGGGTTGTGCCCTCATCAAGTGGTATCAAAGCGGGATTTCTTGAGCATGTGGATAGATCACCAATCGTGAGCTAGTTCACACCAGGACCGTAAGGTCAAGAAATATGCCTCCAAGAGCGATGCCTAGTAGGCATAGTGGTACCAAAGGTTTTCGAGGTGGCAGAAATGCTGGTGGAAGAGATGCACTAGTAGCCCTCCAGAGACAGATTTACGCATTACAAGAGCAGTTGAGAAGAGGGTTAAACCCAAGGGAGGAAAGTGAGGATGAAGGAGAGGAAGAAGGTTCAAATATAGAAGAGGAAGAAGAAGAAATTTCTCAAGACCAAATGTGGCTAATAAGGGCCATTTCAAAGATCTGGAAAGGACCCAGAGCAGAAGTCCCCAGTTATTCTGGAAGTCTAAACCCAGAAGAGTTGATTGACTGGATCAATGAGCTAGAAGAATATTTTGACTATGAGGAAATAGAAGACCCAGATTGGGTTAAGTTTGTGAAAATGAAGCTAAAGAGCCATGCGAGTATTTGGTGGAAAGAGGTCCAGTTGGAAAGAAATCAAAGAGGAAAAAGAAAGATCACCAGATGAGATCGCATGGTAGAGAAACTAAAGAAGCAGTTCATACTGGTGGATTACGAGTTATATTTGTTGAATAAATTACAAGGGTTGAAGCAAGGAAGTAGATCTATGAAAGAATTTACTGAAGATTTTCACAAAATAATCATCAGAATAGGTCACACAGAGGCCAATAAGGAGAAGGTAGCCCAATATCTTAATGGGTTACACCCGAGCATTTATGAGGAGTTAAGCCTAGTTAGAATGACCACCATTGAGGATGTGTATCAATTTGCTCTGAAGGTGGAAGAGAAGCTGAACAAAATATTTGATGGAAAGTAAAAAGGACAAGGAGGTCAAAGCAGAAGGGGCAATGGAAGACCTTCAGGAAGCCGAAATGATGATGAAAAGAAAAGTGAAGATGTGGGTTCTAGCTGAAGCCAAAGAAATGACAACTTCTACTGCCCTCGTGATCAAAACAGTGGTGATCAAAGAGGTAGAGGATGAGGGAGATATGGACAAGGATCTAGAAGAGGTGGTTTTAGAGGAACGTGTTTCCAGTGTGGTGAAGAATGGTATCAAGCCTATGAATGTCCATAACACCAAGGAAGGGCAGAAAAAAGGCCAGAAGGTCATGGAAGGGTTGTGCATGCAGATGAGGAGGCCCAATTTGAACATTTTGATGATGCTAAATGGGGAGAAGTCCTAGTGATTAGGAGAGCCCTGGTGACTGAGGAAAAAGAACAAGAACAAAGGAAGAATCTATTTTGCACAAGCTGCAAGTGTGAAGGAAAATGTTGTGATGTCATTATTGATGGTGGGAGCAATGATAATTTGGTGTCATAGGAGATGGTCATAAAGCTGAAGCTGAAGAGGGGAAGACACCCGCATCCATATCGGATTGCCTAGTTGCAGAAAGACCACAAAGTTTTGGTTAATGAGCAGTGCCTAGTAATGTTCAAGATCGGGAGCTACCATGATGAGGTACTCTGTGATATCATCCCCATGGATGCATTTCACATGTTGTTGGGGAGGCCGTGGCAGTTCGATAAGTGAGCTATACATGATAGCCATGCAAAAACTTATTCCTTGACAAAGGATGGTGTTCGTCACAAGTTGAAACCCTTGAAGGAGACAGAAGCAAAGGTATGCAGTAGTGCTAGATTTTGTTATGTAGATGGATGAAATTTTTTAGAAGGTATGAAGCATGAGCATGTATGTTATGCATTGATTCCTAAAGTGAGTAAGGAGGATAGTGAAAAAGTTCCAGAAGAAGTTTCTGGGATGTTGGATGAGTTTCAGGATATTGTTTCTGATAATGTACCTGAGGGTTTATCACCAATAAGGAAGATCAGTCATCACATTGACTTGATTTTCGGAGCCAGTTTTCCAAATAAGGAAGCTCATAGAATGACTCCAGCAGGAAATGAGGAGTTGAACAAACAAGTTCAAGAGTTGTTGAGAAAGGGTTTGATATGGGAGAGTTTCAGTCCATGTGCAGTACCTCCAATACTAGCCCCAAAGAAGGATTGGGAGTGGAGGATGTGTATAGATTCCCGAGCCATAAACAAGATAACAATACAGTACAGATTTCCCCTGCCACAGATGGATGAGCTGATGGACTATTTGAGTGGAGCTTAGTACTTCACAAAGATTGATCTGAAGAGTGGATATCACTAGATCTGGATTCGAGAGGGAGACAAATGGAAGACTACCTTCAAGACCAAAGAGGGCCTGTATGAGTGGTTAGTCATGCCTTTTGGGCTAACCAATGCACCGAGCACATTCATGCGGCTCATGAACAAGGTACTAAAAGAATTTCTAGGAAGTTTTGTTATTGTGTATTTAGATGATATTTTGATTTTCAGTAAGATGTTGGATGAGCATCCGATGCATATTATTAAAGAAGCAAGAAGTAATCTGAGAAGTGTGTGGGTTTTGTGAGAGGAAGGTCTCATGGACCCCAGAGAAGGTGAAGGCTATTCTAGAATGGCCTACCCCAAGAATTGCTACCAAGGTGAGATATTTCAATGGTTTGGCTATTTTTTATAGAAGGTTCATTAGAAACTTTAGTAGTATTTGTGGACCCCTAACTGAAACAATGAGAGGGGATAGAAAATAATTCAAGTGGAGCACTGGAGTGGGAAAAATTTTTTGAGTTGTTGAAGCAAAAGTTGATAGAGCAACCTGTTCTAGCCTTCCCTAATTTCAACAAGGTGTATCAGGTGGATTGTGATGCTAGTGGCTGTGTCATTGGAGCAGTGTTGAGCCAAGAACGTAAGCCCATTGCCTATTTCAGTGAAAAGTTAAATGATGCCAAGAGAAAGTATTCTATATATGATCAGGAATTTTACACAATAGTTCAAGCATTAAAGAAGTGGAGACATTATTTGTTGCCAAAGGAATTTGTTCTATATACTGATCATTAGGCCTTGCAGTACATAAATAGTCAGAGAAAATTAAATCAGAGGCATATGAAATGGGTAGAGTTTTTGCAGAGTTATACCTTTGTTTCTAAACATAGGAGTGGGAAGTCAAATAGGGTTGTAGATGCCTTAAGTAGGAGGCATACATTAATGACAAAGATGTAGATTGAAGTGTTTGGTTCCAATGAACTCAAGAAATTGTATGTAGAAGATCTTGATTTTGCAGAGGCTTGGAAAGCTTGCAAGGAACTTGTTACAATGGATAGGATAAGGTGGCTAGATTTTATAATCCAAGATGGCATGTTATTTAAGGGAAGTCAATTATGTATCCCGAGGAGTTCCATGAGGGAGAACCTAATAAAGGAGAAGCATAGTGGAGGAATGGTAGGAAATTTCGGTCAGGATAGGACCATTTCCATTATCAGTGAGCATTATTATTGGGCTCAATTGTCACAGGATGTGAAGAAGTTTGTACAAAGCTACAAGGTATGTCAGATGGCTAAAGGAGTGAGTCAGAATATAGGCTTATATCAGCCCTTACCTGTACTAGAGAGGCCATGGGAGGATATAAGTATAAACTTTCTTCTTGGTTTGCCAAGGACACAACGAGGGAATGATTCAGTCTTTGTGGTGGTTAATAGGTTTTGGAAGATGGCACATTTCATTCCATGTCAAAAGACCCATGATGCAGTCCACATTGTTGACTTGTTCTTCAAAGAGTTGGTTAGGCTACATAGTCTGCCGAAGAGTATTATTTCAGATCGTGACACCAAATTTTTAGGGTACTTTTGGAGGACCTTGTGGAAGAAGTTGAAGTTAGAGTTAAAGTTCTATTATGCACACCATCCACAAACAAATGGGTAGACAGAGGTTGTTAATAGGAGTCTGGGTAACCTATTGAGATGTTTGGTAGGAGATAAACCCAAGGGATGGGACTTGATCTTACCCCAAGTAGAATTTTCTTACAACAATTCTATCAACAGAAGCACTGGTAGATCACCATTCCAGATTGTGTTTGGAGGTAGCCTCAAGATAGCTCCAAAATTGAGGAAGATGGACCAAGAGAAGAAAATAAGTGTTGAAGCTGAAGATTTTGCATAACACATCAAGGATATACATGAGAAGGTAAGAGAACATATTAAGAAGATGAATATGCAGTATAAGGCTAAGGCAGATCAGAAGAGGAGGTATAAGGAGTTTTAGATTGGTGATGAAGTGATGGTCCAGTTGAAGAAAGAAAGGTTTCCAGTGGGAACATATAACAAATGGAAGATGAAGAAGTTCGGTCCCTGTAAAATTTTGAAGAGGCATGATTTAGGGAATGCATATGAGGTAGAGTTGCCTGATAGATTCAACATTTCCCCTGTGTTCAACATTTCAGATTTGACAAAGTATCATGAAGGTGGCACAGAGGAAGTGCCAATGATGGAACAGTGTGGGATTCCAGCACCTACTTCAAAAAGGAGGAGATTGAAGAAATCCTGGATAGTCGTGTGGGAAGGAGTACCAGGAACAGGCAGTATGAAGAATATCTGGTGAAATGGAAAGGAAGGCGTGTTGAAGATTCATCCTAGTTGCCTAAGGTAGAGGTTGACTATTTGGGTTTTCCTCCACCATCTAAGACGTGATGGGATCACTTCTCAAATTACCCTGGGTGCGTGATGCAAGAACATCCAGTGGTGTAAGGGCAATCTTGCATCACCCAAAAATAGTTAAATTTTAAATTTCTCAGTTTTTAGATGTTTTTACATTTTTGGATACCCTTTTCATCATAATGAAATTCCCATTTTATTTTTTTTATTTTCTATTCTTGGGTTGAAAGATATTGCAGTTTTAGTTTCCTAGATTTGCACCTGAAAATCTTCTGAGTTAGATTTGAGGCACTTAGAGTTCCCGGAACGGCCCCAAAACTTTCTAAAATTGGCATAGCATATTTTTAGTGTGTTATTGACTTTGAGACCTTTCCAATGGTTCAAATGGTTCATGAATCAGAGTCCCGGATCGGTTATGGCCTCAGGAAGTTGGCACACTTTCTAGAAGATACAATTGCAAATGCTCTTTTGAAATTTGGATTTCATGTTGTAAATTTTCAGTGCCAAACTGCCTAAACTCAAATTTGAATATTTTTTTGGCTCCAAAATAATGAGAAGCTCTATTTATGGGCGGGTTTCTAATTTTTTTTTAACTTTTTAGGGACAAGCTCGAATATTGTGAAAGGGTTATTTTGTAGCTTTCTATAACTTGCATGCGTTGTAGAATTTGGGGATTGAGATCCTCTGCATGTAAGAACCTCCATTTTCTGAATAATAAAATTATTCTCTTGTTTGTGGGTTATTTTCTATGTCTCGGTCTGTGCCCTCATCAAAAATCAAGTAAACCAACTACATGAAAAACACCACAAACACCTTATCATCACAACCACACTAGATATTGTAACAATCTCCCTATTTGCAACACCTTTTGAATACCACAATAGAGGTTGACAAAGGTTAACATCAACGACAACATTGCAACAATATCCAACAATAAAAATAGTATCATGGAGAAATAAAAATAAGTAATTGCAATATTTCATATAGAATTATCTCTAGCATTAAAGATTTGGCTATGGATATAGCCACCTAGGACGTAGGAACTTCAATCAAATCACAACAAATTCCAACATAAGAGACTACTTGTATTATATCAAAGGATAAAAATTCAAAATATTAGGATATGAATATTGTTGATGATGATTTTACTCATAGAAAATAGGGCGAATAAAATCTTCACAAACACCAGAAAGAGCCTATCCTTCTTGAAAGATATGGAACAAAGTGGTGTAGGGGCACCATTTAAAGATGTTTGTCCATTCAATTTTATAAGGTCTAGGCTTTATAATTTTAAGGTGATAGGTATAAAATAATGTCTTGAGACCATTTTATAATGTAATTAGTCTTGATTGAGTCATATTTAGGTGTTTAAGGGTCATTTTGGTTGATATTGCAAAAATTGCATTTTCTTAGAAGACCAATGGTCAAGTGTTTTAAAAGTTAGTTTGGAAAGTTGAAAAAGTTGCATATCAATGGGAAAAGGTATAAGAAGGATGAAAACCTGATTGGAGGATGGATTTTTTAAGTTTGTAAGAGATTTCAACAAAATAAAGCTTTGTTTCCTTTAAAATTCTATATTTATTGAAGATTGTAGTGACTGTACGACCCATACAACACCACTTTGATTCAATTTATTGTGGGATTGCATAGTATATTATTCTAAATCTCATTTGACACTATTTAGAAGGATTATCATCACATTTTGTGCATTTAACTAATAATTTTCTTAGATAGGGTCTAAAAATAGGGTTGTGAGGGTTTTGATAGTTTAAATATGTTTTAATCCATTCCACCTTTCGGTATGTGCAGGATCATGATGGGCCAAAAAGTGGCGATATGATGGGTATGTGTACGGTATGTGGCTGATGACTTTTTTTTACCCAAAATTGATGAAACGAAAAGAGTTTTTAAAGGAGATTCTTAGCTTTCCACCAATATAAATTATGCTTTACTTTGAATTTAATAAATAATTATTATTCATTTTCTATTTCAATTATGATTAAAGTCTTGATTGATAGATTGATTGAAAAACATCTACAACTTTCAAATTATGGTATAACATTTTTTGAATCCAAAACATGTGTCACATTCTATGCTTGGCATACTATAGGATTAAACAAAAAAAATGAATTTCATGAAGTTTTGACCAAGTTAAGGTGGTTAGACATACGAGTTTTTATTTTTTTAAAATTTGTAATAAAAAAATTCATAATTAATTATTTACATAAAAATAAATTTTAAAAAAATATGCATCACATCGGAAATTGATTCCTCTACTTATATCTAAAATCTTATAAAAAAATATTATCATTTTATTGTGATTAGGGTGGTTAGACAGACACCTACTTCCTGTTTTTTCCCTGAAATTTAAGTACTACTGAACTGAAATTTCAAATTTTCACCAAATAGTTTTTTTTTCTTAAATAAACCTAGTAGCTTAGAAACTACATTCAATTTTCTACAGATTCTATTCTTACATATTTTTATGTCAAGTTGCCTAACTCTGATTTTTCTAATTTTTTTGCCACTTAAGGACCTATTTTTTCCATAATGATCCTGTACCTACCCTTTTCTATTTGCTCTGTTACTTGGTGGAATGGGTATATTTCATTAGGGGAAGATGTATAGGAGTCTTGTAAGTGTAGGGGAGGCCTGGGAATGATATTGGGTGCGAAGCCCTATTGTGAGATATTGTGATTTCTTGAGGAAAAGTGAGGTTTTGTGATGCCAAAGTGTGATTTGAGTTGGGGAAGCAAGTTTTCTTGTTGCTTTGAGTATGTACAAGTTAAATAGGAATTTTTTGAAGCATTGATGAGTTTTCGTAAGTGTGGGAAGAGTGATTTTCAATAAGCCCTAGGGTTTCTAGGCTTAAAAAGAAGCTTTTGTGGTTTAGCAATTGGGTGATTGTATTCTTGAGATCTGATTAAGGATTCTTTGGTTTTGTGACATATGTTCTACTTCCCAATTGAGTTTAAAAGTTTTGGAGAAATTTTGTGAGTGGTTTCTTTGGAAAAGAGGCCTAATTTGAGTCCTACAAAGCAAGTAAATCCAAATTTGATCAAATTGTTTCAAAAATTCTATGGTGATTTGTTGGTATGTTATTGTGTGTCAAAAAGGGTCCCTGAAGTGGGTCAAGTTATGGTATGAAAGAGTGTGATTGTGAAGTTTAACCATATTGAGTAGTTTACCAATGGTACAAGGAAAAGATTGGAATTGAAGAGATTGAGTGAGTTTGAGGGTTTGTTGACTTGAAAATTGTTGTTGCTAGTTGGAATTGTGTTTTGTGCGATTGCAGGGCCTCCATTGATTGCATCCAGTGTTATAAGAGCAAAGGTAGCAAATTCTTGTGGAAGAAAGTTGACAAATGTGAAAGAAAGCTTGGAAGGTGAAGAGGCAAGATTGTGAAGATGCCTCCAAAAGGAGATGAATGAATTGAAGATTTAGTATATAAGAGAGATTGGAAGCCTTAGAAACCAATAAGAGAAGATAAAAAATTGAAATCAGTGAATCAGAGGATGTAGATGATGAAGAGTTTGAAGATGTTGAAGAAGAACTTGATCTAGAAGATCAGAGAATGGCCAAGTTGTTGAAGGCAGTTAAAGGTGACGAGTACAAGGTGAAAATTAATGTGGAAAAGTTTGGTGGAAATTTGAATGAAGATGAATTGCTAGATTGGATATCTTCTTTGGACAAATATTTTGGATGTGAAGAGATTCTAGAGGAATAGAGAGTCAAGATTTCAAAAACAAAATTTAAAGGTCATGCACTTGTATGGTGGGATTATTTGCAATTGGAAAGAAGGAAGCAAGGCAAGTCGAAGATTGTGGCATGGGACAAGATAGTATCTCAATTAAAAGGTAAATTTCCCCCTTTAAATTATTCAATTCAAATGTTTAAGAGATTGCAAAGTTTAAGGAAAAAGGAAATGGATGTAAAGGCATATACTGAAGAATTTTATAGATTGAGTATGAGATCTAACCATAATGAAAATGAGGATGAAAAGATAGCTAGGTACTTGGTTGGCTTGATAATGAATATATAGGATGAGTTGGATTTGACTAATCCTAGGAGCATGGAGGAATGTTATCAAATGGCATTAAAGGATGAAGATAAAGTAAAGAGAAGACAAGAGAAACTAGCAAGAGGAAGAGGAAACACCGTGAGAGGAAGAGGATCTTTCTCTACTCCAAGACAAGAAACTAAAAATCAAGAAGAAGCAAGCAAAAGAGATGAATAAGTTGCAACCTTTAGAGGAGGTTATAGAGGTACAAGGGGTAGGTTTGGTGGTGGAAGGAATTCTAACACTTTTGTAGGTAGATGTTATCATTATCAAGAGTATGGTCATCCTACTTGGAAGTGCCCTGAGAAGATTGGTTCAACTTCAAGTGGAGGAGAAAGGAAACCAGATAGGAGAGCACAAATAGTTCATGAAGATGAAGCTGAAAGTTCAAATTCAAATACCTTACGTACTACTCCTGAAGTTCATGAGATGCTGATGATGAAGAAACAAGTTTTGAAGACCACAAAGGAGGAAGAGCTACTTCAAAGAAGAGAATTGTTTAGGATAGCATGTAGATGTAAGAATAAGGTATGCAAAGTGATTGTTGATTCAGGGTGTACGGATAACATTGTGTCTAGTGAGATGGTAGAAAATTTGCATTTGCAAAGAGTACCTAGGGAAAGACCATATAAGGTATCATGGGTTAGTGATAATCATTTGGTGGTGAGTGAACAATCCATAGTTGAGTTTTAGATTGGGCAGTATAGAGATGAAGTCCTTTGTGATATATTACCCATGAATTGCTACCATATGCTACTAGGAAGGCCCTGGAAGTTTGACAGGTCAGCCTTGTATAATAGAAGGAAAAACACTTACATCATTGAAAAATATGGGAGAGTTTATTTTAACTCCATTTAATGAAGGAGTAAATGATCATGATGAAATTATCATGTTAGGGAGAAGGGAGTTTCTAACTATTGATAGAGGTAAGAGTATAGATTTGGTAGCTAATGCTAGGAATGATAGAGTGTAGATAGTAGTCACAAGAAGTGAGAATGATTTGCAGTCAGTGGCAAAGAAAAATATCTTCATTTGGTTAGTGATAATCATTTGGTGGTGAGTGAACAATCCATAGTTGAGTTTTAGATTGGGCAGTATAGAGATGAAGTCCTTTGTGATATATTACCCATGAATTGCTACCATATGCTACTAGGAAGGCCCTGGCAGTTTGACAGGTCAGCCTTGTATAATAGAAGGAAAAACACTTACATCATTGAAAAAGATGGGAGAGTTTATTTTAACTCCATTTAATGAAGGAGTAAATGATCATGATGAAATTATCATGTTAGGGAGAAGGGAGTTTCTAACTATTGATAGAGGTAAGAGTATAGATTTGGTAGCTAATGCTAGGAATGATAGAGTGTAGATAGTAGTCACAAGAAGTGAGAATGATTTGCAGTCTTGGACTGAGACAGAGTAGAGGAAGATTGAGCAGCCTTTAGAAAGGCATGAGAAGAGTGATGGAATCATGGTAGGAATGGTTATGTACCCTATAATAGGGAAAAAGAAGAAAAGGAAGTTAAAAGATGTTATGATAGTGGTTGGTGGTATTGGTAAAGTAGTAAAAGAGAGGACAATGATTTATGATAGTGAAAGGACAGTCAATTGTGATGTTAATGTGATAGAGGATAGTAAGGCTATTGTTATAAAGGATTATAAGGTTGAAAAGATAGAGGAGAAGAAGGTAAAGGTCTATGATGAGGTTAGGATAGTAGGAAAGGTAAGTACAAGTTTGAATGAGACCACAAAATGTGATAGTGCAGGAGTTAATGAGACTGACATAGGATAAGGTACAATTGATAGTGATGAAGGCACAGATAAAGAGACTAAAGGATAGAGGATGAAACAAGAAATAGAGAGTAAGGTAATGAAAATTGAAGAAAGGCTGAGTATAGATGAGAAGGAAGGTGAAATGACAAAATTTCAAGTTGGGAAAGATGGAAAGCACCCCATAACACTGTATGATAGTGAGGAGCAAGAATCAAATGTTGAAGTTAGCAAAAATGTTAAGGATGGTGAAGGATTCAAGTAAAGTGAACTTGAGATTAGTGATCAAGAAGTTTAAAGAAATAAATAAGACAAAGGAGGAATGAATCATGAAGAGCACAAAATTGAGCAAGCTACAAGGATCTTTCCAAGAGAATTGGAAATTTTTAAAAGTTGGGTGTATGGTGAAGGGGCACCATTTAAAGATGTTTTTCCTTTCAAGTTTATAAGGTCTAGGCTTTATAATTTTGAGGTGATAGGTATAAAAAAAGGTCTTGAGAAAAATTTATAATGTAATTAGTCTTGATTGAGTCATATTTAGGTGTTTAGGGGTCATTTTGGTTGATATTGCAAAAACTACATATTTGTTGCAAAAGTTGTCAAACTTAAAAAGTTGCAAAATTGCATTTTCTTAGAAGACCAATGTTCAAGTCTTTTAAAAGTTATTCTGGGAAGTTGAAAAAGTTGGATATCAATGGGAAGAGGTAGAAGAAGGATGTAACCCTTGTTGGAGGATTATTTTTGAAGTTTGTAAAATATTTCAACAAAATAAAGCTTCATTTTCTTTAAAATTTTGTATTTTCTAAAGATTGCAGTGACTGTACGGCCTATACAACACCACTTTGATTCAATTTTTTGTGGGATTTCATAGTATATTATTATAAATCTCATTTGACACAATTAATAAGGCTTATCATCACATTTTGTGGAATTTAACTGATAGTTTTCTCATACTGGGTCTTAAAACAGGGTTGTGAGGGTTTTGATAGTTTAAATATGTTTTAACCCATTCCACCCTTCTATCTACTCTCTTACTCAGTGGAATGGGTATGTTTCATTAGGGGAAGGTGTATGGGAGTCTTTTGAGTGTAGGAAAGGCCTAAGAATGATGTTGGGTGTGAAGCCCTAGTGTGAGATATTGTGTTATCTTGAGGAAAAGTGAGATTTTGTGATGCCAAAGTGGGATTTGAGTTGGAGAAGCAATTTTTCTTGTTGCTTTGAGTTTGCACAGGTTAAATAGGACTTTTTTTAAGCATTGATGAGTTTGTGTAAGTGTGGGAAGAGTGATTTTCAACAAGCCCTAGCGTTATAAGGCTTAAAAAGAGGGTTTTGTGGTTTAGCCATTGGGTGATTGTATTCCTAAGATATGATTGAGGATTCTTTGGTTTTTTAACATATTTTCTACTACCCAATTGATTTTATAAGTTTTGGAGAAATTTGTGAGTGGTTTCTTTGGAAAAGAGGCCTAATTTGAGGCCTAGAAAGTGAGTTTACAAATCCAAATTTGATCAAATTGTTTCAAAGAATTCTATGGTGATTTCTTCATATTTTATTGTGTCAAAAAGGGTCCCTAAAGTGGGTCAAGTTGTGGTCTGAAAGGGTGTGATTGTGATTTTATACCCGATTGAGTAGTTTACGAATGCTACAAGGAAAATATTAGAATTGAAGAGATTGAGTGAGTTTGAGGGTTTTTTGACTTGACAATTGTTGTTTCTAGTTGGAATTGTATTTTGTGTGATTGCAGGACCTCCCCTAATTGCATCACAAAGACAATCTAATAGAGGATTATGATTTCATAGGAAAATATTGTCTTCAGTTCAATCCCAAGTCTTAGATAACCAGGTAATGATTGAACTAGGGTTGCTCTCGGGTATGATGTGATATTGATGTTAATATTAAAGGGAATATGATTGTTTAGAATTAAATATTTTAGGAAATGAGTTTTCAATTGGATTGTAAAGACAAGTATCATGAAAATGAAAGATTTGTAATAAAATTTCATGAAAAAGAAAAATTCTTTGCTATCACTTAAGTAGATTTAGCATTAAGCATTCAACAGTTTCATAGAAAATGAAATATTTTCAATAAAATTCCATCCATTCATTTAATTTTTGGAACATTTTCAATAATTTAAACATCTACTCTAAAATAAAACATAAAAATACAGAAAATTAAAAGTTTCTTCTAGTTATTCTCCATGCATGACCCAAAGAATCAGCAAACTATTTTATACTTCACTAGATTGCTTCATAGCTACATATAAAATGATGTGAGATTTTATAGAGAGGGTTTTTATTTCTGGACACTGAGTAGGTTTTGTATTCACCCTTAAACAACACAACATATAGTCTTGTTCGACTAAACTAACAAAACCAACTACAAAAGATTTATGACATAGATAGCTATCTAATTAGCTATGATATTAATCAATGTCTACATGCATACAAAGTTTTATGCTGAAATGATACAAAAAACATGAAAAAGAGAAAAAATTGATTTTTTTTATGCTCTACTAACATCCACAAATTTTGAACTTAAAATAAAGAAGGGGATCCTCTAGACTTTTATAGAACACAAGGCTCATATAGGATAAGACAAATACATGAGAGAAAATTAAGGGACCAATCACACCAAGACACGTGGAATGTAGTGACTGATAGGAGAATTACAATTAAATTCAATGGAAGTCAACTCCAATTGTCTGTTGAAGCTCTTCAAGTGTTAGTCTTTAATTATTAGGGTTCTTTCTCTAAACCAAAAAAATCCACTCAAACAAAATATAGGAACTTCCCTCAAAATTGGAGTGATCAAGTGGAAGTATTATTCCTATATCTCAGGTTCCTCCTCTATTTGAAAATTCTAGGAATGAACCACTCCCATAATACATACACTTCTCTATTGCATGCTTGAGCTCCAACGTCTCGGGATTTTGGTATCTAGCACATCTTTGCAACAAAATCTAATCGAGCATGAGATTTTAAAGTGCATCATTGAACCTGGCAATATAATCAGACTTGTTTTCAAATAAATATTTCCTGACTGTCCATGCTCAAAATTTACATTGCAATCTAGATCTCCTACAATCACAAATTGCACACATTAAACCCCTTTTAAAAGAAATAAATTTTTTATAGCATCTCAGGTAAATAAAACCATTAATTTTAGTGCAAAAATCTCATAAATAACATGCTTTCTAGCATATCATAAATCCTCACATAAATACCAGAATCATTAGATGACTTCAAAACTTTTAAAAAATTTATTTCACATTGCAACCTGTACCCGGTACTTGGTATTCAACTTTACCCATGAACTTTCTTGGACTCCATTTTTCGGAGTACAAACATCAGACTAAAGCCTTCCATTCAAACCCGCATTACCTTTTCCCTTTACAAATTTTTTTGATTCTCAGTACCCAGTACCTAGAACACTTACATTACGAAGTACTCTTTGATTAGAGTTTTTTCTTTGCTTTCACTTCTAGTGATCTTTCAATTTGCAAGCTCATGCCATAAGAGTTATTTTTCACTTGGGTCCCCAAGTCTTTCAGTCTTGGGCCATCTTGTGATACCACACAACAACTTGCAACCAATAAAACCAAATATAAACCAAAATTTAAATTAAATCACCAGTCATAAATTATAATTTATACATATTTTAAAATAATAACTTTTACCTTTCCTAGATTCTGACATAAACAAAGTAAAACTCCACTGGAAACATCCATGTGTGCTTTCATTAATTCCAATTTTTGGAACTCAATGAAAAGAATTAGTTCATTAACATTGAACTACATAATATAGTAAGCTTCCAAAGCCAACCAAGGATAGATCCTTGCTGCCAGTCAAGCATCCATAGTCCCAACAAGGTTATCTCTGTAATTCCCCCAAATATAGCTCTACTGCCAGCCAGGAATCTATAGCCTCGGTAAAGTTATTTGGATAGCCTAAAGAGTTGTTTTTTTTTAGATATAGCAATGATAACTCATTTTTCTCTTTTGATATTTCAATGATAGCTCTTTTATCAACTTGCAAGCAATGAAGCCCTACTATTAGGTTTGGAATTACAATTGTAGTGACTTCAAGTTACTTTTTTATTTTTCATTCAATACAAATCCCTTCATCAATTCACTACTTCCAAAAAACTCATTTAATAATTTCATGTAGGTGTGTATTTCTAGCTAAATTTCACTACTTTATGTCTAATCCTAGCTAACTATAACTCACTATATGTTAGAAAATAAGCATAAAATAAAATTTAGCAATAGACAATTTAATCACCAAACTCAAATCTAAATTTAGAAACATTAGTTACCAAACTTTTCATTAAATTTTATGGCAACTACTAAAAATTCTGCTAACAATTATGATTTGACAGTGCTGCACTTCATTAAGGGATCAAAAATGTCATGATTACCTTGAAACATGATCACATTATTCTACATTAAATTTGCACACCTTATTTTTCATGTATTATTCCCTCAACTTACCCAAGTGATGATGTGTATTGCCCTGCCGACTTCATTTTCCTCTATGTTCCACACACATAAGCACCTTCATAATTAATATGACTCTTTAAAAAAAATTGAAATGACCACTATTAACTTTGAAATCTTCAACTTGCTTGATTCACAATCTTGGTACTGTTCAACTTGAAGCAATTTATCAGCAACTATGTGCAAAGAATTAATTGGATTTAACATTCCATTTTGAAGATAATTATCCAATTGTCACCTTGCTTACAATTTCCAAGAATTCACATGAGGCAACTATGTATTGCAACTTCCTCATGGCTCTCTATAAATTCAACATTTCTTCTCTAATTCTCCACACTTTTTCTTTCTAGCTTTCTTGTCTTATTTCCATAATTTTACTCTATGCATTCTCATTTTCTTCTTGGCCATGGATACTCCAATTTTCTTAAGCTTCTCTCACCGCTATAATGTTTTCTTAGGAAGTATCACACCACAAAGGCTTGAAAAGGTTTTCTTCATTCAAACTTCTAGTTTCACTGTGCCAAATTTGTGCTTAGTCCTTGGAGAAATTTATGTTGAATCCAGCTGCTACTTTCACTTCTATTCCGATGTGGATTCTCATTTTGTAGTGTCGCTTCTAGATATTGGGCTACCTATTGAAGATGTTCAATTGATAGCCAATTTGAGAGTGAGGCCTGAATATCTAGATAATCTAGATATTATTTTATCTGTTGCACATTCTACCATTTGGATTCCCTCCATGGATGATATTCCTCTATTCCTAGAATGCAGGGAAGTGGTTCCACTTTGGCCTTTGGGTGATCCCACAATACTGGTTTACAATTTTTGACCAAACTAGACACTGAATTGATTTTATCTAACTAAATCTTCACTTTTAAACACCTATAGTGGCTAAACCATGAGGAGTTTTAGGATGATGCAAGCTAGTGATTTGTGACATTTTTTCTATAGATTCTAAATATATTTTTTTCAAAATTTTTGGAATAAGATTGCACTTTTTTTACCATCTTCAAAAACTAGTTTTTTAAGTAAACACCATTTTTAAGGAGTGACGCTCACCGTATAACACATTTTTTTCAGTGAAGGATAAAATTGTAATTTTTTCGAATTTAGATTTCTAACAATGATATCTAGTGCTTCCAATTAGTTTCATAGTGTTTAATTTAATATTTTTTTCCTTAATCAAGTTCCGAAGTCAAACTAATTACAATTTAGACATAGGTAGACTGTATACCACATAATTCTTTTTGTATATATCAAAATTCAAATTTTTTTTGTTGGATCAAGGACTTCAATATCCAGTGCACTCATATTTTTCAAAAAAAAAATTCATAATCTTTAATTTTTCCACATGTGTAGAATAGAGTGCTTGATTTACAATGAAAAACCTGCATTCACAAGAAATAAAAAATAAATATAATAAATTTAATTTAATTTAATTAAAATTATACTTTTTTGGAAGCTTATAATAAGGACTACTTACAAAAAATAAATTTTTAATAAATTCATTTGACCCCCCAAAAGGTAAATCAAATGTGGTTTTTTTATTATCATTTTGATAGGTGTAAAGGAGACTTCGTTATAGTTATGGTTTAAAACTAGTAAGGTTCTATCCAAGGGAATTGGTCTAAGGCGTTTGATCAAACCCTCTTCAATTGGAATCCTTTAAATGGAACTTTTCAAGGATTAAATCATTATATTTTCTAAAAATGGGTATGTGCAGGATCATCATGGAAAAAAAGGCCCTTAAGTGGCAAAAAAATTAGAAAAATCAGAGTTAGGAAACTTGACATAAAAATTTGAATAATTCATCTATATTATTTCAAAAATGTGTACGAATAGAATCTGTAGAAAATTGAATGTAGTTTCCAAGCTACTAGGTTTGTATAGATAAAAAAGAAATCTATTTGGTGAAATTTTGAAATTTCAATGCAATAGTACTTAAATTTCAGGGAAAAAATAAGAATTAGGTGTCTGTCTGACCACCCTAACCATAATAAAATGATAATATTCTTTTATAATATTTTAGAGAGAAGTAGAGGACTAATGTCCCGATGTGATGCATATTTTTTTGTAATTTTTTTCCAAGTAAATAATTAATTATGAATATTTTATTACAAATTTTTTAAAATATAAAAAGCTTGTATGTCTGACCACCTTAAGTTGGTCAAAACTTCATGAAATTCAATTTTTACTTTTTTAATCCTATACTATACAAAGCATAGAATGTGACACATGTTTTGGATTCAAAAAATGTGATATCGTTTGAAAGCTATAGATGTTTTTCAATCAATCTATCAATCATGACTTTAGTTGTAATTTGAATAGAAAATGAATAATAATTACTTATTAAATTCAAAGTAAAGAATAATTCTTATTTTTAGAAAGCTAATAATTTCCTTTAAAAAAACCTTTTTGTTTCATCAATTTTGGGTAAAAAAAAAGTCGTCAGCCACGTACCCATCATATTGCCACTTTTTGGCCCATCATGATTCTGCACATACCCAAATATGTGATTTCAGCAAAAATTAGGATCTCCTAGAAAGTATAAACCACTATTGTGGCAACACCCCTTTCCTTACTGATCTCCATATTCATGACTTTGAAGTTCACCGAGAACTCGACTATATAGGGTATTTAGTCCTGATAGAAGAGGCATCCCACATTGACTAAATGGCTACTACCATCTGTAACTTTGCTCACTCTTTTTTTAACTTTTTGATCTTTTGAAACAAGGATTTTTGATATCTCATGTATATACGTCACACACACACATATGACTTTTAGTACATCTTAAAGTGTGTTTTACTGTGCATGGTTTTACCATTTTACATTTCATAGTTTAGTTTTACAAATGTTTGAATTAACTCTCGTGTGTAAGATAGGTTTAAGAAAAAATTTCTAATGTAGAGGCTAAACAAAGAAAAGGAAAAAAAAATGAAGAAAGAAAACAAAACAAAGCTGATCCCTAAAAAAAGAAAACTAACCCTAACTACCCTAACTCTAACATACCAAAAGTTTAACCCTAATAAAATAGCTTATTTCAATTTTTGTGACTATTTCCTTTACAATTTTGGTACGAATTATATAAGGTTTTTCTTTGAATTCATTTAACAAAATTTCTAATGTTCTACTGTAACAATGAATTATCTTAAATTTTATGCGTTTAATAATTGTAAATTCAAAAGTGTGTACTTACCAATGACTTGGCTTATATGTATGAAAATGGCCTCATTAAAGGTTGATTGTGCACATTTCGTCTGATGCGACCATACTCTACCTTCCTCTAGCCCTGGTACATTTCCATGAAAGGCTATGTCCATTTCTCTACTTTCTCTTCCTCTGAAAATCTTCATGTCTTCAGTCCTGTCTTCACTTTGCATTTTTTTAGACCAAGATATATCACTATTTATATTGTTCTCAGAGGGAGAGAAAGTAAAAGTTTGATACTCTATATCTTGCATAAAATTGGGAAATTTTCTTTTTATAGCTTGTAAGTTTTCAACTTTGAACAAAATACATGCATTTCCCGCTTGATTTTCTCATTCCTTATTATCTATGTTTTCCATGTATAAGGATAATGATGATTCATAAATGTTATTTCCTCGTTTCTGATGCAATGTCTCTGAATCTTGACATTCTCACCTATTTTCTTGCAAAATGTTAGGATTTTCTTTATAATATTTGTAGTTTTCCAACTATTTTGATGTATCAGTTGTTTTTTTAATATTTCCAATTCCACTAGGGTTAAACATTTTTCTTGTTAACAATTCCTTTCTTTTAGCAGTTATAACTTCTTATGTTAATGAAATCACTTTACTTATGGCCAAATTTACCCTAGTATAAAAAAATTCACACTCGAGTTCACCATGATCAGTTGTATCATGAATTCTACACTCGATGACCCTACCAAAAGTGAGTAAACACAAAGGATGCAATTTCTGATTAAAATTTTTCTAAAATTTTCAACTTCCATACTAAAAAGCTAGCTTGCACTCAATTTGATGTAGGAGCATCCAGTGGTGTGAGGGAAATCTTGCATCACCCAAAAAGATGCTTTCCATTTTTGTTCTTGTTGTTTTCTTTTTGTAGATGTTTTTGCATTTATGGATACCCTTTTTGTCGAATAAGAGTTTCCAACTTTCAGAACTGCTTTTCTGCTTTTTTTGCTCAACTTCTATTTTTAGCAGGTGTGAATTTTAAGGCGTGGGAAGACAAAAATTTATGGAAAGGTTTAGGATGGAAAAAGGAGCATTTTGGTGAAAGAATCAAGTCAAGATCATTCATGGTTTGGAAGTTATTCAAGTTCCAGTTTCTGCTTTTTGCCTGAAAAACCTTCCGAGTCCAATTTGAGGCACTAAATGGTTCCAGATGGGCCCAAAAATTTGTGAAAATCCCAAAGTAATCTGCTTCCGGAAAAGGTATTATCATTGAAGATCCGACAGTTGGATTAAAAGTTATGGCTTCTGGAAGTTGGTGCATATTTTAGAAATGTGCTAATTTTCAAATGTGAATTTAAATTTGATTTTCAAATTGCAATTTTGGCGCCAAACTGCCAAAAATGTTATCTTGAATGTTTTCTTTGGTTCCAAACCAAAATGGGTCTATTTATGGGCTAGTTTCTGATTTTTGAGTAACTTTTTGGGAAAAGAAGTTCGCATGCTATGAAAGGGGAATCTGGGTAATTTTCTGTAAGTTTGTAATTTGCATGTATCACGGAGCTCGAGGATTTGTGATCCTCTGCATGTAAGAGTTCCATATTTCTGAATACAATATTATTCTCTATTTTGTGAGTGTTATTTTGTGTCTCGGGTTTGCCCCCTCATCACAATTTCACTTTACAATCTTCTCACCAAACTTAGGACTAACAATTCAAAGTATTTCCCTTCAATCCAAAAAAGAATAAGGCCTAAAATACTCAAAGGTTTCCCCCCTTCTAGCGCCAATTCATGTTGATGATGATTTTACTCATAAGAAATAGGGTGAATAAATTCTTCACAGACAAACCGCAAAGAGCCTATCATTCTTGAAAGATATGGAAAAAAAGACAATATAAAAGGGGATTCTTCTTTAACAAGAAAATATTGTCTTCAGTTCAATCCCAAGTCTCTGGTCATCATTGCACAAGGGTCTCTCTCGAGTATGATGTGATATTGCTATTAATATCAACGGGACTATGATTGTTTAGAATTAAATATTTTAGGCAATGAGTTTTAAATTGGATCATAAAGACAAGTATCATGAAATTGAAAGATTTGCAATAAAATTTCATGAACATCACAAATTATTTTCTATCACTTAAGTAGATTTACCATTAAGCATTCAACAATTTCATAGAAAATGAAAGATTTTCAGTAAAATTCTATCCATTCATTTAATTTTTGGAACATTTTCAAGAATTTAAGCATCTACTCTAAAATAAAGCATAAAAATATTGAAAATTAAAAGTTTCTCCTGGTTATTCTCCATGCATGCCCCAAAGAATCAACTAAAATATAGCAAACCACTTTTTACATCAACAGATTACTTCACAGCTACATATAAAATGGTGCAAGATTTTAAAGAGAGGGGTTTTATTTCTGGACACCGAGTAGGTTTTGTATGCACCCTTAAATGGCATAGCATACAGTCTTGTTTGGTTGAACTAACAAAACCAACTACAAAAGACTCATGAGATAGGTAGTTATCTAATTGGCTCTAATATTAATCAATGTCTATGTGCATACAAAGTCTTATGCTAGAATGATTCAAAAAATAGGGAAAAAGAATAGAACTTGAAAAAGTTTTATGCTCTTCCGACATCCACAAATTTTGAACTTAAAATAAAAAAAGGGGATCCTTTGGCCTTTTATAGACTACAAGGCTAAGATAGGATAAGAAAAATACATGGGAGGAAATCCAAGGGACCAATCACATCAAGGCATGTGGAGTGTAGTGATTAATAGGAGAATTACAATTAAATTGAACAAAATTCAACTCCAATTACATGTTGAAGCTCTTTAGGTGTTAGCCTTTGACTGTCAACATTCTTTCTTTGAACCAAACAAATCCACTCAAAAAAATATAGGAACTTCCCTCAAAATCACAGTGATTAGGTGGAGGTATTGTTCCTATATCGCAGGTTCCTCCTTGATATTAACATTCCAAGAATGAACCACTCCCATAATAAGTACACTTCTCTGTTGCATGCTTGAACTCCAATGTCCTAGGATTTTGGTATCTGGCACATCTTTGCAACAAACTCTAATCGAGCATGAGCTTTAAAGTGCATCATTGAACCTAGAAATATCATTAGACTTGTTTGCAAATACAATTTTCCTAATCATCCATAACCGAACTTTGCATTACAATCTATGTAGATCCTGCAATCACAAATTCCACACATTAAATCCCTTTTAAAAGAAAGAAAACATTTATAACAGCTCATGTAAATAAAACCATTATTCAAATGTTAGTGAAAAATATCATAAATAACACACTTTCTAGCATATCATAAATCCTCACATATATACTAGAATATTGGAATCATTAGATGACTACAAAAATTTTAAAATTTTCATTTCGCATTGCAACTTTGTACTCGGTGACTGGTATTTACCTTTACCAATGAACTTTTTTGGATTTCCATTTTATGGGACTCCGTTTTACCGAACTCCATTTTACCAGAGTACAAACACCAGACTAGAGCCTTCCATTGAAACCCATGTTACCTTTTTCCTTTAGAAACATTTCTAGTTCCTGGTACCTGGTACCCAAAACAATTACATTAAGAAGTACTCTTTGATTACATATTTCTCTTTGCTTTCCACTTCTGGTGATCTTTCAATTTGCTAGCTCATGCCATAAGAGTTATTTTTCACTTGGGTCCCCAAGTCTTTCAGTCTTGGGGTGTGTTTGTGAGACCACACAACAAATATGATTTAAATGATATTAAAATGGGAAGGCCTTGGTTATATAGGCCAAGATGAAACATATTTTAGCATAAGATTATGCCATGTGTCTTAATCTGGTGAAATGGGAATTTAAGTTATAGATCCCTAAGAATATTCCTAGTAAACTAGAGTGAATGTGAACTGAGCAGTAAACTAGTTAAGTATATACATTATTATTGTTTCCATTTAAAATAAAAATTGCAACAAGCTAATTGGTGCCACCATTTTCATAAAAGGAGTTATAGTGACAATATATCTCTTTAACATTTTAAATACAACATATGGAAGAATTTGAAGGAAAGGATAAAATGAATACTATCATGTAAAAGTATGTATTATGTATCAAAGGATACACTCATGTATAAACATAGAAGGATGTGGTCATTCAACCATGTATATAAGAAGAAGCAAGGTACCCATAATTTTTCACCTAATGAAGCAAAATAATAAACAATAATATATAATGTAATGGATTCATAGGTAAAATGGCATGGACTAAGTGTCCCATAATGTTATTGTAACTAAGGATATAATCAATGTATAGTACATAACATTGATTAAAATCGTAATAAAAAAAGTAAGATTAAACATGGAAATCAATTATTTGGTGAGGTTTATGAATGTTGATGTAAGATAAGGAATGTAATTTTGATACTCTAGGAATGTTCTTTGAATGATAATTTGTTGTTGAATGGAAGATTATTGATAATGATCAAAATAGAACACCCTTCTACATGTTTGTAGTTTTTGGATTTTAATCAACATATAACAACCAATTGTAATTGTTTATCATCAAATTGGATTTAAATTTCAATCTTATAATTTCATGGGTGATTTTCACTCTCATGTGAAATTGACCTAGATTATTTTTGCATCTAATGAATTACTTTGGGATAGAAAACATGTGAATGGATAGCTAGGATGACTCTTTTGGTTGTGTGTAAATAAAATAAAATTTGGTTCAAAATTTTTGATAATTTTTGTGTTTGAATATGTCACTTCTACACTTAAAAAGTCTCTTAAAATATAACTCAATAAAAGAAGAAAAAAAATGGTAAAAATTGAATGTATGATATTTTTTACACTACAATCTCTTATATATATTTAGGTAAAAGCATAATAGTGTGTCACACTTTCAGCCAAATAAATAGTTTTGAGCGAACTATTTTCAGCTAGAATATATTCAGTTGAGTGGCTGTCAACCAAAAAAATGTGACACCGATGTGGCAGGTACCTTTTTTGCCAAAGAGGTTTTGGCCGAAAGTCACTCGGCCAAATACGTCCAGCCAAAAACATGAAAATAGTGAGTGTATTTGGTATATATATAGCTTGAAAATATAGAGAAATTTTTGACTAAGTATGTTATGGCCAAAACATGCTCAACTGAAAACATACTTAGTTGAGCATGTCTAGTTGGCATCCTACTTGGCAACCAACTCACCCTTTTTTAGAATTTTCTAAAACATTCAAATTTGGTGGAGTATTTCTCCAATCAAAACATATTTTCTGTAGAAAAGAAAAATGCCCTTTTCTAGAGCTTGAAGTGGTTAATCCAAATATATAATTTTTTTAATATTTTGATTAGTTTTAATATTTTTTATTTTTTAAGTAATACAAGTAGGTTGTTAAAATTAAAAAAAGGGTTGATTAGAAATTTTAAAAAATAGTAAAACATATTAATTTTAAAAAAAAATTATATGTGACACAAGAGGAGAGAGTCTTCTTCAAAAGGGTATAATTTCTTTTTTGAAAATGAATAAAAAAATTGACAATAGTTGACGACTCATGAAAACTGTCAAATTCTAATAAGTTTGACTTTAAAATGTTATTATGAGAAAATACATATCAAAATTTGATTTTTTTTTCCATGCACAAGCTATTGAAGTTACCTATTTGGAGAAAAAAAAATTAGGGAGAAATGAAGTTTTTTTCAATTTGTTTCTTGACTACCCAAGAAGTCACTCTTTTATGAAATTTTCAGCACTCCAAAATCTTTCCTTAAATTGACAAAAACATAATAAAAACATTTTTTTTAGAAAAATAAAAAATCACAAGAATAAACTTCATCAAAAGTTCTACATTTAATTAGTTTACACTATTTTGAAATTCAGAACATAAAGACCACTTTTATGTGGTCGAAGTTTAGAATTTTATTTGTTGTTAGCCGATTCTTTTATAAAGTGTGACACATGTTTGTGCTTTTACCCATTTATAAATTATAATACATAAATTATATAAAGATACATGTTTGAAATCTTTCATTGTACTATAAACAATGAAGTAATGCAATAAAGAGTGATAATTAATCCAAAAAATAATTTTTATCCAATAAAGAATGAAAATGATGGAAAATGATGGCAATATCAACTAAACTTGAAGGAAAGATGTCTCTACTATTGAAATATCCCATAATTTTGTAGAAATGTTGGCATTTATAACAATAAAAAGATAAAGAGAAGAAAAAATGATTCTCTAAACTTTTATTTTAAGCCTAATCTAATACTATATTTAAGAAATAAAAAGAGCCCTACTATGGTTACTCAAAACCTTTAGAATATGTAAATTATATTATAATTGTGTGGGAGCTGCTATTAAACATTTGCAAATCTTAATTCATATGTGACAAAATAAATTTCAGAAAAAATATAATGGTGTTGAAAAGAATATAGACATGATTGCTAACTTGAAATCTATTTCTACATTAAGTAAAAATAGGGTCATGGTTAACAATTTACTTGAAGTATGTTGACTATATTGTTGGTTTCAAACCCACTATGCATGATTGAGAACCTATTTGGATCATCACAAGGAAAATGAGGAGCCAAAATATATATTATTCTATGTATTTCTTGGAGTGCATTGTACAACACACACAAGGTAAAATATTCTCTCTTGTTGCCATGTTTGGTGTTAGTAGAGCCCTAACATGAATATTTTATATTGCATGTTAATCACAATCGAACAACATTTCAAATGTTTAGGTAGAAAAGTGTTGTCACATGTACAATTTTCTATGATTTGTAAAAGGGTGATTCCTTTTTTAAGTCAATTAAGGTTAAATCAAAATGTGATTGGAAGGTCAATAATTTTAAATTTTAATTAAATATTTCTTAATAATAAATAAATTAGATATTAAATAAACTTGTTGCAGTATATAGTCAAATTATATATAATCTAGAGACATCAAATAATTTTTTGATAATAAAAAGTTCAAATAATGAAAATTTAATGTTAATGAAAAGCAAATTCGATTATTTTGGAACATATATGAAAATATTATAGATTCTCCACTTATATATTACATCATGTTATATTATGTGGTCACATCAAATATATTTTTAGGTTGTGAATAAATTTTCTATAACTTTTAAAAAGCTATATGATTGCTTTTCATTTTAATCAAATATATTAGAATTATTAATGAGATGTCTTGCAAAGTCAGTGGGTGTGTTGAGAGATACTATAATAAAATAATCCATCATAATTGCACGGGATGAGGTGGTTGGTTGTCTTTGATAAAATGACCCACACACTATTATAAGGTGAAAAGAGGGAATTTTATCAATTACCTAAAGTGTTTTCATTGAATTATTTTATTATTTCATTGAAGAAATCAATGATATCCAACAATAAAAATAGTATCGTGGAGAAATAAAAATAATTAATTTAAAGATTTCATATAGAATTCTCTACCATGCAAGATTTTGCTATGGTTATAGCCACCTAGGACCTAGGAACTTCAATCAAATCACAAGAAAATCCAAAATAAGAGACTAATTGTATTCTATCAAAAGATCAAAATTCAAAATATTAGGACATGAATATGATTTAAATGATATTACAATGGGAAGGCCTTGGTTATATAGGCCAAGATGAAACATAGTTTAGCATAAGATTATGCCATGTGTCTTAATCTTGTGAATTGAGAATTTAAGTTATAGATCCCTAAGAATTTCCAAAGTAAACTAGAGTGAATGTGACCTAAGTAATAAAATAGTTAACTATAGACCTTATTTGATTCCATTTAAAATAAAAATTACCACAAGCTATGCAGTACCACCATGTTCATCAAAGGAGTCATAGTGACAATATGTCTCTTTATTGTTTTAAATACAACATACGAAAGGAGTTGAAGGAAAGGATAAAAAGTACACTTTCATGTAAATGTATGTAGTATGTATCAAAGTATATGCTCATGTATAAACATAAAATAGTGTGGTCATTCAATGATGTATAAATTAGGAAGCAAGGTACCTAAATTTTTTTACCTAATGAAGCAAAATAATAAACAATAATATACAAATGTTGGTATGTGCAAGATCATGATGGGCCAAAAAGTGGCAATATGATAGGTATTTTTAGGGTATGAAGCTAATGACTTTTTTTTAACCCAAAATTGATGAAATGAAAAGGGTTTTTAAAGGAGATTATCAACTTTCCAGAAATAGAAATTATGTTTTACTTTTAGTTTAATAAATAATTATTATTCATTTTTTATTTGAATTATGACTAAAGTCCTAATTGACAGGCTGATTGAAAAACATCTATAGCTTTCAAACAGTATCATATTTTTTGAATCTAAAACATGCATCACATTCTATGATTCACATACTATAGGATTAAAAAAATAAAAAATGAATTTCATGAAGTTTTGACCAAGTTAAGGTGGTCAGACATACGAGTTTTTATATTTTTTAAAAGTTGTAATAAAAATTTCATAATTAATTATTTTCTTTGAAAAAAATTACACAAAAATATGCATCACATCGAGACATGAGTCCTCTACTTATATCTAAAATATTATAAAAAAATATTATCATTTTATTGTGGTTAGGGTGGTCAGACAAACACGTACTTATATTTTCCCTGAAATTTAAGTACTACTGCATTGAAATTTCAAATTTTCACCAAATAGATTTTTATTTTATTTAAATAAACCTAGTAGTTTAGAAACTAAATTTAATTTTCTACAGATTCTATTCTTACATATTTTTGAAATAATATAGATAACTTATTCAAATTTTTATGTCAAGTTGCCTAACTCTGATTTTTCTTATTTTTTTGCCACTTAAGGGCCTATTTTTTCCATGATGATCCTGCAAATACCCATGTATGGATTGATAGGTAAATTGACATAGACTAAGCATCCAAAAATGTTATTGTAACTAAGGATATAAAAAATGTACAATATATAACATTGATTAAAATTATAATAAAAAAATAAGATTAAACATAGAAAGCAATCATTAGGTGTGGCTTAGGAATGTTGATGTAAGATAATAAATGTAATGTTGATGCTTTAGGAATATTCTTTGAATGATAATATGTTGTCGAATGGAAGATTATTGATAATGATCAAATAGATTAAATTAATTAGGATTCATGCTTAAATATGACAACCTTCTACATGTTTACAATTTTTTCGACTTTACTCAACATATAATAACCAATTGTAATGGTTTGTCATCAAATTAGGTTTAAATTTGAACCGCATAGTTTTATGGGTTATTTTCACTCATGAAATTTACCTAGTTCAGTTTTGCACCTAATGGTTTACTTTGGGATAGAAAACATGTGAATGGATAGCTAGGATGTCTATTCTGATGAGTGTAGGTGACATAAAATTTGGTTCAATTTTTTTGAGAATTTTTATGTTTGAATATGTCAATTGTACACTTAAAAAATTTCTTAAAAGAAAAATCAATAAAACAAGAAAATAAATAGTAAAAATTGAATGTATTATTTATTTTACACTACAAAATTTTATGTATATTTATAAATTATAATACATAAATTATATAAAGATACAAATTTGAAATGTTTCATTCTACTATAAACAATGAAGTAATATAACAAAGAATGATAATTTCTGCCAAAAATAATTTGTATCAAATAAAGAGTGATAATGATGTTAATATCAACTAAAGTTGAAGGCAAGATGTCTCTACTATTCAAATACCCTATAATTTTGTCAAAATGCATGCATTTATAGAGTGAAAAAGAAAAAGAGAAGAAAATGGATTCTCATAGCTTTTTTTAAGGGTTCTCTTAGAACATATAAATTATATTATAATTGTGTTGGAGTTTCTATTAAACATTTGTAAATCTTAAGTCATACATGACAAAACAAATCTCAGACAAAAGATAATGGTGTTGAAAATAATGTAGATAAGATTGTTGACTTGAAAGCCATTTCTAAATAAAATAAAAATGGGGCCATGGTTAACAATTTACTTGATGTATGCATATTATATTGTTGGTTTCAAACCCACTATGCATGATTGAGAACCTATTTGGATCATCACCAAGAAAATGAGGAGTGAAAATACATTCATCTAAACATTTCTTGGAGTGCACTCTACAAGTCAGAAAAGGTAAAATATTCTCTCGTGTTGCCATGTTTGGCATTAATAGAGCCATAACATAATATCTTACACTACATCTTAATCACAATGCAATGATATTTCAAATATTTAGGTAGAAAAGTGTTGTCAGATGCACAAGTTTTATTGATTTGTAAAAAGGTGTTTCCTTCTTTTAAGTTTATAGAGGGTAAATCAAACTATGATTGAAAGGTCAATAATTTAAAATTTTAATTAAATATTTCTTAATAATAAATAAATTACATATTAAGATAAACGTGTTAAAGTCTATAGTCAAATTTTATATAATTTAGAGACATCAAATAATTAATTGATGAGAAAAAGATACAAAAATGAAAAGTTCATATTAATGAAAAGTAAATTCAAATTTTTCAAAACATATATGAAAATATTATAGATTCTTCATTTATATTACTTCATATTATATTATGTGGTCACAAATGATGTGGTCACATCAAATATATTTTTAGATTGTGAATAAATTTTCCACAACTTTTAAAAAGTTATATGATTGCTTTTGGTTTTAAGAAAATATATTAGAATTATTAATGAGATGTCTTGGAAAGTCAATAGGTGTGTTGAGAGAGAGTACAATAAAATCATCCATCACAATTGTGCCCTGTTATAAGGTGAAAAGAGGGAATTTTAGTGTTTTCACTAAATCATTTTATTGTTTCATTAAGGGAAGCAATGATAAACCAGCACCGCTTGATACTCGCATCAAAATATTCATTAATTTATGACAATATCTATAGCTTAGTTCACGCCCAAAGTAAGCAAATGCAGATTAGATTTACAACTTCAATCAATTTTGATTTTCATTTCCTTGATTTTACCCAACATTTTATCTTCCTTTTGCTAGTAATTTGTATGTTGCTTTAATTTGAAATAGGAAAAATATCTCTGTGAGATTTTGAGAGATGAATAATCTATTTAATAGAAGAGTAAAGAGTATATTCAATATATAATGAAGAAGTTTTTCTATGATGGTAATTGTTCTATATATTATTGGGACAATAAATGTTATAGTGAATTAAATATAAAGATGAGGAGTTCGCAACTGCAAACCCTAGCTCCAACGATGAAGGTTTTAGTGATGATGGCTTGGGAAATGGTGAAGGAAATGTTGAGGAAGGTGATGACAATGGTGCAGCCCCATGAAGAAGAGGGTGAGGACTTTGGCAATGCTTCTACAGATTTAGTTGCACTTGCTGAATCTCTTGGCTTTGGTTGTGGCGGCTTTGTTTCTATTGATTATTTGGATTATGTGTTTAGGGGTTCTTTGGAGTTTTTTGGGTACAAAGATGATGATGAGCTCCTCCTTGACATTCTCATTGAGGTCTTCTTAATAGCCAAGCTAGGTGTTGATCCTCTTTTTCTACATGGAAGACTGATTTTTTGGATCAAAAGAAGGATTTGCTCCTTCTGCATAGGGGCTTGGTTGACAAGGGTTTTGTCAAGCTGGTTCATGATGGGTTTTCTACTACCTCCTCCCAAGACCCCCCCTCCTGTGTCTATGGCTTACCCTTTTCCTAAACCTCTTTTCCTCCCTTCCCCTGTTGTTGTTGTTTCACCAGAAGTTTTTTAGCTTTCCCTCTCTCTTAAGGGGGGCTCGACTTTTGGTTCTCCCTATTGTGGGTTGTAACAAGATTATGTTGTGGGAGTTCTCCATTCTATGGAGCCTTATTCTCCTCCTTGTGGTACTACTACTTTTGGAGGGGTTTCTCTTGAGGCCTCTTCTATCCATGATGTGATTAGATTTGTTGGAGCTCCTCTTGCTCCATCTCTCACTATTCATGGTGTGTAGATTGATAGAATTGTGGTTGGTCTACAAGCTTTCCTTATACCATTGCTCAATGAGAAGTGTTATGTTAATGCATTAATGAATGTCGGCTTTCCTCTTTGAAAATTACAATTAATTAGGCTTGGATTTGAATTAAAGGGGCCAATTAAGCAAAAATAACATCAATTAATTAAGGGGGACCTAAATAAGTGTGAAATCATAAAACAATATTCTCTACAACAATAAAATAAGGAATAATTAAGTCCATTTTAATTAATAGGGTCGTAAACTTAATGTGAATATGTAAAATACATATTACAACACTAAATTAAGGTATATAAGCTCATTTTAGTTCCTAATTAATTATGAAAAAGGGATACTTTTTCCTTTAGTACAGAAACAAGGGAAGCCTTGATATAAAAGATCTTCCCCATCTCCCATGGTATCTTCCAAGTAGTAGTATTCCTCTCAAGCCTCCAGATGGTGACACTTGTCACCATCTTAGGAATTAAGAGATCACCTATCCCCCCATCTCCTCTTTGAGTACCACTTGGCATCATTTCATGAGTTGAGAAGTCTTAACCTTTACTAACCATTGATCTTCTATTATGGAATCCTATCCCTCCATTCATTCCTCTCATCAAATGTAAAATACTTAGTCATTTTTATCATCTTGCAATTCATGAATCTTTGAGAAGAATTGGTAATATTATACTACCAAAATTTCATTGAGCACACATAAAATTTTATCAAATCATGGCAATCCACACATCGAGAGCTTCCACATACTAGGTATTCATTGAATTTATTGTAGGTTTTAGGGTATGTGTAGGATCATCATGGAAAAAATAGGCCCTTAAATGGCAAAAAATTCAAAAAAATCAAAGTTAGGCAACTTGATGTAAAAATTTGAATAAGTTATCTATATTATTTCAAAAATATGTAAGAATAGACTATGTAGCAAATTGAATGTAGTTTCTAAACTACTAGGTTTTAAAAAAAAAAAAAATCTATTTGGTAAAAAATTGAAATTTCAATATAGTAGTACTTAAATTTCAAGGAAAAAATAAGTAGGTGTCTTTTTGACCACCCTAACCACAATAAAATGATAATATTTTTTTATAATATTTTAGGTATAAGTAGAGGACTCATGTCTTGATATGATGCATATCTTTTTGTAATTTCTTTCCAAGTAAATAATTAATTATGAATTATTTATTGGTCGATTCCACAAAAGGATATAAAAGTCACGGCAAATCCTAACCTGGGAATTGGACATTTCAACAAGTGACTAACATCTTCTTATGGCCATTCATTTACATTGTCAAATTAGGGAACACATACTTGAAATGGAGTGGCATTGTATGTGCACTAAGAACCAGTTTCAGCCACAATTTACTATAAATAAATGCTTGGAAGGAATTCTACTTATGCTGCATGAATGTAATGTAAAGTCTTCTTAAATTAAGCATAACTTAATCAAAGAAGAAATCATGACAACTGTTACTAAGAAACAAACTATGAATTGGTCTTATGCTACAGGAACAAACACATGGATGGATTCTCAATGCTACAGGAACAATATAAGATTGAGTTTGCACTGAAACCTTCAAGAATGAAATCTAACTTATAATCAACAGGAGATAAATAACTAACTACTGATACTCACTAAGTGGGCCCCCTTAGCAAGTATCAACCAGTTTATGCAAGAATTGAACTCAAAACTTCATCAGCTTTTATTCATAAGCTTGGAATCATATACATTGATTGTTCTACTTGTACGGAAACTAACACAAAACATTGTTTCTCATTATAATACTAACTTTTACACACTTTGTTGCTCACTCACGCAGGAGGAACACTTATTTATATTAGAAAAGGAACTAACTACCTAACTCTAACAAAGAAAGACGTGGACATAAATGCATCCTAAAATTGAGGAACAAACTTCTCATAAATTAAGGCATATTTGTTCAACAGGATTTAGAGAGAATTTATTATTCCACTCTTCATAGATAAATGATCATTTAGATTTCCTCCCAATGACCCAGTCAGAGAGTCTTTGCTGGAACAACTTCCTTGATGTCGTGCTAGAAATGGACTTTACTGTAGGGCTAAGATTTGTTGCGCTTTGATTTATTCATGCTTCCTTCAACAACCTACGATGCACATGGCGACAAAAGCGAAAGAAAGCATGCGTGGAAAATAACATGATACACATTCATTAATCACATATTAAATCCATTTCCCTATCCAAAAACCACATGCATTATATTAGTCATTTGGGAGGTCAAACAGAGCAATTAATACAGACAAATAGAGATGTTAAGTTGCATGAATATAGGAATGTGTTGATACAAGATACTACCCGATTTTAAATAAAAAGCCTTTAATCAAAGAGTTAAAACAACTATCAGCAATAAGAGTAAGGGTATTAAAAATACATCATAATATTCAAATTTTGAGTATATTTCGAGCTCATCATTTTCCCCCTACTTATCCTAATGATGGTCCCTCCAACATTAAGCTTTCTAGTTGTTTCTTTGAAATCAATAGGAGTAGTATGGCCCTATAATGAAGTTCCAAATTTATAGTAGAAACCTCTAAAACATTTCCATCTCTCATATCTGTGGGTTTCTGCATCCTCATTAACATCTATAGCCCAATAAGGGTAAAGTGGCCACATCAAAATTGGAGGTTGAAATGTTAATGGTAACCATAACTCAAACCTTCTCTGGAGACCAAGCTGCATATACTTCTTTATCCTTTTAATGGCTTCCTTAAAGTTTAGAGGGCTATGAGGCTCAGATTTCCTCATACCAATAGTCAATTTTTTCCATCTTGTTTCAATTCTCGAAGATGAAAGCTTCCAAAATAGATATCTTTGGTCTTTGAACTCATCATACACCTACTTCCTGATATCAAATATTTTCATTCTTTATGTCTGATCATTGAATCCATACACAACAATAAGACAAGTTCTTCAAATTATGTGGGGAGCTGAGCTTTCAGGTCTCAATGGAATAGGTTCATTCCTTTTAGCCTCTTCATAAGCCCCTAATTGTCTTACATAGTTAGTTTCATTGGCTTCCCAAGACATGAGTGACCTCAGATGAATTTCACCAATGTAGAGAAGCAGATTCCACTCTATTTTAGAGGGAATTAGGAAACCATGCAAATAAAACTCACATAAAGAATTTTTCAGCCAACTGGGTGCTACTTGATATGCATCATACAATTCCTTAGTTGTGTGAATGACATGGTCTAAATTTCTTGAAATTCTCATCAATTGGAACCAAAAAAATTTCTCTTTAAGACACAGCATATACCCTATGTGGTGGTCTACATTCCATAATTTTACCAGTTATCTTCACCATTTCATCCATTTTCTCTTTCATTTCTTGAATTTCCTATTTTTGTCTTTCAATTTCCCTTTTCAATTTCTTCTTTTCTTCTTCCCAAAGACTTTGTTGAATTTTAGTTCTAACTAAATGGTGGAAACTCAAAGTTTGAAATGTAACAGGCCTCCATGTAGTCCTAAGATATTCCATATATTCAATCAACAATGTCCTTTTATAAACAGCTAATGCTCGACAAGTTTCAGGGGGTAATGGGGTTTCATTGGACACTTCAGATTGTTCAAGCTATTCTTCCTCTTACTGTTGGATGGACTCCTATTGCTACTCGAGAGGAGATTTTGTTTCTTCTAAAACTTTCCTAACTGCTTTAGCCAAGTTATCAAGACTTGTCATCCCCCTTTCATTACCACTACCATGTTGTGCTTCCTCAACTTCCACTGTCTCAGTTTGCACTTCCCCAAGAATAATAGATGGATTTTGTGGAACATTCTCAGATACATTCTAAGAAACATAATGACTGAATTTGTTAGATTCCTCAGGAGTTACTATAATTTTAGGTTGAACAGAGGTTGAGGTAACTTTACGCTATTTCCTTGATGAAACTCTTTTTAGTAATGTTTCTAAAGTAATAGTTGTAGGAGACACTTTCGTGGCTTTCCTCTTTCTAACCTGCCTTGAGGATTTAGACTCAGCAAGAGAAGATGATAGTGAAATTGCAGTGGCAATAGGCATTGTTGCAGGAGATTGCTACAGGGGAAGATGTTGCAAGAAAGAATGGAGTAGAACATTTTCACTTTTGAACATGAGGGTCAGATTCTGGTGTTTGTTCTGCCCTAGATGGTTCTTCTACCTTCATTTTCCTTGTTTCTTTTCTACTAGCAGACTTATTTTGTACTTTAGTAGAGGACTCTGGTGTGGAGGCTGCAGGACTAAGTGCTGCAGGAGCAGATGATTCTTACTCTGCTTCCCTACTTGTAGATTCTACTCTCTTTCTTTTTCTTGTGCTATGCAGAGAGTTCTCTAGGAGGATCTGGAGGTTGCAAACCCTTCTAGGCAATAAATTCTTGCCAAGAAAGGGGTGATACATCCCTTAGGGAATGCTCAATCAAGAATTTAATGAGGGTATGATGGGCGATAGAGTTGTCCCTACCCCTCTAGGTTTCATGGGCACAATGTTTCAAAAGGTTTAACAAAAAATTTGGAACATTGATAGCTAAACTATGCCTCATATGACTCAATAGTTTAAAATGATAGGAATGCAAATAGGAAAAATGTCCCTCACAAGTCAAGTACATGATTATGAAGGTGGCATATTTTGAATATGGAGGAGGCAGTGATACCCATTTGCATCCTTGTTTGGAAACCTCCAAGGGTCCATCTATTGGTATTTTGAATTATGCCCTAGCAGAGACAACATCTCTTCCTAAAGAAAAAGTTTCTCCTACCACCAGAAGCCTAGTTACTTCAGCAATCCACTCTTTTGTAACGGCTACTATCAAACCCCACACTGTAGCTTCTCCCTCTGAAAGAGTTCTAAAAAACTCACCTACAACTTCCTCCTTATAGGAATCTATCCTCAAAAAAGAATTCAACCAACCACAATTGTTGAATGCCTGAACCGCTTGAGGATTTTGCATCAAGGGTTCATGAGCTATAGGCTCATGTCTTACTAACTGGACACCCATATTCACAAATTATCCCTGCTGAGATTCTTGAAACTCAAGTTCTTCTAAAAATTCAAAAAACTTCTTCTGACCTACTTCTTTCTACCCTGCTGTCACTTTTCTTTACTTTTCCAAGAATGACACAAAGGATAATTGCATAAAATGATTGTTAAAAACAACTCAAATCAAGCAGTTAATTATTGTTTAGGATGCAAGCATGAAGTCGTACTTGGTAAGTACAAGAAACTAAAAATATCTTAACAATTGTGATAGTGGCATAAGAAAAAGTTAAAATGGATTATCCCTGCCCCCTACTAAAAATTTGGCATGTGTCCACACATGTGGGAAAGGATAGGTGAAGAATAGGCAATAACGACTGATATGTACATAGAAATTAATGAATAAATGAAATAAATAAATGATGTGATGATAAAAGATATCGCGTACCTTATAATAAGTGCTCGAACATGATAGGAAAGATCACAACTCAGCATGAAATGGCGGCTGGATTTGAAACCATAAATGAGGGTGGTATGGAAGGATGGATGTCATAGATGGGTGACGTTGAAGAAGAGGAAATAAATGGTGGTGATGGATGAAAAATGGAGAAAGTGGTTTCCTTAAAAAGGAAACCTTTATTATAGGCATGCAACATAGAATTTTAAAAAGATGTTGCAGGAGAAAGGTCAAAACCTTTTGCTATAGGAAGATCAGTGGCCACATCTGAAACAAACTGCTTCATAAATTCTTCTTTGGATGCTGGCTTATGATACAACCTAAGATGGTGTCCATTAACCAGTAGCTTGAATCAGACATGATCTATTATAGCTAACTGAACTGAACCATTATCAAACACATTTTCTATTTCATAAGGACCAAGCCATCTTGTGGTGAGTTTACCTTGATTTTCCTTGTACTTGGAGTCATAGAGCAACACCCAATCATCGGAAGAGAATTACTTAGTTCTGATATGGTGGTCATGCCATTTTTTCTTTGCTGCTTGATAGCTTCAATATGCTACAAAACAGCTTTCCTTATCTCATCCAATGCATTCAGCTGTAGGAGGTGTTCCTTTTGGGCTTCTGAAATATCAATGTTAAGCTGGAGATTAGTCCTTAAGGTCTTATGCTCAAACTCTATTGGTAACATGGCAATTTTTCCATAGAGTAACTCAAAAGGAGTGAACCCTATAGTTGTTTTCCATGTTGTCCTATAGGCCTAGACTTCTTTAGGAAGGTGACTGCTCCAATCCTTCTTGTGTAATTTTATTGTCTTAGTAAGGATTGCCTCAATTTCTCTATTGGTAACCTCTACCTAACCATTGGCTTGAGGGTGATAAGGGATAGAATTTTTGTGCCTAATCTTATAATCATTCATCAATGCAGTGATTAAGTTTGATGTAAACTGAGCTCCTTGATCAATAACAAGTTCCCTTGGGACTCCAAACTGAGTAAAAATCTGCTCATATAGGAACTTAGCAACTTTATTGTCACATGCATGTGTCATTGCTTTCACTTCCACCCACTTGGTTACATAATTAGTGCAAACCAGAATGTATGATTTTCCATTGGATGGAGGATCAATAGGCCCAACAAAATCCATGCCCCACTTGTCAAAGGGATTGACTACCACTTGAGGATACAAGGGCATTTCATCATACCTTGTTGGTCTCCCCATGCGTTGACATCTATCACATTTTTTGGTGTAGGCTACAACATCTTTGTGTAGTGTGGGCCAATAGTATCATGTAACAAAAAAATTCATAGATGTTCTCTTGGCTGCAAAGTTCCCATCAGATGGCTCATCATGATAGGCATGCAAAATTTCATAGGTCTCATCTTCCCTAACACATCGTCTCATGACTTGGTCAAGGCCTATGTAAAATAAATAGTCTGCAATCCATGAAAAGTTAAAACTTTTCTCTACCAACAACTGCCTTTCCTTTGGTAAGAAGTGGGCTGAAATCTTATTGGCTGCTAAATAATTTGCAATATCTGTATACCATAGAGTTTGAACAGCAATAGAAAATAGATGTTCATCGAGAAATCTATCATCAATTACCTTAGGGGTGGCAGGTGTAGTTGTTTGAAGTCTTGATAAGAAATTAGTCACCACATTAGCTTGGTCTAGCTTATCAATAGCTGTGATATCAAATTATTGCAACAATAGGAGCCATCTTGTTAATCTGCTAGATATGGGAGGCTTATTCATGAGGTACCTTATTACTGCATGATTTATATGGACAAATATTTGGTAACCTATGACATAATGTCAAAACATGTTTAGGGCATACACAATTGCTAGCAATTCTTTCTCTATGATAGTATAGTTTAATTCAGGGCCTTGAAGGTTTTTGCTAATGAAATATATGGCATGATCTATAGAATTCTCTTTCTATCCTAAAACTGCCCCTATGGCATAATCAGAAGCATCTGTGTGTATATGAAAGGGCAGACTCCACTTCGGTCCATGAAGAACAGGTGCCTGAGTAAGTAAGTTTTTAAGCTGCAAGAAAGATTTGTCACAGGCCTCAGTCCAATTAAATTTAGAATCCTTAGTTAATAAGGCATATAATGACTAGCTATTTTGCTGAAATGTTTGATAAATCTTCTATAATATCCAGCATGTCCTAGGAAGCTTCTAACATCCTTTTGTTTCATAGGTGTTTGCAAAGTTAGAATGACTTCTATTTTTGTAGGATCAACTTGAATTCCTACTTGAGAGATATGATGGCCTAAAGCAATTATCTCTTGCATCATCATAAAACACTTCTCACTATTCAAAGACAAATTTTTCTCCTTACATCTTTTCAACACTTTCTCCAAATTTGCTAATGCTTCTTCATAAGTAACTCTATGAGTGGTGAACTCATCCATGTAGATCTCTATAGAATCATGAGAAATGTCAGCAAAAATACTAATCACTTCCCTTTGAAATGTTGTAGGTGCATTACATAGGCCAAAAGGTAAGACAGAGTAGGAAAAAGTGCCCTATGGACTAGTAAAAGTTATTTTTTCTTGATCCTTAGGGGCAATTCTAATTTGATTATACCCACTATATCCATCCAAAAAGGAGAAATAATTTTTACCAAACAATGAGTCTAGCACTTGGTCAACAAATGGCAGTGGAAAGTGATCCTTTTTAGTTGTTGTGTTCAGCTCTCTGTAGTCTACACAAACTCTCCATTTTCCACCATTTTTATGAAAAATCACCAATGGAGATACCCATTGACTATCTAAAATAGGGTAGATAAAACCAACATCAAATAATTTTTGGAGCTCATTTTTAACTATTTCCCTGAGTGTTGAGTTTATCCTTCTTTGAGGCTGCCTAGTAGGTGAACAATCTTCCTTAATGTAGATCCTATGAGTATAGAGTTGATGATCTATTCCCTTCATATCCCCATATTCCCATGCAAAAGCTTTCTGTTGATCTTGCAACATTGTGACTAGGGTAGTTTGTTGAGATTGAGGTAGCTTATTATTGATGTTCAGACAGTAGCCTATAGACACTTCTACTTGCTTGGTAAGATTATTCATGGAGGTTGCTGATAAAGGTGGTGTTTGTATTTTATGTGGAAGAAAATTGTGATAAACTATAGGAAATTTAGGTGGGAGACTCTCAAGATTCAGTTGTTGTAGGAAACACTGCTAAAGACAACTATCTAGAACAGATGGGCTACTCATATCAGAGTTAGACTGCAAAATGTGTAAAATCAGGCCATCGTCACTCGAAAGCTGGGAAAATGGATTAGTTTGCAACATCATTAGCTGAGCCAATGAATTGAATTCTTTAGTTTCCTCTCCTAAATCAGGCCAAATTGGTTAAGACAAGTTTGGCTGAGGCTGGGAAGGTGGGTATAAAGCCAATTTCTTTCTTGACTGACCATCAAAAATTGTCATGTCTCCTAAACAACATCCTATAAAAGCATCAACTATGGCTAACCATGGTCTACCTAGGATTATAGGATATCCTCCTGAAATTTCCTTAGTGGACAATATGGTAAAATTTTCTAGGCATTCCCAAGACTCAAGGATGACAATAACATCTTCTACCATTCTATTAGTTGTTACTGTGGAACTATTAGCAAGCTATAGGATGGTAGGTGTAGACCAAATGGTTAGGAGATTCAAATACTCCATAGTATGCTTAGTCATCACATTGATGGCTACACCAAGGTAAATCAAAACATTATTTACTATTTGGCCATTAATATTTATTTTTACCACAGGACTCCCAGGGTCAATATATTTTGGAATGACTACCTTCCCTAACATAATATCTGCCAACTATCCTAGAACATGGATAGTTTGGGGATCCTTTTTCTTTCTTCCTGGTTTCTTTAAACATGCATCCTTAATGGCTTGAAAAAGGGGAATTTGAATGTGTACATTCTTTAGCTGATCAAAAATATCAAAAGTAGGTTCTTTCATAGACTTGGATGTAGTAATTTGCAATCTCTGAGGAAAAGGTGGTTTGACCTGATGCTGCAGGACATGCTCCTTAGAGACAATATCTAATATAGGTATATTTTTTGCAGTATCACTAGGTTGTTTAAAGGCAATGTTTGGAATCTCTATAACTACAGGAGGCTGTGGAGCAGGGAGAGTAGTTCCAAATCTAAGATGGATATCATTAATATTTAGGGCATAAGCTGGATACTTATTGGCTTCTCCAAAATACATAGACTATTGTTGCTGCTGCTACTTATTATTAGGATTTGGAAATGGTTGAGCAGGCATAGGAATTTGTTTTGGAGGGCCAGTATTTGTGGCAGGTGCTACAAGAGGTGGCATGAGGGCCGAAGGTTGTGGCTACTGAAGCTACAGGGATCTAGAGGATTGGTTCTACCATTGTTGAGAATCTCTCCATTGAGGATTCTACTACCAATTACCTTGGGGTGGAGTCCATTTTCCTTGTGGCTTCTTCCAACCTCCTTGAGGGGATTTCCATTAAGGAATCTGATAGTTAGGCCAATGTGGTTGAGAAGTATTCCATGGTGGTGATGGGCCATATATAGGTTGTCATTGGTTATTGTAATTAGAATAAGGATTACCAAAATTCAAAGGGTCTTGAGGCATACCTTGTCTTTGAACCCATGGTCGCCTTTCTGCAATGAAGAATACTTGGTCATCATCACCCTTTACTATCTTAAAATCAATAGGTAATTTCTTAGCCTCCAGGTTAGCCATCATCTTACATCTACAATCACGTTTCTTCTGTCTGCAATGTGGACAAAACTTAGTGAAGATTGCTTCAACTTCCTCATGTTTCTTCTAAGCTTGCATAGTATCCAACTGTGTAGCCATGTTGTTTATGATATCATGCTTGAAATCAGACAGCAAATGTGTGATCTCCATCCATGAAACTCCATTAGTAGAAGACTTTCCCACTATGGCTTGATGACCTATACCCTTCTTAACAATTGCTCAAGAGTAGTTGCGACATATTTTCTTGATATCATCCCAATGCACTTGGGTTATATCTCCTCCTCCCATTAGATCCAAGGCATCTATACAAGTATCATTGATTCCCCTTAGAAAAGGTAGTTTTTGAGATTCTTATTGAGAGTATGGTTTGAATTCTTTTTTAGGGAAAACAAGAATCTTGAGATATAGTCTTCTAGGCTTTCATCCTCCTTTTGTTGAATTCTGAATATATTATCACCCTTACTACCACTCTTACAATATTCCTTGTATTTCTCAAGAAATTTTGTTTGCATAGCTGCCCAACTATCAACAAAACCCCTTCCCAAACTCATAAACCATCTAAGATCTCCCTCCTTCAAATTAGTAGGAAACAACTTCAGCCTGTGAGCATCTGAAGTATAATCATAGCTATGACAGAGGATGTCAAACTCAAACAAGAAAGTGTTTGGGTCCTCTATAACTAGTCCATAGAACTTGGGAAGTAATGAAGAAGGAATATTTTTTAGGTTATCATTATCTTGCTAAGCAATGACAGGGAATTCAAAAGTAAGAGGTTGATTAGGTGGATTATGTGCCATATTTGCTTGATGGAGTATCAAAGCAAATGGATTTTCTTGAGGTTCTTCGTTAGCTGGGTCAAATGGCAATTTAGCAAGCAGGTTTTCACCAAATGGATTGATATCTTGGTCTCATCCTTCCTCAAATAGATTATAAGCTAGTTCAGAATTGTTATCAATGAATGGAAGGTTAGGGAGGAATCTTCCTAGAGCGTCTCTTCTTCTATGCATGCAATAGAATTAACCATAAATTGAAGGAATTTAAAAATGCTTGAATAAACACACTAAACTACTACTAACAATGACTATGATAGGTTCTTAGCTTGACACCATCCTTGGAAATAGTGCCAAAAATGGTTAATTCCACAAAAGGATATAAAAGTCATGGAAAATCCTAACCTAGGAATTGGACATTCTAGTAGGTGACTAACATCTTATGGTCGTTCATTTACATTGTCAAACCAGGGAACGTATACTTGAAATGGAGCAATATTGTATGTGCACTAAGAACCAGTTTCAGTCACAATTTACCAGAAATAAATGCTTGGAAGGAATTCTACTTATGCTACAGGAATGTAATGTAAAGTCTTCTTAACTTAAGCATAACTTAATCAAAGCAAAAATCATGACAACTGTTACTAAGAAACAAACTATGAACTGGTCTTATGTTGTAGGAACAAACACAAGTATGGATTCTCGATGCTGCAGGAACAATATAAGACTGAGTTTGTGCTAAAACCTTCAAGAATGAAATCTAACTTATATTCAACAGGAGATAAATAACTAACTACAAATACTCACTAAGTGAGCCCCCTTAGCAAGCATCAACCAATTTATGCAAGAATTGAACTCAAAACTTTATGAAATTTAATTTTTCTTTTTTTAATCGTATAGTATGAGAAGCATAGAATGTGATGAATATTTTGGATTCAAAAAATGTGATACCGTTTGAAAGCTATAGATGTTTTTCAATCAACCTATCAATCAAGACTTTAGTCATAATTCAAATAGAAAATGAATAATAATTACTTACTAAATTCAAAGTAAAGCATAATTTATATTGGCTGAATGCTGAGAATCCCCTTTAAAAACCCTTTCTGTTTCATCAATTTTGGGTTAAAAAAAGTCATCAACCACATACCCATCATATTGCCACGCTTTGGCCCATCATGATCTTGCACATACCCTTTAATTCTTTATGCCTATATCTTGATTGTTGTTTAGATTTTTGTGTTTGCTAGGTTTTAATATTTGGAGTGTGTTGAGTATGATGGGGAGGGAATGCTAGTAGTAGACCAATTCCTCTATCTATATGAGAAATAGAGTCTCTATGTTCATTAAAACAAGTAACAATTGAAACCAAGGTGATGCATTAATCAAAAAGCCACAAAAGACTAGTTTTTCTAGAATGAAAAAGTAAGGTTCTACATACATTCAAGAAAACCTATAGATAATTTTAAAATATTAAATGAGTTTTCTTATTAAATCTATGCACATACCCATACACTTCCTTTTTTGTTATGAGAATATGTCTTACAAAACCTTTGCAAGTGATGTAGAGTTGGAGAGGACAACTCCAAAATGACGTAATCCAACCAATCTTGAAACCCTAAAACATCACTTGGTGGGTTTTTTCCTCACAAACCTTCAATCTTTAAAGCCTAAAACATGGGGGGAGCAACTTGATATTTTTGGCCATAACTTTTAGTGTAGACATGATCTCCAAAATATAAAGATAGTTCTAGATACTCATTTGGGCTTTATACAACATATCTCAAAATTAGGGTAGGTCACTATGTACTAAAAATTGGAATATAATTGGTTTTTCTAAGAAGTACAATTGAAATTTCAACTTCACAATATACATAAAAAAACTCCAATTCAAACGGAAAGTCACATCGATGATGTTAGCAAGTGTGACATTAGGATGACATCAGTATGATGTCATTAAGGGACTAGTGGGTTTAATATGATGTTATTTCATGATGATGTTAGTAAGGAGGGATGATATAATCAAGGTATAAATGTAATAAAATGTTATGGAACAAGCTTGTGGACAAAGTCAATTGAATCAAATTTAGAAATTTGAAAGTAAAAGCTCAAATAAATTGAAAAACTTCTAGAGGAAGATGATATTAATAATGTTGGATGCATGATGATGGAATCCATCTTCTTGTAAAGACCTAGCTTGTTTTATAAGTAAATTATGTTTGTGCGGAATCTATAGACATGTGGAAATGTGAAAGCTCATTGGAAATAAAAATTAAGATGTCTGACATGGAAATTCACAAAAAATTGTATGAGCACAAAATTTCTGCAACCATGGAAGAATCCAAATAAAATAGCCAAAAAGAAACTTATCCAATTCAACAGTAAAGTTTTGGAGGGTTGAAAACCAACAAAAAACTTGCAAGTACATAGTAGGAAGTCAAAATCTTACAAAAGAAAGTTAAAAACCATAACTGAATTGGATAAAAGTTGGCCAAAGGGGAGGTTCACTTGACAAAAAAATTCTTGCAATAATAACACTTAGCTAATTTTCACATTTTGTACCTTTGATGTAAAAGCCTAACCAAACTACACTCGTGGAAAAGGTGTCTTTGCTGCAATTGGCCTAATTAGAAGGAGAAAAGCCACAAATACATAACTTTCACTTGTTAGTAAATTTCACAAAATTGCAAATGACAACTAGGTTTTGGAACGCAGTGATCTATTGAGAGGGGGGTGAAGCAGTAGATACTCAAACTTTAGCCCTCAAAAACTTAATGAAAATTACTTCCATAGCTCGAAGACCTTTGTGCAGATTTCTTACTCAACCTCTTACCATGTAGATTGAAAAGTAAAGAATGCAAACATAAACATGCAATCAACACATCAAATTTGTTTCTTTTTTACACTTTTGTCTTCTAGAAGAGCCCTCTACAACCTCATGTTAATCTTGCAACAAATTGATCAACTTTATAATATTTTCAAGATATGCACTTTAGCACCATCAACCTGCCACACACACACACTTCTAGAACTAGATCCACTGCTCTCACAAACATCCACTGTCATCATGCCAACAATCTCCCTTGCATGATTTAACTCATCACCTTTCTGATACCTTCATGACATCAATGACAACAATATGTGCCCCTGTAGAGGATCAACTCCACTTCTCCTTTGATCCCATTTTGACATTAATGACAACATATTCCAACAATCTCCCCCCTTGTCATTGATGGAAAAACTTAAATGCTCAATGATACTAATTAACCACTTCAGCATTTTTACCACTAACATCTTAACTTTCTTCTTCTATTGCTACTTTCTCCAATTCTCCTCTTTGAGAATTTGCATGACTTTCTCCCCCTTTGACATCAATGAAAAAGGGTTCACTCCTCCTGAAAGCACTCTTCCCCATTGAAAAGAAGTGCAAAGGATCTAGTTGTTCTCTAATATCCTCCTTTGAATTGGCAAAGGGACTTACTCCCCCTTTGACTGATACCAATGGATAACAATTATTGTTCTTATGTCAGATATTGTTCTCAACCATTACATCAATGTCAAAGCCATGTTCTTCAACTACTCTATATCAATTACCTTTAACTAATTATAGTTGAAGTGCCATTAAAAGCTTTGACCCAATTGAAGTTACTCTAATTCATGGCTTATACCAATCAGGTCTCATATCAAAAGAAAAATTCTCCTTTTTTTGTATACAAATTCATCTTTCTATTTTGTGCACCATTTTGAGCACACTTTCCTTTATGGTTCATACCAGTTTATACTCCTAACTGCACAGTATGCTGATTTGATGCCTATATCACCTCCCCTTGAGACCTTACTCCATTTACTACATGTACCTAAGTGTTCACTTCACCACAGGCTATGTACCAACTAAAAATTTTCTTGACCACAATAGAATCTCCTCCTTCGATTGTTCTCCATTCTCTTTTCCCGCATACATAAGCATTTACTCTACATTGGGCTCAATACCAATTTGCAAACATTTCTTTGATCTTGTGCCATAGAAAAATGGCCCCTTGTCATTTTTATGGCATTTTAGGTCTTGTTTCATGGTGCTCGAACTATGTTTGTTTGATTTTATGTTGTGACATGGCTTGAACATGCTTATTTAGATACTAAAACTCTAAGAATTGCATTTCGTAAAGGTGTTGTGAAGTGTTGTAAGACATTTCTACATTCTTCTAGACCCTATTAATTACAATTCACCTAAAAATCACCTTTTTATTCATCAATAAGCCCTATTTTTAAGTATTGTAAAGTATTGTAACAAGCTTTCTTGCTTTTCTAGGCACATCTTCACTATTTATCCTTTTCTTATGCTTTATTTGACACCTTAATCCTCTCATGTGCTTAATTAAGTGTATTCCTGAGTATTATCCCAATAAACAACATTAAATGCAACATATTTCCTGACACTTGTTTTTAGGTCCTAGGTGGGACCCATTCACCATGGGTGGTGAATGAGTCCCCCTTGGCTCCAAATTCAAAATATTTTAAATTTCCTTTCGATATTTTATTCAAAAACACTTGATGTCAGCTTTTGATGAGGTATGAATGGGTAACTAAAGCACACGTGTGTATAAATAAGTGATCTTCATCTCATTCCAACCCCCATTCATCAAGTTCACTTATCCACCTATTCACTCAAGTATTAAAGCATTTTACAACCTCGTTTCGAGCATTATTCAAGCACTTTGAAGCAACCATTAACATTACTTCAGAATTGCATCATCAAGGCTTTGGTAAGTTAATGACAATTGCATGTTGTTGGTTTATCATTCCTTTGCATTTCATTATTTTATTGAAGGTTTGATTACCAAAATAAGGTTTGACCAAGGAAAACCCCTATTCACTAACCTTAACCATTTTCCCCTATTGCATGTTTGTATGTAGACCTAGGTATGTAGATTTAACAAGATTTCTAGTGTTGAAGATTGGTTTACAAGTCAACTAGGTGCTTCAAGTCAGCTTAAGTCTATTTCAAGCTTGGAGAAGGTTTTTTGTCCATTTTCTGCAGAATTGACTATAGCAACCCGACAACCAGACTTTTCTAGATCTAGTGTTGTAGAGTTGTCTCTTGATTTTTTTGAAATTTGGGAGAGGACTGATTTGCCACCTATGGCAAATGAGTCCCACCTTAGGACTGAAAATCTAAATTTTGTCAGATTCTAGATCTCGACAGACAAAAAATTACTCCTGACACTTTTTCACCAGGAGGACTCATTCGCCACCCTGGGCAAATGAATCCCACTATAAAAAATTAGTAATTTCTATCAGCATCCATAACACTCTAGAACCATCACATTTCATCCATGTGCACTCATATTCATCCCTTTCCTTTCTATTCTGCATAATTTCTTCATTTACATAGTTGTTTGCATATCATAGTGTGTTTTCAAACATAGGTTTAATTGCACTTTTGCATTCATTTTCATTCATTTAGATCATTCAATTGCATTTATTTCTAACTTCATTTAGGTTATACAACATCACACATAACATTAAATTGAATGAACCATTAGCATTTTTGGCCTACTTCTCTCCTTTTAGGTAAAAAACCCTAGAAGAGTTAGAGAAGCCCTAGGAACCAAAAATCAATGGTTGATTTTGGTGAACCTGACTTTTGAGCACTTTGCATTTCTAATTTCATATTGCATCCTATTTTTCATGTGCATTAACATTCAATTAGTACATTTTTTTGTTTTTCCATTCTAGAACATTTTATCTTTTATTAGTGAAAGCTTCATTTAGATTTCATTTTTGTATTGCATCTCATTGAAAAAAAATAAAATTGGTATTCTGTATCATTGTTTGCATTCTGTAAGACATTAAAATCACCTTAAACATTTTGAAAAATACAAAAAAATTGCATACTGGGACTCATTCACCACCCAGGGCGAATCAATCCCTCTACAGTTGTTAAACAACATTTTAGCACTTTTCTGGCATTTGTCTATACTTTTTTTTTCTATAATTAGTTCTTTGTTACAATTAGTAGCATTTTTGTTATTTTCATTTCAAACTCTTAGCTTAGTTTTCATTTGCATTCACCCAACCTTAATGGTACTTGCATGAGTTTTTGGTGCCCCATTGATAATACTTTGGTGAGATGAAGTTCTAGACTCATTGCTTCCCTCAATAGCACTTTCATTGTGGACCTTGGGGTCTCAAGAGCTCCTACTCCTAGTATGGAAAATGGTGCATTAGGCCCTAACAATACCACTTTTATTCCTTCACCTTTCCATCCAATGCATGTTGACAACCAAAACAACTCTCTCCCTCAAGAAAAGCTCATTAGTATTCATAAAGAATTTGTACATGTACAACAAGACTTGTCCCTTGAAAACATTTCCCAAACTGCCATACCTACTATTGACAATCTTCATCATTTGATTGAAAGTGATGATGGCTTGCAAGTGATGAAGCAACTTTTCAAGATTTACAATAAGCATGCCTCTTATAATACCCAATCCTCCACCATTCTTGTAAGCCAAGGAGGACCTCAAGTTCCTCCCCCTTCAACCATAGCTTCCATCCCAACTTATACCAATCGACAAGTCCATACAACTATGCATCAGGCTGCTTCTTTCCCAATTCCCACTAGAATTCCTACTTCCATTGTGGCATCGCAAGTCCCTTCCACCACCTTCACACCTCATAGTATTCCTTTCACTACACCTAACATCACCTACACTCCATCACCATTTTCCCTTCCACCTCAACCCACATACCCTTATCCCCTTCTTACACAACTCCTTACCACTGTTTCATCCATGCAACATCAACTTTACACCATTAGTCAAGGTTAATCTGCTCCACCTACATATCATGTCCATAGTAGCCCCTTATCCTTAGAAATCTTATGTAATCCGATGCCACAAGGGATAGAAATGCATCGATTTGAGAAATATGGAGGAAAAGGGGACTATGTCAGCCATGTTAATGCCTATATAGCTTTGTCTAGTGACTTCATCCTTGATGATAAACTATTAGCCAAAATGTTTCCAAGGACCTTGAAAGACACTACCTTAGAATGGTTTTCTAACTTTCCTAATCATTCCCATTCAATGAATTGGTGGATTCTTTCATAAGTAACTTTCAAGTTCACATGACACCTAAAAGGACAATGGTTGACCTTATGTGATGTAGACAAAACATAGATGAAAAATTCATATATTTTATCTCACGATACCAAACTATGTATGCTCAAATTGATGTCAAGATTCCTGATGCACATCTACAAAAGATGTTTATCGAAAACTTTCACACACACCTTCAGGATAAATTAACAATGATGATATTCCCTTCGTTTATTCATTTATGTAGAATCTTGTGTGAATACCATAATTTAGTTTCAAGTCATGATTCAAAATCAACTTCTAACCAACTTGACAAACCTAAACACAACCATCAAAACCAAAATAACCAACAAAACTTTCACAAACCAAATAGAGGATTTTTTCCAATTTAATATGCATCCTCAACCTCAATCATAACCAACCCAATATGTTCCAAATCAAGTGGTAGCTGTTAAAGTAGTTGTGCCTTATACCTATGGGGACCCAAAGAGACAATTTACTCCCCTACTCAATACACTTAATAATACAATGAACCACTTCATTCAACAATTCCTACTCACTTTTCCACCCATTCGACCGCTTGATCCAAACTAGCCTTTACCACCCACCTTCAAACCTAATGCTTATTGTAATTTTCATCTCCAGAGTGGACATGGCACTGAACATTGCAAGCATCTCAAACATCGAGTTCAAGACCTCATTGATTCAGGCCATCTATCCATTATGGGTGTTAATGATCAAGGCAATAAGTCTGTTGCACCCCCTAACCAGAATTTGTAGATTTTCACTAATCCCATGCCTAAACATACTACCTTATTTGTCAAGGCTAGCAAATCTTCAACCACTGAAGTAATGATTGTTCATACAAATCATGAACAACATAATGCACCTCCCCTTGTTACTACAAAAAGTCCTCTAGATGCGCTAGTAGCTATGATAGATGTTATCCCTCATAAGGGCCAAACCACTAAGTTTCTTGATATCACCTTTTCTTCTAAAGACATACTACAAAAACTTCCTAATGGTCCTCTTTACATAACTAGAAGACTCTATTATAAGCCCACTAATAGGATATTAATAGATCCTGCTTGTGGTCAAAATGTGATCATAGAGGAGTTTCTATTATTACATGAGCTATATCAAGATGAATATAATAAGCCAACTTCATGGATTAAGACACATACTGGTTTTGCATGCCCTATGATCAGACCAATCGTGCTACCCTTACAGATAGGACCTAAAACTTTGGAGGTAACATTTTCAATTATTCCACAATCTGACCAATTTTGTTTGCAGCTAGGCCACCATTGGCTTTGCTCAATGAAAGTGGTCTCATCAATTGTTCACAAGTGTTTGAAGTTTCCACATAGAAATGAGATAGTCACCATGCATCATAGTGGCTTTAATATTTTATCTTCCAAAGGTAACTTTTCATTAGAATCCTTTTGGCCTACACCCATGCAACCTATCACACCTCAAAAGGACTTCTTTTTCATAACCTATCAAAAGTTTAAAGCTAAAAATATAGCTGAATTGTCTCTTTGCAACTCGTCCCTGTCCACTTCCGCACCTCCTATCATATATGAAACCATGCTTCAACCTGAGCCTGAAATTGAGCAAACCATACAACCTCCTAAACAACTACCTCTTGATACTTCCCCGCCATCATTTAAATGACCAAGGGAAATTGAAACCACTCCTGTCATGCCTCCTTGCCTTAAACAAATGTATAATGCCAAAGAGAAAGTGGTTGCTCCATCCTATGCAGTTTCTTATGTTCTTCCCTATTTGGAAGTAGAAGAACCTATGATGCCTCAGTCTACTCTTACACCTAAACAACTCCAAAATAGAATTAAATGAAACCACGGTGCTAGGGAACAAAGGCATCACCATCATCTCCTTGCTCGTCAATATTGCCTAGAAGAAGATAAAGAAAATCAACCTTTATCTCTAACTGAAGTAATAGATGACCACCCTCCTTCTCCTAACCCACCACATGATAGTCTAGTGCAACCTTCGCAACAAATTGAGCCAATCCAATAGCCTCAACTTTTGATCCATCCATCTATAGAAATCACCTTTCATCCTCCTGTTGTCATTAATCTTGATGATGATAATGATGATGATGATGATGATGATGATGCGATGATAGAAAAAATAGATGAGGAAGTGCATAATGATTTAAATTATTTATTTTCATCTACAATAGGCTTAAATGTTACATCCTCTTCACCAAGTGAAGAACTTGGTACAACTCCTAGTTTGAAACTTACAATTCTTCCTTTGGATAGTCAACCACCCTCACATTATACTGAGCATGATTAGGAGGAAAATGACCTATTAGATGGTTGAATTGCATTTTCCTAACTAGCCTTTTCAATTTTCTCTTTTTATTTTCCTTTTTCATGTGAGTATTGTGTTCCCCCGTATCATGTGTTTGATGTTCCCTCTCTTTGTACACTTCTTCTATTCATATCTCTCTTCTTCTATATGTCGTACATTCTCTTTTTCACCTTTTGTTTTGTGTTTTCCTTTTGGTGATGACACAAAGCATAGAGACTTCCTATGTCTCTTCCATGATTACCTAAGCAGTCCTTGTCTTTTTCACTTTTGTTTAGCATTTTCCTTTTGGGGATGGCACAAAGTGTAGAGATTCCCTTTGTCTCTTCCATGTTAACCCAAATGGTCTTTATCTTTTTTCCTTTTGTTTTGTGTTCTCCTTTTGGGGATGATGCAAAGCATTGAGACTGAAATGTCTCCGTCATGTTGACCCAAAATATTTTTCATTTTCTTTCACCCTTTTGTTTTCATCATTTTCACTTGTGTTTTCCTTTTGGGGATGATGCAAAGTGTCGAGACAGTAATGTCTCTTCCATGTTGACCTAAATAGGACTTTCTTTTTCCTTTGTTTTCATTCTCTTTATATCATTCTTCTAGTTCTATGTGCTTTGAGGAATGATGATAGTTTTGTGCTCTTTCATAAACACATTGCAGCAACAAAAATACTGACCCCAAATCCATAGATCCCTTATGTGTTTGGTGTGCTCTTTTCTAGGGGGAAACTCCCTTTCTTTTTTCTTCCTTTTTCCTTGACATGACACAACCTCACTTCAAAACATATGAATTGGAATAGGTCTTTCCAAGTTAGCTCTCATGTCTTGTTTTATTTTTATTTTTTCTTTTCTTCTCTACTTTAAAGAAATTGCTAACAGAATGATGTATAGAAATTCCTTGAAAGTGGGGGCATGCATTATCATAATTAATTTGAATTATTGGTTCCTAGTGTAGCCTTGCCATTTATATGATGTGTTTGTCACTTTGTGGATGACATTAGGTGTGATGTCCTTCATAAGTCTGATAGTTTTAAGAATATTACATTCCTCTTGGTGGCATGATACAATGCACTACATCCCCTAAGTTGGGAATATATTATTCTTTGATTGGTCCTCTCTTGGAGACATTAGACACAATATTCAATAAGTGATTGGCCTTGCATGAACTAATCAAAACTCCTTCAAACACTTTACACTTTTACACTTTACATTTTTACACTTTAAATTTTTGCCACCTTGCATAATGCAGCTTGCATGACTATGGTACTTTGTCTTTTTGTTCATAGCATCTATTTCCTTTTGGTGCCTTGTTAAAGTTATCAATAGGTATAACTTTGGAATGGTTGAGTAGGAAGCCAACCTAGGGGTATGACTTTTCCCCATAGCCACTTTTGTGATTGTGAGTGCATACCAACTAGCATATGTATCTTACCTTTTGGGCTTTCTCACCCCACAGAAAACTAGTTTTGTGGCCCCAGAGTGAGTAAATTTGGGCCTTCTTACTCGGTATATCGTCATGTGTTTTGTCACCCCAAAGTGAGTACACATTCTCTTTTTCATCTGATTCATTTCAACACTTTTGTGTTCCTTCGTTCTTATGTCTAATTTTCCATGGAATCTTTATCCTAGGGGCTTCATCATCCCTCTTGACTATTGCATTCCATCTTGCTAACATAAGTGCATTTGTACCCTCCTCTCGATGTTCATGGCTACTTTAGTGTGAGTTTGAAGCTAGTTCGTCCTCTCACTAAAGTGGAGGCTAAATCTATTGTAGAAAAATGTCCCCTTGTCATTTGCATGGCCTTTTAGGTCTTTTTTCATGGTGTTCGAACTATGTTGCTTTGATTCTATGTTGTGACATGGATTGAACATGCTTATTTAGGTACTAAAACTCAAAGAACAATGTATTGTGAAGGTGTTGTGAAGTGTTGTAAGACATTTCTACATTCTTCTAAACCCTATTAATTACAATTCACCTAAGAAATCACCTTTTTATTCATCAATAAATCCTTTTTTGAATTATTGTAAAGTCTTGTAACAAGCTTTCATGCTTTTCTAGGCACATCTTCACTATTTATCCTTTTCTTATGCTTTATTTGACACCTTTATGCTCTCATATGCTTAATTAAGTGTATTTTTCAGTATTATCCCAACAAACAACATTAAATAAAACATATTTCCTAACACTTTTTTTTAGGTCCTAGGTGGAATCCATTCACCATGGGTGGCAAATGAGTCCCCCTTGGCCCCAAATTCAAAATATTTTAAATTTCCTTTTAGGATTTTATTCAAAAAAACTTGATGTCGGCCTATGATGAGGTATGAATGGGTAACTAAGGTACAAGTGTGTATACATAACTGATCTTCATCTCATTCTAACCTCCCTTCATCAAGTTCACTTATCCACCTATTCACTCAAGTATTCAAGCATTTTACAACCTCCTTTCAAGCACTATTCAAGCACTTTGAAGTAGCCATTGACATTACTTCAGAATTGCATCATCAAGGCTTTGGTAAGTTAATGGAAATTGCATGTTGTTAGTTTATCATTCCATTGCATTTCATTATTTTATTGAGGGATTGATTACCAAAATGGGGTTTGACCAAGGAAAATCCCTATTCACTAACCTTAAACCAATTTTTCCTATTGCATGTTTGTTTACAGACCTAGGTATGTAGATTTGATAAGCTTTTTGGTGTTGAAGATAGGTTTATAAGTCAAATAGGTGCTTCAAGTCAACTTAAGTCTATTTCAAGCTTGGAGAAGGTTTTCTATCTGTTTTCTACAAAATTGACTTTGACAACCCGACAAGCAGACTTTTCAAAATCTGGTGTTGTAGAGTTGTCTCTTGATTTTTTAGAAATTTGGGAGAAGACTAATTTTCTACCTATGGAAAATGAGTCCCACCTTCAGACTGAAAATGTGAATTTTGTCAAATTCTGGATCTCGATAGACAAAAACTTGCTCCTGACACTTTTATACCAGGAGGACTAATTCGCCACCTTGAGTTAATGAGTCCCATTGTGAAAATTCAATAATTTCCATCAGCATCCAAAACACTCCAAAATCATAACATTTGAGCCAAGTGCACTTAGATTTATCCCTTTCCTTTCTATTCTGCATAATTTCTTCATTTACTTAGTTGTTTGCATATCATAGCGTGTTTTCAAACATAGCTTTAATTGCACTTTTGCATTCATTTTCATTCATTTAGATCAGTCAATTGCATTTATTTAGCTTCATTTAGGTTAGATAACATCACACATAACATAAAATTGAATGAACCATTAGCATTTTTGACCTACTTCTCTCCTTTTAGGAGAAAAACCCAAGAAGAGTTAAAGCCCTAAGAACCTAAAATAAACAGTTTAGATCCCAAATTTGTGTTTGAAACATCTCTCATCTCTTCTTATCCTCATGAGAAATTGAAAAAATTCATGTTTTGTACCAGGTAGACCATTTCTCTGACAGCATCTATAGCTCCCCCTAAGATCAATATCCATGAACACTTTCCATGCCAATGAGCATTTGCATCATTCCAGATTCTATAATAGCTAGGATAATATATGCATATTAATTTCTAAGCAAGGAACAAGGAGAATTATCTTCTTCACCTACAAATTTTCTTCCCCTTTTAAAAAGAGAAAGAGTAAAACCATTTTCCTGCAATCATCAAGTCATTAGAAATTTGTAAAAACATGTTTTACTTGATTTGATCTCCTTCTTCATTTCAAGTGATGAATGAAAAACCAATTTAGCTCTCCCTAGACTCATGCCCTATTGTGACTATCAAATTTTTCAAAATATAAAGTTCCCATAATGGAAAATTTGATTTGCACACTCAGAAGTGCACCTGAAAAATCTACCCCAATGACCTAGTTTGGAAGGTCATAATTCAGAGTGAGTGGAATTTCATGCCAAACCCCTTGGTGAGAATATTTAGTTGAAATATTTGAACATGCATTTTTTAGCTTCCCATGATGAGTTTTGATAGGGTGTTGAAAAGAAAAGTTGAAGGGTTTTGGGACTCTTCTGATGTTTCCAAACTCTATCCTGTGAATGGCCTCCTATTCAAGCTAAAATTTTATAGCTGGATGATTATCAAGAAACAAAATTGATGCCTTGCATTCCCCCCAAATTCATATGATCCCTAGCCTGGTTTCAAAGCCTTGGGATTAAATGTGATATTTTTACCAGATCAAAAACAAATGTAGTTTGTTCTACTTTTACATCTACATTTTCTAAATTTTTCAAGGTGGTCAACTTTGACCTGTAATATCTCATGAGAAATGATGATTGAAGGAAATCCCTCTTGCACACGTGCTCAATGGACCTAAATGACCTAATGTTTCCAGTGGTAGCTTCCTAGGAGGTGATTTTGTATTTTCTTGAAGTGGTGACTTGGTGAGCCCTATTTTTTTTTTGATAAGTGCAGTTGCAAAAAAGTATAGCTAAGAAACTTTGGCATTGAATATCTTGCACCTTGAAATCTCTTTTGTTGAATCATTTTTTTTCACTAAATTTTCATATGAATTTTTTGCATGCTTGTGCATTTTCATAGCTCCAAGAGGTTGTTTGACTAGTTTTCCAATGCAATTCTAGAGGCTTTTGGGCTAATTTTGATCACTATGCAAATATGCTAGAAAGCAAATTTTAATAACAACCCAATTCATTTTTTCACCTTAGAAGCATGTAGAAGCAACATCAAATCAATTCAGGATTAAAACTTGATTGAAAACATTTTTTTTAGTCGGGCCCACAAGTGGACCTAACATGTGTCACACAACTCAAGTGAAAGGGGAAAAGCATATAGATATTTCTCTACAATCATTGTTTGGTGTAAACTATGAGGAAATGGATTCAAATAAGGAAACATTGAGTGCTATAAAGTTGCATGAAGAAATGTTAGAACATGGTTGTCTCCTTGACAAGCCTGATTACAAGTTGATCTTCACCATAATGTGCAACTTTGAGATGGTGGAGGAAAAAAGTAATCTTGTTCTCTGAACAATGAAATAAGAGTTAGTCCCTAACAAAACAATTTGCTATGATATGTTGAAAAGTAATTATCTCAATGATAATGATGAACAATTGAATTTGTTTTTGAATAAAGTATGGTAAAGAAGTAATAGAACTGAGTATTGCAACTTACATTACACTTATTCAAGGATTTTTCAAAGTAAGGATGTTGTATTTAAGCTTGGAGAAATAATCACAAAACATGTGTGAAGATTCACATTTGAAAATATAAAAGGAGTCGAGGGAAAAGTGTTACTCTTGTTTCAGGTGTAAAGAGAAAAGTGGAAATAATTTAGTTGAATGTTGGAACTCTGGTTCCTCTCCATTGACCCTAAAAAAAAGAACTCTTTTTGACAGAAGAATGAAGAGACCTTCAAAATCAAGAGATTTGAAAGGAAGGGTGAAATATACATGTCAAGAATTACATGCTCACCATATGTTGTTTCACCTAATGCGTTTGAAAATAGGGGTGCAAAATCAAATCTTGAGGTTTATGGGTGTCAAGCATCTAGTGTCCAGGCTTCAAGTCTGATTGATCACGTCTTTGAAAAAGATTGGTTCAACAGTGTTCTAGATTTAGATAGCATAAATGACAATATAGTCAAATTTGGTGGCCATCAACAATTATTCTAGTAATGCAGAAACACATGTATGTGCATTATATATGTTGAATAACTAGTAGACTAGTGGATTTTGAAAAGGAGTCACAATGGCTTGGGTGAAACCCTTAATGGATGCCCATGCACAGATAGTCTGTGGTGGAGGTGAATTTGATATTACAAGGGAAATGTTTGTGAATGAAGGATGGTGCCACGTCCTAGCTGATGAGCCATTTTTATGCTGCAAAGAAAACTTTTATGCTAATACAATAATCCAACATAGGAAACATCTGTGTCTCGATGCTAATTTTGAAGCAAATGTAAATGGGGCAGCCATTGCACATTTTGAAGAGGGGCACCATCATACTTGCTAAGAGGCCAATTTATTATTGCACAAGAAGTTTTTACATTAATGTAAAGAGAACTGCTGAAGGAAGCATCACTGTTTGATGTTGATGTGGGAAAATCTAGCACATTGTGTAATTTTCTCAAGGGAATTATGTACACATGCAATGAGAATGCATCAAAATTGTCTGAGGAAAATTTATTTTAATGAAACCCTAATCTCACTCGGTTGTGGTGAAATACATTATGAAGCCAAGCAATGGAAATATTGTAGATGAATTTTATTAAGTGCATTACATTGTGCACCCTATATTCAAAGTTTTGATGGGTGGAGGATGGAGTGGTATGTTGAAATACCGATGAACATTTTCTTGCTTCCATGGTCTCAATTTGCAAAAAAGTGAAGAGCAGCAGAATTATGTCAAAGATGAAATCCACTGCTAGTAGAGAAGGAGGCGATGTGGACTCATCATTACTCCATCCCACTAACCTTGCAGGATGAAGGGTGGCACTAGCAAAAATCTAGCAGGGTGTGCGCCCGGTAGAGACTGGTGGGCCCATGACATTTCAATAAAAGGGAAAAAAAATTAAAACATAAAGTTTGCTTGATGAAATCTTTAATTAAAAACCTTTGCTCATAATAAAAAATCAAAAATTGCATTGTGCTTGGCAAAAAAGTTTAGAGTACGATGAATAATGGGGCATGAGTAAATTTTATTCACCCAATAATTTAGTCATCGTTTAAAGTGAAAATATTTAATAACTAGATATGTGAAAACAAGCCTTCAGTTGTGCAATGTAAAAGGAGGCATGAGGAAAATATTTTATTTCCCAATAAAAGTTAAAAAGTAAAGCACGGGGAAAAGATTTAATAACCGGATATGTGAAAAGAAGCCTTCAACTGTGCAATGTAAAAGGAGACATGAGGAAAATATTTTATTTCCCAATGAAAGTTAAGTGGTTTCACTTTTAAAGGGAATATATTTAGGTGAAGTGTACAGTAAAAATTAGTTGTAGAAGAACAAAGGGGAGAATAAAAGCTTTCATGAGAGAGCAGATATTTTCTCAACTACAGGGGTAAAAATGGAAGAAAAGGTGGAGGTTTTTCATGAGAAGGGGAATTTTATATGTTGAAGAATAAAAGTGAAAGCAAGAAAATTAAAAAGGAAAGGTGCAGATTGAAGTTTATTTGGGAGAAAAGGAAGTTATTGATTAACGAAAGATGAAGGATCCAAGTTTCTCCAACAAATTAATTTTAGGGCTCAGTCTTCATCTTCTTATTCTCTTCTTTTCTCATTATAAAGGGTTATGAAATTTTTGTGTGGGGTTGTGTAGATAGAAAAATATTGAATCCGAGTCAAAAAAAGAATATGTGATTGTAATGTTTTGATTTCATGGGTAAATATCAATCAGTTTGTGCAAACAGAGCATGACTGTCATCAAATTGTCTCTAGATTTGTATACTTTAAATAATTTGAATTTAATATCAAAATTATTTGAATTTTTCATCTCAATTTCCCTGAGATTGTGTTGTTTTCTCATATTTTTATTTCAAAGAAATAGTTAAATTACTCTGAATAGGGTATGTGCAGGATCATCATGGAAAAAATAGGCCCTTAAGTGGATAAAAATTCAGAAAAATTAGTGTTAGGCAACTTCACATAAACATTTGAATAAATTATCTATATTATTTCAAAAATATGTAAGAATAGAATCTGTAGAAAATTGAATGTAGTTTCTAAACTACTAGGTTTATTTAAAAATAAATAAAATCTATTTGGTAAAAATTTGAAATTTCAAATGCAGTAGTACTTAAATTTTAGGGGAAAAAAAGAAGTAGGTGTTTGTTTGACCACCCTAACCATGATATAATGATAATATTTCTTTATAAGATTTTATATATAAGTATATGACTCATGTTTGGATGTGATGCATATTTTTTTGTGATTTTTTTTCCAAGTAAATAATTAATTATAATTTTTTTATTACAACTTTTAGAATATATAAAAACTTGTATGTCTGACCACCTTAACTTGGTCAAAACTTCATGAAATTTAATTTTTCTTTTTTTAATCCTATAGTATGTGAAACATAGAATGTGACGCATGTTTTGGATTCAAAAAATGTGCTATTGTTTGAAAGTTATAGATGTTTTTCAATCAGCCTATCGATTAGGACTTTAGTCATAATTCTAATAGAGAATGAGTAGTAATTATTTATTAAATTCAAATTAAAGAATAATTTATATTGGTGGAAAGCTTAGAATATCCTCTAAAAACCTTTTCATTTCATCAATTTTGGGTTAAAAAGAGTCATCAGCCACATACCCTACAAATACCCATAATATTGCCACTTTTTGGCCCATCATGATCCTGCACATACCCACTAGCTAATTGTGATTTTAATTGTGCAAGGTGGATCTGTAAAAAGAATTTTGTTGACAACAAGAGCAGATCTATTAGTGTAAAGCATGAGAACTTTTGAATCCACTAGTTGAAGTTTATTTGCTAATGGGATTTTATTTATGATTTTATATTTGACTCTGTGACCCAAAATTAGGCACTGATTTTTCATTCAGCTAAATACATTTTTTAGAAGCAAATCATTAATTCACATTCATTTTATTTTCTATTGTTGGGTTTATGTTTAGTGTTGAATTCTACTTCCCAATTGTTGAGTGAGTGTTAAGATACCAAAAATATAGCTAGATTCAAAGTTGTCAAGACTTTCCTTGGTATAATTTAATTGAGAATTATCTACTATAAAATGCAATTTCTGTGCATAATTGAAATAAGTCTTTAGGCATTGTGAAGGTAGACACACCTTGGTCCTATAGATCTAGAAGTGTAGGATATTTCAGTCTTTGACTAAATCTTGTTTGTTGGCCAAATTCATCTTTGATTCTAAGCATTAGAAAGTGGATATTCTTTAGGACTCATTGAATTTGTTGATTTGGGAAACCAATAGATTGTTGAATCTGCTGGGGAGAAATTTGAATCTTTAGTTGTAGACTAATATTTTGCAGACTCATATTATTTGCTAATTTAAATATTTGTTTCAAATATTTAAGGAATTCATACATGTAGAAAGAAATTTGTGTAGTGAACCTAAAATTTTCATGATCTATGGAGCTCCACTGGTGAAAGAAACTCATAAGGAGATTTATCTTTGAAGGAGCTTCATACAGATTGAAGTTCAGTCCTCTATGAAGAGAGGTGGTGACTCTATCAAAAGAACCTGATGACGATGTAAATAAAGTTTCAGATCTACAAATATTTCCAGTCAGGAAGAAGAATTTGCAGCAGTTTCAACATTTCGAGGTATTCTTCACTTTTTTTTCAAGAAACTTGTGTGTGAAAACCATATTTGAAAGTCTTCAAAAACTTTGGTTGCCTATTGAGTGAATTAGCACTAACAAAGGGAAAGGATAGTAATACTGAGTTTACATAATTCTAAATTATAATTTATAGGCTATATATTATGTTGAAAGTATGCTTGTTCTTTAAATATTCCCACTAAATAGATCTTAGGTGTATATGCATTTGAGTTATGCTTTATGGTATTTTAAGATCATGATGAAAGCTAGAAATAGGGCAATGAATGATCAACTATAGAGATGATATTTGAAGTTTGAAAGAGGTGTACCAAAATTCACCAATATATGTATCCTTGTATGGTTCCTAGTACAACCATGGTTTGTGATCAGCCTCAACTAGGTTTTCAAAGAGGTTATAACAATAGAATATATAAACCCATCAATCTGAGTGGCATTAATGGCTACCCAAATGTTATTCCATCTAATATCATAGACAAAGTACCAAGAATGAATGGTGAGAAGTCTGAATCATCATCAACAAAATTACAAAGTTTCATTAATTTGATAGATGATTATCAAGTAGATCATGAGGATGCTATCATGAAGTTATTTGTGAGAACTTTAGAAAATTATGCATAAAACTAGTTTTCTAGGTTTCCAAGGCATTCCATATGTTCATGGTGAGGGTTTAGAATACTATTCATTGATCAGTTTGAAGGAATATCAGTAGAGAATGTGTGCTTGTTAGACCATAGAAATTTTCATATCCAAGAAGAATTTGAAGAGAAATCTGAAGGGAAAGTTGAATCCATGCAACTTATTGATGCACTATGTGGTATAAAGAGATCTAAGAATGAATTTCATCATGAATTTCATGGCAGATTCATGTAATTTCTGCTTGCTATACCAAAATCAGAAAGACCTAATGAATCATTTTGCACTAATTTATTTAGTGAGAATTGTGAGCCAAGTTTGAGTACCATCACAACTAATTTGAAGCCCCCTAACCTTAAGTGTTTATATCAATGGATTTTAGTGATTGGAGAAATGATAGAGTAGTTTGGAAGTGGTTTCATAACTAGTCTTTGTGATGGTAATTTTGTTAGACTTGATCAAATAGATCTAGATGTTATAGTAAAAGACAATAATAATGCATCATGTTGTGATGATTTTTTTTTTCTGATCAACCCATAGAAAAAGCATACCCAGATGAAGATTGTAGCCATAATAGTCATGATGAAATGAGTGAAACATATGAATTTTCTTCTATTTGCTCTAAAAATATAGAAATAGAGAGCCACTTTTCTATATTAGATGAAGGCTACAATGATGCAGATAATTTCTTGAATGATCATCTCAGTTCAAACTGTGTTGATGATACTTTCCCTTCAAGAAATGAGTGTGATGTTGCAAAGAACAATGGGATTCCAACTTCTCATAGACAAGAGCATGATGAGGGATATAAATTGAATTTACTTTCTGAAGAAGAGATATGTGATCAACAATGCTATGGTACACTTGGTCCTATCTCTTTTACAAGTGAGTGTGGTATTGGTACAAGCTCTCTTGATGATGAGACAAAGGAGGTTGCTGATTTACATAATTATTTTGAGAATGTCAGTGAATCAAATGCAAATGATAAAGTGAGCAATGAATTTCAGCAGTATGAATAAAGAAGATATGTGTGCAAGAGAATTATTAGATGAATCGATTCAGGTAGTTGATTATGAGAAGCATGCATATGTTGGTAATGTAAGTGATGAACAAGGAACTCCATTCTTGTTTGATTCTTCATCTTCTTTCATTCCTTTTGTCAGCTTGAAGTTATCACTGAATGTTTGCATGAAGATAGTAAAAATGTGATTGTGTATGAAAGTTAAAAGGTGGAGACAAATATTGGCACAACTGATGAAGCTCTTTATGATGAATTTACACATGAAGATTGTGATTGTGTTTATCACATAGATGCATATGAGAACCCTTTTCTAGATATGCATCTCATTGTTTTCTCATCAGCAGCATTGTTTCATATTTTCATGTTGGAGCAACAAGATATAATTTTGAATGTGATACATTTTGCAATAGTGAATGTGTCTTGAACACACACTATTTTGAGTTTGTTGCAAATGAAAATTCTGAGTCATATGAAATTGCATTTTAAGCCTTCTTATCTGATAATATGAAGAATGCTAATAATCTTGTCTATGAACCTGAGATGGAAAACATTCTGTATGTATGGGATGCTGACATTTCTTCTAAATTCCATGATTTGAATGAAGATGAAAGTACATTGGATGTTGATAATTCTGATTTTCAAAACCTTGAGGCATGTAACAATCTTCTTGAGCAGTGTTGATGGGATATAATAAACTGACTTGTGATTCAATTCAGTTTAAGGAGTTACAAATGTGTGAGTTTTCTTTTCTCAACACACATGAGGATTGCAGATTATTTATTAGGAATGACATCTTCTCTAAGCATAATCATTATGAGGCAGTTAGTAAATGTTATAAGACTGTGTATTCATATGGTCTTGATCATTATCCTAATACTTTACCACTCGCTACAAAATTAAAAAAATGAAGAGATTGATAGTGATGCGGCCTATATGATTTGGTTTCCATGTGAAAAAAAATCTAAACAGGGAGCAAGTTTCCACCTATATAAAGGAATCTTGACACTTGTGTTTGTAGAAATGTAGTCACTCGTGTTGTTGTGGTATGATAGAGGCAAGTATGGATTGAGGAGATCGGCTCCTTTTACAAATTGGTGTTTGACAGGGGTAAGAATTGACTTTCCTTTTTTTCATTTGTAGGATTAGGGTCAACAAGTGATGTTGAAAAATTGAGTAAGGACTCAGAGCACACAAATGGACTTTGCACTTGGTCTACTCCCCAAAGATTTGAATTCTTTCTATGCCCATAGGGGGCATACATCCCCAATTGGAGACAATGTTGGGACTATCAAATTTTGCAAAATATGAAGTTCCCATAATGTAAAATTTGATTTGCACACACAGAAATGCACTTGAACAATCTACCCCCCTAACCTAGTTTGGAATGTCATAATTCATAGCCAGTTGAATTTCATGCCAAACCCCTTGGTGAGCATATTCAGTTGACATATGTGAACATGCATGTCATTTTTCAACTTCCCATGATGAGTTTTGATAGGGTTTTGAAATGAAAAGCTGAAGGGTTCTAGGACTATTCTACTATTTGAAAACTCTATGTCTTGCGAAGTGGCCTCCTATTCAAGTTGGTATTTCATAGCTAGATGATTGTCAAGAGAAATAGATTGATACCCTACATTCCCCACACATTCATTTGCTCCTTGGTCTAGTTTCAGAGCCTCGGGAATAAATTTTATATTTCTACCTGTGAACCTAGATCCTAAACCTGCAATAACACAATAAAAAAACAACAAATTAGATTCAAATGCAAGCTAGAATGTAGATTCCTCAAGAAATCCATTTATAAGTACTCAAAATACGAAAATGAAAGCAATACAATGAGAAATCAATAAAAGAGATTAAATCCTATGAAATCAATGTAAATTCTTGATCTCTTGAGGGATTTGGTGCCAATTTGATGTGAAAATTGGCCCTTTCCCAACTCCAATGCTAGGTTTGATGATTTGATGAAGATTGTGATCCACTTTGATGAAGGGTGATGAGTGCTCCAAGATGAAAATCTGCATAACCTAGCTACAAATTCAAAAATATGGATGAAGATTGCTAAATATTTGAGCATAGTAAGTTTACTCAAATTGTGGATGATCAAAATGAAGGATGATCTCTCTATTTATAGAAATAAAGATTTGAAGATTGAAATATAGGATGAATGTGGGATAAAAGATAAACCAATGAAATGATGTCACTTTTCAACATGTTAGAGGATGAAGGTTGAGCACATTTTGATCAATGTCCAAGTTTGAAATTTGAATTTGAAGAAGTGGCATGTTTAGGGGGGATGAAAGAAGAGAGTTAAATGCCACTTGGCTCAAGGAAAGGACATGTAAGAGGCATTGAATGCCTTGTTGGAAGGGACAAGTCCTTTTGGAGGGACTTTTTGAATTTGAAGAATATTCCATCCTTTGATGCCTTTTTGAATGAAACAGAAGAATTTAATAAATCAAATAAATTGATTTATTGTGCAAGTGGGAAAATCTAGAGGATGTGACATGCAATTAGATTAAACTAATCATGTTTTGATCAATTTAAGAAGAGATTAGGTGATTTGACTAATTGATTTAGATTTTTGGGTTGAAATAAATCAAAAAGAGATAAAAATGATTAAGACCTAGTTAAATAAATATTTTTATTTATTTAACCAAAGGGGGTGATGTTTGATTAAATTAGATAAATGTTTGATTTATTTAATTTAATAGAGAAACTATAGATATTTAATTAAATAAAATGAATTATTTAATTAAAACAGAGATTTAGGAATTAACTAAATAAAATGAATTATTTAATTAAAACAAAGATTTAGAAATTAATTAAATAAAATGGTTTATTTAATTAATGAGAGATAATGACTTAACAAGATAAAATTGATTTATTTAATTAAGAAATGAAGTGCAATGAATTTAATCAAATAAAGGTTATTTGATTAAATGTTTAGAAAAGGGGATGATTCAAGACAAACCAGTGTTAGTAGATCAAGATTGGATGTTTGATACCAAACAGTATATTTTTTGTGTCTATATTTTGACCCTCTTTGAAGCAACGTACTTGCTGCATTAGTTCAAAGAATAATCTTGCCATGATCAAAAGTAAAAAATTCTCAGATTTTTCTAACACCCCACTATTGCCCCAACAAGAAGTATTATGTTGGTATATTGCCCCTTGAGAGATCAAGTAGAAATGTCAATTTTTCATTTGAGATCGCAATAAAATGCAAAAGGAGTGGTTCTATTGATTAGAGGACGAAAGATAATTCTTTAGAAAGATTAGATATTTGTCATAGACAATTTTGATGATGCATAGATAGTCATTGGCCATGGGTAGCCTCATGTATATTTTGAGATATCACACAAATTTGGATAGAAATTTTAGTAAATATAGAAGAATAAGATGGAATAAGATGATGAGAAGAGGATACAATAAGTCCATAATCTAAGAAGACCTTATTAGAGATGATGAGGATGATGCAGATGATGTTTGCTTGCTGAGAGTTGGGATTTTCAAAGGGCCAATTACCTTACATGTTTGATAACACGTGTAGGCACGATGCATCAAGGTATAAAGAGCCAGGATGGCATTTCACCTAGTGTGATGGACTTTGACTCAACAAACAGATAGGAGTATTCTTGTTCAAACTTGACATATGGAAACCTTGCTAGGATGCACTTTTGAAGTTTCAAACATCTCATACCAAAACACAGAAAGGTATAACCCATCAATGCAATAGTAAAAAAGCTGCCCAAAACACCTTCCATACACACCTAACAAAGCAAGTATTCACCAAGGTTATATTACAAGAACATCCAACAAGTACAACAAAAAAAATATAATGATCGTTGCCCCATTCCTTTCTCTCTAAATCATTTTGATTAGACATCATTGAGAGGTCATTGGAATAAGTGCAATAAGATAAATCAACAGAAAAGATCAAGTAAACAAACAAGTCAATGTTCTTCATACCTACAACGAAAGGGGTTTGTTTTGATAGCATAAGAATCTAAGGTGATATCCAAAATGATGCACATTTTCGGAACGATATATCCTAGGACATGCATTGTATAGGATGATGATGGGTTGATAAGTTGTTTGATAAGCTGTTGATATAAGATTGACTGGCATATTTGAAAATGATCATGATTTTGATTTTGCATTTAAAATTTTGTTGTTTAGATTTTGATTTTGCATTTGAAGTTTGATTTTGCTAATTGTTATGCTTGTTTCTATTTGTATTTCCAAAGGATGAAGGTGACAATTTTTTTATTATGGATGATTGATTATTGCAGGTGATTGCGAAATGAGATGGATGGTTTTGTATTTTTTGAAATATTTTAATGTTTTTGGTAGTTTGAAAATGTTTTAAGGCTTTTTTTTGGTATTTTCAAGATTTTACAAATGTTTTGATTTTTGATTTTCAATGTTTTTGTGTTTTCTAAGATTTTATGAATGTTTTTTGATTTTATGTCTCAAGGGCTGATCAAAGATTAGCCTTGCCTACGTTTAAGCTCAAAGATGACATAGTTCAGATGACCAAGTTTTTAACATTTTAAAAAATATTTTGAGTGTTTTTGGATTTGAATATGTGTGATGATATCGGTGCTCTATTTTGGGATTTTGTTGAAAACCAAGCTAAGGTTGATTGATCAGTTGATGGATTAATAATGATAACATTGTTGAGGATACACAACAATGCAAGGATAGTGTTAAGTAACAAAAGGATTAGGATAGATATCCCAAGATGATGAGGTATTGATTAGATTTTTATTGATCAAGATTGATGATGATAAAATTGTTGAGGATGCACAACAATGCAACGATAGTGTTAAGTAACAAAAATATTTGGAATGATCTCCCAAGATGATGATGGATAGATTGAATTTGATTTGATCAAGATTGATGAAGCTTGGTTTGGCACAAAAGTTGTTTTGAATGATTTGATGTGACATTGAAGCATGCATTAGATGCGATTGATAGTGATTGTTTGGATTGATGTTCAATGAAAGATGAATATTGATAAGGAATGTCTTCTTGTAAAAATATACCATGAGCTAGTGATTTGGTTTTTTCCTCACAAATGGTGGATGTATTTGATTTCACATTTGGAAATTTTCATATCACCACATAAGTTGGAGGATATATATCAATATTTATTCTCAAAGAAAGATGTAAATATCTGCACCCAGTGTCTAGCAATGAATGGAATACCATGGGTGGATGCTTGGATAGGTGCATGGATGGAGGGATATAGATTATCTTGTGATAAGATAAGGTGTTTAGATAAAGAATGCTCATTTGGATAATGCTTCATGGCTTAGATAATGTTGGGTAGGATAGGATCAATGAAAATGACCCATGTCAAGATGTCTATCATAAGCAAGTGTAAATTTTACACCAAACTTTGTCAAGATCAAGATAACTTGGACTATGGATGCAAATATATGCAAATGGATTGGATAAATGGTTCATGGATGACTGGATTTATTATGGATGAGATGGATGGAATGTTTGATTTATTATGGATGGGATAAGATGCTTCCACCTGAACTAGTGCACATAGATGCTTGATTCTACACACGATGCCTGTTTGCCATGTTTTCATCATGGTACCTGTCCAAAGCGCCACCAAAGTGGTTTTCACTAGAGGACAAATTTTTTCTTTACTATTTTTTAATCCTTTTTCAATTTTTTTTGGATTTTCATATTTTTTATTTTTTTGGTTTTTTCTGAAATATTTTAAGCTCATCTTGAATCAACTTGTGGTGTTGATATAGATGCCCCTGTCATAATGTGCCATCGATATCTTGCTTTAAGAAGTTGCTTTGCTAAGATACATGCACTTGAATGCAACTTTTGAGATTTTTGATCTTCTTTATTGATACCGGAGTTAACTTTGTCTTGGTACACACATTGTGATAGAGTGTCTTTTGAATCCTTATGATGAAGGGTTGTTAACAATACATGGTCAATGTGAGAATTGGATATCATGTGTAGAGGTGTGGATGGATTTTTTTTAGGGATAGGAGATGGATTGGTTGATAGTTTGGAACCTTTGAATCTCCAAACTTGGGAAGATGAGCAATGATGGGTGGATACAGAACTGTGCATTTAATTAGGACCAACTAATTGATATACTTTGTACACCACTTGAGAAGCCTTCTTTTGCTTTTGTGGATATATTTGATGGATACTTTTCCCTTTTTTATTTTTCCCCATAGTTTCTTTGACTAATAGATTTTGATAGGGATAATCTTTCTTTGTATTCTTTGGTATCCATATGTATTTGTTTTGTTTAATATGCTTCTTAGCTTCTTTTTCTTTGATAACATCCTTTGTGCTTTGATTCAAAACCTTCTTTTGATGTTGGTCCCAATTCATGGATGGGGTGATGGGTGGATGAAGATTCATGATATGGCTGGTTGTAGTATTGGAATCGGTTTCATCACAAGGACTCTTCATGCTCCCTATGTTGATGTTTGCTTGAGACGTGGTTGCCCCTAGTATGGTGGTAGTAGCACCTTCATGCTTTGATTCTTCCTATTCTGAGAACTCTTGTTTAGAATGCATTCTTTGATAAATGACCATTGCAGATGATGTTATTTCAATTTGTTGCTTTGCTGATTCTAGAATATCTTGTTCTATTTGATCTACTTCCTTGAGTGGATAATGTTGGATATCTTTATTCAAGATGTCCTCAATATGAGTTTGGGATATATTTGATCCTAATGCTAACAAATCAGTTTGCATAGAGGAATAAATAACCTGCTCTTTTTGTGTAATAATGTCAGGAGTAAAAGAATCTTGTTTTGAATGAAGATCATCTACGTGTCCATCCATAGAAAGCATCCCATGGGTAGATGGAGGAGTATGTGCTATGTGGATATAATCATAATGTATAGATAGGAGAGTTTCCATTAGATCATTGTAATATCTTGGAGATATGAATTCTTGATCTTGAGTGATTTCGGAATTGCTTTCAACATGCTTTGGATCAAGTTCTTGGCATGGGTCAATTTCAAAGGATAGATTGTTTACAAAGGGTGGATATCTTCATTAGGCATAGGAAGTGGATCAATATCCTCTTTATCTTTGAGTGAATTTTGATCAAGTGTTGAGTTGAAGATTCCTTCAATATCAAAAATCATGAGGTCGAAGGATGTCAATATGTCTTGGAAAGGACCATTGCTAGTGTAACGCTCGTCGTGCAAACCCCAGACAAAAAACAATGCAACCAATTTTTTTTAAATACAATACAAGTATACATGCAATAAACATTAAACCATAATCACATAGAACATTACATTACACACTTAGTTCTCTGGGGCACATGAGGTTACTTCGCAAACCAACAATTAACAAAAGTAAAAGATAATACTAAACTACTTATCCCATAACATTACAATAACCATTAATAAAAGTACATCCATGAACCATAAGTGAAAGTATCACTACATCACATATTACAATCATAAAGAATCTCTTATAATAATGTTACCAAGGATCCTAAATAATACATCATTGATTAAACATTACATTACATGATCTTGATGGATGAATTACAATAAAATTTCCATACATGTGGGATAATACATAGTACAGTAACATCTGAATTACAAAGTGAACAACTGGTTCAAGCTCCAACTGTGAAATGTTGAGAAGACTAAATGTTGATGGGGAACCCAACGGGTGCGAAGCACATTCCACCCGACCATGTGGGTTATAAATAACCCACCCCCCATGCTCAGAGGTGACAAGGAAGTAATCACGACCATGAATGCCAAAATTGACTCTAAGAAAGGACAACATAGTGCAATAAGTCAAATACAACATCAAGGATTACAAGGACATAAACGACCACATTCAAGAGACAACATAATAACATAAAGCCATGAAACTCATCATAATTAACCAAGTAACCAAAGAACAATCATAAATCATTTCCAAAAGAATCTGAAACAACAATCAGAATACAATTCCAGATAGCGATAAATCACCAAGAGACATAACAATATACCACTTTTGAAACATAACAATAAATCACTTTATAGATGATACAATAGTAAATCACAGAAATGCATCATCAATAAATCTCAAGACATAACATCAAAGACTACCTCTAAAGGACTTTAGTAAAACAACACAAATGGAATGTTAGCAGAGAGTGTCATCGCATGGCTTCACATGGATTATCCAGAAAACCTATCACAAGGTGTCGCCTCCATCTATACATGGATTATCTAGACAACCTAGTTCAAGGTGCCACCTCCATCTATGGTTCTCCTGACAGCCTATCTCAAGGCACCGCTCCATAGGGTGGCTCATGTGGAGCCATCAGCCTCTCATGAGGATGAGGTTACAACTTTTCCGACCACGGCCTTCTCAGTATATCATTAGTTTGTGATATCCCTTATGCATAGATGAGGTATCCAATATTACTATATAATGTGTTTTACTACCCATCCCTCTAAGTTCTATTATTAGGTTTTCACTTGTTACACTACTCTTTCATGGGTTATCCTGAGCTCTTCCTCCTTTTGAGGTGCTGGCCTCCATGAAGAGCCACTCTCCCTAAGACCCCTAACATAAACCAAAACAAGGAAAGGGTTGTACCATAAAGTATAAAGCATATAACTCAAAACAAAGACATGCAAGGCATTACCCATCTCATGACAATTCGTAATCAAAATCTCAATAATTCTGTACAACCCTTCCATAATAATAATGCAAAAAATCATGCAACTTCACAAGCACAAAATACGAGGATAAACGTACAAGAATAAAACACGCCTCTGGAGAAGACTAATATTCACAATAACTAAAATTGGGCTCACAATTATAGCAGGGTTCCTACATTGATATAAAATCCAAAACAATAACAAAATGTAAATAACACAAAAATCATGATCTCATGACTCAAGACACCATTTCAATTTTACTCTGTAGTTTTTGAGAAGAGGTACAATAATTTTGACAAAAATTATGTAATTTTTTTTTCCTTTTAAAATAATCAATGAATCTACATTTAATATTTTAATCCTTAAAAAAAACATTATAAATACACAATATATATATAAAGTTAAAATTTTTTTAAAAAAAAACAAATAATAATAAATTTAAATATAATATTATATATACAATTTGCAATACCCAAAAGAAAAAATGAAAGTGGACAGGTCCGTGTGGGGACTGTGCAGTAGTCCCCACGGCCTGCTATATGCAGCAGTCCATATAGACTGTTGTGCACAACAATCCGTGTGGACTGTTGTGCAGTCTGTCGGACCCTTGGGTGTGGGGAAGGGTATGGCTCTGCCATCCCTCCCTCCCACCCAATTACATTTCATAGTTTTTTTCTTTAATTTTGATTTTCATTAAAAACAGGGACACGGTGGGTACGGCGCATGCATAGGTTCGCCCCTGGTACAAAGTTTGAAAGTGACATTAATATATATCTATATATATATTTAATATATAATTATTTATAGTATAGTATTTAGGAGAACCAAAATCCATAAATTCAAATGTATATGTATATACATATAAATGTATATATATATATTAACATAACACTCTTTTCTTACAAAGGAAAGTAAATTTTCCAAGTTAAAAAGAAATTAAAAACACATTGGATATTTCTACCGAATCAAATTAATGGATTCCTCTATAGCAAAATTGAAGGACACAACACGTTTTTAGACACCAGTATAATTTCCTCCACAAGATTTGCTATTCAACAAATTCTAAATCTAGGGTTTTATTTTTCTTTCATAAAATCTTATATCTAATTTCATTTTATATATATTTTTTGTTTTTGAAATTAAGAACTAAAGAAGTAAGAAAAGGAACCTGGTATCCTACACTTGTCAAAAAATTGATGAAGCTTGCTTGATTCCAACAATATTTTTGCAGAGCTTTCGTTCCTTCTTCAGAATCTCCTCTCTAGAGAACCGTGCTCAAATTCAAAACTAATATTCTACTAAGAAAATCCTTCCCAAAAACATGAAGCAATAGAATGAAAAATCCCCTTCCAGAAAACTTCATAAGATCTCAACATTCAAAGCCATTATTTTATTTTATTTTTGCAACTTCTATCTGAATCTTCCTATGAATGAAACTCACAAACTTTCAATTAAATAAAAGATATTGCTCTCTTTTTCCAAAAAACTCTAAAAATCCAATATAAATAAATTATTTACTTTAAATCAAGCTTTTTAGTCAACACTTAATTCTCATCCATCCTTTTATCTTTTCTGTTCTTTTATTTATTTATTTTTCCATTTCACAATACTTTTTGTTTTAATTATGATTTTACAAGCTTTACTTGCAATGCACATAATTTAATTTATTTAAATAATTTATTTTAATAATTATCCTCAACAAGATAATTTAATTAAATTAACAAAACACAATTTTAGTATTTAATTAGCATTTAACTTAAACACATGACTTTTAAAAATAAACTTTTAAATATTTTAATACAAATTAATCTAACATTATAATAAACATTTATTACCACCATTTAATTTAATAAATCACAACACATAAAATATCAATGTAAAATACATACGAACAAGACACTCACACAAACCACAATAATAAATTACTGAAATGACAACCACAAGGACACACAATGCCATTCAATCAGGACGGGGTGACTTCCTTGTCATCTCTGTTTCAACATCATACCATTGGGTCATTTGATGCTCACCCTATCCTACCGAAGTAGGTGGAATCGAGACTCTGTACCTGCAATCCCTGCATACAAACAAGGTTGTGTACATGTACATATATATATATAAAATCAAATCATTACATTGTGAGAAGGAATTGCAGCATAGCAGGGCACTCATGAACGAGTGATGCTACACTGTTCTTTCATCACATATATTCTAACAATATAATATAAATGATAAAATAACATCGCTAAACTAACATATCATATTATAACATAATTTACTAAATCACTACATTGCAATATATTACTGAAATAAAACTAATATCACCAAACCACAATATCATAAGAAATATCCATGTCCACAAATGTATAAGCATGATCACCAAACAATCTAACTATCTAGTCCACCAAACCAAACAATAAGTAGTACTATCACAGTCACACAGTATCAAACGAAAGCATAGAAAAATAATAAATCCAAACAGTAAGAGGAGGGGTATTATAGCTAGACTTTGGTGAGAGATGTTGATCATGCTTTAGAATAAATTCTTGAGATATGTCCTCTAACTTATTAGGTGATGTAGAGAAATTTTCAACATCATCATTGGTTGATGAATTTTTTATCATAGGATCAAATAATGTTAACACTCCTTGAAATAGATCATTGTTAGATATTGTTGAGGGATTCTTATCATGATCAAAAAGTGACTCTTGATGTATGTTGATTTGATCTTTGGATGAGGTAGAAACATCTTCAAGGTTCTCATTAATGGATAAGTCTTGATCATGTGATCATTGACTTGGATCAATACATGGAGTCATTAACATTTTTTTGGGATTTTGAATAACATTTTCTTGTTGGGCTTGCACTTGCACTTGAGCCTGGGCTTGTGCTTTTTGGGCTTGTAGTGTGGCTTGGGAAACTTGAGTAGCTTGTGCAACTTACTGAGCAGCTAGTTGTGCAGCTTAAAAGCTTTGGTTTTGTTGGAGTGCCTTTTGATAAGCAGCCTATTGAGCAGCTTGCAATGTAATGTTGTATTGGTTTGATGTGCTTGGTTTGGGTGTTGGTGGTGGCGGAGGTGGTTTTGGAATATTTCTTGTTGTGGTGATAAGAGGTATCATCGTATTGATGATTGGGATTTGAGTGGTGGATGGTGTGATCAATACAGTTAGTCCTTGAGAGACCATGTTTTGAGGGATGACATACAATGTGTTGGTTTCTTGTGCTATGGGGATGGTTTCCATTTTTTGTTGTGATATTGATGGCAAGGGGGGAGGATTTGGTATGATGCCTTGATTGATGGTTGGGGGGATGTTTTGGATGAGTGGTGGTAGCTAAGGTAGCCCCAAACCAAGAGGTGATACGGATGTTAATGGAAAGGGTGGGAGTAGTGGGAAAGTAAGTGGCATGTTCCCTTGGGGAAATGATGATGTTGTTGGATCGAAAATGCCCCCTAGTCCAAATAAGTCACCTTATCCTTGTGAGGTCGTAGGGAGAGAGGTTTGAGGGGTTGCATGAAATGATGATGATGGGTCATTAGGATTATAAAAGGTGAGGGGGACATATGGGTGTAATGGATTTTGAACAACATTCATGTGATTTGCAAACATATATATCCAAAATTTTACCAAGCGTGGATTCAAAATTTTCATGTTTGGTATAGTTGTACTTGGTATATTCTCATTTGACATGTATGGATTTGGTGGGGTAATGTTGTTTTGTTGAAGATTCATTCATTGAGTATTTGGTTGATAGATTTGTAAGTTTGGACTTGGATTTAAATCTACCATCAGAAAGGTGTTCCAAGATTTAGATTGGGTATACTCACATTTTTTGTACCATTGAGGTTTGTAGGAGATAATGATCCCATGTATGTATTGTATAAATGTGAGTTTTGAAAATTAATTGCCATTGTAAGGCTTAGATAGTTTGCTTGACTTGGATTACTGATGATGTATGGATCAAGTTTATATTCCATGTTTTTCTTGTGTTTTCACCTTGTTGTAAAAGTGAACTCTAATGTGTTTAGGACCAATGATGAGATGAAGGATGAAAGGGGTGAATAATATGGGTGTTAATTTTTTAGGAACTTTGGATCAATGCTAGACTTTAGGATTTGATTTTTATTGGATAATGAACTTGTAAACCCTAAGATGTTGGATGTGATCTTTAGGATAAACTTGTTAAAATGTGTGCTGATTTAACTAGAGGTATGAGAAAGGATGCATCCACATACTCCTAATTAAACAAGGTGGTTTTGATTTGGTTTAAGGATGTACCCAAGTCTAGATAATGATGTTTCCAAAGCTCCAAAGTTGCTTGTGGGATAGGATGATAAATGTTTGAAATGGATGAAGTGTTTGATTTTGATCCTAAATGAACCTAAGAAGGACTTGTTTACAAGGCCAAGGTTTTGAATAACATGCTTTTCCCTTCAAACCAAAAGATCAATGTTTTCTCAAAATACCATAAGACAAAAGATACACAAGCACATGTGTGGGGTTCAATTTATTTCATCTTTATTAGTGAATTTCTTTTACCACAAACACTTTCTTGATTATATTTTCAAACTAAATGTCCAATGTACTAACTTCTTTTCATCCCACAAAGTGATATGTGGAATTCAAGGAAATCAAGGCAATGGTTACCTAATGTTTACCTTGGTAGAAGAAAATTAAGATGTAAACCCAGCTACTAAGAAACCTCTAAGGACATAATCCCTAGGGTAAGTAATAGTTCTTAGGTTCTGTCAAAGGTATTTTCTCTAACTAAGGAGTTTGAAATTTTGATTTTCCTGTTGAATGTGTGTTTCCCAGTGTTTTCAAACAATCAAGTGTTTTTGATACCAAGAAAATGCACAACTCTATGGATATGAAAGACTTTACTTGTTGATTTCGCACTTGGATAAGTCCAGCTACGCCTACTCTTAGCGAATGATTAGATGTTTGACCCCACTAGATCCCCTCCATGACACTCAATTATATGGGGCAGCCAAGTATCAACACCCATGAAACTCCCATGGCATACTTTTTATTTCTACTAAAAGCCGTAAAAATGTGGGACAACTTCAGAATGACCATTCTTGCACCAACAAGTAGATCAAAGATTTTGGCCTTTTTTAAACAAGTTTTTTAATTCAAACTTTCCGTTCGTAGGAGTTGACCCAATGTGGCAAGAGACCATTGATGCCCTTCTCATTGGAGCCAACCATGTGATACTAGCATTTATTCCAATACCCACATTTATATACCGGTTGGAAATACTCTTGGTTTTAGAGTGTTACCGGTTGAGTCATTCCCTTGGGTGAGTACTTTTTCCCCAAGGCAGGCCCTCTAAGATAAATAATAGGGAGAAAACATATCTGTAACTTGATCGATCTTTGTTGAGAAACAAAGATAGAATACATGCAATAGTTTTGACTCAAACTCGCACAATTTTTTGTTCAATTTTATAGCCCAAAATGAAGTGTGAAGTCAATCACTTACACAACCTAATATCACTAAAAGCATTTTGATTCTCAAGATTTTCGTGAGGTGCGAGAGAAGTGCATATGTCTTTTGATGATATTACTTTGTGTAATTAATTACAAAACAATGAGAACACTTTTTCATTTTAAGTCCATAAAGCAACATTAATTCTTTTTAGTGCACCAAAAGAAGTGTGAGATTTGATTGTTCAATTTAATTTTAAACAAATTCTAGTAAATTTTCCTAAGGTTCTTTTTAATCCCTTTGTCTTGTTATTTTTAGAACCCAAATTTAAATCTATTGAGTCCTAAAATCTTGAAGAGATAAAATCCTTAAACTTAGAATTATAATTGCTTCCAAGAGTGTCTAAAGACACTTGATACAATACATAAATGATGTCATAAGAAGCTTTGATTTTGTTTCCTCCTCCCCTTTTTTGATTTCTTGACCTGAAAAAGTTCCCAAAATGTTAGATGACATCAATAAAAAAAGGATATGGGGGTTAGATGAATCATTAAGCATAAAAACCCTAAAACTTAGACCAAGTTATAATGTGATTTGACTTTAGGTGAAAATTTGAAAATTTTAACTCTATAAAAGTTTAGAAAAACCTACACCATTGGATATCTTAAGAAATTCTACCCCATTTCAAAAAAAAAAGTTTCAAAAAAGACAAAAAAAATGACCAAGATATGGCCATTTTAAGTTTGAATGAAAAAACAAGAAAGTCCAACAGTTATGTCTGTGATGGCGGCTCTGTTTGGAGTTTATATCGGCACTGGAGATCCAACAGTGCAATTTGAATTTTGAAGCAATGTAGTTTGTTTCTAGTGGTGTAGTTTGTAGTTTAGAGTGATTCTGTATAGCCCCGCTAGACTATGAGTGGTTCTATATGGCCCCGCTAGACTGTGAGTGGTGTTGTTTCCTGTAAACACATAAAAACACAAAAAAGCATGGAATTTTCTCAAAAAATGTGATTTGATCTTTTATTTTTCCATCCTTCTAGTGCCAAAATGTGAACCTAGATCCTAAACCTTCAATAACACAATAAACAAACAACAAATTAGATTCAAATGCAAGCTAGAATGTAGATTCCTCAAGAAATCCATTTATCAATACTCAAAATAGGAAACTGAAAGCAATATAATGAGAAATAAATAAAAGAGATTAAATCCTATGAAAGAAATGAAAATTTTTGATCTCTTGACAGAGTTGGTGCCAATTTGATGTGAAAATTGGCCCTTTCCCAACTCCAATGCTAGCTTTGATGATTTGATGAAGATTGTGGTCCACTTTGATGAAGGGTGATGAGTGCTCCAAGATGAAAATCTGCATAACCTAGCTACAAATTCAAAAATATGGATGAAGATTGCTAAATATTTGAGCATAGTAAGTTTACTCAAATTGTGGATGATCAAAATCAAGGACGATCTCTCTATTTATAGAAAAAAAGAGTTGAAGATTGAAAGATAGGATGAATGTGGGATAAAAGATAAACCAATGAAATGATGCCACTTGTCAACATGTGAGAGGATAAAGGTTGAGCACATTTTGATCAATGTGCAAGTTTGAAATTTGAATTTGAAGAAGTGGCATGTTGAGGAGGGATGAAAGAAGAGAGTTAAATGCCACTTGGCTCAAGGAAAGGACATGTAAGAGGCATTGAATGCCTTGTTGGAAGGGACAAGTCCTTTTGGAGGGACTTTTTGAATTTGAAGAATATTCCATCCTTCGATGCCTTTTTGAATGAAATAGAAGAATTTAATAAATCAAATAAATTGATTTATTGTGCAAGTGGGAAAATCTAGAGGATGTGACATGCAATTAGATTAAACTAATCAGGTTTTGATCAATTTAAGAAGAGATTAAGTGATTTGACTAATTGATTTAGATTTGTGGGTTGAAATAAATCAAAAAAAGATGAAAATGATTAAGACCTAGTTAAATAAACATTTTTATTTATTTAACCAAAGGGGGTGATGTTTGATTAAATTAGATAAACGTTTGATTTATTTAATTTAATAGAGGAACTATAGAGATTTAATTAAATAAAATGAATTATTTAATTAAAACGGAGATTTAGGAATTAATTAAATAAAATGGTTTATTTAATTAATGAGAGATAATGACTTAACAAGATAAAATTGATTTATTTAATTAATAGATGAAATGTGATGAATTTAACCAAATAAAGGTTATTCGATTAAATGTTTAGAAAAGGGGATGATTCAAGACGAACCAATGTTAATAGATCAAGATCAGATGTGTGATATCAATCAGTATATTTTTCGTTTCTACACTACCAAATTAAAAGCAAATCTAGTTTGTGTAGACATCTAAAAATGACCTAGGCCTGCAAGCTTCATTTTTACCACTTTCGTCCTAGCATAATTATGACATTTAATTATGTCCTTGGTCCACATTCGACTATTGATTAAATAATTTATAATTATTTAATTAATTCATATCAATTATTCTTCATGATTATTAAATAAATAAATTTTATTTATTTATTAAATACGTCACTAATTGTCTAAGTCTTTCTTTAATTAAATAAATTTATTAATTTATTTAATTCCCCCTTTTTGCATTTAATTCTTATTGATTATTAAATAAATAAATTACATTTATTTATTTGATACGTCACTGATTGTATTAATTAAATAAATTGACTAATTTATTTAATTAATTGATCTTATCTGCTAAATTAAATAATTAAATTTAATTATTTAATTGCCAATTAATATTCTTCTCATTTTAAATAAATTAAATTATTTAAAATGTCATGTCAATCCTAACTGTCAGTCTTTTTTGATAAATAATCTGAAGAAGATTATTTATTATTTCTCAAAATCCATAATTTGAATTGTTTTAATTCGAATTAGTAATTAATCTTCCAAAAATCAAGCAATCGGGCAGATTCTTGATTTTCCAAATCTTATCTTCAGTCCAAATCTTATCTCTTTGATTTTTTGAATCTTGCAAATCAGGCGATCTTATCTTCTTGATTTTTCAAAAATCTTTATTTTCTAATTAATTTGTCTCATTTATTCTCCACCGTCGATCTGATTTTATTCCGACCGTTCGATTAAGGATTTTTCCCTAACCCTAATTAGGGATTCTCAGGTTAAATCTAGATCGTTTATTTTAGGGTCTCTTCATTGATTTATCTCGTTCGTCCGTTTGAAATGGCCTTTTCTATAAAATGCCATTTCCTTCTCATTTTCAGACATCTTGACATTTTTACGTAATTACTATAGGCATTTACTTAGCTTCACATTTCATTGTCATAGGCAATTGTAGTATTTCATTATTGGCATTAGGTTTTAGGCATTTGATTAATATTGACATTTGCTTTAGACATAGACATAGGCATTGGCAATAGTCATAGGCACATCAAATCCTTCGAATCTTGTTGTAGGGCTTAGGCATTTTAGATTGCTCCAGAAGATGAATCTGAGGGCAACACATTATCCAGCAAGTAAGAAGGTATTACAAAAGGGAATCATGGAGGTATCGACGATCAGGTATACTTGTTATTTTATTTACTTCCTTTGTGTTTCGTAAAGATATTTGGGTTTTGATTATTATTTATTGTTTATTGCTAACAACTCCAAATCCTTAGAAAACCCTTGATTACATTGGTGAACCTGACATATTTGGACAAATAAAAAACCATTTTTGGAGTTGGTTTCTTCTTCTTGCAAGGCTTGTTTGGTTTTTGTTGCAGGTTTGGCATCATTGTGGACAAAGCTGAAGATTCAACCATAACTTTCAAACGGCTATGTCTTTGCTCACAAACTGTTTTTTGCAGATTGGGGACAACATCGCACACTTTCATTCCAAAAATCAGATTTTTTGGATCTAGTTTTCATTTTTTATAATTATTTTTCTGTTTTTAATAAAAAAATAATTTCAGGAGAAAATTATCAAATTTTTTAGATATGTTTACATTTTTGGAAAGCTCTCTGAATTTTAATAGGGGTCTACTCTTTAGTTTTTAAATTTAGATGTGAAATTATTAGCTAAAAAATAGATATTTTAAAATTGGTGTTTAACAAAGATTGGCTTATATCTCACTCATGGTTACAGATCCGATCACTTTTTTTTTTTTGCAGATTTGGGATGACGTCGGACAACTCCAATAAAAAAATAAGAATTTTAAAAGCTGTTTTGTATTTTTTATAATTTTTTAATGATTTTTCATAAAAATATAATTTCAGGTGCAAAACAAAAAAGAAATCTGATTTATTTAATTTTTTGGAAACCTCTTGAGATTTTAGATAGGATTTATTTTCTTTTTTTTTCATTTGTCTATCAAAAAAAAATTAAAAATCAGATTTGTTGTGACTAGCTAACTCTCTAATAGTTGTTACTAATATTTTCTTGTAGCGTGTGGCAGTTACTATTCGTGGGTTGAATACAAACACTAAACTACTAACGGATTGTCTTGTAGGTTTGATTGTCAAAGGCCAAACAACAAAACAATGTTTTTTCATTTTTAGTAGTGTAACTCACATTTTATTTGGTGCAATTAAAACGAGCCTATGTCTTCTTTGATTGATTGTGCTTGCAAGATGGTAGGTAAGTATGCTCTCACTTGGTGAAAACCTCATGATTAGAAAACCAAACCCATCTTTATTTGTTAATTACCCTTCACGATTTGGTATATCGGAGTATCCTCTCCCATTGCACATTCCTGCATTCTTGGGTGTAAGAGAAACGGTTACTGACTCTAGAACTTGGGCCTGTTCTGGTGGGAAAAAGTACTCACCCCAGGATGACTTAGACCGGTAGCACCCTAACACCGATGGACTTCCAGCCAGTATACAAAAGTGGGTTCTTGGGGAAAGCCCAAGAATCATGAGCGTGGTTCCAACGAGATGGATCCAAAAGGGGACTCTCACCGCATGGATCACGCCCCATGAACAGAATGCCCAAATTAAACACCTCTTGTCTTAGTGTGCAACCGTTCTATTGGCCGTTGCTTGGTATAGTGCAGGGTACAGTATCATGCCCGAAGATACTCACTACTGATCCCCTTGAGTAAAGATAGCAATTCTTGGGATGTCACTACCCAAAGAATCTGAATTTGGTGTGCTCAAATGACGTTAATGAGCCGTGGAGGGGAGCCAATGCCACCAAAATTCTAAGCTATCCGCTCTCGAGAAGGAAAGGTGTTTATCACCAATCTGGGGTATAATAGGTGGGCTATATCAAGTATACAAACCCTTGGCCTTTTGGCCTTTTTAGGATCGTACTTATCTGATGTGTGTTTGGTTACATTCAAAACGTTGTGTTTGTCAAGTGTATTTAGGTTCTGTCATAAGTTCAAACAAAAAATTCATCAAACAAGTCAAAACTTCCATCAAAACAACACGAAAATCAGGTTGAAACTAAGCTGAGTCGCATCTGTCAAACCACAAGTGATTTTCTGCGACACAACTGATCTGTTAAAACGCATCTAAAACCTGAGGTCTTCAAATTGTCAACCATTCGTCAAACACTATCATCAAAAAGATTCTGTCAGAAACCAAACTTGATATTGCTCAAAGTCTTGTCTAAACTTGCATTAGTCACCATAGGTTGCATACCTCATTCCTTTTAGTTTAGTACATTCAACATTACGTTGTCCCTAGGTACATACTTGTATACTTAGGATTAGGCAAATCTGAAGCACACCTTTGCAAAAACATTGTTTTCGACATTAGACCCTCTTGGACTAAGTTATCAAAAACCTTTTTTAGTCATTGTGTCCTCTTTTGTGAGATGTCTTCCAACTCAAAAGTCTAGTTTGGAAGACTCACTAGTCATTTAGACCTAGTCAACTTGTCATTTCAAACAAAGTCCTTTAGCAGTCGAAATCAAAAACAAAGTTCTAGCTTAGAAATGCTTAGATAACCTTGTCTTACTTTGCATGCACATCGCATACCTTATTCACAAAAATCCAAAAACAGTCATCATTTTAAGTCATCATTTTGAACCTTCGACTTCACATAGTGTCATACTTGCATTTAGTTGTCACTCCAATTTGAGCAAAATCAATTCATGGTTGAAACCAGACTTCAAAAGCAAAAGAGACAAATGGAAAAATTTAGGCAAGACCCCCCATTTAGTGTCAATAGTCCTTTGCATGACCCAAATTGGACCTTTTACGATCCATTTACCAATCAAGACAATCAACCTCCAGTAAACAATACATTTGAACTCTACTTGCAAAGAGATGAAAATGGTCAACTACTTCAGGAAAACATAGAGGCATTGACACAAGACCTAGAGGTCTATCAGCTTGTTGAAACAATAGCTCGTCAGGATAGAGACAGATTTGTAGCCATGCTTTTGAGTGAAGGAGCTAAGTTACCACCAGGATTTGATGCCAACACGCTAAATTTGACACTTCATGACCCAAATGCCAACAATGCAAACAACATGTCACATAGTGGTCAACCTCTAAATACTACAAGCAACACTTCCTTTGGGACCACAACAAATACCACAATAGTCAAGGCCACAATAGTCAATGCCACGATAATAAATTCCATGGGGGCATCATCAAGTCACAACAATCCCCCCTTGACAACTTCATTTACTTCCACGAACACAACTTTGACACATCCATCTAGTGGTATTTCACAAAATCCTTTGGGAGGAGCCACAGGACGTATCTTTATTCAAGGACAACAACAAAATGTCAACACAACAACATAGTCAAATGTCGTTGCCTCCCAAGGTATGAACACAAATGTTCCCCTTGTGCAAAATCAACAATTTACACAAGGTGGTCAAATAACACAACCCATGAAATCATTGATACACTATGACACACATGGTCACAACATCCCCCAAATAACGACACACAAGGTTGGGGGACACATCCCAACATACTCATCCAACATTCACACTCATCAACATGCACCAAATCACAACTTCCAATACCAACTGCACACGTCATACGTATCGCAACAATCTATACCACCACAGTACACCAACATTCACGCACACCAGACAGGAACACATGGTGTACCAGGCAATCCAACATATGGAAACATAAACGACCCTACCATAGATGAACTCAAAGCAAGAATTAGAGATATGGAGAAAAATATGCAAAACATGTACATTTCAGGCAAGAAATCAGAAATATCATATGACCTGGATGTATACCCTTTTGACACAAACTTACGTATGCCCGCATTTCCACTAGGATACGTGTCACCCAACTTCACGAAATATAGAGGCAAGACAAATCCAATCAAACATGTTCGCGAATTCACAACCAACTATATGGATATCGCTTACGAACCAACATACTTGATGAGACTTTTTTCCAAAATTTTGGTAGGTCAAGCCCTTGAATGGTTCTCAACTCAAAAAGATATCCAGACATGGGATGAGCTCAAACAAAAATTCATACACAATTATGCGTACAACATTGACATGGATACCTCTATTACTAGCTTGTGTAATCTCACGCAAGAAGACTCGGGTGAGACATTTATTCCATTCTTTCAAAAATGGAGAAGCCTTGCTAGTCAATGCCACATTGACATTCCTGAAAGGGAAAAAGTCGACATGTTCATCCAAACGCTTCTAGGACCCCTAAAATTCGCATTGCAAATACATTGTTGCACAAATTTCACAGAATTAGTGGAAAAGGGGGTCCAAATTGAGAAAGCCCTTATTGCAAAGGGAGAACTAAGATATGGTTCCAAAAACATGAACACCAACCCACCCGCTGACAAAAAAAAATATTGGGTCAAGAATAAGCATGTTACAAATGACGGTGTTGTGGACGCCAAGACTGCAAGTCCTGTATTGGCCCTGAAAGGGGTCCAACAACAAAATAGACCTACAACGACATTGACATCTCCTCTCAATACTTCTTCAAACAATCAAAGTGGTCAAAATAGTCAAGGACAATATCATCAAATGAGACAATTTCCTAGGGGTCGCACATACACCAATTTAGGTGAACCCATTGAAGAGGTCCTTAAGAAATGCATCCAGCATGGGGTCATCAGACTTCCAGAAATCAAACCTTATGACCCCAGACAGTTCAAACCAGCATGGTGGAATGACAATGCAGTTTGCGAATACCATCGAGCCAAGGGGCATACAACATCTAACTGCCAACAACTAAAAAACATCATACAAGACCTTATCAAAATTCGCACCATCGAAGTGGGTGGATCATAATTCAACTCCAACTCAGACCATACTATCCACAAGAATCCACTGCAGGATCATGGTTCCCATAATGCCTCCATTTCAGGTTCACAGAACCAAGCTAACTTCGCCTGAGCCAAGTATGATTACTCTGGTGGACCAACGATAAATAATGACAGAACTGATGATGACTACATCAATACCATTATGGTCAAGAGAGCACCACAGTGTAATATTACTATGCGAAGTGGTAAGGTCACTATAGCTGGTCCACCTCCCCCCAAACAAGCTAAGATCACTATACCAGGTCCGTCAGTTAAACAACCACAACTTGCTAAATAGCCAAAAACTGTCTCAACCCCACAACAGTGGAAACCCAAGAGTCAGTTCAACCTCATTGACCAATTAGGAAAGACTCCCGCACAAATATCTATCCTTGAGCTGCTTCATATCTCTCCTGTGCACAAAGAAATCTTGGATAAAACTCTCCTAGAGTCGTCGGTCCCTACGGACATAGATGTCAATCAGTTTGAAACTTTGGTGGGATATCTCACCATGCTGCACCATGTCACCTTCTCCGACCAAGATTACTCATCACATAAAACCAACCACAATGACGCATTACATATAGAAACTTTCGTCCACAAACACAAAGTTAGATGGGTTTTAGTAGATGGCGGAACAGGGTTGAATATATGCTCCCTCAAATTGGTTAAGGCTCTTCGGTTCTCTGATACGTGCGTAGATCCAACGAAAAGCATAGTGATCAAAGCATATGATGATGAGGAGCACTCTTCATGGGGTGTTATCTCTCTCCCTATCAGAGTGGGACCAGTCATTGTAGACACAACCTGCCAGGCCCTGGAATTGGAACTACCATATCACATCTTACTTGGCCATCCATGGATCCATGCATTAAAAGTTGTTCCATCAACATACCACCAATGCCTCAAGTTTCCTTTTGATGGCACAGAAGTAACCATATATGGAGACCCCAACCCTTTCCAATATTGTACCAACTTAAGGGGCATCTCTGAAAATTGAGTACCTATTAATCGAGAAGCACCTGGCTCCTCGTAGTCCAAATACATCGACCCCTCCATGCTCATGTCATCTTCCACATCCACTCCATCCACGTCTTCTTCCATACCACCACCTTCCACCAACCCTAAGACTGAATCAATTGTCAATATCTAGGACCTCGGCTACAGAGAATTTAAACTAAATACAACATACAACATAACTACGATACCCACTCCTCTAAAGATATATGGTCGGCCATGCTTCAGAATGGAACCTCAAGAAACTTTCAAAGTTCCACAGAATACAGTTTTTATCAAGTGGGGAGACATGAGTGATGAAGACCTTGTTGACATCACAGGATGGATCTATAAGGATACAGTCACATTACCTCCATTACCAGTTCAAAACTATGGCAAAGGTTACAACATCATGAAGGCTAAAGGCTATGATGGTACTAGTAGCCTTGGAAAAAATAAAACTGGTCGAAGGGAACCCATAGAAACTTTCCAAACTCTGAAGTATCTTGGATTAGGTTTTGGATCACTCAACAATGACGATCAACGTACCTCTGGACTTTCCAATGAGCGAGTACATGCTTCTGATAGTGTCGAGACTACTAGGGAAACCCTAACCGAAACAGACTCCCATGAGTGGGAATTTGGCTCAGAATGATCCCTAAGTGACTGTTGTCTTGATGATTTGTTTTTCGAACTAGGGGAACTGACCTCTGAATAACGATTTTGGAAAACATTCAAAATTGAACAAGCACCAAACAACCAAAGTCCTACTACCACTTCCCATGACACACAACAACCATCATCTGACCCCCCTAATCTAATCTATCCGAAGTTTCAGACAACATTAATAATCAGGGCTCTCAAACCTTCACTCCTTATTACGACAATGAATATGACACTAGTGAAGGAGAATACTGGATAGAGTCCGATGTTGAGTTGGATGATGATAACCTCATATACAACATCATTGAATCCATCTGCATGCTATCCACATCCTCACCCCAATTCACTAGCCTGGACGATGGCATCTCTTTAGTTTACCCTAAACTAGTCGATTGGGACCAACAAGGACCACCAGTTCTAGACACATTCCAAAATGATGAAGTAATTGCTGAATTCATGGGATTACATGAAGGCATACCCAGTGGGGACCACAAATCAGGATTTTCCATTGATTTAGACTGCACAACATACTTCGGCGAGACTGTCCAGTCCTCTAGTCGCAAAAGTAAAAATAAAGTAAAAAATGAAACGTCTCTAGGTGAAAACCGAAAGGCACCTCTTGACGATAAAATAGTAAAAATAAAGGACAAATCTACAGGTGAAAACCTCTCTGAGGTGCCCAAAGATGGAGGACTGGACTTTCTTCCCGTGCAACAGGAGAAATCAGCCATGCTTATTGAGGACACAATAGAGGATAACATTTCAACTTCAGAAGACCCCAAGATGGTCCTATTTGCCGCATCATTGACCGATGAAGAGAAACCAAAATTTCATAAATTCTTTACAGAATGGAAAATAAACTTTGCATGGTCCTACGCAGACATGCCAGGATTGGACCCCAAACTGGTTTTGCATCATCTGCCACTATTACCCAATGCTCAACCAGTCAAGTAGAAGTTGCGCAAAATGCACCCTCAAGTTGCTCTATTGGTCAAGGCCGAGTTAAAGAAATTACTGGATGCCGGATTCATAAGGTCTATAGATTATGCTGAGTGGATTTCCAATCTAGTGCTGGTGACAAAGCCAAATGGGCTGATTCGGGTATGTACAGATTTCTGAGACCTAAACAAAGCATGTCCAAAGGATGACTTTCCTTTGCCCAACATTGACATCATAGTTGACCTAACTGCAGGACATGAGATGTTATCCCTTATGGATGGTTTTTCTGGTTATAATCAAATCCGCATTGCTCTTCAGGATCAGCACAAAACAACATTTACGTGCCCATGGGGTACATACTGTTGGAACGTCATGCCCTTCGGTCTTAAGAACGTAGGTGCCACATATCAAAGGTCTATGACAACGATCTTCCATGACATGATGCACAATATAATGGAGGATTATATAGATGACCTATTGGCCAAATCAGCAATAAGGAAAGATCATTTGAAGGTACTCGACAAAATTTTCAAGAGACTGGAAGAGTACAAAGTTCGGCTAAACCCTAAGAAGTGTGTTTTTGGGGTCACGTCAGGTAAACTATTGGGGTACATAGTTTCCCGAAGAGGTATAGAAGTTGATCCGGCAAAGGTCAAAGCAATCATAGACATGCCTCTGCCTCGAGGGATCAGTGAACTCAGAACTCTGCAGGGTAGAGTATAATCTATTCGCCGTTTCATAGCCCAGTTGGCAGATATGTGCCATTTGTTCCAGTACCTGTTGCGCAAAAGTTTTCCCTTTGTATGGATGGATAAATGTCAAGAAGCCTTCCAGAAAATCAAAGATTACCTACTGTCAACACTAGTCCTCATGCCACCCATTCATGGAAAGCCATTAATTTTATACATCTCAACTACTAGTTCAGCACTGGGGGCACTGCTGGCTCAAGATGATCATGAAGGAAAAGAAAGAGCAATTTATTACATTAGCCACACACTGATAGACTATGAGTTGAACTACACATACATTGAACGGGCATGCCTCGTTGTTGTTTTTGCATCCCAAAAACTAAGGCACTATATGCTTAGTCATCAGACACAACTGGTTGCCAAGATTGATCCATTGAAATATCTACTAAGTCGAGCAGCATTAACAGGCCGGTTGGCAAAATGGGTCATGATACTAAGTGAGTATGACATATAGTATGTTGAGCACAAGGCAATTAAAGGGAAAGTAATAGCAGATCAACTGGCGGATGCACCGATTCAAGCCACTCATCCACTAGTAACTGACTTTCTCGATGAGTCCATTTTTCATGCAGAACTGACAACACCATGGAAACTTTATTTTGATGGGTCTCATACTGGTCATGGTTTAGGTGCTGGAATATTGTTTATCACACCACAGGGGGATTCAATTCCAAAGTCATTCAGGATCGCTTTCCCTTGTACAAATAACATTGTTGAATATGAAGCACTTGTCATAGGTCTCAAGTTGGCAATAAAGTGGAAAATTCAGAAATTGCTAGTATTCGGGGATTCCCAGTTAGTAATCAACCAAGTGAATGATGACTATGAAACAAAGGATGAGAAGTTGCTTCCCTACAAGAGGATGGTGGACAGTTTCCTGACATACTTTCATTCGATTTCTTTTGAAAAAATCCCCAGGGTACAAAATAAGGCAGCTAATGCAATGGCTACTATTAGTTCTCTCTTGGACATCCCTAAAAATGTATCACAATTTGAGTTTTTAGTAGAACAACTTTTGATACCGACATACGATATCCTAGAATCGAAAATGGTTTGTGAAATTGTTGGTCCCAACTCTCCTTGGTATCAAGACATTTACGATTACCTAAAGTCTCACACCCTTCCACCGAACCTGTCAAATAACCAATGAAAGTCCTTCATTAGAAAATCCGCAAGGTATGCCATTGTTAGTGACACCCTCTACCGCCGTAGTTTTGACGATACCCTCCTTAGATGTCTTGACACCGACGAAGCATGTACGACCTTACGATAAGTACATGACGGTATATGCGGATCTCATTCAAGTGGTCCTACGCTAGCTAAGAAACTAATGAGACTTGGCTATTATTGGCCGACAATGGAAAAAGATGCAATTGAATATGTCAGGACTTGTCTCAAATGTCAAATACATAGTGACTTGGTCCATGCTCCAGCACAAGAACTCTGACCAATCACTTCTCCGTGGCCCTTTGCTCAATGGGGACTTGACCTCGTGGGTAAGATTCATCCAACCTCATCCAACGGCCATAAATTCATTATTACTGCCACTGAGTATTTCACAAAGTGGATTGAAGCCATTCCATTGACATATATTACCAGCAAACAAATATCAAAGTTCATCCTCAACTACATTATTTGCCGGTATGGCCTCCCACAGTCCATCATCACTGACAATGGACGTCCGTTCAAAACCAAGATGTACGTGAGTTATGTGAACGATTCCATATCCAACACTACTTTTCATCTCCATACTACCCGTAAGGAAATGGCCAAGCTGAGGCATCCAATAAAACCATTGTCAAAATCTTAAAAAAGATTGTCAATGATGCTGGCCGCGACTGGCACATACAACTTAACCCTGCTCTGTGGGCCTATCGAACTAGCATTTGTATGCCTATAGGGCCACTCCATTCGCACTAGTCTTTGGTGCTGAAGCCATCTTACCCATTGAGGTCAAAATTCCTTCACTACGAGTCTCCTTGAAGGGTCTAACTAATGAAGAGGACTACCGACAATCACGCTTGCATGAGCTAGAAATGCTAGAAGAAAGAAGACAAAACTCATTGAATCATCTCCAAGCATATCAGAACCACCTTTGTCGCAGCTACAGTAAAAATGTTATGGTAAGAAAATTTGACATCGGCAACCTAGTTCTAATGCAGAATCCCAAGAACCAAGCGAACAGAGAAAAGCCAGGAAAATTGAACCAAACTGGCTAGGTCCCTATATTATCATATCTTCTTTTGGTTCTGGAGCTTATCAATTGGCAACTCTAGATGGGGAATAGTTGACAGAACCCATCAACAGTTTACATGTCTGAAAGTTCTACACATAGCATCAGAGGATGGAGCTGAAAGCCATAAAATAAAATAAAAATAAAATAAAATTAGAAAATGATAAAAATCGTCATCCTGATGAAAACCTAGCAAACAGGCATCTTGGTGACACCAAAAAAATCAAAAAATCATGAAAATAGAAAAGAGAAAAATGATTCGTTCAATAGTTAAAACCTAGCAAACAGGCACTCTGGACAAGTACCATGGTGAAAACCTGGCAAACAGGCACCATGTGTAATCAATCATTGCTCTGCCATCTACTGTCACTTGGTATAACTTGGCCTAGGATGAAAGGTATTTCTGCCATTATCTCGCAAGATCGCCATCACATCCTACCCTACCTATCCTAGTAGATAACTGATCGACATCAAGTCCTGACAACTATCTGTCTACCAAGTCAGCATCATCCCGTCCATGTCCCTTGCAAGTGGCCAAGTCTTAGACCTGATTGGGGGAAAAATGTTTAACATGCAACTGCAGTGGATGTCACGTATGATCACAAAAAAATCATAAAAAGTCCTGAAAAAAGACCAAAAACATCGCAAAAAGTCTTGAAGAAAGACCAAAAAACATCACAAAATGTCCTGAAGAAAGACCAAAAACATCGCAAAATGTCCTGAAAAAAGGCAAAAACATCATAAAAAGTCTTGAAAAAGGATCAAAAACATTGTAAAAAGTCCTAAAAAAAGACCTAAAAATCATAGAACGTCTTGAAGAAAAACACAAAAAACATCCAAATCAATGTCAAAATCCTAAAAATGGAGTCAAAGTCAGTCATGTCAGTTAGTCCTTGTCATCTGTCCGAACTACATTGTCTCTACACATTTGCTACGTAGGCAAGACTCATGCTTGAGTCCCCGAGACATTAGGTTAGTCCTTTTAGGTTTGTCAAAATAAAATCATGATGCAATCTTTGGTCATCAAGACAAAATCATTGGTCGTGTCAAACTACGAGGTCTCTGAGTGCATGACGTAGGCAAGGCCATCTGTTGATGAGCCCCCGAGGCCACACTAGGTCAGTCCATTAGGGTTCATGGCATCACACTAGCACACACATCAAAAAATCTTCAAGACAACACGAATCTTTCTCAAATGAACAAAACTCACCATGACAATCATTATCATAGCAAGACAATCTCATTGGCACATATCATAATGACAATATCGACATATGGCCAATACAAGTCAAATTCAGTCAACACAAGTCAAACTCAGTCAAAACAAGTCAAACTTAGTCAAAACAAGTCAAATTATCACAACCAGTCAAACTATCAACTCTTGGTTACCTTTCAGATGGGTCCTTCTGAAGAATAACCTCTATCATTTATGCCTTAGGATGTGTCATTCCTAGGAATCGGCATTGTCATCTGACATTTTCGAGGGATCCTTTCTGACACTTAAGGATCATTCCTCTCAACAACAACGTTCTTTCAGATGTGTCCTTCTGAAGATCAAAACTTTGACATTTATGCCTTAGGATGTGTCCTTCCTAGGCATTGTCCCTATCATTTGACATTTTTGAGGGATCCTTTCTGACACTTAAGGATCATTCCTCTTGGCATCACTGTTCTTTCAGATGTGTCCTTCTGAAGAACAAAACTCTGACATTGGTGTTTTAGGATGTGTCCTTCCTGAATATGGCAACCTTCGGCATTTGTCATCTTGGTATCATTTAAATTTAAATTGACACATCAATGCACTTGGCATTTTTTTTTGGCTTTTTATCATGCTACTAAGTTTTCAGCGAGATCCTGACAAAAGGATTTAGAGAAGCAGCAACGTATCATGACTTTTTTCTTGTCTTTTGACACTCATGTTACTAGTTTCTCAACGAGATCCCGACAAAAGGATTTAGAAAAACAACGATGTATCGTGATAATGGCTTTATCTTATTTCTTTCTGACAGTAATGTTGCTAGTTCCTCAAGGATGTCCTGGCAATAGGATTTAGAGGAGTAACGATGTTTCATGACTTGTCCTTTTTGTCTTTTTTCTGCTTGTGGTTGATTATGACAAAGACTGGGGCAATAATGCTCTTGGTATGACTTATGATCTTCCTTGTCTGTGAATGCTTGTCTTATGTGATGGTATGGCCTTGCACACCTTGATCTATGTCATATCATGGTGTTTGTTGGCCATCACAACAATCTACCCAATGATGATTAAGAGCAATAAATATTAAAGTCCTATGGCAATGTTTTGAAGGATTTGGTTTAGGAACTAACATGCATCTTTTTTAGTCTTGTTATCTTCTCTCACCTATCTCATATAAATATTGCATCCATATCATCATCCATATCTTTTGCACTAACATTTATTTGTCTCTTCATATTCTAGTCTTCTCATTAATTTCAAGAGCACACCCATGTTCTTGGAACCTATCTGTCCTCTCGAGGGGGCATACCACAACCCTCCTCATCATTCTTCCTCATCTTACTTTGCACTGGGGCATTTTTTGACTTATTTTCTTTGTCACAATGCGACAAGTGGCATTATGACAAAGAGGGGCAAAAAGTAGACACCTAAAAATGACCTAGGCCTGCAAGCTTCATTTTTACCACTTTCGTCCTAGCATAATTATGACATTAATTATGTCCTTGGTCCACATTCGACTATTGATTAAATAATTTATAATTATTTAATTAATTCATATCAGTTATTCTTCATGATTATTAAATAAATAAATTTTATTTATTTATTAAATACGTCACTAATTGTCTAAGTCTTTCTTTAATTAAATAAATTTATTAATTTATTTAATTCCCCCTTTTTGCATTTAATTCTTATTGATTATTAAATAAATAAATTACATTTATTTATTTGATACATCGCTGATTGTCTTAATTAAATAAATTGACTAATTTATTTAATTAATTGATCTTATCTGCTAAATTAAATAATTAAATTTAATAATTTAATTGCCAATTAATATTCTTCTCATTTTAAATAAATTAAATTATTTAAAATGTCATGTCAATCCTAACTGTCAGTTTTTTTTGATAAATAATCTGAAGAAGATTATTTATTATTTCTCAAAATCCATAATTTGAATTATTTTAATTCGAATTAGTAATTAATCTTCCAAAAATCAAGCAATCGGGCAGATTCTTGATTTTCCAAATCTTATCTTCAGTCCAAATCTTATCTCTTTGATTTTTCGAATCTTGCAAATCAGGTGATCTTATCTTCTTGATTTTTCAAAAATATTTATTTTCTAATTAATTTGTCTCATTTATTCTCCACTGTCGATCTGATTTTATTCCGACCATTCGATTAAGGATTTTTCCCTAACCCTAATTAGGGATTCTCAGGTTAAATCTGGATCGTTTGTTTTAGGGTCTCTTCATTGATTTATCTCGTTCGTTCGTTCGAAATGGCCTTTTCTATAAAATGTCATTTCCTTCTCATTTTTAGACATCTTGACATTTTTATGTAATTACTATAGGCATTTACTTAGCTTCACATTTCATTGTCATAGGCAATTGTAGTATTTCATTATTGGCATTAGGTTTTAGGCATTTGATTAATATTGACATTTTCTTTAGACATAGACATAGGTATTGGCAATAGTCATAGGCACATCAAATCCTTCAAATCTTGTTGTAGGGCTTAGGCATTTTAGGTTGCTCCAAAAGATGAATCTGAGGGCAACACATTATCCAACAAGCAAGAAGGTATTACGAAAGGGAATCATGGAGGTATCGACGATCAGGTATACTTGTTCTTTTATTTACTTCCTTTGTGTTTCGTAAAGATCTTTGGGTTTTGATTATTATTTATTGTTTATTGCTAACAACTCCAAATCCTTAGAAAACCCTTGATTATAGTTTGTTCTACTTTTACATTTGCATTTTCTAAATTTTTCAAGGAGGTCAACTTTGACCCCTAATATCTCATGAAGAATGATGATTGAAGGAAGTCCCTCTTGCACACATGCGCAATGGACCTAAATGACCTAATATTTCTAGTGGTAGGTTCCCAGGAGGTGATTTTGTATTTTTTAAAAGTGGTGACTTGGTGAGCCCTAATTGATTTTTTGACAAGTGCAGTTGTAGAAAAGTATCATTGAGCATCTTTGGCATTGAATATCTTGCATGTTGTAATCTCTTTTTCCAAACCGTTTGTTGCACTAAGTTTTTGGATCAAATTTTTGCATGCTTGTGCATTTTCATAGCTCCAGGAGGTTGTTTGACTAGTTTTCTATGGAGATTCAGGAGGCTACTAGGCCATTTTTTATCACTATGCAAATATGCTAGAAACCAAATTTTAATAATCCAGTTCATTTTTTCACCTCAGAAGCATGTAGAAGCAACATCAAATCAATTTGGGATTAGAACTTGTTTGAAAACAATTTTTTTTTAGTCAGGCCTACAAGTGGACCCGACATGTGTCACACAACTCGAGTGAAAGGGGCAAATCATATAGAGATTTCTCTACAGTCATTGTTTGGTGCGAACTATGTGGAAATGGATTCAAATAAGGAAACATTGAGTGTTATAACGCTACATGAAAAAATGTTAGAACATGACTATCTCATTGATAAGCCTGCTTACAGGTTGATCTTCACCATAATGTACAACTTGAGATGGTCGAGGAAACAAGTAATCTTGTTCTTCAAACAATGAAATAAGAATTAGTCCCTGCCAAAATAATTTTCTCTTATATGTTGAAAAGAAATTATCACAAGGATAATGTTGAAGAGTTGAAAATAATTTTCAATAAAGAATATTAAAGAAGGAATAGAAATGAATATTACAACTTACAGTACACTTATTGAAGGCTTTTACAAAGTAAGGATGTTATGTTTCAACTTGGAGCAAGAAGCACAAAACATGTGTGAAGATTCACCTTTCAAAATCTAAAAGGAGTCAATGGAAAAGTGTTAATCCTATTTTAGGTGTAAAGAGAAAAGTGGAAACAATTCAGTCAAAGTTGGAACTCTAGTTCCTCTCCATTGACCCTAAAAAAAACTATTTTTGAGAGAAGAATGAAGACACATTCAAAATCAAGAGATTTGAAAGGAAGGGTTAAATATAAACCAAGAATTACATGCTCACCATATGTATTTTCTCCTAATGGATTTGAAACCAGGGGTGAAAAATCAAATCTTGAGGTTTATGGCTATCAAGCACCTAATGTCTAGGCTTCAAGTTCGATTGATCATGTCTTTGAAAAAGATTGGTTCAACAGTGTTGTAGATTTAGATAGCATAAATGACAATGCCATAAAATTTGTTGGCCATCAACAATTATGCCAGTAATGCAAAAACACATGGATGTGTATTATTTGTGTTGAATAACTAATAGACTGGTGGATTTTGAAAAGGGTAGAGAAAAATCAAAAAGAAGGAGTCACGGTGGCCCAAAATTAGGCACTAATTTGTCATTCAGCTAAATAAATTTTCAAAAGAAAATCATTAATTCAAAATAATTTTATTTTCTATTGTCGGGTTTAGGTTTAGTTTTGATTTCTACTTCCTAATTACTAAGTGACTGTTGAGATACCAAAAATATATCTAGATTTGAAGTTGTCAAGACTTTCCTTGGTATAATTTAATTGGAAATTATCTACTATAAAATGCAACGTTTGTGCATAATTGAAATAAGTCTTTAGGAATTGTGAAGGGAGACCCACCTTGGTCCTACAGAGCTAGAAGTGTAGGATATTTCAATATTTGATTGAATACTGTTCGTTGGCCAAATCCATTTTTGACTCTGAGCATTAGAAAGTTCCTATTCTTTAGGACTCATTGAATCTATTGATTTGGGAAACCAACATGCCCTATCACTACAAATTAGTGATGTAATGCAAAATCAGCCATATGGAGCATTGGATGCTAATCTTTCTCTCTCTAGACCATCTTCTACACCTTCTCTAATACATCAGCCTTCTTTCAATAGCATGTGAACCATTGTTCACTTTGGAAGATGTATCTTTCCTTGTATTCTTCCTCTTGCTCTATAGTATTGGTCTTACAAGATTTAATCTATAGTCTTTAGTTGTGTGACCAAAGTTTTCACGCTTGTAGCATACTACATACATATTCCTTATATGAGAAAATGAATATCTATTTACATATTTTGTGCTCCTTCTAGGTGCATCTTTACATTCTCTAGGCCTATGACCAAACTAATTACAACTATAATAATAACCATGAAAGCATGATGAGTACCTAGTCATAGCATTTCTTTGTGCAGGATGAGGTGGTCTTCTTTTCCTTTGCTTCTTCATGTATCTCATCCTTGTGAATCCTTGTGAATCAGCTCCCATAATGTTTTTTCTTTTTCTTTGATGCATTGGGACTGATTTCTCCATCTACTTATCTGGTGGGCTTCTTCTTTTGAAAAAGAAAAAAGGTGAATGTTTATTGTTCTTCTTGTTTGTAGTAGGTCTCTCTTCATCTTCAACTCTCTTCTTATCAACAATGGGTTTCTTTTCTACTTTTTCTTTCTTCATCTTCATAGTGCCTTTATCTGGTTTTCCATTTCCAAAGGTACTTTCTCTAGAGAAACTTGTGTGGGCTTCCTCTTCCTTTGTTCGGCTACTTTCTTCCACTCTAAATCTATCATATAAGCTTGTTGAAGTAATGGTAGAGGAAATATTTCCCTTCTAAAAACTGAGGCCAACCTTTTCTTTTGGTTTTGATGGATTTTTTTATTTTACAAACTCATCTAATATTTTAGTGCCACCTTTCAACTTCAAGCCTTTATCTATCTAGTCCTTGGCTTTCTCCAAATCTCTTCTCAGAGAAACTATCTCTACTTCTAGCTTCATGCACTCATCTAATTTTGATTGTGGTTCAATTTGAACTACATCTTTTTACCTTCTTTCTTCTTCCACCTTAGTCTTCAAGATGATCACCATTTTATTAGATTCTTAAAGGATCACATTCAAATTTTCTTTCTCTTTTTGTGCATGCAAGATTTGTTCATCATTCTTTTTCTTCAAACATTTAATCTCACCAAGAGCACTAATGAGTTTACCTTCAAGGTCTACTTCTTCTTCTTGATCAAAACTCTCAACCTCTTCACCAGAGGTCATTCCAAATGGGCCACACCCATAGAAACTTCCATGTTCATCATTCAATCTACCACTAACATCTGATGAACCTTTTTCTTCACTTGTGTGTAGATCCTTCTTCTCATACTCCTTATTGTCCTCTTCTTTCTTAGGATTATACTTTTTAGTATGACAACATTAGCAGCTATATGACTTATTCTACCAGACTTAAAAAATTTAGTGGGTAGCTTACCTCTGTATTTTCTAAAGCCTCTTCTCAATCTCCTGATGTAATCAGCTTCCACTTCATCAGACTCCAAAAATATAGAAATAGATGCTTCTTCCTCATCACCTCTAGTTGCACATTATCTCATGAATGTTTCTAGTATCTTCTCATATTCACTTGTCTTCAAACATTTAGACTTTATTCCATATTTTTTACTCATGAACTGCACCTTGCAACCATCATCTCCATACATTCTTCTCAATTTATTCCAAACTTCATGTGTTATTTTACAATGCATGACTTTGACCAGCAGAAAACTTGATAGTCCATGAAGAATTATATCTCTTGTTGTAGCATTATCCTCATATGCCTTCTTTTCAGCTTCAATTATTGGAGGTTTAATAGGAACTATATATCCATTTACAATAGACCTCCAAACATCACATCCTATGGATCCCAAATATCCTTTCATTAATGAGATCCAAAAGATATATCTTGATCCATTAAAGTTATGTCCATCACATGCAAGTAAACTTTCATGACTAACCATTGTGTTCACCATATCCAAGATCTACCCGAGCTGATTAAGCTTCTCCTAGGGAAACTAGGGCTATGATACCAATTTTTGGAACAAAATGATATACTGAGAGGGGGGTAAATCAGTAGATTCAAAAACTTTAGCCCTCAAAAACTTAATGCAGATTACTTTCTTAGCTCCAAGAACTTTGTGTAGATTGAAAACTAAAGAATGCAAACATAAACATGCAATCAACACAAATGCCCACATCAAATTTGCTACTTTTTTACACTTTTGTCCTCTAGAAGAACCCTCTTCAACCTCATGTTAATCTTGCAAGAAATTGATCAACTTTATAATATTTTCAAGATATGAACTTTAGCACCATCAACCTACCAAACACACACACTTCCAAAACTAGATCTACTGCTCTCACAAACATCCTATGTCATCATGCCAACAATCTCCCTTGCATTATTTAACTTATCACCTTTTTGATGTCTCCATGACATCAATGAAAAAATTATGTGCTCCTTCACAGGATCAGCTCCACTTCTCCTTTGATCCCCTTTCGACATCAATGACAACATATTCCAAAAATCTCCCCCTTTTCATTGATGGAAAAACTTAAATGCTTTATGATACAAATTAACCACTTTGAAATTTGTACCAATATCATCTTAACTTTCTTCTTCTATTGTTGCATTCTCCAATTCTCCTCTTTGAACATTTCCATGACTTTTTCGAGAGAATTCCAGTGATGTGCTCTGTAGGTCCAAAAGTTGACGAATACACCCAAGAGTGAATTATTTCTACTCTTGGGTGATATTAGGGTTTACAGATAAACCCTAACACATTTATAGTCATTGTAGCCAACATTTTCTTCTATTTTCACAGTGACTTGCAGTTGGAAATTGCAAGAAGCTTAAGTAATGACTTAAGCCCATTTATGTCTGTCACATGACTAACACGTCACATCTTGGCAACTGGTTTACTAGGTCCAAGCTTCACATCGATGTGACAATGCATGATATGAAAGAGAATGTGATATGTATCTCTGACACAATGATGTAGAAGGAAAGTTTATTTTCATTGGCATGACAAGAGAATATTGGCGAGACTTGCTCTGAAGTCTCTTTAATACATTGACAAAGGATAGAGTGATAAGGAATATGGGAGAGTCATCATCTAGACTATATAGCATTGGTGAGACCATTGCCAATGTCTCTCCAACTTGGAAATGAGAAGGTAGTGCTCTAAGTGGGACCAAGTCATAATGATGTGGGTGAAAGTGATGACAAAGATAACACGTGGAATAATGAGATTAGGAAAATGATAATCCACATCCTTGTGGATTATAAAGTAGTGACATGGTGATGGCGTTGACTTGAGACAACAATATGTGGACCCAACATTGGAATTGTGTGCTTGGTGTTGTTTTTTCATTAGAGTGACATTCCTTCATCGGTAGGAATCTCAAGGTAGTCCCTCTAATGCAGCAATGATAACCTTCATCGAGCATACAAAGTGATATTCCCAGGACTATGGAGCTATTTCTAACAATAGGGAGATGGAAGATTGGATTCCGACTGTGGGACCCAGTAAGTTGGATGTGGCAATGAGACCCAATAAGATGAAGATGACGTGCATTGATGGTACTGTCATAAAGTGAATGACAGAATGAAACATGGAAAAAATAAATAGTGGATGATAACATATGGTGACATGATGGCATGGGGATCACTTATCTATAGTAGTGAATGACATTGTCATGAAAATGCCATATCGGTGAGAGTGGAGTTGATGTCTCTCTGATATCTTGATGGCTATCTCATCGAAGTGACATTAGTGTTGGAATCAATAAACACTAAGAGGGGGGTGAATCAATGTTGTGTTTAGCTTTATCAATCTGATCAACAAAGTACTGATAACATCCAACCAAAAGAAATATGCATAAACATAAAGTAAGAAACCAAAACACCATAACACAAGTATTTTTAAGTGGAAACCCTATTAGGGGAAAAACCACAGTGGAGGGCCAATCCACAATATAATATGAGTATACTCAGAAGGAATAATTACAAAATGGGAATGCACTTGCATTTAGGGACACTACCTAGAGCTCACTATTCAAAATAAGAAAGGCTCACTTCCTTACAAAAGTTTGGAATACTTCCAAAGATTTGAACTAATAAACTATCATCTAAAAATGCTTGGTTATAGTTATGGTTAGGCTCAACAATTGGACTCTTCTCCTTCAGACTGGTTCTACTCTTCACTTTGCTCTACCTTAATTTGCTTCACAAAAATATTTAATGCATAACTGAAACTGCACTAAATCACTTTCCTGATCTTCTGATATTCACAACATACATCAACTCACATCAAACACATGCCAAAATTATTTAATTGATCACTTATATATATTTTCTACAAAATATTTGAGTGCTTTAGGTCAGCTTCAACAAAACAAGAAATATTCATGAACTGTTAGCTTTAAATCATCAAAATATTCAATGAAAATCCACACGAGTCCACCATAGCATAGTGACAACCCAAACTAAGATTCTTTAACACAAAAAAAAACAATAACTCCTCATATATCTGTGACACACCATCTTCAACAGGTCAGTCTCAAACATTGATGAACAAAAAACTAGACAATTAGACATCCTAGCTTTCACTCAAATTGATACGAGGCACCAAGATTTTCATATAACATAGATTATGCATCAATCAATACTCCATTGATATCTACAACAAAAAATATGCATATGAATTGAAGAACATGAAGTTACCAAATGCTCTATTCTAATTAACAGATAACCACTGATCTTCAATTTGTCTGCTGGTATGAGCAAAATTCAATTTACAAATTGACTAGCTAACAAGGGTTTCCATCAATGACAACACCATAAAGCATGTGTAGTGTCTCTTGCCAACAATCTCCCCCTTTGGCATTGATGGAAACACTTAGTGAAAAATGACTAAGTGTCGGATCAGCACCAACAAAAATACACTGCCAACCAAAACTCCAAAAAGATCTGCAAAACTACAACTCCCCTTAAATGAATATATATTTTTCGCTATTCTACTCTCCCCCTTTGGAATCAATGGAAAATATAGGGAATCTATATACAAAAACTCAACAAAAAATTTAGGCTGCATGAGTACAACAATTTACAAAAATTTAAAAATGTTTGCAAACTTTGTTTTCAACAAGTGCAAACTTGAGTCCCAACACTTCTTAAGACTCTCCTAAATAGTTATATGACCACAAAGAAAATAATATTGCATCTCAAAATTTTCCATGTTTGTAGGGTCACTCACCACCAAAGCATCTTGTGCTTCCTCCAAAGCATTCAACTTTTGAACCAATTAAACCTTTGAGTTGACAAGCTCTTCCCATAATTCTGTCATTTTCATGCTTCAGACTCTTTATTTTGTCAAGTAAAGAGATGACTTTCTTCCATTCCAACAGAAATAGTTAAAGGATCAAAATCATCAGAAATAGCAACTAACTCTTTCTCATGATCCTTAACCATCTTCTCATTATCCTTAGTATGTTTTGACAAAGAAAAGAATGACATAAACTTTTCCACCTTCAAATAGAGCATTATGGAAATTCTTCGCATAGGTAGCTAACAAATATTTATCTTTAGCTATCATACCTTTTAGACTACTAAAACTTTTGACATCAAACTTCTTTTGAACTTTGACCAAAGCTAACTTATCAAGTGACTCAAAATGAGTACTTACCAAATTTACAAGTTTCTTCAGCTCACTAGAGGAGGAACCAGATTGATCCTTGACATGAGTAGGAATGATCCTCTCCAAAATACCAGATGCAAGATTCAATAATTCACTATTTTCAATGTGGTATTTCAGAATTTCTTCCCTAGCCTTAGCTTGTGCAAATGATGCAACTTTCATTTTCTGAATTGGGGACAAAGTAGATAAATCAATAGGGGCATCTCCCAACTCAAGATCAAAATATTATTTTTGCTCATTCAAAAATATCTTCAATTCCTTAGTACTATATGTTGCTTCCATTGGAATTTCCTTGACTTTAGCCTTCCTTTATTCACCTTCTGGTTCATCAGTAACTGTTTCTTGATTTCCTTTAGTCACTTCAACTTCTTCATTTGGAATCTCCTTTCCTTCAGCCAATACAACCTTAGGAACTTCAGTTTCCATAGGTACTTCTTTATTATCCACATCAGGAGGATTTTGAATATCCTCTATATCTACATTCACCTCTTCATTACTAGATCAAATACAACATCTTCAACATTGATCTTGTTCTTTGACATCAATGCTTCCAGGATTTTCTTGGTTTCATCATCAACAACATCAGTTTCACCAATCATAAGCTTGTTCACCCTTGTTTTTCTTTTAAATTCCTTCTTGGATTTGTTCAGGACTAACTTCATCTCCTCAATAGACATTTCCAAACATAAGTCTACAAGGATTCTCTTTCTCATATTCTCCTCTTCTATCCTAGCACTTACTCTTCTCGACTCCAAAACCTCATATAGACTCTTAGGTTAACTAGACATAATTTCAACAAGAACTTTATTGAAAATATTTAGATGTTTTATTATTGCCTCCTCAAGAATTCTTTGTCTTGATTCATCAAAATTTTCATACCATTTGCAGAGGTGCTTGAGGTTTTCATCCTTGACAACAACATTCTCAACTTCTTCAACTGTCATACTTGGTTTGTCAAAATTTTCCTTCTTCTTTGCATTTTCTTCTTCACCACTAGATTTTCTCTTCGTTACCTTTGTAGCCTAAGTTTCGATAGCCTTTATTTCTTTCACACCTACATCTAAATCAGTCTCCTCATCTTCTGAGATGGCTTCATAGGTTCTTGTGCTCTTGTTCTTCTTCCTCTTACCAAAATCCTTGTCTTGAGCTTTTACAAGGGCTGACTTCTCTGCATGACTGAATAAGGGTCCAAAACTCCTTGATGTTCTAGTTCAGGCAGAGGATGTTTCCGGACTAGTAGATTTAGTTTCAAGTTCTTTCCCTTTTTTAGCATCTACTTGTTCTCTCTTCCTTTTGGCTTCTCTTACTACTTCTATAGATATTCCCATACTTTCTGGAAAGACTTCCACTTCTTTCCTTACTCTTCTGACTACCTTTGGCTTCTTTAATTGCTCATGGACTTGCATTCTCTTTTCTATATAAGTTCCAAACCTTTCTTCAAATGAATCTAATGGTTTACTCAATAGATGTTGCACATATAGCTCCAAAATTCTTTCCCCAACTTCATATCCCATTAGCATAATCCAAATGGTTCTGGGATCAGCTACTTCCATTAAGCATTGATCAATATACACCATAAAAAAATTGTGTCCTTGTACTTCTCAACAATAGAAGTAGGAATCCTTTCCCTTGCTTGCATTTCATTCTAAAAGTTCTTGAGATATCCCTAGATTTTAGTTTTCCTAGCTTGACTATCACCAAAATTGAATAACTTGTCTCTAATTTGAACACCAATAGGCTTATCACCTCTTTTCTAGACCACTTTCCTACTCTCAGAACTTCACTCATGAAATAAAAGAATAAGCATAGTAGCAAATTACCATATTTAAAAGAATTCTTCTTGTATTTCTTTATCTTCACAAGATTCTCCATAAGCTGACTTTGAAGAAATTCACACAAGTCATACTCTGCATTATCCCTAACCATCTGATAAGTTGCATATATGGGTGTACCAGATACATAATTTTCTCTGCTAGAGTGATATATCTTATAACCAATGACCATTGAGGAAAATTTGACATCCACATCGGTGATGTTATCAATTGTCATTGTTCTTTTGTCAAATGTCGAACCAGTCGCATTTGTGACTATATGATTCTTTACCAACTTCAAAATAGGCAAACCACCAGAAGAATTTAGACATGTAACAACTCTTATAACTTCTTTCATTATCTTGAAAGGTTGATTCAACCACATAAATTCTGCATGGACTCGATTGAAGATATACAAAACCCATTCGCTTTCATCAAACATGGGTAATTTCACAAACTGTGTGAATTTTTTCTCCTCTAGGATTTTGAATTTGAGCTTGACATAATTTTTTTTTCCAACAATGTGTTTGGAATATATATTTGTTGGATGTTGTGGATGTGTTTTGGATATGTGGTTGTCATTGATGTCAAAACTATTAGCATTTGGTGTATCAGATGTTGTATATGTCAAGGATATTGAGAAAAATTTAAAATAAAGTGTTCCAGGTTCTCAATGGAACTATGCAGGTCATGAAGGTGTCTTGTTCTTTACATTGAAGTTTAGCTATTTTGGACTAAAGGGTTTATTCTTGAGAGTATCTAGATCATCTACCAGAAGTTTTAGAACTCTGTGTATAGATTTGATCATGTTGTGGTCTGACAGTGTTTTTGTGGTCTCTTTTAGTGTTCCTGAGTGAAGTTTGTGTGATTATGGAAATCTCAATTGTTTCGGATGTTTCTCTATTGTTTCTTGATGTTTTTGGATGTCTCTAGATCATGCTCTATCTTTTTGGTACATCCACATTAATCGGTGTGCTTGTGGTTGAAAATATTTTCTTGCGTATGTTTGGTTTTTCATGTTTTTGGCAACATGATGATGGTAGTGTGTTGTGGATCTTTGAGGTGAAACTAATTGAATTATTTTTTTGTTGGTGATATTAATTTGGGTCTCCACTAAGTTGTGGCCGACCTTGGTGGATTTGCATTAAAAATTTATTTGTAGATTTGGTTCAACATTGCAAATATGTTTTATTTTCTTGGCTGACTAAGTTGTTGATGAAATATCATGTAGCAGATATATAAGAGTGATTGTATCATTGGTGCAAAGTATGCTTCATGTGCTCGGTGTGATCCTATGTGTGTATGTGCAAATATCATTCAATTGGAGAGGAAAGTGTGAAGAAGATCGAGCAAAGTGTGAAGTAGTTTGTGAAGGATTTTTTTGTGCTTAATTGGAATTGTAATCAGGCTTGTGTAGAAGCTATTTTCTCAGTTCATACCCTCTAGATTTTAATCCTATTCTATATTGTTGGGCAGTGAGCCCCTTCTATAATTGAATAGTGAGCTCTAGGTAGTGTGTCCGAATGCATGTGCATTCCCCTTTATTGATTTCATTATACTTTTAACATGGTATAATCTTTTGCACTAACATCCACCATGGTTTTTCCCCTAATAGGGTTTCCATGTAAAATATCTTGGTTTTCTCTATCTCTTTGATGTGTTAGATTTTTATGGTTATTTGCTTATTCATTAGCTCTGAGATTAAGTTAACTACAGTTGGAAAATTTCATTACTTTGTGACAACTGATTCAGCCCCCCCTCTCAGTTGTCTTTCCCTATTTTTCCAACAAGATTTGACAATTGCAAGCTTCCTAGCTCCTCAATATTAGCATGAAAATATGGCTAATATATTCAATGCATAAAAATTTGTATGGCACTAATGAAAATGCACCTGAGGGCTCAGTTTCAATATACTTGAAAGGGTGCCATTTAAATTTTGGATGGGGTCTATCCTTCTTATCATAATAGATTACATCTCATGTTTCAGAATTGTATTTTCTCTGGAAAAAATTTCACATTCTTCTATCTTTTCCTTCAAGGCTTGACTTAGTTGTTCATATTCAATGCAATTATTTCCATCCTGCTTGATCTGATCACAAAGTTCCCTTCTCTTCTCCCTGGACTTATTGATTTTATCTTTTAATGACTCAATGAATCTCTCAGCATTTAGAAGATTTTCTTTCAATTCTTGGACATCGGATTTTGACTGATCAAGATCATCTAGGGCCACCATAAGTTATTGTTGAAGACTGCTTGAATTCATTAAAACACTTTCCAAGATCTTCCACAATCTATTAAACTTCTTCTAAGGACCAAACCTCTGATACCAATTGTTGGAATCAAGCAACACTGAGAGGGGGAGGGTGAATCAATGTTGTGCAATTTTTAGCTTTATTAATCTAATCAACAAATTACTGATAACATTCAACCAAAAGAAATATGCATAAACATAAAGTAAGCAACCACAACACCATAACAAAAGGATTTTTACGTGGAAACCCTCTTAGGGGAAAAACCATGATCTATGGCCAATCCACAATATAATCTAATTATACTCAAAAGGAATAATTACAAATGTGAATGCATTTGCATTCAGGCACACTACCTAGAGCTCACTGCTCAAAATAAGAAAGGCTCACTACCTTACAAAAGTTTGGAATGCTTCCAAAGATTTGAACTGAGAAAGTTGCATCTACATATGCTTGGTTATAGTTTTGGTTAGGCTCAATAATTGGATTATGCTCCTTCAAAATGATTCTGCTCTTTGCTCTGCTCAACCTTAATTTGCTTCACAAAAATCCTTAATGTGCAAGTGAAATTGTGCTTAATTGCTTTCCTGATCTTTTGATATTCACAACATTCACCAACTCACATCGAACACACACCAAAATGATATAATCGATCACTTATATATATCTGCTACAAGAGATTTGAATGCTTTAGACTAGTTTCAACAAAACAAGAAATATTCATGAATTGTTGGTTTTAAATCATCAAAAAATTCAATGCAAATCCACAAGAGTCGGCCATAGAATAATGATGACCCAAACTAAGATGATCAAACACCAAAAAAATTAAACAATAACTCCTCATATATTGATGACACACCATATTCACCAGGTCAGGCTCAAATACTGAAGAACATAAAATTAGACAACTGGATCTCCTAGCTTTCACTCAAATCGATATGAGGTACAAAGATTTTTAGATAACACATATTATGCATCGAGCAATACTCCCTTGAGATCCACAACACAAAATAGCAAAAAAATATCTGCATATGGATCAAAGAACATGAAGTTACCATATGTTATGTTCTAAATTAATAGATAACCACTGATCTTCAATCTATCTACCAGTATGAGAAAAATGCAATGTGCAGATTGACTAGCTAACAAGGGTTGCCATCAATGACAAAACCATAAAGCATGTGCAATATCTTGCCAAAAAATAGTGTATCGGTAGGACCTTGAAGCATGTCTCCTTGACAAAGCGATAAGATGAAGAGCTAAGTAAGACTTGATAGGATGATGAAGATGGTCAATCATGATGAAGGCTAACAAGTGGTGAAGAGCGATTGCTCAATATGATAATTTACATCATTGTTGTGAATTAGGTGGTGATGACATGGAAGACATATGACATGTGGGCCATGTACTCGAAGGGGGTTCATATCAGAGAGAACAACGAACATTAGTAGGACTATGGTATATGTCTCCTTGATAGATTGACATGTGATGTGCCTTGAAACTGAACCCTATAATTGACAATGGAGATCAAGTGGTAAAGATTGAATGGTGATAAGCGATTGGCATGAGATAAGGATCAATAGCAACAGTTAAACTGAAGCTAATTGAATGATAGTGATTTAAAGCTGTCAAGTTGAATAGAGGATCTTGGTATGAGAGAGAAGATCTATGGCCAGTATTCAAACTTGAAGATCTACAATGGTCTAGTCTATGTGAACATGGGTTTCATCTAGTAACTAACAAAAAGGAAGGAGTTAGTTGGTCCAACTGCAACAAGTGACCAATTGAATGAAGATTTGATCTTCAAAATGGTAGCACATAGAGCCATATCGATCAAGATCAAATCTAATCAAGTGGAAATAAGTATGTATTCAATGCATATTAGAATCTAAGGGTTGACAAAGAGCTAATTATGGAAAATTCCTTGTAGTAGAATTAAATGTTGGGCGGCTCAATGTAAGATATGGTGATATTTGATCAAATTTCTTTATGATGAGCTAGATAGTGATGTGTGCATGTGGCTCAAGGTACAGTTATGATTTTGGTGAAGTTTGCAAGCTAATGACACTGTAGAAGAATATTTCAAAAGATTTGAATGGTGGTGAGAATCTTGAGGAAGAGATTTCATATTGGTGGAGTTAAGCAAAAATATGACAATCTAAGAATTGTTGGAGAAGTTGCATCTACTATGTGAGAAGCCTGTAAGTGTAGAGGGTGCTGAATAGAGTTATGTATTGCTAAGTGTGCAACATATGTAGAAAAGAAGAGATTGTAGAGTGCAGATGTGTGAGACACTGTAGAAAAGGAAAGAGTTTTAGTGCAACAAGATAGAATAGTGAGTATTCTATGTGTAGAGAAAAGTGTAAAGCAGGGGTGTGTTGGTGAGAGTGTAACTACAACAACAGTGTGTGTGTTGCAGTAAGTGCAACAATGTACTGAATATAATGATGCATTATAGTTTTTGTAGAACTAAGTCTATGCATATTTAAAATTGTTATCATTGTACTAAGTTGTAGCTCAGATTAGGGGATTGTAGTCTCCTTGAAGTTGTTGCTTCTAAATTAGGGCGTTGTTACATCCTTGGGGTTGTAGCTCCTAAAATAGGGTGTTGTTCCATCCTTGAAGTGGTTGCTTCTAAATTGGTTAGTTGATGCTTCCTTGGGTTGTAGCCCTAAAACATTGTAACAAATATTTTATTTGTGATGCTAGATTTGAGTAGTAGACTCAAGCAGCCTTGGTCATCGTGTTTTTTCCCATCTTGGGTTTTCCACATATATTTGGTGCTATGGGAATGTGTGTGTTGATTTTCTATTTGCATGTTTATGTTTGCATCTTTAGTTTTCAATCTACACATTAAGAGTTAGAGAAAGAAATTTATACAAAGTATTTGAAGATAAGAAAGTAATCTACATAACGTTTTGAAGGCCAATGTTTTAAGGGCTAAATTTTTAGTATCTATTGATTCACCCCCTTCTCAATATATCATTGTGTTCCAACAATAGGCCTAATTTTTCACACTCTACCAAACCATGGCAATAAATTTGGAAAAGAAATTCTTAGATGAAATATGTTAGATTAGTTATTAACATATGGGTTTAATGTTTAAGATAACACAAATTTTTTTGGTGCCAACAATCACCATGATGAAAACTTGGTAAATAAGCATCATTATTAACAATTAAAAAAGGTAAAGAGTAATCATTCATCAAATACTAAAAATCATTCTTATGGAACTTTGGATAAGTACAATGATGAAATCATGAAAAATAGTTGTCATATGTATGATAAAATATCTATATTGACTATAATATTTTGGGGCAACTTGCTCATCTAGTACTCCTTTTTATTCATGTTTCCACCAATAATTTTTTTTTTATATTATTTCCAAGCATCTTCCCTACCAAAATTGAGTTTTAGAAGGATTAACGCACAAACTTAAAACATTATTTGAAAAAATATTGGCATGTCCATCTTTTTTCCAAACACTATCAAATTTTACCTAACCTTAATCATTATTATGTCATTTTATAATCATTAATTATATCCATTTACCATAGTACTAATAATCATTAACTAATAATCACATTCATCATTTACTAATCACCATTAACTTACCATTTGTTAATTATTCTTTTTTCCCATTTATCCATTTAATTAAACAATATTTTATTAGTTAATTAAATGAGAACAATTTATCCACATTCAAATAGATTCCCTTTTAATCTCTTCAATCAAATATTTCTTCTTTCATCAATTAACTCCATATCGGTTTTAAATCTCAATCTTCCCTTATCAATTAACTCTATCTGATTTTAGAATCTTCTTCATCTATCAGTCAACTTAGTCTTAAAATGCAAAAAAATTCCTAATATTTATTCATTAATAAAATTAAATAATCCATTATAATCCTTTCATGGATTCAAAATGATATTTTTTACTTTCTAGTTGAGTAGACTCCACAACCACTTAACTTCACTAAAGTCTTCATTCTTATTCTCATTTCTCAAATGATTTATCTTCAAAAATGTATAAAGATAATAATTTATTCATCATTTCATAGATCATATCTTATACAAATCAACTTTTCCATAATTTAAGATCAATCAAATCAATCATCAAAATCAATTTGTTTATGCTACAAATATTTAGCATCCACATCCAAAGGAAAATAAACATCAATATTTTTAATTTTATAGTGGGATCAATAAATATGATTCATATTTAATTTTTTTAATACTTTTGAGTCTTTATTATTTCTTATTTTGTATTCCAATCCTTATAGAAAGATAAGGTTGTTATTAATACTATGAATACAGTATTGTGGAGAAAGAAAAATAAGTAATTAAAAGATAAATCATATATAATTATCTCTAGCATGCAATATTTGGCTATGGATATAGCCACCTAGGACCTAGGAACTTCAATTAAATCACAATAACAACCAACATAAGGGACTAGTTCTATTTAATCAAATAATAATAATAATAAAAAAAGAACATGAATATGATTTAAATGATATTGCAATGGAAAAGACTTGGTTATATAGGCTAAGATGAAACATAGGATAGCATAATATTATTCCATATGTCTTAATCTTGTGAAATGAGAATTTAAGTTATAGATTCCTAAGAATGTCCTAAGTGAAATAGAGCAATTGTTACCTAAGCAGTAAACTAGTTAAGTGGGTAGGGCCACATAAGTGGTTTACAATTTTATGGAGGAAGAAAAAATGTATTTTGGGTGCTTGAACAAATTTAAGTGGTTTCCTTGAACTGATTGGTTCGAGAAAACCCTTAAATTGGTTTGAGAAAACTCCCTAGTTCACTCAAACCTATGAACGTTCATTGTTTTTAATATTAAAAAAAGGGTTTGAATGAAAAGGGGTTCACTTGAACCCCTGAATTAGGTCTTTTTAAATAAAATGATTGTTACTGTTGGTTTCGATAGTCATTTTCATATGCAACAATGAACCTCCTAGGTGAACCTCCTAGAAATCTCACTACCCTGAGTGAAAGTGCATCACCCTTTAGTGTGAAATCCTCCATAGTGCATCACCCTCCAAACTAGTGTGACTTTCAGGTTGGTTTTATGCTTCCACATTTCACATACATGGCTGCACTGAATTGTATTTTCTTGAAATTTCTTAAACTATAAATTCAACAAATCTATTTTGTGCATATCCTTTAATCATGGCATTCCATGAGACCAAATTTCTTGAGGTTATCATTCAAATGGTTCACTTGCCTTGTTAATGCTTCCACATTTTGTACACATCCATACCTTGTTTCGAAGCTCCTATTTTGGCACAGGCAGGGAAAAGGTTGTGGAATTTGGATTTACAACTGCCAATTGCATTTTCTTGAAAGTTTTTAAAGCTTTTTCAACAAACACATTTTATACATAACCTACAGCCATTGTTCTATCTTTTATGCTTTGATGGATGTCCATATCCTATTGTAAAGCTCACATTTTGGCATAGGTAGGGAGGATATTGGCAAAGGTTATGAAATTTGGATTTACAGCTACCAATTTCATTTTCTTGAAAGTTTCTAAATCCTTTTCAACAAATGTATCAAAAATATTTTGAATGGATGGCAGCTAATCCTAACCTGGTAGTGAATATTTTTGGTAAATTCCTTTAGTTTATGGACTGTGCACTATGGATGTTGGATGAGGTTTTGTAAATTGGCTCTACACCTATTAATTGATTTTTCTTGAAAGTTTCTAAATAATTTTCAACAAACTCTTTTTGTGCCTATCTTGAATTGTAGAAATCCATAGGACCACATTTTTGAGGCATTAAGTCAAAATAGTTCACTACCTTGTCTTTGCTTCTACATCTTACATACATGTCTACTAGAGCATTTCAAACTACAAGATCTGAAAAAATTCCTATATCCTTCATATTCTTATAGATTTTCTATTCCAAAGCTCCCATTTTGGCATAGGAAAGGATGATGTTGGTAAAGGTTGTGAAATTTGGCTTTACACCCACCTATTGCATTTTCTTGAAATTTTCTAAACCCTTTTCAACAAATCCTTTTTGTGCATACCCTTCAAACAATTCCCTTGCCTTGTCAATTCTTCAGCATTTCACATACATGTCTAGTAGGGAAAATGCACAAAATTCCTCTATCCTTTATAATATGATGGACTTCCATACCCTGTTCAAAAAATTTAAAGCAAAGTATCTAAACACTTCAAAAATTAGAATGAAAATTTGAGTAAAATCTATTTGTATTCCATACAACACTTGTTTTAAGTAGTACAAACAATTTTTATGTTGTACATATGTCACTTTTATTTTTATTCTTGTCTCTATTAAATGAATATATGAACATATGTTTACTATTAGAATCATCTCCTTTATGTTGTATTTCTTTTAGAGGGATAATTAAGGGTTATTTTCCTCTCCTTTTTCATGTTTAAAATTGAATTATCAGCTTGAGTTTAAGGAATACCATAAATATTTCATAGATGATAATAAGGAATTTGATTGTCTTAAATGGTTATTAAGTAGGATCATATAAGAAGGCCATAATCATTAGTGTTATCACTAAGTCTCATTTTGTGTTTCTTACTAACTAGAATATTAGCTTATTATTTGATTCAACCAAACCAATTTAACTTGGGGTGTTAATAATAATTTAGGCCAAAATTTTCAACCAAACCTTTGGAAATCAAGATAGTTTGAGAGAAAGAATTAGAATGTGTACATCAATATTAACATCTTAACATTAATATTGAACCAAACTTCTTGATCCAACAAACTAGCTTTCCTGTTAATGCAAGTAATCCTAGAGTACAACTTGGAAGTGCAATCTATCTCCTTAACCCTTCAAGTGAAGAGATGCTAAATTGGCTTACCCTTTTCACCTTTATTTTGAGGGTTCATCTTAGAATGCAACTTCCTTCAACATGATTATTTTATGTAAGAATCTTTCCCACAATGATCACAGTAAGTAGTAGGATTTACTTTGTAGCACTTTCCTTCTTTATCTCAAGTGGATATGACTCCAGTTTATTTTGAGGACCTAATAGAGAAATTTGAGCAAGTACACATTATTCAAGCTCATGACGATGGAAGAAGAAACAAATTATAGTAAAACTTAAACTAAACAATAATTTTTTTAAGAACATAATATTTGACGTCAAAATCATTTATACCTAAAAGAGTTTGATGATAGTTTAGGAAGCCAATAGTCTATGATACCCCCTTCACATTTATCTTGTAAATGGTAATGCCATTTGTATGGTTGGAACTTGGAGAAAGATATAAGTTAATTTAATAGGAATCAAGAAAAATTAGACTTTGAAGTAATAGAGATGAAGGAACTCTTTAATACCTTCAACATTTTACTAAATTTAGAATGTTTTGTAAACTATAATGGGACAATTAACTCCTATAAAGAATAAATCTCATTCTTTGACTAAAAATTTAATACATATACCCCTATATATTGACATGAATAAGGCATATATAAAGAAGAGAACATAAGAAAAAATTGAAGAAGAATTGAAAGCACTATATTCTTTAAGAATAATAGTCTAAGACACCATGCATGAGGCTAACTCAAGAGGATAAATGATACTTGATGTCAATAGTTGAAATGTCAATAATGAATATGCTATGGAAGAATGGGTTTGGGATGAGCTAGAAGTGAGATATAGAAAGATATTAGATGTGAGGAGGATCAAAAACTTAAGAAAAGTTTAAAAAAATTCCACTCAAGATATTTAAAATGATGAAAACCCGCCACATAATACAAAAAGAAACTATAAAAAGAGACAACATACTAAATGTCAAAACAATTTAACCACATTTCACATGGAATTTCTTATATTAAGATTCCTTGGCATTCTAGGGTGGGAATTTTTTTAACATGTGTAGAATACATAGAAAAATTATTTAAGAAATAAAATTTGAGATTATAATCTCTTCAAGATACTTTGTAGTATGACAAGATGGTGGTACACCCACAAACCTAATATCCCAATTGGGAAGACATTTTTGGTCCTTACAACTACTTATCAAAAAGAGACTATAAATCCAATCTAAAATATTGTACCAAGATGAAACTTGAAATAAACCTTCAAATTCACATTATAGAATGGACAAATGGAAGAAAATGTGATGAAAGGCTATATACCAAACTTTTCTATTGGACATTATCACCTATTTCAAAAAAAAGGTATACTAACTAAGAAAAGAGAGGAGGAACCACCAATTGGATGATGGGACAAAATAATTTTGTAAAAAAATTTCATTCCATGATATTGACAAGCTAATCCACAATGAACTAAAATGAAGCACATTATTGTATCTCTAGTAGAAATAGTCCACAAAGAACATTAGACTATATTGCCAAAGGAGACAAGAATTTGGAACTTGATAAAGTGGATAGATAAGGTTGAAACATCATAGTAGAAGTTAAGTGGTGCCTCTAAGAATAAATTATGGAATCCAAAGGACAAGAAAAATCTCAAAACTTAAAAAAATATAAGTTGAAGAAGGGGAAAATGAAATAGCCACTAATAATGCACTAAAAAATAAATATTTCAACATGAACCATTGAGGAATAGAGAACAAAATATAATTTTAGAAGGAACCCTAAGATGGAAAAAAATGGAGATTAATGGGATGAAAGATAAGTGATGCAAGTGGAAAATTTAAAAAAATATGAAGACCTTTTTCCTAGAATATATACTAACCTAAAAGGTATAAAAGAAGAGGTAGGAACCATGAAAATAGAACTAAAATAAGGATCCAAACCATAAAGGAAAATAAAATATTAACTTAAAACCTCAATGTCAAAATAGGAGTTGAGATAAAATTATACAAAATGTTAGTAGGAGGAATTATCAAAAATATTGAAGATACCCATGGTAGATGAGACCAAACAAAGAAATCACATTTTCTTCATCCATGATATGGGCATGATGTTGACCATTTTCTTTTTACTACATATAGACTTATGAAATATCATCCTATCCCTATTCCTCACACTACTTCCCCTAATCCACTTGTTGTTACTATGGAGCCCACTACCATTCTAGAGGCCTCTTCCATACCTATAGCATTTCCTATTCCCACTATAACTAATACTCTTTCACCTTATTTTGATTAGAATGTATTTCAATCCAATATTGAAATTCCTTTTATAATTATATCATCCTTCAAACACTTTCCCTCTTTATAAAATTCCTTGTTCGATTATTTCATAAATATTTTCTTAATCTACACCGTTATTTAACATGATCGTGCTTTCCTACAACCATATAAAATTATAGATTTTTAAAGAAATCCAATGCATAATTTGCTAGTTTCAAATTAGGATAGTAAAATTTTATTCTTTGAAACATTAAGAAAATTTAATTGAAATTATACATCTATGTGCTCAAATCATTGTTCTAGCCTCTCTACGTCTTCTACAAATGAAAATATCTCAACTATTGATTTAAAACCATCAATGTGTGTCTGGTACCATGGAAATTTTCCTCTACTACATATTGGGTTGTTCCCTTACTCTTCCATGAGCATAACTTATCTAAGAGACACTTTATTAATCACTATGTTATCTCATTGGTTGAGATAATCTTGCACCTTTAGTATCAAGCTTGAGGAATCTTACATTTATATCCATGTTTATGGTTTTCTTTGGGAAAATATTATCTTTTTGACAAGGAAAAAAATTCTAAAATTTCTATATGTTGCATACCTATACATTAAATAAAAACAAACTCCACAATGAAATAACTTGTTTGATTACCACTAGATTCATTTAAACTAGGATAGTTAAATTCCATACACTAGTAGAAAATAAATGTATTAACTTAGAGAACACAATTAGCTAACTTTAATCAAAATTTCTTGGAATTACACAAGTAACCAATGCAACAATCAAGAACACCTATTTAAATAGTAAGGCCTTAGTATCTAAGTGAATCCAACACTTATAATTTAAAGAAACATCACATAGTTCCATTGCATTGATTTTTAGGGCTTATAAATATAATCTTTGTTGGATAGGATCCCTTGAATATTGGCCACCTCCTATACTATCGCTTGTAGTCATTCCTCCACCTCTTTAATAGTTTCCAAAGATGCCAAACATTAAAATTCAAACCTATAGTGGGAAAAAAAGCATCTACAAACATGGGATAGATTATTAAAATTAGTCTTTAATCCTCTTTATGTTTCTCTCAAATGCAATTCTTCCTTAATGCCTTTGTCAATTTCTTGTCTTAAATAATTTATAAATGTTCAAGAGAAAAACATTAACATGGAAATGTTCCACAACCTCAACAAAATCCCAACCTAGAACCTCTTTAATGTCATTGGTAATTGTGTGATTGATTTTATGGTTTATCAAATGTATATTAAACAAATCAAAACACACCGATAGAACATTAAATCAAAAGAAAAAATTAAAATAACATAGATCATGCAAACTCAATATTATGTAGTTGATGTCGTCCTATCGTCCTCTATCTCCAGTGTTTTTGTCGATTCTAGCTTGCTCTCAAATTTGCATGCTACACTCAACAAACGGTCTTCCTAGAGAACGAGATTGAATATGAATGCATGCAATGCTTATGCTAAGATTAACGTTCTATGATTATAAAAATGTAAGATTATGATACTATGAAAGCTAAAGATGATAATGACAATGCTAAAGATGCTAGAATGCTAGATTGCAAATAATATCTAATCTATATACATTGTAAGTTGTAGGTAACCAATGCTTGGATTTGTAGGGATATTGATAGAATTTTCAAAAGATTTTGATTGGCTGCTATGGTAAATGACTGTGAAAATTCCTGGCAGATCAAATGGTTGAAGATGGATAAGAATAGAAGAAAATAGAAAACAAGCTTTGCTTCCTTTTTTGAAGAAGAGATAAGATGAGATGCTAAAGATGAATTGTAAAAAAATCATCTTTTTGTGAGATTTTGGAAAGATTTTGAAGATAAATAATGAATTATAAATTCATTATTCATTTATTGGTGACATGGAAGATTTTCCTTAAAATAGAATATTTACTCAAAATTTGAAGAATAATGGAGGATTTTATAATTAAATAAAATATTTAATTAAATAAAGATATTTAATTAAATTGCTTAAGAAATGACATGTGGATGAAATTAATTAAATAAAATATTTAATTAATTAGAAGAAGGATTTTAATAGAAGAAAGGAAATATTTAAATTTAATTAAATCAAAAGACTTAATTAAATTCAAAAGGTGATAATTAATTAAAATAAATAAATGGTATTTATTTAATTAATCAAGTAGACATATAGATGTGAAATAATTAAATAAATATTGGCTTATTTAATCATGACAGAAGAATAAATTGAATGAACAATATAATTAAATTAATTAAATTTAATCATATGTAGAGGACTTTAAAGAAATTAATTAAATAATAAATATTTAATTAAATGTCAGGATTAATTAGACGTGACCAATTTTATGCATATACACTTTTCCCCTCTTTGAAGTGATGTGTGAAACACATTACTTCAAAGAAAATATTCTTGCTTTTGAATTTTGCAATTTTTAAAAAAATTTGGCCCTCATCGAAAAGTTTTAACTGATATGCCATTGATTTGATTCTAATATGTGGTTGATACTGATGATGCCCCCTCGGGAGGTAAATCACTGATGATGATATGAGTTTTGAAAATTTTGATTTGATGATGAAAAGTTGATTTTGATGTTGATTCAGTGATTTAGCTCTCGAAAATGATGTAGAAAAATGCCCCAGTTTGAAAAATAAGGTCAAAGTGAGATAAAAAAAGATAAAATAAAAATAACATTCCACAAAAAGCTTTCTTTTTTTACCTTTAAAAGGTAAAAGAGGAAAAAGAGCAAGTCATTTTCACCTTTTGACTTGAGAAACTATTAGCTCTGACAGTGACTTGGCAAGATGGAGATTCCCTATCACAGGCATAGATTCGAGCGGGCCCACCGATACCAGAGACCAGCTATGTATAGACCACTAGTGAGTCGATTCAACCCCCTATGTATTGAAATTTTCCATTTGTGGTCCATTTGTTGATGTATTTACATGGATTTTAGGATTAAGCATGTTGTTTTAGTGCTTTTAGGAAATAGAATTTAGCGCATTCGAGCTTTCTTTTAGTGCATATAGGTTATAAAATAATGCTTTTAGGTTTTACGTAGTTTAGTGCATTCGATAGTCAAACTAGCGCATATAGGATATTGATAGAAAATTTGGTACATTAGTGCATGTAGGAAATTGAATGGCACAGTTAGGGTTCTAGCGCATTTAGGGTATGAAATGGCGCATTTGATTAGTGTTTTAGTGCATTTGGGGAAATAGCACTTAGAGGAGCTAATTTAATGCTTTCAATGCACAAAATGGTGCATTTGGGGTTTTAGCGCATATGGGGGAAAATGTAGTGCATATAGGCCGCAGATTAGTGCATCTAGGAAATTTAAGCATAATTCCCTTGTTGATGAAAAAAATGATGATGTATATTGCTTCTTTGATCAATATATAGATGAATTGTCTTGTCATCATGTTGATTTGGATAGAAATGATATAAAATATGATAAATGATGAATTGATAACTTTGTTTCCCAAAATAGAAAACAAAGAGTAGATAGCTAATAACTTCATTTCCCTTGAATGAAAAATAAAAAGTAGATAATTGATTTGATATTTGATAAATTTTCTTTTTGTGATAGAAAATAAATAGTAGATGATGTGATTGAAAATATATTTGCATTCATGATTGAAGTATAAGTAGGATGATGAATTGATTATTGATAAATTTTCTTTCCTAAAAAAGAAAAAAAATAGTAATTGATGATAGAGTAGATTGCTTTGATATTCAAATAGATAGATTTTTCATTAATTTCCTGATATGAGGCACTTAGATAGAGCATTTGATATGGTTCACAGATATGGGTCATTGATTGATATGGATCACTTGATATGAGTTTCATGGATGTGGATCTGTTGATATGGGTCACTGATATATATGATTTGAAGTAGATAGGTTAATTTTGATATGAGTCTGATTGATTGTCCTTATGATGGACCAAAAATAGGAGGCTTTCAAAAACCTCCAAATTAGAGAGCGTCATCCTATGGGGTGGGATAGGATTTGAGATCTCACACTTGTAGATGTGCAGTTCATAATTGGATGTGGGTTGGGTTCATTGTTTTTGATGCCTCCTATTCGAGCCAACAAGGGATTATTGACTACATTAGCAGAGAGATGGCATTCAGAGAATACTACCTTTCATTTGTTGACTAGTGAGATGAAGGTGACCCTAAAGGATGTATACAGGATTTTAGGGATCCCGGTGGTAGGTGCCCTTGTGTTCTATGATCAGAAGGAGTTGGGTGGGATAAATGCCCTCAGGAGAGTGTGTGGAGATGCACATATAGCAGGGTACTGGGTGTCGTGGGAGGACTTTAGAGGATATCTAGCCTTACCTACAGTGTTGGGTGCTTTCATTGGAGGCTTCCTTTTTCTAGATCGCCGATCAAAGGGGCTATCAGTTGGATGGGGGAGGATCATCAAGTAGATAATGGTTCAGGCAAGGAGATATGCCTAGAGGAGCTGCATACTAGCTCATTTATATCATGACTTGCACTAGGTAGTATAGAGAGGGTCATCGAGCTTGTCTTGTGGTGTTACCCTACTCTAGATCTAGGCATGGGAGCATATTACTATTACTAGACCACTATGTCTAAGGGTTAGGCCACTAGGCAGGCCATACGTGTATGTCTATTCAATTTCACTTGTCCAGCCCAAGCTAGGCAAGGTGGAGTATTGAAGATGGACCCTAGATGACTTGGATGTTATGATATGGAGGCCCTATATGGATTGTGATGTATGGGACAAAAATCCCTTGGAGATTCCATTTGTAGACCGTATAGCTCAGTTCCTGATAGGCTGCACACCATTCATTATAGAGATATTTTTGTCCTTGCGAGCACATAGACAATTTCGTTTTACATAGGGTATGCTTCAGGGCGTTGCACACTATGGATGGTGCAAGGATGAGGCTAGATGGGGTCCTTGCATTTTTTACCAGGTGACATGTATTGAGTATACTGCATTATAGCCTGAGTTATGGGATGCCAGGCCAAATATTGTTGATGCTAGCATGTCTAAGGAGTACTTGGCTTATTATCGCACACACCCATTTTCATGGTTCACATATCTAGATGAGTCAACACCCATTTTGGTGGTACCTCAGCCAGGGGTTGGGAGACATGAGGATGTAGTGGGTGGTGAGCAAGCAGTTGATGGAGGAGAGGAGGAGGATATTGTGGATGAGGAGAGTTCATATGATGATAATGGGGATGACGGTGGAGATGGTAGAGGTGGGGAGTAGAGGCCAGTGAGACAGAGGCCAGACATTTTGGGTAGTGTCCAGATTATGTAGAGGCCTAGGACTAGTATTGGATGAAGGATAGTGATTAGGGTTGCCTCCACATCACAGCAGGCACAAATAGATCTCTATAGGCCTAGGTGCAGACACTTTAGGGGTAGTAGGCATAGTTGCAGAGCCAATTGGCTCAGGCTCAGAGTGTTGTAGTACAATTATAGGCACAGCTTGAGTAGGCATAGGCATGTTCTTAGGTACAGGCATAGGTATAGGTACCTCCTCCTACTCTGAACCCACAGGTAGCCCAGTTGATAGCAGAGAGGGATTCTTTCCAACGATGGGCAGTGGAGGCAAATGGTGTGGCATAGAGACTTATGGGCACCATTGAGAGTGCATCCTTATGAGAGGCCATTGCAGAGGGTTTTGAGATGGCCAAGGAGGCCGAGTACTACCGGGTGAGGTATGAGGAGTTGTGTCTTTCGAACCACAAAGATCCTTACCCTTGGTCCCATAGTAGGACTAGGAGCATATCACAAATGGCTACATAGAGCAGAGGGGTTACAGGGCCTCGACGGGATCCAGATGTAGGGACTAGTGGTAGGCCATCATCCTTGAGACTAGCTCCATTAGGGGGGTCCACCAACCAGCCTTGAGTTATCAATTTAGGATTTATTGATGTATCCAAGCATGTATTTTGTTTTTTATCATATCTCATGTATCCTTCTATACTGTTTAGTTTCGTTGGACATTGGACATTTGTATTTAGTGTTGATGAGCAATGATATGTAGCAGCGATGAGTTTTGATGATGTGTTTCTTTGATGTGATTATGATATGGATATGTATGTGTGATGAGATGGATTTTGATATGCATGTAAATGATTTGATGACTAACATGATATGCAGGATGATTCATGATATGCTTATGATGATGATTTATGATGCGTACTAATGATGTCATGCAGGTGGATGACCTATAATGTGATTAATGAAAATATGCAATGGGATATTTGAAATGCTTGTAATGTGTTGGAAAATGATGTGGAAATGTAATGTATGTATGAAATTTTTGTTTTTGGATTTTTCAAATTGCAATAAATAATGATGATATGAAGGAGAATGGATGTCGAGAAATGTATCATGAATGCATAATATGTAGAAGAAATGATATAAAGTGATAGGTGATCTGGATCAAATGTTGTGTCAAAATTGACAAATGATATGATATGAAAATGATAAATGGTTAAAGATGAGATATGAATGTAAAATGATAATGATATGAAATGATTAATGATAATGAAATGTATGATAAGGTTAATAAATGAAATGACATGATATGATAAAATGAAATGAAATGATATGGTAAAATGAAATGAAATGATATGGTAAAATGAAATGATATGAGATGATAAATGAAATGAAATGATATGATAAAATGAAATGATATGAGATGATAAATGAAATGAAATGATATGATAAAATGAAATGAAAGGATAAGATAAAATGAAATGAGATGAGATGATAAATGAAATGAAATGATATGATAAAATGAAATGAAAGGATATGATAAAATGAAATGATAAAAAGGAAATGAGATGAGATGATAAATGATATGAAATGATTAATAAAATGAAATGAGATGAGATGATAAATGAAATGAAATGATAAAATAAAATGAAAGGATATGATAAAATGAAATGATAAAAATGAAATGAAATGAGATGATAAATGATATGAAATGATATGATAAAATGAAATGATGCGAGATGATAAATGAAATGAAAGGATATGAATGAAATGATAAAAAATGATTGAAGAGCATCCAGTGGTGTAAGGGAAATCTTGCATCACCAAAAAATAGTTAAATTTCAAGTTTATCATTTTTTAGATGTTTTTACATTTTTGGATACCCTTTTCGTCATAATGAAATTCCCAATTTACGGTTTTTATTTTCTATTCTTGGGTTGAAAGATATTGCAGTTTTAGTTTCCTAGATTTGCACCTGAAAAATATTTTGAGTTGGATTTGAGGCAATTTAGAGCTTCCAGAATGGCCCCAAAACTTGCTAAAATTGGCTTAGCATATTTCAAGCGCGTTCTTGACTTCAAGACCTTTCCAACGGTTCAAACGGTTTGCAATCAGAGCCCTGGATCAAAAGTTATGGCCCCAGGAAGTTGGCGCACTTTCTAGAAGATACCATTGCAAATGCTCTTTTGAAATTTGAACTTCATGTTGTAAATTTTCGGTGCCAAACAACCTAAACTCAATTTGAATGTTTTTTTGGCTCCAAACTAATGAGGAGCTCTATTTATGGTCAAGTTTTCTAATTTTTGGGTAACTTTTTGGGGACAAGCTCGCATATTGCGAAAGGGTAATTTTGTAGCTTTCTGTAGCTTGCATGTGTTGTAGAACTTGGGGATTTGAGATCCTCTACATGTAAGAAGCTCCATTTTCTGAATAATAAAATCATTCTCTTGTTTGTGGGTTACTTTCTGTGTCTCAGGTTGCACCCTCATCCAGTGGTATTAGAGCAGGTTTTTCTTGAGCGTGTGGGTAGATCGCCGATCGTGAAGCAGTTCACACCAGGACTGTGGTTGTGGGTGGAGGTCAAGAAAGATGTCTCCAAGAATGATGCCTGGTATACGTAGTGGTGCTAGAAATGGTCGAGGTAGTAGAGATGCTGGTGGAAGAGATGCACTAGCAACCCTCCAAAGACAGGTTGATGTGTTACAAGAGCAGTTGAGAAGAGGGTTAAACTTGAGGGAGGAAAGTGAGGATGAAAGAGAGGAAGAAGGTTCAGATGTAGAAGAGGAAGAAGAAGCAATTGATCAAGACCAAATGCGACTAATAAGGGCCATTTCAAATATTGAGAAAAGACCAAGAGCAGAAGTCCCCAGTTATTCTGGAAGTCTAAACCTAGAAGAGTTGCTCGATTGGATCATTGAGCTAGAAGAATATTTTGAGTATGAGGAAATAGAGGACCTAGATCAGGTTAAGTTTGCAAAAATGAAGCTGAAGGGCCATGCCAGTATTTGGTGAAAAGAGGTACAGTTGGAAAGAAATTGAAGAGGAAAAGTCAAGATCACCAGATGGGATCGCATGGTAGAGAAACTGAAGAAGCAGTTCATGCCAGTGGACTACGAGTTAGATTTGTTGAAGAAATTGCAAGGGTTGAAGCAAGGAAGTAGATCTGTGAAAGAATATACTAAATATTTTCACAAGATAATCATTAGAACGGTTCACACAAAGGCCAATAAGGAGAAGGTAGCCCGATATCTTAATGGGTTATGACCAAACATTCAGGAGGAATTAAGCCTAGTCAGAATGACCACCATTGAGGATGTGTATTAGTTTGCTCTAAAGGTGGAAAAGAAGCTAAACAAAAGATTCGATGGCAAGCAAAAAGGATGAGGAGGTCAAAGCGGAAGGGGCAATGGAAGACCTTCAAGAAGCTGAAATGATGATGAAAAGAAAAGTGAAGATGTGGGTACCAGCCAAAGCCAAAGGAATGACAACTTCTACCACCCTCATGATCAAAATAGTGGTGATCAAAGAGGTAGAGGATGAGGAAGATATGGAAAAGGATTTGGAAGAGGTGGTTTCAGAGGAATGTGTTTCCAGTGTGGTGAAGAAGGGCATCAAGCCTATGAATGTCTACAACACCAAGGAAGGGTAGACAAAAGGCCAGAAGGTCATGGAATGGTTGCGCATGTAGATGAGGAGGCCCAATCTGAACATTCAGATGATGATGAAAGGGGAGAAACCCTAGTGATTAGGAGAGCCCTAGTGACTAAAGAAAAGGAACCAAAACATAGGAAGAATCTATTTCGCACAAGGTGCAAGTGTGAAGGAAAATGTTGTGATGTCATTATTGATGGCGGGAGCACTGATAATTTGGTGTTAGAGGAGATGGTCACAAAGTTGAAGCTGAAGAGGGAAAGACACCTGCATCCGTATCAGATTGCCTGGTTGCAGAAAGACCACAAAGTTTTGGTCAATGAGTAGTTCCTAGTAAAGTTCAAGATTGGGAGCTACCATGATGAGGTACTCTGTGATATCATCCCCATGGATGCATGTCACATGTTGTTGGGGAGGCCCTGGTAGTTCGATAGTCGAGCTATACATGATGGCCATGCAAACACTTATTCATTGAAAAAGGATGGGGTTCATCACAAGTTGAAACCCCTAAAGGAGACCGAAGGAAAGGTATGTAGTAGTGCTAGAATTTTTATGTAGATGGAAGAAAAATTTTAGAAGGTATGAAGCATGAGCGTGTGTGTTATGCATTGATTCCTAGAGTGAGTAATGAGGATAGTGAGAAGGTTCCAAAAGAAGTTTCGGGATGTTGGATGAGTTTCAAGATATTGTTTCGATAATGTACCGAGGGTTTACCACCAATAAGGAAGATCAGTCATCAGATTGACTTGATTCCTGAGCCAGCTTTGCCAAATAAGGTAGCTCATAGAATGACTCGAGTAGAAAATGAGGAGTTGAACAGACAAGTTCAAGAGTTGTTGAGAAAGGGTTTGATATGGGAGAGTTTGAGTCCATGTGCAGTACTTGCAGTACTAGCACCAAAGAAGGATGGGGAGTGGAGGATGTGTACAGATTCCCAAGCCATAAACAAGATAACAATCAAATACAGATTTTCCCTGCCAAGGATGGATGACTTGATGGACTGTTTGAGTGGAGCTCGGTACTTCACAAAGATTGATCTAAAGAGTGGATATCACCAGATCTAGATTCGAGAGGGAGATGAATGGAAGACTGCCTTCAAGACCAAAGAGGGCTTGTACTAGTTATGCCTTTTGGGCTAGCCAATGCACCGAGAACATTCATGCGGCTCATGAATGAGGTACTAAAATAATTTCTAGGAATTTTTTTTATTGTGTATTTAGATGATATTTTGATTTTTAGTAAGACGTTGGATGAGCATCTGATTCATATTCGGAGAGCCTTTAAGAAGTTAAGAGAAGAGAAACTATTGATTAATCTAAAGAAGTGCAGTTTTGTGAAGAGGGAGTTAGTGTACTTGGGGTTTGTTTCTCAGCAGAGGGTCTCAAGATGGACCCAGAGAAGGTGAAGGATATTATGGAATGGCCTACCCCAAGAACTGCTACTGAGGTGAGATCTTTCCATGGTTTGGCTAGTTTTTATAGAAAGTTCATAGAAACTTCAGTAGTATTTGTGGACCCCTGACTGAAACAATGAGAGGGGATAGAAAAGAATTTAAGTGGAGCACTGGAGCAGCAAAAATTTTTGAACTGTTGAAGTAGAAGGTGATAGAGCAACCTATTCTAGCTCTCCCAGATTTCAACAAGGTGTTTCAGGTGGATTATGATGCTAGTGGTTGTGCCATTGGAGCAGTGTTGAGCCAAGAGGGTAAGCCCATTACCTATTTCAGTGAAAAGTTAAATGATGCCAAGAGAAAGTATTATGTATATGATCAGAAATTTTATGCAATAGTTCAAGCATTAAAGAAATTGACACATTATTTGTTGTCGAAGGAATTTTTTCTATATATTGATCATCAGGCCTTGCAGTACCTAAATAGTCAGGGAAAATTAAATCAGAGGCATATGAAATTGGTAGAGTTTTTGTAGAGTTATACCTTTGTTTTGAAACATAGGAGTGGGAAGTCAAATAGGGTTGCAGATGCCTTAATTAAGAGGCATACATTGATGAAAAAAATGGAGATTGAAGTGGTTGGGTTCAATGAACTAAAGACATTGTATGCAAAAGATCTTGACTTTGTAGAGGCTTGGAAAGCTTGCAAGGAACCTGTTATAGTGGATAGGACAAGGTGGTTGGATTTCATAATCCAGGATGGCATGTTATTTAAGGGAAGTCAATTGTGTATCCCGAAGAGTTCCATGAGGGAGAACCTAATAAAGGAGAAGTATAGTGGAGGAATGGCAGGATATTTTGGTCGAGATAAGACCATTTCCATTATCAGTGATCATTATTACTGGCCTTAGTTGTCACAGGATGTGAAGAAGTTTGTACAAAGTTGTAGGGTATGTTAGATGGCTAAAGGAGTGAGCCAAAATATAGGCTTATATCAGCCCTTACCTATACCAGAGAGGCCATGGGAGGATATAAGTATGGAATTTGTTCTTGGTTTGCCAAGGACACAACGAGGGAATGATTCAGTCTTTGTGGTGGTTGATAGGTTTTCAAAGATGTCACATTTCATTCCATGTCAGAAGACCCATGATGCAGTCCACATTGCTGACTTGTTCTTCAAAGAGGTGTTGAGGCTACATGGTCTATGAAAGAGTATTGTTTCAAATCGTGACACCAAATTTGTGGGGTACTTTTGGAGGACCTTATGGAAGAAGCTGAAGACAAAGCTGAAGTTTAGTTCTGCACACCATCCACAAAAAGATGGGTAGACATAAGTTGTTAACAGGAGTCTGGGTAACCTACTGAGATGTTTAGTACGAGATAAACCCAAGGGATGGGACTTGATCTTACCCCAAGAAAAAATTTCTTACAACAATTCTGTCAACAGAAGCACTGGTAGATTACTATTCCAGATTGTGTATGGAGGTAGCCCCAGAATAGCTCCAGAATTGAGGAAGATGGACCAAGAGAGGAAAATAAGTGTTGAAGCTGAAGATTTTGTAGAACATATCAAGGATATACATGAGAAGGTAAGAGAACATATTAACAAGATGAATATGCATTATAAGGCTAAGGTAGATTAGAAGCAGAGGTATAAGGAGTTTTAGATTGGTGATGAAGTGATGGTCCACTTGAGGAAAGAAAGGTTTCCAGTGGGAGCATATAACAAATTGAAGATGAAGAAGTTTAGCCCCTATAAATTTTAAAGAAGCATGATTCATAGAATGCATATGAGGTAGAGTTGCTGGATGGATTCAACATTTCCCCTGTGTTCAACATTTCAGATTTGATAGAGTATCATGAAGGTGGCGTAGAGGAATTACCAATGATGGAACAGTGTGGAATTCCAACATCTACTTCAGAAAAGGAGGAGATTGAGGAAATCTTGGATAGTCGTGCGGGAAGGAGTACCAGAAACAGGAAGTATGAAGAATATCTAGTGAAATGGAGAGGAAGGCCTATGGAAGATTCATCTTGGCTATCTAAGGTAGTGGTTGACCGATTGGGTTTTTCTCAACCATTTGAGGCATGACAGGGTCACTTCTCAAATTACCCTGGGTGTCTAATGCAGGAGCATCCAATGGTGTAAGGGCAATCTTGCATCACCCAAAAATAGTTAAATTTCAAGTTTATCATTTTTTAGATGTTTTTACATTTTTGGATACCCTTTTCATCATAATGAAATTCCCAATTTATGGTTTTTATTTTCTATTCTTGGGTTGAAAGATATTGTAGTTTTAGTTTCCTAGATTTGCACCTAAAAATCTTCCGAGTTGGATTTGAGTCACTTAGATCTTATGGAATGGCCCAAAAAATTGCTAAAATTGGTGTAGAAAATTTTGAGCCCGTTCTTGACTTCGAGACCTTTCCAACAGTTCAAATAGTTCGCGAATTGGAGCCCCAGATCAAAAGTTATGGCCCCGGGAAGTTGGCACACTTTCTAGAAGATACCATTGCAAATGCTCTTTTGAAATTTGAACTTCATGTTGTAAATTTTTGGCGCCAAACCGCCTAAACTCAATTTGAATGTTGTTTTGGCTCCAAACTAATGAGGATCTCTATTTATGGGTGGGTTTTCTAATTTTTGGGTAACCTTTTGAGGATAAGCTTGCATATTGCGAAAGGGTAATTCTATAGCTTTCTGTAGCTTGCATGTGTTGTAGAACCTGGGGATTTGAGATCCTTTGCATGTAAGAAGATCCATTTTCTAAATAATAAAATTATTCTCTTGTTTGTGGGTTATTTTTTGTGTCTCAGGTTGCACCCTCATCAAAAATTAAATGAAATGAGATGATAAATGAAATGAAATGATATGATAAAATAAAATGAAAGGATATGATAAAATGAAATGATAAAAATGAAATGAAATGAGATGATAAATGAAATGAAATGATATAATAAAATAAAATGAAAGGATATGATAAAATGAAATGATAAAAATGAAATGAAATGAGATGATAAATGATATGAAATGATATGATAAAATGATATGATATGAGATGATAAATGAAATGAAATGATATGATAAAATGAAATGAAAGGATATGATAAAATGAAATGATAAAAATGAAATGAAATGATATGATAAATGATATGAAATGATTAATAATATGAAAGATGAAAATGATATGAAATACCTAAGGGATAAATGAATGATATGAAATGATAAAGGATCCCAATGATAATATAAAATGAGAATGATTAATGACATGCAATGAAATGATATGAAAAATGATAAATGAAATGATAATGGATAATGATGGGTAAATAAATGATAAAGGAGAAACTATATGATATGTAGAGTACCTAGATGAAATGATAATGATCAATGAAATGAGGATGAAGAAAGATGATGATGAAACAAATTTCCGAATGTCCTCCACAAATAGTCCAAAGAGACGTGACAGCCATTGATGTTTTTGTTCAGCCTTTCAAAACTCTGATGCAAATCCAATATGTAGATATGTAATATGATCTAAATGAAATGCAACTAAATGAAACCAACCATTTGTTGAGCCTTCCATTAGCTTTCTTGAATCATCATAGAGTGTTTTTAAAATTTTGGAAGTATGTACAAGCATCAGAGGGGAAATTAGCACCAATGATGACCTGAGTACAAATTTCATGATTTTTTATATAGCAAGTGAACACAAGCATCGAGATATAATTGAACCAAGATGACCTGAGCATTTCTTGAATAAATAGACAAAGACTAACCACTTTCTAATGCAAATGTGGAACTGTCATCAATGATACACTATAGAAATCATGTCTCGTGACATATTTGCACCAAATTGATAGTTAACCTCAAGATATCAGGCAAAGAAAAATCATCCTCTTTCCTTGCTACTCTAGTTCAATACATCATCGAGTGTGCTCTAGAGAGATGATATCAAAAAATAAAACAACTAGTGTTCATAATATAATACTGTTGTTCCAAACATTATTTAGATTTTAGATCATCCAGATGAGTCATGATATGGTACTTAGCTGAAAACTGTTGTGATATGGATCAATGGTTGGATAGCTATTCATGTGATTTGATTGTTTGTTTTCAACGATTGGATTTTATGTCATTGTCTAGCTGCTTCAGTAAACTCTAAAAGTTGATTGTCCCTAGTATGTCAATGTTTGCCCCCAGTATTAACACAACTTGTTGAAATGAATATGTACATTGATCAAGCCATGGCAAGATGTTATCGCTCTAGAAAAATGATGACCACATGATGCTAGTATGGCCCTAAGATGATGGAAAAATGCATGAAATGAAAGCTGAGAAGCTAAGTGCAGAACATGAACTAATAGATGGAGAGCTACAAATAGCGTCTATTTGCTAGATTTTCACTACTTGTTTTTATTGCATTTTTCTTTTTCTTTTTTAAGACTTTTTCTGTTGTTTTGTGATTTTTTTAGGACATTTTTGGATGATGATAACTATTTCATACATAATACTTTTTCAAGTGCATGCTATTAATGGGTTCATCAAACAAGTCCCCTTCTAGCATCGATAGCTTGTATGCTCTTGAATCATATACAACGATGATCACATAAGGACCCAACCAATTGGGTTCAAAATTACCTTTCTTCACTCTATGTTGCTGATTGCATGGGTTCTCCTTCAAAACAATATCACCAACTTGAAAGGTACGTGGCTTGACTCTATGATTATAGTTGCAAGACATCATCTGTTGATATGCTTTCAAATGATTAACTGCTCATTGTCTCTTCTCATCAAGGAGTTCCAGTTTTTGCAATCGAGAAACTCTATATTCATCATCTATTGTGAGACCCTTTAAGGATATCCTTAGTGATGGAATCTCAACCTCTAGTGGAAAAATGGCTTCTTCTCCATAGACAAGAGCAAATGGTGTTGCTCCTGTTAGCATTCAGATGCTAGTTTTATAGGCCCATAATGTGGGATTAAGCTGAACATTACAATCTTTACTTGCATCATTCACAGTGTTTTTAAAGATTTTTACTATTGTTTTGTTCGAGGCTTCTACTTGGCCATTCCCTTGTGGATAATAAGGTGTTGAATATCTATGTTGGATATGGAATCACTCACAAAGTTCATCAATATCTTGATTCTTGAATGGTTGTCCATTATCTATGATAATGGAGTTGGGAATTCCATACTGACAAATAAGATAGTTGAGTATGAACAACGAGATTTGTTTTCTAGTAACTTTAGTCAGAGGTACTACCTCAATCCACTTGGTAAATTACTCTATCACTATGATGATAAAATTGTGTTCGTTTGATGATGAGGGATGAATCTTGCAAACTAGATCTAACCACCATTGAGAGAATCACCAAGTTGGCATGAATGGTTGAAGTTCTTGTGCAGCAGCATGAATGAGATTCCCATGAATCTGACATTTAGAGCACTTTTTTTATGAAAGTGAATGATTCCCTCTCTATAGTTGGCCAATAGTAACCCATTCTAATCAATTTCTTGGATAAGGTTAGTCCACTCGAATGAGTACCACAAATTCCACCATGAACTTCTTGTAAAACCTTGTTAGATTCATCACGTTTAAGAAATCGAAGTAAAGTACCATCAAGATTGCGGTGATAAAGGGTGTCAGTGATAAGATTATAGCGAGAGGATTGGAAAATGAAATTGCACTTTTGGTTACAAGATAAGTTAGGTGATAAGATGTCTTCTTTTAGGTAGGCATAAATCTTTCCATACCAAGGTGAATCAAACCCTACTAAGTGGCAAATGATTTGGCTTTGAGGTGTGTCATAGGTAGGTGCAAATGATTGTTCCACCAGAAATTCATAGCAAGCCTGGTTTTCTAGGAGTTGTAGCAATGATGCAATCATGGGCATAGCGTCAGCTACTTTGTTATCAAGTCTTGGAATCTATATGAACTTGATATCTATCAAGTACTTCTTAAAATCATCAACCATTTTCTTATATGGAAATATTTTGTCATCTTTGGTCTAATAATCATCATTGATCTAATTAATGACTAACTATGAGTCACCATAAACTTGTAGTTCTATGATATACCATTCTAATGCTATCTTGAGTCCAGTGAAAACTTCATATTCGACTATGTTATTAGTGCATGGAAACATTAGTTGATATGACCGAGGAATGGTATTTCCTTGAGGGGTGACAAAGAGTATGTCTACCCCCGATCTGTGTTGAGTGAAAGAACCATCAAAGTATAAAGACCAAGGTTGCTTTGACTCTTTCGTGAAGACATCATCATTTGGAAATTCAATGTGAATGGGATGCTTTTCTTGTAGTGGTGCTTCATCTAGTTGATTAGCAATAACTTGTCCTTTGATTCCTTTGCGATCAACATAATGAATGTTAGAATCACTTAGGATAATGAACCATTTTTCTAACCTTCCTGTTAATATAGCTTTACTTAACAAATACTTGAGTGGATCAATATTTGCAACAAGATTGATTGTATAAGTTAGCATGTAGTGTCAAAAAATTTGTGATGAAAATACTATTGTGAGACAAGCCTTCTCGATGAAAGTGTAGTTGATTTCATGACCTATTAGCATTCAACTGATGTAATAAATGGCACATTCTTTTCCTGTAGAGTCTTCTTGTGCTAATAATCCCCAAAAGATGTCTTTGTTGCGGAAATATATAATATTAGAGTTTTGTCTTGATTTTTTGGTACTAGAACTGGTGAGTTCATCAGGTACTATTTGATCTGTTGAAAGGCCATTTCACACTTGTCATCCCAATTTAAAGGAACATTTTTATGCAATAGATGTGTGAAAGGTAGCCTTTTATTGGCCAGCTATGTAATGAACCTTCATATAGATTGAAGTCATCCTTGTAATGACCTCAACTGACTGATATTCCTTGGTGGAGGAATTTCCATGATTGCTTGCACTTTGGTAGGATCTACTTCAATTCCTTTTGCTGACACTATGTATCCTAAAAGCTTCCTAGATGTGAGCCCAAAGACACATTTCTTGGGGTTGAGGCGAACTTTGAACTTTTCCAACCATGCAAAGATTTTGGATAACACTTCGAGATGTCCTTCTCTTGTGTATAACTTTTCCAATATGTCATCTACATAATCTTCCATGAATGTGTGCATCATGTCATGAAAAATTGTAGTCATAGTTCTTTGGTAAGTAGCCCTGGTTTTCTTTAGACCAAAAGGCATGACATTCCAACAGTAAGTCCCCCATGGACATGTGAACGTTGTTTTGTCCTAGTCTTTAGGTGCGATCTTCATTTGGTTGTAACTAGAAAAACCATCCATTAGTGAATACATGGCATGGCCAACTATTAGATCAACTATAGTATCAATGCTTGGAAGCAGGAAGTCATCCTTAGGACATGCTTTATTAAGATGTTTGAAATCTGTGCACACTCTAAAACAATTTTTAGGCTTGGAAACTGAAACAATGTTGGAGATCCATTCTACATAGTCGATCGATCTTATAAATCCGACATCAAGAAGTTTTTTGAGTTCTTATTTAACTAGTAGTGCAACATGAGGATGCATCTTTCTAAATTTTTTTCATCGTTTTAACTCCCGATTTGATGGACAAGTGATGCATTATAAGATCAGGATCAAGACCTGGCATGTCTGCGTAAGACTAGGCAAAGTTGACTTGATTTGTTTTGAGAAATTCCATGAATTCAGGTACTTCTTTATCTATCATTGATACAACTAACTATAGAATCTTTGGTTTTTCTAAAATTTTAGGATTAACTGCTTTTGTAGGCTCAATCAAGATATGCGATCGCTCATGATAATGCTCTGGGAGAGTGTCAAGTGTCCCATCATTAGGTTCCTTAAAAAAAATTCACCATCTAATACACTCTTTATTTTATCTTTTATTTGATCTAATAATTTCAAATTCTGGTTTTCACCATTAGATCTTTCTTTTTTACTTTTATTTTTGCAGCTAGGAGACTTGAAACTCTCCTAATTAAAGACTCTATGCCAAAAATTGCTAGTGGAACAATCATTTGTGTCATATGTGGAAAGGAAGTTCGTGATAGATTTGTTGCTTGGGAACATAGGTAGATTAATAGGTCTAGATGAATCCTAGTCAATGAGATTAGAATGGATTAGTGGTAGTAGGTCATTGGGTTGCATAAGATTGGCTATGGTTAAGGTCATAACAGAGTTGTCTATATGATCCGAGGTATGAGGAAAATCAATGATGGTACTGTTATCACAATAATCTTGTTCGATTAAATTTTACTCAATATCACTAGAATCATAGTCACCTTGTAGTTTAGATTCTTGTGGTTGGGACCCTGACCCTTCACCTTCGATTAGAGTTGGGGTGTACTTGTGTACCACATCAACCTCTTTTTTCCTTCCAAAACTCATCATTATGGATGGTGTCCCATTCATATTCACCAGAATTTGTGTCAAAATTATTATCAATGAAATTCTGAATTGCTGCTAAATAGGATTCCTTTGTATCCAACCCTTCTTGCAATGTGAGAATAGTATCATGACCCTACTTAGATATTACTTCTTTTGAGTTGGTATCATAGCCTAGTTCTATTTTATCTTTTGCAGCAAGTTCTAGAAGGTGAATAGGCTCAACAACTCCTTTTCTTTTTCCAATAGGACCATTACCATCCTAGCCCATCTTTTGCATGATTGAATATCCTTTACCATATTGATCAGTTGGTAGTTTGATATTAAGAACTATTTCATCTTCATCTTTATAGAGCCAACTTAAAACTTCTCTATCCTCATAATCTTCCCTAGGGAAGTATTCTTTGATAAATCTTCCATTAAACTTTGTATTTGGCTCTATTGGTGGTTGCATTGATGTGGATGCTACGGATATTTGTTGTTGTGCAATAGAGGGTTGTCCATGTGACCAAGGCAATATAGGTAGATTAGAAAGATAGAGAGAGTACTCCCCTACTCCATTTTCCTTGAACCGTAGTTTCTTGTCAAAGCTTTTGGTTAACTGACTGATTTGCATATCAATTTTGAGAGAAGTATTAGTAGGAGCTTCTCGATTGTTGGGAACCAAAGTATCTTGACTAGCTTTGATGTTGGCACAAGTTTGATTGTTTGAATTATCAGCTAGTATTGTGATCTACTATCCATCATAAGGAAACTTAAGACATGTTGATGATATGTGGATGGGATAGCTTGCATTTCATGGATCCAAGGATGACCCAACAAGATGTTGTATGCGAGATCATGATCTAACAATTGACAGAATGTATTTTTGATAACAGGTCTGAATCTAACTAGTAACATGATTAAACCCTTGGATGCTCTTTCCTCATCATTGTAGGATTTAATAGTAATCTTTCTTCTAGGATCAATGGAGTCCTCAAAAAATCCTAAAGCCTGAACTAACTTCATAGTACATATATTCAAACCAACACCTCCATCTATTAGGAAGCGTATGGCATGAAACTTGTGGATCATGACTTCAAAGTATAGCGATGAATTATGGGGATGTGTCATGGAGACATCATATTTTTTGGATAATGAAAGGCATGTGGGTGAGGATAAGTGTCCCACCATCACTTGAAATTAGTCCACATCCAGATCAGTGGATACAATTATTTCAATGAGGGCCTTTTCTAGAATTTCCTTATGTGTTGGGGAAATCTTTAGGAGTTCTAAGATAGAAAACTGAGCAGGAGTTTCTCCAAGTTGATTGAGTAGTTCATAGTGATGTTGAGGTAGGGGCACAATGGATTTTGAAGAAGCACCCTTTAAGACAACTTTAGCTTGTGCTCTTGTTGTTGAGTTGACTTCTCTATATTCCATCTTTTCTTTAACTTTAATAACATTGACCCACTTTCCCTCAATGTAGATATGATTGATTATATGATCATTGATATGATTCAAAAAATTTCTTAAATATTCACCCTTTTGATAGTTGGGCAAAGGGTTTTGAAATTCTTGGTGGTATTCATTTGATTGTTGGTGTCCTTCTATTGTGATGGTGCCATTTTTTATTAAGTCTTGGACTTTATTTTTCAAGGCTTGACAATTATTTGTGCGATGGCCCTTTCACCGATGATAATCGTGAACAATAGTATTCATAATTCCATGATGGAGGTTTCACACTAGGTTCAAAATTATGTTGAGGTGGCAAAATAAGAGAATTCTTAGCCATCAATTCTTTGAATGTCAGTTCTAAGGATTAACCCAGTGGAGTAAAAGTTCTTCTATTAGAGAATAATGAAGATCATTGTGGATTTGTGTTTGAGGTATTTCCTAAGGAATTGTTGTTGTTATCATTTCCATGATAACCTTGATTGGTGGAATTCCCTTGATTGGGAGTAGAAGTTTGATTCATGTTATTCCTTAGAGGAGGAGGATTGTTTCCTTGACTTGTGACCGAGTTGACATTGTTATAGTTATTGTTGCAGGGAGCACTAAGAACAAATGGCTTAGTCAAGACATGATTTGCATCTACAACACCATCATTCACCACATTTTTTTTACGAGTCCAAAACTTAGATTTGTCATTGTGGTGATTTGATGAGCTAGGATTTTCCTTATCAAGTTTTATTATCCCTCTCTAGACCAAGGCACTTTTAATGGTGCTGGCATTTTCAATCAATTTTTGAAAAGAGGGAGGACAATGAAGATTAGGATGATAGCTCATCTCTTGATCTAAGTTGTTTATGAAAGTGGTGATCTTTTCCTTTTCACGAACATGGCATGGATATCTAGCGAAAAATCTTCTCCATCTCTGAAGAAATGTAATGAATGGTTTGCTAGGTTTCTATTTAGCCTTGCGGATATCAATCATGGTTATTTGATGTTGTATGTTGTAAGAATATTGTGATATGAACTCATTAATCAATTCCTCAAATGTCTTGATAGGTAGTGTGATTTTTGATAGCCATTCCATAGATTGGCCTCCAAGACTTCTAGGAAACAAACACATCAAGTACATTTCCTCATGAGAAAACTCTAAAGTCATATTTTAGAAGTCCCTAATATCATCGATTGGATCTGATTTCCCATTATAACAATCAAACTTTGGGATCTCACAATTTTTGGGAAATGGAATCATGTTGAGACATCGCTCAAAGGGATAAGGACATATGTCATCAAGAGTGTATGTCTTTGTTATGGCTCCCCCTTGTAGATCTTTAATTTGTCCTTGTAGTGCTTTAATCTGTTGAGACAAGGCACTAATATCAGACAAGTGTGTTTCAATAGGATTGCTCTTTATGTTTTTAGTATCAAAATCATGAGGCAATTTAGCTCCTCTATTAGCTAGATACAAGAAGTATTTTTCTTTATTGAGCTCCAAAAAATTTTCTAGGTATGTGCAGGATCATCATGGAAAAAATAGGCCCTTAAGTGGCAAAAAAATCAGAAAAATCAAAGTGAGGCAACTTGACGTAAAAAATTGAATAAGTTATCTATATTATTTCAAAAATAGGTAAGAATAGAATTTGTAGAAAATTGAATGTAGTTTCTAAACTACTAGGGATTTTTTATTTTTTTAAAAATCTATTTGGTGAAAATTTGAAATTTCAATGCAGTAGTACTTAAATTTTAGGGAAAAATAAGAAGTAGGTGTCTGTCTGACCACCCTAACCACAATAAAATGATAATATTTTTTTACAATATTTTAGATATAATTAGATGACTCATGTCCTGATGTGATGCATATTTTTTTTAATTTTTTTCCAAGTAAATAATTAATTATGAATTTTTTATTACAAATTTTAAAAAATATAAAAAAATTGTATGTTTGACCATCTTAACTTGGTCAAAACTTCAAGAAATTCAATTCTTCTTTTTTTAATCCTATAGTATGCAAAGCATACAATGTGACACATGTTTTGTATTAAAAAAATGTGAAACGGTTTGAAAGCTATAAATGTTTTTCAATCAATCTATTAATTAGTACTTTAGTCGTAATTTGAATAGAAAATGAATAATAATTACTTATTAAATTCAAAGTAAAGCATAATTTATATTGGTGGAAAGCTGAGAATCTCCTTTAGAAACCCTTTTTATTTCATCAATTTTGGGTAAAAAAAAAGTCATTAGCCACATACCCATCATATTGCCACTTTTTGGACCATCATGATCCCGCACATACCCTTCTAAGGCTTTGTGAAATTTGGCATCTTGCTCAACCTCTCTAAGACATTCTTCATCCCATTCATCATCAGTATCTACATGATTTTTGCTCATATCCTTGTATTTTTGGAATGGATTTTCTTCTCTTTCAGCCATGTTGTCATTAAAGAGGGGATTTCGATTCACACTATAATGGGGATTACTATTCTCACCTTCTTCTTGAGTTCTTTGGGTATAATCTTCCTGTTGAATATCCTCTTTCAGCTTATTGTATTGAGACCTTGTAAAAATAGGCATATGATTTTGAAACGTTCTTCGAGACTTAGATCACAATTTGATAAATGCACAAATGATGATGTTTTGATCTAATAAGATGGAAATCTCATGATATGATCAAAAGATGTTCCTAATTCTTAATTGTGGCTTCCAATGATAAAGGATATCAAATACTATTGGGGAAGTTGAATCAATAATCAAAAATTTGTTTCACAGGTGCATTTTTAAGATTTGATCCTAGTTTTTGAAGAATGATAAGTATATCAAAATATCCTAATTAAGATCACCAAAGGATTTGACTAGGATGTGTTGAATATTCAATAGAAGATTGTGGTAGATAATCAAACTCAAGAGGCTGATTGTGATTGTGTCGTTGAGATAGAGCTCTTCTCTGGAAATATGCTTGTCAATATAAAGGTTTTACAGCGTACTCATCAGTAAACCCCCAAGCAAAATCTTGGTATCTATGGAGAAACTTACGATAATGGAGCAAGATGTTTTGAATCTTATACAAAAAACTTTCTATGTTGCAAGGTTTTCTTGTAACCTAAATGTTTCTTAGGTTTCTTGATCCTATTGACAATCGATTTATTGAAAAATTTGGTTGATTTCCACTCTCTAAGCATGGGATAAATTTCAAAATGTTACTAGACCGAAGATGTGATAAACTCAGATCTGTCAAAAGTAACAATTCTGAAAAAGGTGATAAATGCACTACTTTGTACCCTATATGCACTGTAGAAATAGGTATATGCACCAGAGAAATAGTCAAAGGCCCTACAACAGACCCAAAATGTGCTACTTTGTGCCCTATATGTGCTACAAAAAAAATGTTTTTGATAGTGACAGAAACTATTTATAGAATATTCAATCTATGTGCTAAAAAAAGCTCTAAAAGCATTGATCTAGCCAATGAATGTGCTAGAACAGACCCTATATGCACTACTTTGTGTCCTATATGTGCTAAAACAATTTTCCAAAGTAGTTTTCAAATAGTTTTGAATAGTTTTCAGCTGAAATTTTGCATGTTCATTTTGGATGATCCTTTGTCTGAATTAATGTGATTGAAGACACAACAAACACTATGAAAATAGTTGTTTTTAAGCCATATGCTAAACATCAAGTGTATGTTCAATTTTTTTTTTCAAAAAGTGTTTTCACCGGTTTCACACATAATAGAGAATTCAGGTAGACTCACTCTTAGTACTCAAATAGGTCATCATAATAACCATAGCCCACATCTTAGAACTATGTCAACTCACACAACCATGTCACCTCTAAAGGGGAACCCATGTTTTTTTCTTTTCTAGGTGCGTACTCAGAGTAATGGAAGTGGATACTAGATCCCTTGAGCAAACAATCCTTTGAAGTTATATGGTGAGTGTCTTGGGGACAGATTCTTCCCTCCCCTTGCACTGTCATTATTAGGATGTTCATAAACTGACTTCGGTTGGCTACTACACTAGGTTCTTAGTAAGGGTTTTCATTCGGTGCGGCAATAATAAACTCCCTCAGGTGACCTCCCAACCTTTAGAATAAAGGATTTGGGGATGGTTATCTTACACACTACTAGAAAAAGTGGGTTTCCTCAAATTCGTTTTAAATTTTATAGTAGGGTGGAATAGCCTGGCTTTGGCTTGAACCCACTTGAGTCATTACTCTTGGGTGAGCACTTTTTCCCACAAGATCAAGCCCTCTATAGGATGTAATAAAGCATTAGAAATTGTAGAAATGTAAAAGGAAATTCTGGTATTTTGATCACCCAGTGAAGGGGAGAGCATAAACCTATTGCCACAAACATAGTAGACAGTGTTCTTTTTAGAGCCCAAATCATAATGATCTAAACTATGTGAAGATGTTGCTTCACAAAAACAAGTTGTTCAATTTTAACCACAAAAATCATTGTGTGGTGACTTTCCTAGATTGATTCATTTTAAATCCACGTCTACCCTAGGGTTGCTTCTTTTTGAAAACCAGATGTGACTATCCTAGATTGGTTTCTTTTAAGCCATAAAAGGTCTGGTATGTGGAAGGCATCAGACTCAGAACCTTATTTAGTTACACCCTATATGCACTACAAGATCATATATATGTGCCAAAAAAATAAGTAAATGTGCTAAGGGTATGTGTAGGATCATGATGGGCCAAAAAGTGGCAATATGATAGGTATATATAGGGTATGTGGCTGATGACTTTTTTTTAGCAAAAATTGATGAAATGAAAAGGGTTTTTAAAGGAGATTCTTAGCTTTCCACCAATATAAATTATTTTTTATTTTGAATTTAATAAATAATTATTGTTTATTTTCTATTTGAATTATGACTAAAGTTCTGGTTGATAGGTTGATTGAAAAACATCTATAGCTTCCAAACGGTATCACATTTTTTGAATCCAAAACATGTGTCACATTTTATGCTTGGCATACTTAGGATTAAAAAAATAAAAATTGAATTTCATGAAGTTTTGACCAAGTTAAGGTGTTCAGACATGATTTTTTATATTTTTTAAAAATTTTAATAAAAAATTCATAATTAATTATTTACTTGGGAAAAAATTACAAAAAAATATACATCACATCGAGACATGAGTCCCCTACCTATATATAATATCTTATAAAAAAATATTATCATTTTATTGTGGTTAGGGTAGTTAGACAGACACCTACTTCTTATTTTTTCTCTGAAATTTAAGTACTACTACATTGAAATTTCAAATTTTCACCAAATAGATTTTTTTTTGTAAAATAAACCTAGTAGTTTAGAAACTACATTCAATTTGCTACAGATTCTATTCTTACACATTTTGAAATAATATAGATAACTTATTCAAATTTTTAAGTCAAGTTTCCTAACTTTTTTTTTGGATTTTTGCCACTTAAGGGCTTATTTTTTTTATGAAGATCCTACACATGCCCCTAAAATAGATCCTATACACACTGCAGAAAATTCTAGATGCGCTAAAAGAAAATGCAACAAAAAATATTTTTAAATTTTTTAATAAAGTAGACTGAGTGTATGCACCATTTTGCTCCCTATAAGCTTTGTTATGTTCCCCAGATGTGTTGTTCTATTCTCTATATGCACTGAAAAACCTACAAAAGCATTGCTAAAAATCTTGTATGCTCTAAAAGAAACCATGTATGCACTAAAATGCAAATTTTTTTGGAAATTCGAATTCCAAATCATGAAATCCTATCATAAAACCTACAAGTAAATGTCAAAAACAGGGCATGGCCCCACGGTGGGTGCCAAAAATGTGTGATCAATTTTATGTTTTATCAAATGTATATTAAAAAAATCAAAACACATCGATAGAACATTAAATCAAAACATAAAATTAAAATAACAAAGATAAAAACTCAATATTCTATAGTTGATGTCATCCTATCATCCTCTATCTCCAGTGTTTTTGTCGATTCTAGCTTTCTCTCAGATTTACTTGCTAGGCTCAACAAATGGTCTTCCTAGAGAATGAGATTGAATATGAATGCATGCAATACTTATGCTAAGATTAACATGCTATAATTATAAAAATGCAAGATTACGATACTATGAAAGCTAAAGATGATAATGACAATGCTAAAGAGGCTAGAATGCTAGAATGCAAATAATCTCTAATCTGTATGTGTTGTAAGTTGTAGGTAACCAATGCTTGGATTTGCAGGGATATTTATACAGTTTTTGAAAGATTCTGATTGGTTGCTGTGATCAACGGCTATGAAAATTCCTGGCAGATCAAACAGTCGAAGATGGATAAGAATAGAAGAAAACAAAAAACAAGCTTTGTTTCTTTTTTCGAAGAAGAGATAAGATGAGATGATAAAGATGAATTGTAAGAAAATCATCTTTTTGTGAGATTATGGAAAGATTTTGAAGATAAATAATGAATTATAAATTCATTATTCATTTACTAGTGACATGGAAGATTTTCCTTAAAATAGAATATTTACTCAAGATTTGAACAATAATGGAGGATTTAATAATTAAATAAAATATTTAATTATGATTTGAAAAGATATGAAAGATATTTAATTAAATTGCTTAAAAAATGACATGTGGATGAAATTAATTAAATAAAATATTTAATTAATTAGAAAAATATTTTAATAGGAGAAAGGAAATATTTAAATTCAATTAAATCAAAAGACTTTATTAAATTCAAAAGGTGATAATTAAAATAAATAAATGGTATTTATTTAATTAATAAAGTAGACATATGGATGTGAAATAATTAAATAAATATTGATTTATTTAATCATGACAGAAGAATAAATTGAATGAACAATATAATTAAATTAATTAAATTTAATCATATGTAGAGGACTTTAGAGAAATTAATTAAATAATAAATATTTAATTAAATGCCAAGATTAATTAGACATGACCAATTTTATGCATATACACTAATATCTCCACCTTATAAGAATAATACCATGTTATCCTAGTAATCTATTATTTCTCCCAATAAATCCATTTAGAAAATCTCTCCAACCAAATGTGGAGTTCCTTTTTTATCTAAATAAAAAAGGTAGAGTGGGTAGATGGAAAATAACGAGTGTAGGTAGAGAAGCTAGATATTTTTGCATGAATAAATAGTAGGAATCCAATTATATAATCTTTATGTATCATCCCATAATCTGTGATTCATTCATCCCTCTTCGAGTTATTAATGGAATGAAGGGGAAAAAATCATTTAAGGAGTTACATGTCACATGATTGTATGATCTAGAAATTTTTTCATATAATTTTTGATTATTAAATCATTCATGCTATAAATCCCTTGATTTGAAAAGAAACTTGTCTTGTTTCCTTCATGGTAGCAACATAGTTAGAGAATAATTTTGGTGAATCAAGGATTTCCCATGCCTCATATAGTATTATGTTTTTCTTCTAATTGATCAATTATATTTTCATTATGTTAAATATAGTTTCCATTGAATATCCTTCAATAATGACTAAATTTATTTTTCATGACCACCAATGTTAAGTAATGATGCTTTCCCTTTATTAGTTCTAGGAAATAAATCTTAGATGAAACCTTTTTCAAGATTTTTAAAATATTTAATGATACATTTTGTACTAGAGTGCCCTAGGTTTCCCCTCAAAGAACCATCAAAATTAAACTTTCGCCTGGTTTCTTATGGAGGAATCTATCTAATATGATCTCTAGAAGGGTGATATTTAATCTAAGAATTATAAATTGATAAATATATTAAATTAAATAAGTAATTTTTTTAGAAAATTAAATAAATTAGTGAAAATGTTTTGATTATGAAAAACTATGATAGATGTTGAATATTTTTTGTTAATGGTATGAAAATATTTTTGATGATTATATAAATTATTTTGAACTATTGAATGCTCTATTTGTCATCCCAAGTAGCATTGATTACTAGTTATATTATCTTGCATATACAAATCTAATCTAAGAACGCATATTTTATATGTGTGCAACCTATAGGTTCAATATATATGTATCATGTGCACACTTGTAAATTTATTTAGAACTATTTTAGATTATGTTTTGTGTGCAATCTAGTAATGAATGTTTTGATTATGAAAAACTATGATAGATGTTGAATGTTTTTTTGTTAATGGTATGAAAATATTATTGATGATTGGATGAATCATTTGAACTAGTGAATTCTCTATTTTTCATCCCAAGTAGCATTCATTACTAGTGATATTATCTTGCATATGAAAATCTAATCTAAGATGCATATTTTATATGTGTGCAACCTATAGGTTCAATATATATATATATATATATATATATATCATGTGCACACTTGTAAATTTATTTAGAACTATTCTAGATTTCTATTCCCTAGATCTAGATATATTATTTACCAAGGTCTCATTGCTTCTTTAGGTGTACATACATATGATATATATATATATATATACATATATATATATATATATATACATATATATATATATATCATGTGCACAATTGTAAATTTATTTAGAACTATTCTAGATTTCTATTCCCTAGATCTAGATATATTATTTACCAAGGTCTCATTGCTTCTTTAGGTGTACATACATATGACATGCAAAAATGAATTTGTTCCACCTCAGGAAACACTGTTTGCAAATACTACTAGTGAGATTAGGATATTGAGAAACTCATTAACATATGGTACAAACACAGGCATATATTCAGAAGTTTGCATGTCCATATTACAAAGCCTAGAAAAACTAAGAGATGAACTTGGGAATACTAGTGTCTATTCCCCTAATAGAGTAGTTTCTATTCTTTCCCACATGCAGGAAGAAGTACATGGTGAGGTTCCCTATAAACAAATACATGATGTTGTGACCAAAGAAATGATTAAAAACACTTGTTTTCCATTCTATCAAAATCAACGTAAGGTGAGGGGATACTAGGACACCAAATGTGTGGATCGTGCTATGGCCCCATTTATCTACCCACGATTTCTTGTAGCACATGGTCAATATCCAAACAATGACTAGATTCCATTATAGTTTGTTCATTATTTGTATGTTGAAGGTCGATTTGGGCCTCAAATTCAACTACCTGGACATTCCACCATATGTTGGTTAGTGGCGTGGCAGGATTTCCTATAGGCTCACCTATTGTTGAGTAGATAGACCAGCCATGGTGTTTAAGGAATTGGTTTACAGTAAGTCTCCCACTCTCACCATAGCTCTAGACCTCTTATCGAACTAGGTTATCATTGGTTCCCAAAAGGAAGCAATTGACAGTGTAGGTGACATTGCAGCTTCCACCACTAGGATATCTATTGATCGTGTGGATCAGTATTTGATTTCTAGATGTTCACGATCCACACCATTTGTAGCATAATACAACAAAATCGATCCTTTTATAGTGGTAGGAATCCCTCTACTTACACAACTTGATGGAATTACAAGAGATATGGCATGCAAGACTATGCATTATTTAGTTGAGGACCTCTTGGAGGCATATGCCTTCATCACATCAAACTATGGGATCACTATAGAGAAGGTCAGAGATCATTTGGCTTTAGGAGTTCATTCACTTCCAAGATCCCATCACTCTCATCCCAACACTAGTGCACATTAGGATCTACCTATGGATCATTCAGCTACTACATAGACTATGGGTTTTATGGAGATGTTGACTGTTCTTGGTTCATCATCGCCAATGCCATCTCAATTGCATAGTCCCCTTCACTCATCATTTATGGCACAAAATGTGACAAATCATATGGATGTATATGTTGACTCATCACTTGATCATTTGGTTAATTTGGTGGAGATGGTCATTGTAGAGGACTTAAATCACCCGATATCAAATGATGTGCATGCATGTGTGCATGTTCATGTTTAAATTCTTTTTTTAATTATTTTTACATTTTAGTTTTAACTAGATATTCATGTACTAATATATATGTATATAAATTGTATATGGAAATACCTCATGCTACTCCTAGCCTTGGTTCATATCATGCATGTTGATGTGACTCTATGAATGATTCTACTGCTAGTGGACATGTGAGTTTTAAATTTTTATATATACACATGTATATGTATATAAATTGTATATGGAAATACCTCATGCTACTCCTAGCGTTGGTTCATATCATGCATGTCGATGTGACTCTATGAATGATTCTACTGCTAGTGGACATGTGAGTTTTAAATTGTATATGGAAATACCTCATGCTACTCCTAGCCTTGGTTCATATCATGCATGTCGATGTGACTCTATGAATGATTCTACTGCTAGTGGACATGTGAGTTTTAAATTTTTATATCATACATGTCGATGTGACTCTATGAATGATTCTACTGCTAGTGGACATGTGAGTTTTTATGTGAGTTTTAAATTTTTATATATACGTGCATATGTATCCATAGATCTAGATAGATATTTAAAAATACATGTACATTCTTAAATAAATTTCATAAAATTTATAATATATTATATGTATTTAACACATTGTGTACACAATTTTATCTACAAGGCTTGACACATCCATTAGAGTATGGTTCTCATTCAGATGATCATTCAATTAGGAGTCGACATTCATATTAGGCCTTGCATTAGATTTATGATCTCTACTACATTTTCTTATATGATTATCTCTAGTAGTCAACATTTGATGATCTCTAGTAAATTTTCTTATATGATATACATACACATTTTATTATGTTTATTTGTTTATTTTCATTCAATCTATGTTCATGTACCTCTTTTCTTATAACATGTTTATGAGTATACATTGAATCTATCTACATGTACATGTGTTTTATCAAGTTTAAATGTTTATACATTAGTATATACATGTGTATGTATGCACATGTTTACACTTAATAATGTTTTTATACAAATTTTAAATCTATATTTAGAGAACTCATGCTCATGTATTTATGATTTATATATGTTAAACACATGTTAAATGTGCATTAAATAAGAGTAAGAGGTCAATGAATAAATCTATAAATAAAATAATCAATAAATATTTCAACATGAACCATTGAGGACTAGAGAACAAAATAAAATTTTAGAAGGAACCCTAAGATGGAAAAAATGGAGATTAATGGGATGAAAGATAAGTGATGCAAGCAGAAAATTTAAAAACATATGAACACCGTTTTCCTAGAATATTTACTAATCAAAAAGGTATAAAAGAAGAGGTAGGAACCATGTAGATAGAACAAAAAGAAGGATCCAAACCATAAAGGAAAATAAAATATTAACTTAAAACATCAATGTCAAAACAAGAGTTGAGATAAAATTAGACAATTTTAGTAGGGGAAATGATCAAAACATTTGAAGATACCCATGGTAGATGAGACCAAACAAAAAAATCACATTTTCTTCATCTATGATATCCATGATGTTGACCATTGTTTCTTTACTACACATGGACCTATGAAATATCATTATATCCCTATTCCTCCCACTGCTTCCCCTTTTCCACTTGTTGTTACTATGGATCGTAGTACCATTTTAGAGGCCTCTTCCATACCTATAGCATTTCCTATTCCCACTATAACTAATACAATTTCACCTTCTCTTGATGAGAATTTATTTCAATCCAATTTTCACATTCCTTTTATAATTATATCATCCTTCAAACACTTTCCCTCTTTATAAAATTTTATGTTAAATTATTTCATAAATAATTTCTTAATCTACACCATTATTTAACATGATTGTGATTTCTTACAACCATATAAAATTATAAATTCTTAAAGAAATTCAATGCATAATTTTATAGTTTGCATAATTTCCTAGAAATAATTTGCTTTTTTTTCATTATTCCATATCAAATTACAAGATTAATTTGTATTTATATCACTTGGAGAGTAGATTTTGGAGAAAATATTTTTGCACATTTATCAAGGAGGTAGACTTTGGAGAAGAGATTTTAGCATTTTTATCAAGGATGGAAAATTTTGGAGAAGAGAATGTTGTTGATGCAGCCACGGTAGGAGGGTCCTCAAGGAGAACAGTTTGAACTGTGCAACAAGAGTTACACAATGAAAGCTACACAGAATATGGAGGAAAATATAGATGGAAATATATTCATTAACAATTATCTCAGTTACATTTGGTCGGCAACATCTGGGCCTTCAGATTCGGCTCACAGGCATGATACAACATGTTTGGAAATACAATATTCCAATATGCTCCTATATGCAAGCTAAAATCTTACAAATCTAATCCAAACTTATCTATCTATTCTTCACTGCCTATTCTAATGATTAATTACAAGATTTATAGCATATCCAAAATATTGGAAACATCCACGTTGGCCAAAGATCATCACATTCTCCAAGGAAATAAAATGTAACATGCACATGAATAGGTTGGCCTCAAATTGAAGTACTCCTCAACAGTTGTGTAAGATGAAGTGTGGACCTATAATGAAGGTCAGGGACACTCCTAGGAACAATTAAAATCACACCGTTAAGATCCAAAAGTTACAGGGATGATCCAAAATGATCGAACTGGCTAAAAAGTTTGTAGTTATTCTGATGTCAATTCAAGAAACTACCAAGAATTCTAGAAGCGATAACTTTCCAGAAAAAAGTCCAATCACAATCAAATCCTGGGACAAGGAAAATAAACATATAGGGGATGTAATCCATGATCCACAAGGTCTGGTGAGAAAAGATGACAATCCACCAACATGAAATGAGCCAGAACAAAACAAGAACAAAAAATTGAAAGAAAATATTTTTTTTGGTTGATGCAAGATTGCCAAGAACCCAGGATGCTCCTACATCAGACATTTGGGGTTATTGAAATGTGAGTCCCTCACTTTTTTGGGGCTAAAGGAAAACCAAGATGGTCTACCTCAGCCTGAGAAATCCATGAAGAATTCTCAACTGGTCTACCTTTCCACTTCATAAGATATTATTTATATTGTCTTCCACGAGTTTTCCTTTCATCCTTGATATCCAAAATCTCCTCAATCTCATCTAACTGTTGTTTAGGAAACTGATCCTCTAATTTGGTTTCACTGTATTCACTGAACTATGCTTCATGATACTGATATAGCTACAATGTTGAATACAGGTGATATACCCATACCTTCTGGTAACTCCACTTCATATGCATTTCCAGAATCAAATTTCTTCAAGATCTTAGAAGGTCCAAAATTTCTCATCTTTAGCTTATTCTATGCACCAACTAGAAATCTCTCCTTCCTCAAATATACCATCACTTCATCTCCAAATTTGAATTCATTATGTTTCCTTTTTTTGTCTACCTTCTCCTTATACTTCTTGTTCATGTCTTCCAATTTCTATTTCACTTGAATATGCAACTTCTTCATGTGTTCTACAAATTCTTTTGCTTCTGCACTCCTCTTGTCTTCCATATCGATGTATCTCAATTTTGATATACCTCTAGGGTGAACTCCAGTAATGATTTTGAAAGGTGTCTTTCTAGTACTCCTATTCACTGAATTATTGTAAGAAAATTCTGCTTGTGCATGGACTAAATCCTAACTTTCGATCTTCTCTCTAATAAAACATCTCAACAAGTTTCCTAAAATCCTATTCACTACCTTTGTCTTTCCATCTGTTTGTGGGTGAAAAGTAGAACCGAACCTCATATATGTCTTCAACTTCTTCCAAAGTGTCCTCCAAAAGTAACCAAAAAAATTCACATCTCTCTCTAAAACAATACTCCTAGGTAATCCATGCAATCTAACCACTTCTTTGAAAAAGAAATCTGCCACATGTATTGCATTTGTTGTCTTCTTACAAGGTATGAAATGTGCCATATTAGAAAATCTATCTGCTACCACAAATACAAAATCATTAGCTCTTTGTGTCTTCGACAATCCAAGTATGAAATCCATGTTTATATCCTCCAAAGGTCTCTTCAAAATTTTCAAAGGCGTATACAATCCAATATTTTGACTACTTCCTTTTGCAACTTGAAAAAATATACAACTCTACACAAATCTCCTAACATCGTTATGAATCTGTGACCAAAAGTAATTCTCACTTAGCAATGTTACTGTTTTATCAATTCCAAAGTGTCCCAACATTCCTCCACTATGCTTATCCTTCACCAGGTTATCCCACATTGAACTTCGTGGTATAAACAATTGATTTCCTCTTAACAACATGTCCTCTTGAATGAAATAATCCAACCACTAATTTCTATCCTCCGAAATAGGTTCTCTACAATCTCTCCAAGGTTCTACAAAATCTAAGTCTTCTTCATACAAGCTCTTCAATTCATCAAAGCCTAATACCTCCACTCTCATCTCTGTCAGTAAATTCCTTCACCTACTCAAAGCATCAATAACTCTATTTGATTTCCCACTCCTATTCTTCAAAAAAACATTATAACTCTATAAGAACTTGACCCATCTCATGTGTCTCTTATTCAACTTACCTTGATTGTTCAAATATTGCAATGCTTGATGATCTGTATACAACACATTCCTTAGGCAACAACTAATGTCTCCACTTCTTCAAGGCTTGAACTATAGCATAAAATTCTTGATCATACAATGAATATCTCCTCCTAGCATCATTCAACTTCTCATTAAAATAAGCTACAGGCCTCCCTTCTTGACTCAATACTGCTCCAATTGCATTTCCACTAGTATCACAGTTTACTTGAAATACCATACTGAAATCTAATAAATCCAACATAGGTTGCTCGGTCACCTTCTGCTTCAACAATTCAAAAATATGGTTTTCTCCAAATGTTGATCTAAAATCCTTCCTATCTCCTCTCATGGTTTATGTCATAGGACTACAAATAAAACTAAAATTCCTAATGAACTTTTGGTAGAAACTAGCCAATCCATGAAATGATCTTACCTCTCCAATGCTATCTAGCATAGGCCACTCAACAATTACTTTTATCTTTAGGATCCATCTTCAATCCATCCACATATATCACAAATCCTAGATATACCAACTCCTCTTTCATGAAACTACACTTCGTAATGTTTATCAGCAATTTTTCTTCTTTCAACCTCTAAAAAACTAGTCTGCTATGCAACAAATGTTCTTCTCTACTCTTATTGAAAATCAAGATTTCATCCAAGTAAAAAATCACAAACTTACCCAAGAATTTCTTCAATACCTCGTTCATCAACCTCATGAAATTACTCGGTACATTTGTCAATCCAAAAGGCATCACCAACCACTCATACAATCCTTCATTTGTTTTGAATGTTGTTTTCCACTCATCTCCTTCTTGGATTCTAATTTGATGATATCCACTCTTCAAATATATCTTTGTAAATTATCTAGCTCCACTCAAGCAATCCATAATGTCATCCATCTAGGGTAAACAAAATCTATACTTCACTGTGATCTTGTTTATAGTCTAGAATCTATACACATTCTCCATTCTCCATCCTTCTTAGGTGCAAGTACAATAGGTACTGCACATGGACTTAAGCTTTCTATTATCAAACCCTTCTTCAAAAATTCTTGCACTTCTTTTTTCAACTCTTCATTCTTTGTTGGTGTAATCTAATGTGCTACTTTATTAGGAAAACTAGCTCTAGGAATCAGATCCATGCAATGACTAATACTCCTTACTGGTGGCAATCCATCAGGTACATTATGTGAAATGATCTCCTCATATTTAGTCAATATCTCTTTTATCTCTTTTGGGTGTTCTTCCACATGCTTCATGTCTTCAACATTTTTAGGCACTAAGGCATAACACACATTCTCATGTCTCAATCCATCAAGGAATCTCCTTGCATCAACTAGACAAACCCTAGCATTTGTACAAACTTCAACTATAGAAACATCTTCTAAAGGCAACAAAATCTGCTTCATCCCATTAGCAACAATAGTGTATATGTTCTTCTTTCCATAATGAATAGCCTTTCTATCATACTGCCAAGGCCTTCCTAACAAAATATGGCATATATCCATAGGCATGATATCACACAAAACTTCATCATGGTAGTTTCCTATTTTCAATTTTACCAAACATTGTTCACTTACTAGTATCTTATACTCATCTTGAATCCATATTATCTGATAGGGCTTTGGGTGCCTCAACCTTTTCAACTTCAATTTAGTCAAAATCTCTTTAGAAACCAAGTTTTCAGAACTTCCAATGTCAAAATCACCTTGCAACATTTACCATCCACCTTGCATTTAGTCTGAAACAAATTCTTTCTCTGCAATGGTTCTTTCTCCAACTCACTTTAACACAATACTCTCCTATTCACCAATACTTCTCCATCTTCTGACTTATTAGATGATCCAACATGTTCTTCCTCAACAAAGGTTGTCCTTCTATTGTTCTATGTCTTCCTACTTGTTTCTCCCTGATTACATTCAAATGCTTTATTTCCTTCTCCACCACATTTATAACAGGTTCCTTTGAATACTCTTTTCTCCTATTCTCTAACATCTCTTCTATAACCTTCATTCCGATAACCACCATATCCTCCTCTTTTGTAAGAGTTTCCATCACCTCTTTGGTATGAACTATCATTCTTACTAACCTCCTTATCCTTGTTCTGGTCTGTAAACTATCCTCTTCCTCCTCCAACAAAATTTCTTCCTCTTTAAAATCTTCCACCTCTTCCTCTATGTCTCTTGTTCAACTTCTCCTCTACTTTTAGGGCACACTGGTATGCCTCTTCCACACTCTGTAACTTGATAAAACTAATCTTATCCTATGTTTATGACCTCAAACCACTCACATATCTATCTATTTGCTCAATCTCATCCTATGAATATCTAGATCTGATATTCAACTTATAGAATTCTTCAATATGCTCTGTCACACTAGATTCTTTTTTCTTTATTTTCTACAACTTCTTGAACAAACTAATCTAATAATTTGTAGGTATAAACTTGTTCTTCAACTTATTGACCATTTGATCCCATGATTTTATCTTTTCCTTTCCTCTTCTTTGCATATCTGTTTGCAAATGTTCCCACCAAAGGGATGCATGTCCTCTCAAATTTGTACAGGCCTATTTCACCTTCTTATCTTAAGAGGTACCTTCAAATTCAAAATACTTTTCCATCTTTGTGATCCAATCTAACAATAAATCTGAATCCAACTTACCATTATAGTTCGGTGGATTGAAATGTGGTCTTATATTCACCTTCATTGGGGTTCTTATGAACCTCTCTTCTCCCTAGTCTAGGCTAGGTTGCTCTTCTCTTCCTCTTTCTTCCTATACTTATACTTCTTCATCACTAACATCATCAACTAGTCGACCTCTTCTCTAGGCCATTTCAATTGCATCTAATCTAGTAGCAATTCCTCTTAACATCTCCATTACAGCTTGGTCTACATTTCCACATGCTCCACTTCCTCTAACATTTCTTCTTCCAACCATCTTTACAAAAGTCCGCTACAGTTGTAGGTCCGATCCTCAATCTGCCACCCCACAAAAAATCTTCAATAGGACTTCGTAACTCTGATGATCTCGCAAGGAATGAATCTCACTCTGATACCAATCTGATGCAACCATGGTAGGAGGGTCCTCAAGGAGAATGGTTTGAACCATGCAGAAAGAGTTACACAACAAAAGAAACACAGAATATGGAGGAAAATGTAGATGGAAATATATTCATTAACAATTATCTCAGTTACATTCGATCGAAAACATCTGGGCCTTCAGATTTGGCTCACAGGCTTGATACAACATGTTTAGAAATACAATATTCCAATATGCTCTTATATGCGAGCTAAAATCTTACAAGTCTAATCGAAACTGATCTATCTATTCTTCACTGCCTATTCTAATGATTAATTACAAGCTTTATAACATATCCAAAATTATGGAAACATCCACATTGGCCAAAGATCATCACATTCTCCAAGGAAAGAAAATGTAATGTGTGCATGAATAGGTCAACCTCAAATTGAATTACTCCTCAATAGGTGTGTAAGATGAAGTGTGGACCTATAATGAAGGTCAGGGACACTCCTAGGAACAATTAAAATCACACCATTAAGATTCACAAGTTATGGGGATAATCCACAACAATCAAACTAGCTAAAAAGTTTGAAGTTATTCTGATGTCAGTTCAAGAAACTACCAAGAATTCTCGAAGTGATAACTTGCCAGAAAAAATTCCAATCACGCTCAATTCTTGGGACAAGGAAAATAAACATATAGATGATGTACTCCATGATCCATAGGGTCTAGTGAGAAAAGATGACAATCCACCAACATGAACTGAGCTAGAACAAAACAAGTACATAAAACTGAAAGAATTTTTTTTTTGGTTGATGCAAGATTGCCAAGAACCCAAGATGCTCTTGCACGAGTTGCATTTTTATCAAATCAAGGAAAATATTGGAGAAGACAACTTTGTTGATATGATGGATTGCATAGCCCCTGAAGTTCCAAAATCTTCAATGTAGGACTTTAGCCATGAAAGATAATCAACCACAAAAGAAGTGTTGCAACAATGGAATGTTGATTAAAGATTCTATTGATAATATGATATTGATATGATATCTGATTGATATCTTGATATCTTGATATTTTACAAATGTACAAGATGCCTTGAATATATAGGCATGAGCTAAACCCTAATATGCATGAGATGTTGCCATGTGTCAAGATCAAACAACATGTGACAACATGTGAACCCTAATGGTGATGATCATTAAATGATGAGATAAGTTATAGAAAGAATCTTATCCCACAAACTAGAAAAGGGAATATTATCCCATTTATTAAATGATTTATCTAATAATGCAACCTAGCACTTAATGATTAAATGCAAGACCTAAGTTAACTTATGCTATTGTAATAATTAATTAATTAATTACACCAACAAACTTTGTATTTTTATCAATCAAGGAAATTTTTTGAGGAGAATTTACCTTTGGTAGTGGATTTATTTTTAGTCATATTTAACTTGAAGAAGAAAATGGGAGAACAAAGAAAAATAAAAAATAAGGCTTAACAAAAATTGTCAAAAGAAGAACAAAAGAGGAACGAACAAAACTTGGAAAATTATCATAGAAAGAAACAAGGTACATGCTTATTTCTTCTTTCTCTCTCTCTCTCTTGTGTGTGTTTAGGAATTTTAGTAACACCTCAATGGTTTCCTTATAAATCTATTTCCAATTATGAAAAAAATGTTATATTTAACTTGGAAACTTTAATACAGAAAAAATAGTCATCTTGCATACACATTACCATTATGTCCAAAACCTCATTTTTCCAAAATTCCTTATCATATATTTCCTATTTCATTTCTTCCATGTAATTCTTAAGTTCAAGAATCTTTAATTTTATTTGTTCAACTCCATTTAAATAGCTCATAGTCTCACTTTCTTTTCTTGCATGTAAATTCAAACAACAAGTGGGAAATTCTCAAGCTAAAGTCAAGCCAAATTTAGATATTGGATATGTAAGAGATGAGGACCACCATGTGCAAGGCCCTAGGTCATGGAGGGAAAAGATACGAAAGGCTTCCCTAACTTACCTCAACTTAACGAGGTGTTAGGATATGTAGGATGAGAAAGATGAGTACCATAAGGTCCTTTGATCATTCTATAAACCCAAAATATAGAACAAGGCTAGGTGAGCTAAATTTTAGGTTCAACAGTATGCCTCAGGAAGCTCTCTTCCTAAGGATGAAATCATGATCCTTAGATGATAGTACGACATGCTGGCATCTCTAAAGTGTGCTAGGATCCATATGGCCAAGCAACTATAAATACAAGGTAAAACCTAAGAAAACAAGCTAACAGCCTAGCTAACTATTACTAAAGGGCCAAAATAATATGATCAAGTAAATGAAATAATCTCTAATGTGATAAAGTAAAAATACAAGAGTTAGGGAAGAAAGAAGGATCTCACAAAGAAACTCGTTCACCAACTAGATCCTTGAGAACACTTTCACCTACACACAAAGAGGAAAAGGTTAGGTGGTTGTATAGGGGTTGGCCATAGTTAGACCCCCATTTAGGGGTTTCAACCTCCATAGATAGCCAAGAAAGTAAGTATGATAAAGAAAGTACTATAATAGAGAAAACCAAAATGCTACAATATAGTAAGTGTGCTTACTCAACCAAGTAATAGAGGAGAGGAAAGGGAAGCTTACCATGTCCACGAAGAGCACTCAAGGCTACTTAGGGGAGAAAATGAGAGTACTTGAGCCTCTGATGCAATCGTGTTGTCCCCAACTTGCTCTATCAAAGTGATGGAGTGAAGTTGTTGCTGCAATGGAGTGCTTGAAATGCTGCTTGAAAGCTTGAGAGTGAGTGCAAGAGTATGAAATTAAGCTTGTGAATGAGGTGAAGAGATTCAACTAAATTCTTAGAGGATGAAATGCTTGTTGAAGGAGAGAATTTGAAGAGGAGATGAAGAAAATGGCCATATTCGGGTTAGTCGGCCGAAGAGGGCGTTACAACTTGACTTCCAATGAGAAGTGTAACACCTTTGTAGGTTCAACCTCAAGAATCTGCTAGGGACATAAGCATGCAATACAGATGTCTACGCACCACGTGAGTGTCCCTGACAGAAACACCTCTATCGACACTCAAAATAGGTGCCAAGTGGGATGCAAGCAATAGGATTATGTGTAATTAAGCATTTGAACTTGGTTTTCTAAGGTGGATAAAGGCAAAAAGGGAATTTGCATAAAGGGTAAAAATTCACTCTTATACATTTCTCCCCCACTTTAGTGAACACGAGTACTGATGAGTGCTCAACAAAGTAGATCAAGGAAGGAGAACGTTAGAAATTTATGCCTGAACCATTGAGGAAGCATACCACAATTTGGCCAACCTGAAGGTGCAAAGCAAGTGAAGGACTTCATAACTTTTGTTAGTGCCTATTTTGGTTGTCTTTCATTTTCCAGTTGTTTTCCTTTGATCTTCCTAAAAAATCTTTAGCTTGGGAATTTTCTATCATTTTGGCACATGGGGTAAATGGGCTCCCACCAGGGTTGAGCTCTGCATGCTAAGGGTTCATGTCTCAGATGGCTAGATCTTTCTTTTCTTCCTTTCCTTGTGTTTTTCCTTGTCTGGCAGAGGCGGGACCAGAGTGAAATTAGGATTAGGATTTTGGCTTTGGTTTCTCTTTTGGGTTCTATTCCGGCCTCAGCTTCGCCCCTTCGCTTGTCTTTTGTTTTGTTTCCTTTGGCAGGTGCGGGATTAGAGTGGAAACTAGTTTTGGAACCTATCTCATGCTTATAGTTTTGGGTTTTGTTCTGACCTCGGCTCCGCTCGTTTTGTTTTCCTTTTGCTTTTGGCGGGGGTGGAACCGGAATGGGAATCTTTTTTGGAACCTTTTTTAAGTTTCCTATTTCAGGTTTTGTCCTACTCCAAGCCCCACGGCCTCTCTGTCTCGTGTTGGTTTTGGCTCCACCTCAGCGGTCTTTTATGGAGGTAGGAGAAGGATGGTTTTCAGTCCCAGTCTCTTTTGTTCCTTTTGTCTCCAGCTCCGGCTTCGACTCTGTGTTTTTTCCCATCTCTGGCTCTGACTTGGTCTAGTTCCCTTTCCGCCTTGCCTTCAGTGTTACCTTTGGTTCTCGAGGTGACATCTTGGTGACCCCTGCTCATCTTGTTGACTGTGGTAGCTTCTTTGGTTCTCGGTGTGACTTTCCCCAACATTGAAGTCCTCCCAAGTTAATGGCTAAGCTACTAATGTGACTTCCTTTGTGCACATGTTGATAATCAATGGCCATGATGAAAAAGTTACCTGATGGTTACTATGAAATGATTTCCTAGTCCGGTCTGCCAAATTGTTGACTAAGGTTTTCAGTCAGCGAGACATTTTTTTTTGTTGTGACATCTCACTGAGCGTAGAGATCTCTGGGCGAGCGTTGGATTCTCTTTGCTATGAAGTCTTGCAATCTAGCCGACTTCATTTTGTTACGCCAACCCTGCTATGCTCTCAGTATGATCTTTTGATTTCATTGTGATCTTTGGGCGACCTTGGGATGTTTCCCCAAGACCCCTTCCTATTGGCCTATTTTCTTTGTGTCGGGGAGATGTCTTTCTGACTCCTACTTGTCTTGATAACTTTGGTGGCCCCTTTGGTGCTCGGTGTGACCTCCCTTTGGCCGTGATAACTTCACCATGATGTCCGGCCGACCCATCCATCTCTTGCCGACTATGATCGGTGATCGATATAACATGTTCTCTTCGACCGGAGGTCTCCTCGACTTCCTTATGTCTAGTCGATATGTTCGGTGACTTTGCTGGGATGTTTCGCTGACTTGGTTGCCTCTTTCCAACTATGATGAGCACTTGATGTAACATATGATTCTCGGCTTGTGGTCTCCCCGACCTCTTTATGTCTTTCCAATGGTGGAGCCCATGCTCTTTTTGACATAGATCAACGGCCTGCAGGAAAACATCTTTATGATCTGATGGCCAGTGCCTGGGTGCTCATGTGGCTTGCCTGATCTTTATACTCTGTGAGGAGAGCATCTACCTATCACTTGTCACATGGACCCATCTTTGAACTCGTGCCACAGTGCGTACATTTCAACAAAGATCGATAGTCCTCGGTTGACTGGCATCTGATCAATGGTGGGCACAAGAGTCACATGTGGTATTCGGGTTCAATGGCTAATGAAGATTTAAAGGATAGTCACCCAATCACTATTAATCGACAGCCAATATTCCTTTTCGTGCAATTAGGTTTTCAAAGGTGTTTGCGCGTGAAGACCAGAGAACTTAGACTTGATGGCGGTAGATGGAGGGTCACTCGATCTGTCGAATTTTCATTCATGGTGACTCTTAGAATAGGATGACATGTTCATAGGTATGGGCACACGAATTCTTGGGCTGATTTGATGTTGGATGATAGACTTGTTCTGGTTGCCATGGTCGCCCATGTTTGTCCTTCCTGATTTGATCTGATCATATCTACATCAAGTTTTCTCATGGATTCACTTGATGTGAACATTCAATGTAGTCCTGATGTTGGTGGTGGATTGGTGACTTAGCTTGTGAGCTATTTAGGGTTTGACCTAGTCACCTGTTGACATGTAATCTCATCTGGCCAGTTGCTTGTTGCTTCTCCTATTCCTATAAAGGAGAATTTCATGGCCAGATGTAGGGGTTCTGAACCTTGGTGTTCTTGTTCCATGTTTTCTGAGTCTGGGATTAGTCTGAGATAGATTAGGGTTTGGTCTTAGGCCATTTTTGAGTCTATAAACTATAATGTTAAATTCCTCTATAAATGCAATTAGTTAAGTAGGAATACATGAAGATGCTTATCTTTCATGCATATCATTAGATTGTCTCCACATCTATAAGCTTTTAATCATTTGAATAAATGCATAAGGTGTTTTTGTTCATCTTCTCATACTTCATGGGATTGTGTTATTTTTTGATAGGTCTGCTTCAAGGAAGTAGTTAAATCCTTTGAATAAATAGCAGTGATTACTTGTTTGTAGGTTGGATTTGGTAAGAAGAGGCGGGTTGATATAAGAGTCAGATTGTCAGTGTAAGGCACTGATAGCTGATGTAAGGCATTAGCAAAACAAAATCCACTGATTGAGTCCTATTTGTAGATGAATTCCATCTTTTGTGTGTGACTCCATGACCTCGGATTAGGCACTGATCTATTTGCAGCCTAGTTCCTCTCAGAAACCTTTTAATCTACAAATCATTGAATATCTTTTGTTTAGTTTATGTCTTACCTCCTCGTTGCTTCAAGGTTGAGCTACTGAGAATCTAGCCCCATTTGGGGTCCTCAACACTTGACATCGGGAGTTATCTGCTATAAAAAGCAATGTTTGGTATTCTTTAAGGCATTGTGTGGGTACACCCACCCTAGTTCTGCAGAGCCTAAAGTGCAGAAGATCTCAGTCTTTGATTGAATCTTGTCAGTTGGTCCAAGTCCTCCGAGCTGCCCTTGATTGGAGATGGCTACTCCATAGGTAGAATAGGAGATCAACCTGATTTGCAAAAAAAAAACCCCAAAAACTTCTTGCAACTATGAAGTTGAAGAATGAAAGTGTCTTACAAACCCGCAGATCAACAAGGAGGAAACCCCCAAGATCTCTTGCATGAAGGAAGCCTCGTGAAGTAAGTGCCTTATAAGCTTGCAGACCTATAAGGAAGGTGTCCCCCAAGAGCTCTAGCATGGAGGAAACCTAAAGGAAGCACCCTATAGGATCTCAGGCCTATAGGAAGGTATCCCCCAAGATCTCTCACATGGAGGAAACCCAAGAAAACATACTACACAGAGTTAGGAAGTGGCCACGTAGGCAAATAAGTGTATAGTCATGCAGATTGTCGATAATTTGGAAGTCTTTCAAAGGATCCCTAGGGAACACTTCAAAAGAAGAGGGGTCCACTCAAGGGATGCACCATTTGAAAAGTGAGGTCTAGTCAGGTTGCCCCTAAGCTAGACATGAATGATTTCACTCAAGATAAGATATTTCGAAGGGGGTCCCTCAGGAACTCGTCATGAAGAAGGGGGTCCTCTCAAGGGATGCATAGTTTGAAAGAAAATGTTTTCTTTCTCAAAGAAATCCATCATTAAGGGATCCTTTTGGAAGATGTTCACTTTATCAAGAAATTCAAAAGTAATAATATGCCCTCACATGAGGGGAAGGTCAAAGTTATTCCCGTTTTAGAGGAAGGTTCCCAAGTCTTTTCTTTATGAACCCATGATGAAGGAAACATGTTCCATTAGGTTTCCAAGTTGAGAATGTGATTTTGAAGAAAATTTTGTGAGGATCTTTGAGAAAAGATTTTTTGGTGGCGAATGCATTGTCTAAAAATCGAAGCATTATTACACATGAGAGGAAAAACTCAAACAAAGAAGAGAGAAAGATAAAGAGAAAGCAAAAGAGAGAAAATAGCATGAACAAAGGGCACAAGGGGATCTAGTTTAGTGGGGTTAGATCTATCCAAGTTCATATAAATAATAGGTAACTATGGTGCAAGGAAAAAGATCATCAATCCCCAACCAGATCAGGAAGAATACACAAAAAAAAAGTAAAAATAAAAAAATTGGGTTAACATGGCAGGGAAGCCTAAATTCCTGCAACACTTTACATTGTCCCCAATTTGTCGAAAATCAAGAAAAAAACATGGAAGAATGATGATACAAATAGAAGAAGGTTCATGATACAAAAACCAACACCTATATCCAAGCACCAACAATGGTGTTCAGGTTAATCTAGGAACACATAGCACAATCACAGGGGAACACATCACAAAACACACCCACACACAAAAGATAAAGAAGAGGTCTCCTCCTAACATTGATCGACCAAGAGGTCATCCACTTTCCACTCTCGATCATCGTAGGGGGAAGGAGGATGAGCCTGCAATGGTGGGATGCTAAGAGAAGGAGAATTTGACCCTCCCGTAACAAGGGCCAAGGAAGAAGGTCCTATAACATCTTCTTCATTGAGCTCTTGTGGAGCTAAGGTCAACAACTTCATGAAGATTGCTGACAAGGTGGGGACTTCATCCATAGAGTTAAACATGCACCCCATAGAAGTGTCATGTCTAACCTCAATGGATAGTGCATGTTGCACCTGAGATTCATCGCTAGGCTCATTGACTGACTCAGGAGTGGTGACAAACTTAGGGGAATTCAAGACTAGTTCTGTCACCAGGACAGAACAAGTCAATGTAGAGCCACCTTGCAGAGAAGGTAGACTCATCTTATGTCCTTCAGAGCTAGAAGGACCACACTCCATCTTTTCCTTTTTTAGAGGAGATGAACTCCCCATAGACGAGGCTAAAGGTGCACAGGAAGAGGTGGAATGAACCACAATGGACACAACCAAGGTATTGATCATATCCAAGGGCTTTGGGAAAGGTTGGATATCTAGAACAGAGATCAACAAAGGTGGCTCCACCAAAGGAGCAATGAACACATGTACCCCCTTGGGGTTAGGCACATTCATACTCGTAGTGGAAGCCAAAAGCAATGCGAGACCAAACTGAATAGAAGCAGAAGGAAGGGGAGAGGAGGACATTGTAGGAGGCCCTGAAGTAGGGGTAGTCATTTCTTCCTCCTTCCTTTGTGAGGTGACCTACTCAACCAACAAAGAATTTTTCCAACACTTTTTCTTATGTACAAGGTGGTTTCTACAACTCTTTGAGTTGGAGGTTGGAGACTATGAAGGAACAAAAAGCTCCTATTTGACCATGGGAACATCTACTATAGTTGTATCTGGTAGAGGAATAGATTCCTGAATAGGAGTAGGATGAATAGGTTGAGAAGAAGCAAGGGGAGTTAGCTCAAGAGCCTCGGCAGTGGGCCTCTTCCCATTCATCGCTTTCAGGGTAGGAGTGGTAGGAGGCTGCAAAGGTCTTGACAAATAGGAATCTCCTTGGGAGACCTTCTTCCTATTATATGGAATAGGTCTAGGCACCATCGGCAGAACATGAAGTTCGAATGTAGAATGCTTAGGCTTCGAACCAAGCAGGCACCACAGGATTCTCTTGCAAACAAGGAGCATAATCTAATTGTACCATAGTAGAGTGAGAAGAAGCATCAAAATGACCAACAAAAGAGGAAGAAGGAGGATCTTGGGACCACTTCTCTTCTTCCTTTGCACCTTAGCAGCATCATTGTCAACTTTTAAACAAGCCCTATATGAAATAGCATAAGCCGATGAAGGGTATCTCACTTTGGACCTTAGGCTCCCCTTCTTATAATTCTGATATGTTCGGTGAAAAAGGTTTTCTCTAGGCAGAAGAGGACCAATGAGCTCTAGCCAAGAGTAGTCCAAGGAGTAGCTACTACGAGCAACTGATGGTCTATAACCAATGTCATGGATTATGTGTATGGAACCCCCATGGATAAATTTTAAACATTTATGCACAATCGAGGGTATCACCACCAATGAAGTGATACCCAAATTTACTCTGAAGAGCTTAGACCCAGGGATAATTTCAAATAGGAATTTCATAGATTTAGGTCCAACTAAGACTGACAAGACAATACTCCCCAAAGGGGGCACATAAATCCCATCATGTGTACGGATGGTGCTCACAGGTTCATCATACCCATCTTTATGTAAGAAGTTATTCAACATAATCTCCTCAATTATTTTGTTTACCTATGATGTTAGATCAATGAGAACACCCACTATGATGTTTCCATTGATCCCCATAGGAATATAGAGAGGAGATGGTTCCATGTTAAAACCCATCAGCAAATCCTATGACATAGAGGTTATACTAGTACCATTTTCCACATGCTACATAGAGGGGATAGGTTGATATAGGAAGGAGGCCATTATGCACACTAGACAATACTTCCACAGATTCCCTAAAGGTTAAAGGACAAGATAGTGACCCAATTAAGGTTTCATTATGCAACACCTTTGGAACCTTCCAACTATGCCAACTAGGGGTCATAGGTTGGGTTGTAAGGCAACAACCTCACAACACTCACACCTACAACACTCCTAGAGTACAAGGAAAGGAACTATTAGTATTGCAAATACAAAACCAAAATGGTTCACGTCGGGTTCACCAAAAATGTAAAAGGGGGACCACCATGTGGAAGGCCCCAAGTCATGGAGGGCCAAGATGGACCACAAGGTCCTTTGATCACTCTATAGACCTGAAATATAGAATGGGGCTAGGTGAGCGAGTTTTCAGGTTCAACACTACACCTCAGGAAGCTCTCTATTTGACAATGAAAAAAGCGTAGTGTGCTAGCATCTTTGAAGTATGTTGGCTTTCGTACAGAAACACAACTACAAGTACAAGGTCAATCTGAAAATTCAAACAAGCTAACAACCTAGCTAACTATTACTAAAGGTCCCAAATAACATGATTAAGTAAATGAAATATTCTCTAATGTGATAAAGTAAAAATACATGAGTTAGGGTGGCAAGAAGGATCTCACAAAGAAACTCGTTCATCTACACAGAAAGAGGAGGAAAATTTTGAGTGGTTGTATAGGGTACTAGCTCATTCAAACCCCCGTTTAGATGTTTCCACCTCCACAGATAGCCAAGAAAGTAAGTATGATAAAGAAAGTACTATAATAGTTAACACCAAAACACTACAATACAGTAAGTTTTCTTACTCAACCAAGTAATAGAGAAGAGGAAAGGGAAGCTTACCACCTCCACAAAGAGCACTCAAGGCTCCTTGGGGGAGAAAATGAGAGTACTCAAGCCTCTAATACAATGGTGTTGTCCCCAACTTGCTCTATCGAACTGATGGAGTGAAGTTGTTGCTGCAATGGAGTGCTTGAAATGCTGTAGAAAGCTTGAGAGTGAGTGCAAGATTATGAAAATGAGCTTGTGAATGAGGTGAAGATGTTCAACTAAATGCTCAGAGGATGAAATTCTTGTTGAATGAGAGAATTTAAAGAGGAGATGAAGAAAATTACCATTTTCAAGTCGGTTGGCTGAAGAGGGCATTACAACTTGAATCTCAATGAGAAGTTTAACACCTCTGCAAGTTCAACTATAGGAATCTGGTAGGGACATAAGTACGTTGCATGAACATCTACACATTGTATGAGCATCCCCAATAGGAACATTTCCACCAATGCTCAAAATAGGTGCCAAGTGGAATGCAAGAAGCATGCTTATGTGTAATTAAGCCTCTGAACTTGGTTTTCTAAGGTAGATAAAGGAAAAGAGGGAATTTTCATAAAGGGTGAAAATTCACTCTTATACAAGATCAAAAAAATCCACTGAAGAACATACAGACCTTGAAGATAGGGAGGAGGCCCAATTTCAAACAATTCATGTCGGAGAGGGGTCGAGATCACTTCCTTCTATTGGTATAGATGAGCATATAAAACTAGCTGAAACTTCTCTCACTTTCTTTGCTTGCATGTAAATTCATGTATCCAAATTCATGTAGGAAAGACTCTTGAAGGGATGCAAGAGAATGAGCCAATAGACTCTTCTAAAACATTCTTCAAATATCTCTTCAACCTAACTTTATTTGCACAATTCACAAGCTCTGAACTATCCATAGCAACAAAAGTGAAATATTGTACAAATAGGAATACCTCTAAAAATTCCAACAAGAAATCTATAGGTATCCTACTTCTGAACCTCACTTCGAATCTGTCTAATATCTTCTTCAAACCTTGAAACTTTAAATTTCCCTCTAAACTTATTTTGCATGCTTCTTTGAAAATACATAAGCCTTTAAAATTATCTAAATTTATTCCTTACATTCCAAATGATTTTGTAATAAATGCTTCAACTTGCAGGTAGATTTCCTTGAGAATTATGTATGCCTCCATTTTTTCAAATTCTATAGAATTCATCCTTCACATATGCGACTGAGAAAAATACCTTAATCTTGTTACCACATTAAATATACTTCTTTTATGATATGAAACAAGTACTGATGAGGGGGTTTATTAGATTTTCTAATGACTATTCCCTCTTAGCCACTGCTTTTATTTAGAAATTGATGGTAGTATCTACACCGGAGGTCAGCATAGATAAGACTAATGATTCCTTTCTCCAAATCATTTTCATTTCCTTTATTTCTTCTTCCATATCAATGATTTGATCATTCTTCATCATTGGATAGATATTTTTCTTTTTTCTACTGTAACTACCAAGGTGTTCTAAATTATGCACTTACAACAAACAAAAATTTTCTTTCCATTTTCCCTTTTATCCAATAGACTAACTTTATATTGATTCTTCTTGATATTAGAACATTTACTAGAGAATGATAAAGAATCATTCAATTTAATTTTGTAGTAATTTTCCTTATGACTAGATTTATTGTGGGAATAACAAACACCATTTAAGGATAAATACCTTTTAGCATCATGTCATTTGACAGGAATTTTTTAGAAATTTCTTCTTAGCTCCTTGGTTTGTCTATTTTATACCACATCTTCTTACTAGTGGATTGCTATGTTTTAGAACTATGGCCTTCCTCAAACCCTAAACCACTCTTATCAATTTCCAATCTTTGAGAGGTAATATTCATCCAGCATGATTTAGCTTATCTTAAATTTATCTTCAAAAGTTCTTGTCTTTTCTAGATCCTATCTAAAGAATTTTTCTTCTTCTTCTAACTTTATGCATTCATCGATCTTCCATTGAATTTCAATTTCGTAACATTCCTCAATTCTTTTCTTCTCATCCAATTGTTGCAGAGGGAAAGAGATAATTTCTTGTTCTTCAACCAACAGATCACATGCTTCAATACTTCTACTTTGCAACTTTTCAATGTACTAATTTTCTTTCATTAACCTGTCCTTTAGATCTTCCATTTCCTTTGAATATTCAACAGAGACTACTTTTGAAAGAAAGAATTTCTCATACTCAAATTTTGGGACCTTCCTCAATCTGTTTGGCTTCTTTCGAGGAACCAAGCTTTGATACCAATTATTGAACATTTGGAATACTAAGAGGGGCATGAATTAGTATTTGATAAAACCCTAATAAAATCCACTTAAATATTATGATAATTCTAACTGAGTCAGCAAGAGAGAACTTAGAAACAAGTCAATGCAACCATACACATGAACATGAGCATATTTATGTGGAAAACCCAAAATGGGAAAAATCATGGTGAGGGTTAACTCACAATTAATTATATCTAAATACAAAATATTACAGGGCTCACTGCTAGGACTCACTATCCTTAAAAGCCTCACTACCTAACTACAAAAGAAGGCTAACCACCAAGATTTAATGATAGTGGCTCATTGCCAAAAGAATTAACTAATAGGAAACACCTTCAATGTGTAGGGTTCAGTTCCACTAAAGCTCAAAATAAGAAGTACTACCTCACATAGTAGTCGCTCAACAAAATTATAGTGATCCACAACTAATAAAACATTTAGGCTCAGACCTTTCTTCCACACACTTTTCTTCTCCACACTTTATTCTCCTTCCTTGCTCTCTCATCTCATTCCTCAAAACATCTTATATATATATATACATATATATATATATATATATATATATATATGTTGGCATATAGATTTTATTGATGTAAAAAGGGGAATATTATGCTAGTTAGATTACTGAGATGATGATAGAGGATTTGACATGAAATGAAGTTGCTCATGCAAGTGTGAGGATGATGGCATTAATTTCAAAGTGTCATTAATGTCAAAAGAGTGTGGAATTGATCATGCAAGAGAGATGTTGGCATGTTGATAGATGAATGGTGTTCCTAAATGCTATGAAGCTTAGAGGATGAATGTGAGAGAAATGAACTTGGTCTAGAAGTGTGTGTGGCTGGTTAATGATGCTAAAGTGCATATCTTGCAAATATTTTCATGAAGATGCAAAGAATCTTCCATACAATAGAGGAGGAAACAAGCTACAAATTTGATATGGTTTTCTCAAGAGCATTCCAATGATGAGATTTGTAGGTATATAAAGTGAACGATGCATCAAATAGTGTATTAATCCTTCTCTTGGGTGATTCTAGGGTTTACAGATAAACCCTAATGTGTTTATAGTCATGGCGTCCTCAAAATGTTCTATTCGATAATGACTTGTCTTTGGCCATTGCAAGGAACTTAAGTAATGACTTAAGCCTATTATTTTCATCTTGTAACCAGCCCCTCACATCTTGGAAACTGGTTGGCGAAGTCTAAGGTTCACATTTCCATGATAGTGTGTGATCGGCGAGAGAATGGGAGATGTCTCTTTGATGGAGCAATAAGGAGGAATATTGACATGATAGGAATATATCGGTGGGACTCATCCTAGAGTCTCTTTGACAACCTGATAGCTATCTTATCTATGAGACACTAGGTCATCAAAGGGATTCCTTTGTGTCTCTCTTCGATGGAGCAACAAAGAGTATGGAAGCATTATCAGCGAGACTATATGTCATTAGTGAGACCTTTTTCAATGTCTTTCTGACTTGGTGATGAGAAGGCAACACTCCAAGTGGGACCAAGTCATAATGACGTGGGTGATAGTGATGATGATGCAGACACATGTAATGATGAGATTATGTTAACAGTAATCCACATCCTTGTTGTGGATTACATAGTGGTGACATGGAAATGAGGTGGATGGGTTGCGTCATTTAGGGTTTTCATCGGTGTGACAGATGGTTGTGGATGAGAGATGTTCGTATGTCTCCTTGACAACCCAATGACCTACAAATTGGTGAGACAATATGGTATTCTCAAGACTATGAAGCATGTCTCTTCAACATGGTGATAAGAGAGTATGATGTCGACTGTGGGACCTGATGAGGTAAGGATGACATGCGTCAATGGAACAGTCAAAAAGTGAATGAAAGAATGACACGTGGAAGAAAGTGATAGTGGATGCTCACATGTGATAACACAATGGCATGGGGAAAATTTTTCTATAGCAATGAATGGTATTGGTGTGACAAAGCCATATCGATGAGAGTGGATTTGATGTCTCTTCAATATCTTGATGGCTATCTCATCGGTGTGATATTGGTGTATCAGTAGGAATCTGGAAGATGTATCTTTAATGAAGCGATAAGCTAAGTGGGACCCAATAGGATGATGATGATATTGGATCATGATGAAGAGCGATAGGTGGCGAAGAGGGATTGCTCAATATGCTAATTTTCATTGTTGTGTTGAATTACATGGTAATGTCATGGAGGATAGAAGACGTGATCCCATGTAGATGTTGAAGTGAGATCAATCTATCGAAGAGAGAAGTTAGCAAGGCTCTTTGATATAATGATGCATGATGGTCATAAGGTTACATGATGAATACCTGCAAGATCAATGATGGTGATTTGAACAACTACTTAGTTGATGGTCAGGGTTTAAAGGCATGACAAAGAATGAGGATCATACAATAAGGGCATGAAAGGACAAAACCAATGGCCAAAATTCAAAAGAAGAGATCTGAAATAACTACGATAGTGTGGATGAGGGTTTGGACTGGTAATCAACACTGGAGAAAGAATTTATTGGTTCAACTACATGTACAACTAATTGAATAAATATTTATCTTCAAGATGGCAACATAGATTGCAGAGATGTTTGAGATCAAATTGAATGAATAGAAGAATGCATTAAATGTATGTCAGATTCTAGGGTTTGACTGAGAGCTAATTTGGGAAAATTCTCTATAACATAATTAAATGTTGCGTGGCTTGGTGCAAGGTATGGTGATATCTAGTAAACTATATCAAATGTCTTAGTGATGAGATGGATAATGGTGTGTGGCTTGAGGTAGAGGAAGCTTGCTAGTGAAGTTAGTATGTCCAAGAAAACACTAACCATAAGCTAGAGATGATCTAGATGGTGGAGAGAATCTTGAGGTAGAGATTGCATGTCAGTGGAGAAAGAAGACATTCAGATGTTTTCAAAGTGAGATATGTGTAGTCAATGTGCACAAATAGAGAGAACAACCTATAGTTGTATGCAGTACTCAATAGAGTTGCATCTTGTTGAGTATGTTGTAGAGATAGGTACAATGGGGTGATGTAGTAAGTCGGCAAGAAAGAGAGAGTGAAGTGTAGCAGATAGTAAATGCATTTAGTGTAGTCCTAGACTATAATACAAAATATTATCTAGGTTTACATTTAGGTGAGTGCAACTGTATGAGACATTGCAAAAAGGGAAAAAAGATCAAAGAAATGAGATATAACAATGATTGCTCTATGTGCAGAGAGAGTGTAGAGCAGAGGTGTGTTGCTGAGAGTGCAACTTTAGTAGCAGAGTGTGAGTTGCAGTAAGCACAAAAAAGTATTGAATGTGATGATGCATCATAGGTTTTCTAAAACCAATTTCATGCATACTTGAATTTTTAATCGCTCAGAGGTTTTAGCCTCATTGTACTGAGTTGTAGCTAAGTTTAGGGGATAGTAGTCTCCTTGGAGCAGTAGCTCCTAAATCAGGGTGTTGTATCCTTGAAGTTGTAGCTTCTAAATTAGGTGGCTGATGCTTCCTTGGGTTGTAGCCCTAAAACATTGTAACAAATATTTGGATTGTGAGGTTGGATTTGAGTACTAGACTCAAGTAACTTTTTTCACTGTGGTTTTCCCCATACTAGGTTTTCCATGTATACATGGTGTTATTTTATGCTTTTGTGTGTTTGCATATCTATGTCTCTAGATGCTAGTATCTACACATTAAGTGGTTAAGGATGTAATCTACTCAAAGGTTTTGAAGACCAAAGTTTTAGTATCTACTAATTCACCACCCTCTCAGTAGATCATTTTGTTTCAACAATTAGTATCAGAGCCCTAGGTTCCCTAGGAGAAGCTTAATCAACTCGGGTAGATATTTTATAGGTGAAAAAAATGGCATGTCGGGAAGGTTCAAACAAGACACCTAGGTTTGATGGAACAAAATATGCTAAGTGGAGCTCATCAATGGAACGATACATAGTTTCTCTTGGAACTAAATTCTGGATGTTTATTAGGACCAAATATATGATTCCTGCAACTATTCCTACTGATCCTACAAGAATGAAGGATTATGAGAACAATATTAAAGCTTGGTTTACCATTATGAAGAATTTGTTTGATTTTGTGCATGGAAAATTTATGCATTGTAAAAATGCTTATGATGTCTAGGAAAAATTAAAGATGATCTATGAAGGTAACACCAAAGTGAAGTTGGAAAAGTTACAAGTGCTGAGAGAAAAATATGAAGGCTTGAATATGATTGATGAAGAGAAGATTGTAGACTATCTTCATAGAGTTGATGATGTGGTAAATTCCATTAAAGGATATGGTGTAGAACTAAAAGAAGAAGATGTTGTGTTCAAAGTTCTTAGGTCTATGACAACTAAATATGATTCTAGGATTTCTACTATCGAAGAAGGAAGAGAATTTGATAAAATCACTCTTGATGAGGACCATGGCATAATGACTACATGTGAGATTGCTAGATGTTGAGTATTCTAGAAGAGAAGTTCCATTTAAGATTGTTGAGAATGTAAAGGATAGAGTGGAGAAGAAAGAAAAAGTTGTAGTCATTGTTTCATACATTGAAGAAGTTGATGAAGAAGAACCAAACTTCATAAGGAGACTAAGGAGAGGATCTAGTAAATATATAGGTAAACTACCCTTCAAATGCTTTAACTATGGTAGAGTAGTCCATCTTTCTTCTAAATGTCCATATGATATAGTGGATAACTATAAACAAGAAGAAAGAGTTTTATCCTAAAAGGAAGAATTTTGGAAAGAAGAAGAAGAGTCTATGCATTCAAGAAGAAAGTGATGCTTCTGATGCTAGTGATTGTTCATATGAGGATCAATATCAAGCTTCAGTTGTGAGAGGAGAGAAATAATTTCACCTCATGACCAATGCAACCCAGGATCAGAAGGATGACCAAGTTAGGGACTCACATGAAGAAGAAGAGGAAGTGGTTGTTGATCTTGAGGGAGAATTAATTAGTGCTCTTGAAGACCTTGATGAGTTAAGAGACAAATATGATGATCTCAAGAGTGAAAACAAGAAATTTAAAAATAATACTCAAAAAGAGAACGATAAGCTAAATCAAGAACTTGAAGAATTAAATAAGCTAGTGATAAATCTGAAACTGTGAGTAGAAGAAGCTAAAATAGGTGAAGAAGTAATGAAGTCCAAGCTAGAATCTGATGTAGAGAGATTCATGAAGTTAGAAGAAAAAGTAGTCACTTTGAGAAAATAATTGGAGAAGACCAAGGAGAAGGTCAATTTGGTCCAAAAACTAAAAGGAGCTACTAATATTCTTAATGAACTGGTTAACTCACAAAAGCCATAAAAACCTAAGGTGAAGGATGGCCTTGGATTTGAGAATGGAATGAGTTCCTCTACTAGTACTTCTATAGAACTATATGACATATTTATTGTAGAAGAAAGACATTGTGCCAAGGAAAAGAAGCCTGCAATAGATATGAAAGTGAAGAAATTAGTACCTAAAACATTGAGGAAGAAGAAACATACAAAGGGAGCTAATGTAGAAAGCCCTACTAGGATGAGATATACTAGAGTTTCAAAGCAGAGAATACCACCTCATCTTGCTCAAACAAATTCTATGGACAAGAACTCCCACCATTTTTATGGTTATTGTTTTACCTTTAATCAATTTCGTCATAGAGCATGTAAGTGTACAACAACACCTAGTAGAAGCACAAAACATAATCACATAAATTCATCTAATTTCATTATAGACATGTGTGTGATGTGTTTTAACTACCATAATTTTGGTCACTTTACGAAACATTGTAAAATTAATCATGTAAGACCAAAAGCACATAGTGAGAAAAGGAATATGTCCCCTACTTGGTGAACAATGGTTCACATATTCCTAAGAGGAAGGATGGTCATTTAAAGAAAAAGGGAAAGAAGTTTTGGAAAGAGAAAAACTAGAAAGTTGCACTCCATGAGGTTGCTTCTGCTTTAAATGACTAATTAATAGTGATGGGGCATGAATCCAAGGGGAGTTGAATTGCTACCTCATTCATCCCTAGAAATGGAGAAAGAAATCAAGTCAGGTAAAACATGTTTTACAAATTTCTAACGAATTGATAGTTGTAGATATATGGTCACATTCTCGCTCTTTGAAATGCTATAAGAGGGTAGGAACATTAGCATATAGTAGATAGTCAGTTGCAGCAATTGATATCAATAATTAGTATCAGTTATTAGAGATATGTGGTGTATATGCTCTATTAAGAGAAATGTTACTTGACTGCAAGGAGAAGATATAGGTCTAAGGGGGAGTTTTTATTGGTATCAAATCATTGTTATACTTGATATAATGCAGTCTAGGATATCAATTGGTATAGAGCATGAATAAAAATATCTATAATTGGTATCTAACTTAATCAAATCAAAGCATTTAATGACACCCCAACTAGTATTAGATATTGTTAATGGGTACAAGGTGGTTGGAGCATATGGTTTTTCCATTACAGTAAAATGATTGAATACTACAATTGGAATGAGAACAATTTTTTTTTCAGTTGGTATCTGTATAACTTGATATCTATCCTACTCTAACGTGCAAAATAACTTAGAGATATGAATGAAAAAATACCAAGGACACCTCAAGATTAGCCAAAAGAGTGATACAACGAGAAGGAATGTAAATAAAATGAAACACAAACAATTTTACCTCCCTTGTTGTTGATATCTCTTTGATTGGCCCTTGCTTGGAATGGATTGTGTGCTCCTTAGATGATTGCTTGAATGGCTAAATGCAAGATTAGAGGTGCAAATGATTAAAAAGATGGCTAGATGATGGTAGAGGATTGAGGATTCAAATTGGCAACATATAGTTATGAGAATACAAAAGTGTTTGGGAAAGCAAATGGGCAGCATGTAGTTGCTCAAATCCAAAAGTGTTGTAAATGCCCTTGAGGAGGGGGTATTTATAGGAGAATTTGAATTCTCTAGAGAATTCAATGGTCAAGATTGCTCCAACAAGGCCAAGATGAAGGGCTATGGTGGGTTGAGAACCCACAAGCCCTCACATCTTGACATGTGGAGGGTGAAGTGGACAAGAGGATATGAGGTGTAAATGAGGTGTCAAGAAAGTACATGAGGTGGAAAAATGACATGCACCTTGGGGAGTGAGGAGATTTCCACAAAAAGGGATTTCTTGTCCCCAAGTGGGAGTGAAAGAGACATTTGAGGAATTTTGGAATTCCTCAAAAATCTACATGGGAAAAGGAAAGGTGGTTGGGGAAATAAGTGTGAATTAAAAATTCACATTCCTAGAAAAGTCTAAAAGATAAAAGATGGGCTCCAAAAAGGTGGGACTTGGTCACATGTGGAGATTGTGACAAGTCCAAGGTTGGTCACATGTGGAGATTGTGACAAGTCCAAGGTTCTAGAAGCCTTGGAAGGATGGAATGTGAATTAAAAATTCACATATAAAAGAGGGGAATCTAGGAAGAATAAAAAGAATTAAAAATTCCTTGTAGAATGATTAGGCTTAATTAATCAGTAATTAGAGGATAATTAGGGGCTAATTAGGATTAAAAGCCAACTTGCAAAAGTTGGAGGATGTGACACATCCTAATCAAGGATTAGGCATGTGCACATCCTTAATGAAGAGATTAGGAAATGGATTAGGAATTTATTTATTTGATGAAAAGAGGATTAAGGAGGGTAAGGTATTTAATTATTAATTAAATACCTTAGGGATTTAAGAATTAAATATATTAATTAAATAATAGTAATATTACTTAATTAACTCAGATAAGAGGATGTTTAGACGAAAAGTGATAAATTTGGATAAATTAAGTGTCAAAATTTGGATGTCTACATTTTGCCCCTCTTTGAGATGGTGTTACGAAGTAGCATCATTTCAAAGAATATTAAAATATAGAACCTAGAAGAAGATGGTTAGATTGGAAAAGATGCCCCAGTCATGCAAAGGAGTGACTAGGAAGAAAGACGATGGGGGTGAAGATGAAGAGTAGGGATGAAGGATGCCCCCTCGAGAGGACATGCGGGTTCAAGAGAACACAGGTGGGCTCTCGAAATAGATGATGTGATGCAAGGGGAGATGAGGAAGATGATGCAAGGTGATGGACAAGAGAGAAGGAGAAGCGACAGGAGATGGATGAAGCACAAATGGATTTGAGGACAAAAGGTGATGTTGCCCCAGTCAAGGTACAAGCCAAAATGGGTTGATGATGGATGGAGTGTTGTCAATGAGGGAATGAAGGATCTTGAAACAACACGAGGATAGTGAAGGATACATCCCACAGAGTGGTATTAATGAGGGAAGGATACATCCCAAAACACCACTAAAGGATAGGGAAGAATACCTCCCAATGATGATGATGAAAGTGTTGTTGATGGGGGAAGGATACATCCCAAAACAACACCAAAGGGATAGGGAATGATAATAATGGATGATTATGATGATGGGTCAAGGCTGGTAACAAGACTGAGAACTAAATCAAGGATATGATTAGATGATTCGGGCTAAGTGGGATGGATGGAGATTGGATAGAGATAAGGATGGATGGGGGGTACATGCAAGACGATAGAATGGAAAATGAGATGCAATCCTAATGCAATTTGCCATCTCTGGAGCACTGATTTTTTCTATAGCATAAGACACCAAGTGCCAGGGTATGTGGAACCAAGGCGTAATAGTGTCTAATGCATGAAATAAACACAACAGACAAGAAGGCTATCCCAACACCCCAAAGTCACAAAGACCTTGGTCAGGCCAGGTATTGAGATAACAACAAGCACAAAAGGATGCCCCAACATAACAAAAGACCTCAGGGATCTTGGTGGGTACTATGTGGGACAACCAAGAAGACACAAATAGACATAAAAAGATCAAGATATGCCCCTATGTTGACCAATCAAAACACACCATAATATGATAGATTATGGCGATCTTGACAAGTGATGATAGGGAGCTCAAATGATAAACAAAATCCAAAAGCATCAAAAGATTGCAATCAATTTAAAATGTCCTTTTCCATAGGATCAAGGGGATAGATGGGATTGATGAGGTCTGTTAGGAAGGATGCATCCTGTTGAGACCAAAGATGATGGATACTAAAAGATCGTTATGACGTGGGATGTTCAAAATCGATTGGATATTATGATACAAGTGGATCTCGTTTGTGAAGAACTAGCTAGATAAGGGCATAGCTTGATGGCACAACAAAAGGATGACAAGACATGGGACTGGCACACCCTAAAGACCTAGGGGCTCAGGGGCTGATCAAAGATTAGCCTTGCCTACGTGAAAGCGCAGAGCCCTTGTAGTTCAGCGAAAGGTGGATGACTGACCAAGATGGAGACCTTGATGGATGGTAAAGATAGGATGGACAAAAGGAGAAATACCGATGATAGACGATAGAAGAGCAAAGTGGACAATGAAGATCGATGATGGAACCCCGGGGGTGGATCAAATGATCGACCTTGCCTACGTGAAAGCGCAGGGGCAACATAGTTCAACAAGACCAAAGGAAAACAATGGATAAAGGATGATAAGATGATAGGATAAGTGGATAAAAAGATGGGACCGATACAACAAGATAGGATAGACCTAGCGGATTGGATTGGATTGGAGGATAGTGACTATATAAAGCTCAGGGATGGGATAGTTATCCAAATCATCAAAGATGAAGTGGGTAACTGACATGCCATATAGATGAATGATGAAGTGATGAACGATGAGATAGAATAGATGTGAAAAAGAAGTAGAAGTGATGATGATAAGATGGATGACATTGGATTGCATGGGGAAAAGCCTATAGCTAGATACCAATGACAAGGGATTATGAGATGGGATGAGGGGAGAAGATGGGGGGAGGAAAAATGATTGTTTGGGTGGATTGAATAGAGGGATAAGGATTTGGATGAGGAGAAGGTGACCAGATGGATAGATGACTGATTCTTGGAACTAGAAGGTGAAGGGTGGGAACAGGTGGAAGATTACTCAGAATGAGTAAATGATTGATCAAGATTATGGAATGAGAGTTTGAAATGATAGAAGGAGGTTTGATGAATGTTTGAGATGGTAGGAGGTTCGATGAAGTGTTGAGATAATAGATGAAGGTTCAAAGTAGATGAATGGTTACATGGAATGAGTGGATGGATTTATTAGAATGGATAAATAGGACAAAATCAAAGAAGATGGAGGGAGGGATTTTAAGACTTTGTTTGGTATCCAAAGACATTGACTGCAAATGGATGAAAGCCCAGATTAGGGGTTTGGCTAAGCTCAGATTGGCATAAGATTAAAGCTCAGATGAGGATTGGATTGAAGACTAGAATGATTGAAGGATATGATTGAATTGATTCTATACCGAGTTTCGGGGCTTTAAGGGAGGTAAGGTGTTGACAAGCAGATTTTTCCAAATTTAGCAATTTTTAAAAATTGTCAAATTTTTCTATTTTAGGAAACTTCATGGATATACCTTTGGGAGGCCAAATTTTTTCCAGAAAATACCCATTATGGAGATAGGATGAATTTCCAACTAACATCCCAAATTTGAGATATGCATTTCGAGTTATGAGCGAAAATAATTTTTCAAAATGCTAGAAAAAAACACTAAATTGGGATTTTGAGGGTCAAGATGAAACTTTGAGGCCCCCAAAATGGGTCCAAATGGGTTCCAACAACTTTCAAAGAAACCAATTGGAAATCCACTCATTATAGTGTAACGCAACTACCCGTCAAATTTCAGCTTAAACGGACACCCGAGTAAAAAGTTATGGCCTCTAGAAGCTTGGGTGTAAAAATCAAATATCAAATTTGAAAATTTCAAGACATGGGTTTTGTTTGTGGAGGAAAATAAAGAAATGGGTCGGGATCCATTTCTTGAAAAAGACAATAAAAATGTGTGTTTTGGGGGGGGGGCAAAGGTTGGTGGGTGGGGGCGTAGCCGCCCCGACTGGGGGCGGTTCCGCCCCTCTGCAGTGGAGCGCTTCCACCCAGCAGTGGGGCGATTCTGCCCCTCTACAGCAGAGCACTTCCGCCCAACGGCGGGGCAGTTCCGCCCCCTGCAGCGGGGCGCTTCCGCCCAGCAGTGGGGCGGTTCCGCCCCCTGCAGCGGGGCACTTCCGCCCAATGGCGGGGTGGTTCCGCCCCTTTGCAGCGGGGCGCTTCCGCCCATCGGTGGGGCGGTTCCACCCCTCTGTAGCAGGGCGCTTCCGCCCAGCGGTGGGCCCGTTCTGCCCCCTGTAGCGGGGTTCTTCCACCTTCCTGTAGCAGGGCGCTCCTGCCCAGTGACGGGGCGGTTCTGCCCCTCTGCAGCGGGGCGCTTCCACCCAGGGGCGGGGCGGTTCTGCCCCCTGCAGTGGGGCGCTTCTACCCAGCGGTGGGGGGAGCCAGAGGGTAGGACAAAGGAATACAACGGGGGGGAGAAAGGGGGAAGAGATAGGAAAAAAGATGGAGGGATGGGGGGAGGAAAAATGATGAAGGGATGGGATAGTTTATCAAAGCATTAAAATGACTTGGGATGATGATATGATAGATAGATGAGAGATGAAAAGTGATAGGAGATGGGAAAGATGTGCAAGAGAAGCAGGGGTAATGATGATGAGATAAATGGCATTGGGTTGCATGGAAAAAGGCCTATAGCCAAATACCAATGACAAGGGGTTGTGAGATGGGATGAGATGGGATGAGGATAAAGATGGAAGAATGGATAAAGATATAGGGATGGTAGAGGGGAGGGATCATTTGGATGGATGGGGATATAAGGATTGGGAGATGAAAGGGATGTTGTGATAGGATAGATGGATACAAAGATAAGGATGGTGAGATGGGAGGGATGCTATGATAGATGGATAGGGAGATGAAGGGATGTTATGATAGATGATGTCTCCAAGGACTATGTCACAAAGGAAGCAGATGCCCCCACTCCAGATATGTCATATATGAGGGGGCATGAGGGAAGATAAATGAGATAACTAGATGAGGATAGGATGGGTGACTAAGGAATATGATAGAGCATGGATGAAGGGAATGTATGCCAATAGGTGTCCAAAGCATGCATAGATAGGTGTCCCTATTTTGATCAAGATCACAAGAAGGATGGAGGGAATGGGAGATAAATGGGATATGATGGTAGGATGTGGAAGATAGGTGGGATGGGGGGATTTATGAAGAGGACGGATAATAGGAAGATGAGGTGCATAGTTGGAAGCATAGCGGATGGAGGGATTGCATATCAGGAAATTGCCCCCAAGTGTAGATGGAGATTTACGCATGACGCCTGTTTGCCAGGTTTTTATCATGGTACTTATCCAAGGCGCTTGTTTGCCAAGTTTTCACCATTGGACGAATTATTTCTCTTTTTATTTTCTTTTCTTTTTTGAATTTTTGAATTTTTTGAATTTTTTGAATTTTTGGATAGTAGGGGGATGAAAATGGATAAGGATAGGGATGTGAATTTAGAAGACATGTGATAAGGATCAAGGTGTTATGAGCCCATGTTTTAAGTGACTGTTAGATGTTGGTACAACCTTATGAGGATAAATGGATTATGCAAGAGGATGAATTAGAGGGATTTGAGAGGGGAGATACATGGGATAATGGATGGGACGCTGTAAAGGGTATGGATGGAATGATGGGGTGGATATGTGATGGGGAGATGTGTTCAGGACCAACATTGGCACATGTGGTGGTGGGTGTGGAAAGATAATAGGATTAAGGGATGGAGAATGTGGAAATAATGGAGGAGATGGAATGGTGAATTTCGGGACATAAGGACCCAAAACAGACTTAGGAGATGAAAGGGGTGTATGATTAGCTTTTGGATTAGCGACTTTGGATGTTCTTACAAATTTTTCATTCGATGGCATTGCAGCTTTTTTCTTTGGGATCCACATGGTTTTGATCTTTGCTTTGTTGGGCCTTTGTGGCCTATGGATTTGATGTAGATTTTTCTTTTCTTCACCATGTCTTTTGGAGGGGACATGGGGAGCCTTAGATTCATGTGGATGTTTGGATTTATGCATTTTTTCTTTAACAACCAAAGTGCTTTTAGTAGCAATGGGATGGGTGTGAGGAGATAGATGATGTGGAGCAATGAAGGTAAGAGTATGAGGATTATGTGTAGATGGAGGATGTTTAGGTATGTGCCTTTGTTGATCCTCACTATGGGGTATGTGAGAGGGATGTTTATGATGGATAGGTGTTGGATGGATAAAAGGATGAATAGGACGAGATGGAGGAGGTGATTTTGGGATATAGGTTCCCAAAATAGACGTAGGACCTGGGGGAAACAAGGGCATGGTAGATGGAGGTTTGGAGATGGTAGATGGAGGGATGTAAGGACCCAAAATGGATGGAGTAGATGAAGGAGGAAGATGGACGGTTGTTTTGAGGTGATACGATAGAGGAGGAGGGATGGCCACATATGATCTGGTGGGGTGATGGGAAGAGCTGATATTTATTTTGGAAAAGGCTCGTTGAGGATGTCTAGAGGTTGTACCAACATTTTTAGATTGAGAGTCATGAGTAGTACATCTAAGACCTTGCAGATACAAATGTTCTTTAGCTTGGATGGGCTCTATAATACCTTGCTCATGAAGGCCTAAACCTTTTCCTTGATAGTTCATTCTCTTGAGCATTCGATCTAGGATAGGATTTTTGTTATTCTGGAAGAATGATGCGAGTTCATTATTAGGTGGAAGAGGAGGATTGGTGTATATGCTTTGTTTTTCTTCTGCGAGGAGACCACCATGGAGGAATGTGAGAGGACCAAGGGGATATGCAAGCGGTGTGGGGATAGCATTTTTAGGCGATGATGGGGGACCATGAGAAGGAGATGATGGGATAGCAACATTAGGAGAGGGAGTAGGGGCCATGATAGGATCTGGATTTGTGGTAGTAGGCTCATGCGATGGAGATGGAGATGGAGTAGTGGAAGCTTGAATGACAAGGGGATCATGGGATGGAATGGATGGGGGACTGTGATCTTGAGGTGGACTAGATGGGATGGTAGGATCTTGATCTGGAGAAGGGGATATGCTGGCATGCTTTGGATTAGACTCTTGGCATGACTCATCTTGTGTGGATGGCAGGATGACAGATTGTTTTTCAAGTTGGGGAGATGGAAGGATGGAGGATTCGATGCAGTCATCAGAATGGATTTGGGCGTCGTTGATGGGTTCAATGACTCTTGGAGTAGGAGGTGGATGTTCAATGGATTTAGTAGATGTGATGGTAAGGGATGGGGACTTAATGGATTCAGAGGATGTGATGGTAGGAGATGGGGGTTCAACGGATTCAGAGGATGTGATGGTAGGAGATGGGGGCTTAATGGATTCAGAGGATGTGATGGTAGGAGATGGGGGTTCAACGGATCTAGAGGATGTGATGGGTTCGATGGTTTGAGTGGTGCTAGGGGTGGTACCATCAATGATAGGTGTTGGGTGGAGAAGGGTCTCGTCTCTAGTGACCATGGATGATGGATCTAGATGGCATGGTTCCATGACTTCAAGATGTGGGGTCGGGGATGGCTTCTTTGTCATGAGTCCTTGGAGAACTTCTAAAATGAGAGACTTGCATATGGTTGGCTTGGCTAGGGTGGTAGAAATGGATGAGGGATTATGGATTGGTGGACTAGGGTTAGATGGAGGAATGGGATTGAATATAGGACTATGAGTAGATGGGGGATTAGGAGTGGATGGAGGACTAGGAGTAGATGGATGAATGGGATTGGATGGAGGACTAAGAGTAGATGGAGGAATAGGATTGGATGGAGAGTTAAGGTAAGGATATTGGAGTGGTGAATTAAGATAGGGGGACATGGATTGTGGATTAGGACAAGAGGATGTGGGGGATGGATTATAATAAAGGTATTGGGATGATGGATTAGGATGAGACATGGATGTAGGATTAAGGTAAAAGAGTGTGGATGTAAGATTAGTATGGACAGACTGGAAAAGAGGATTAGGATAGGGGGTCATGTATGGGGAATTGTAATAGGAATATTGTGATGGAAGATGAGGATAAGAGGATGTGGATGTTGAATAAAAGGATGATGTAGATGGGGAAGGGGAAGGTACTGGATACCCCTTGTCAAAGGTAGCATAAGGAACATGATTAGGCTTAATTGGATTTTGGAAAGTGGATGGAGAAAGCTTACTAGAGATGATAGTGTCAAGGGGATCTATGCCATATACCTCTTGATCGACAAGACTTTCATTATTATCGTCAACGTAATTAGGGTTTCCCTTCACTACTATTGATGGAGGGTAAGGATTCATGATGATGACAGGATAAAGAGGATGGATAAAAGATTTTGGATGGGAATAGATTAAAGCTCAAATTGGGATTTTGGTCAAGCTCAGATCAAGATTGGACAAAAGCTCAGATTAGGATGATTGGGTGGGATTGATTTTGATTTTGATGGGATTCAGTAAACGGATGATTGGATCAGGTAGATGATTTGATGAATTTGATTAAAGTACTAGATCAATTTGATTGGATATGATCAAATGATTAGATGATGTTGATTGGATAATTGTGATTGGATAAACTTGATAGGATTGGTGTGCTTGGATTGATTAGATGATTGGAGGAATGGATAAATGCAAGATTAGAGGTGCAAATGATTAAAAAGATGACTAGATGATGGTAGAGGATTGAGGATTCAAATTGGCAGCATATAGTTATGAGAATGTAAAAGTGTTTGGGAAAGCAAATGGGCAGCATGTAGTTGCTCAAATCCAAAAGTGTTGTAAATGCCCTTGAGGAGGGGGTATTTATAGGAGAATTTGAATTCTCTAGAGAATTCAATGGTCAAGATTGCTCCAACAAGGCCAAGATGAAGGGCTATGATGGGTTGAGAACCCACAAGCCCTCACATCTTGACATGTGGAGGGTGAACTGGACAAGAGGATATGAGGTGTAAATGAGGTGTCAAGAAAGTACATGAGGTGGAAAAAGGACATGCACCTTGGGGAGTGAGGAGATTTCCACAAAAAAGGATTTCTTGTCCCCAAGTGGGAGTGAAAGAGATATTTGAGGAATTTTGGAATTCCTCAAAAATCTACATGGGAAAAGGAAAGGTGGTTGGGGAAATAAGTGTGAATTAAAAATTCACATTCCTAGAAAAGTCTAAAAGATAAAAGATGGGCTCCAAAAAGGTGGGACTTGGTCACATGTGGAGATTGTGACAAGTCCAAGGTTGGTCACATGTGGAGATTGTGACGAGTCCAAGGTTCTAGAAGCCTTGGAAGGATGGAATGTGAATTAAAAATTCACATATAAAAGAGGGGAATCTAGGAAGAATAAAAAGGAATTAAAAATTCCTTGGAGAATGATTAGGCTTAATTAATTAGTAATTAGAGGATAATTAGGGGCTAATTAGGATTAAAAGCCAACTTGCAAAAGTTGAAGGATGTGACACATCCTAATCAAGGATTAGGCATGTGCACATCCTTAATGAAGAGATTAGGAAATGGATTAGGAATTTATTTATTTGATGAAAAGAGGATTAAGGAGGGTAAGGTATTTAATTATTAATTAAATACCTTAGGGATTTAGCAGAATTAAATATATTAATTAAATAATAGTAATATTACTTAATTAACTTGAATAAGAGGATGTTTAGACGAAAAGTGATAAATTTGGATAAATTAAGTGTCCAAATTTGGATGTCTACAGTATCAATCAAAGGGGGAGCTAAGTTACTTTTCAATTGCTAAGAAGAAGTGAAGGCTACAATAGTATGGTGACCTAAGAAAAATAAGGGGAGAAAGTTGTGACCCTTTTCCACGGATGTCAAACGGGGAGAATGTGTACAAACACTCAAGTATCTAAGCGAGGGGGAGAAAGATGAGCATAAAGAGAGAAGGAATATTAAAGGAGGAGAATTGAGAGCTCAAATGTTATCCATCATTGGTATCAGACATTTGGCAGGTTGAGCATTTAAGTTTTTCCATCAATGACAAAGAGGGAGATTGTTTGCATATAGTTCTCATCGATGTCAAAAGGGGAATATCACGCTAGGAACATTATTGACATAATGAAATAAGATCAGAGATGAAATGAAGTTTCTCATGAAATGATGTCAAAGGTAGAGAAAGTGTGAAAATGCTCAAGTATCTGAGAAAGGGGAAGAAAGTTGAACATAAAGAGACAAAGTTGTACAAATGCTCATAAGGATGAGAAAAGGAGAAGGAATGTCAAAGGAGGAGGATTGACAACTCATATATTATCTATCATTGGTATCAGACCTTTGGCAGGTTGAGCTTTTAATTTTTTCATCAATAACAAAGGAGAAGATTATTGGCATATAGTTGTCATTGATGTCAAAAGAGGAATATCATGCTAGGAAGATTATTGACATGATGAAAGAGGATCAGAGATGAAATGAAGTTCCTCATGCAAGTGTGAGGATGTTGGCACTAATGTAAAAATTTCATTGATGTCAAAAGAGTGTGGAATTGATCATGCAAAGGAGATGTTGGCATGATGATAGATTAGTGGTGTACCTAAATGCTATGAAGCTCAAAGGATGAGTGTTAGAGTAGTGAACCTAGTTTGGAAGTGTGTTTGGTTGGTTGATGATGCTAAAGTACATATCTTGCAAATTTTTTCATGAAGATGTAGAGTGTCTTCCATACAACAAAGGAGAAAACAAGCTAAAGATTCAATATAGGTTTTTCAAGAGCATTCCTGTGATGAGATCTGTAGGTCTAGAAAGTGAAGGATGCATACAAGAATGCATTAATTCTAATCTCAAGTGATTTTAGGGGTTACAAATAAACTCTAATGTGTTTACAGTCTTGGCTTCCTCAAAATGTTCTATTTCGACAGTGACTTGTGTTTGGCGGTTGCAGGGAGCTTAAGTAGTGACTTAAGTGTTGCAAGTATGATTAAGTTTGGTGGTGTTGTCATTAATGTTATCATTGATGTCAACAAAGTACATGATGTTATAGGTTGTGCATGTATAGTTTGTTGCAAGATAGTGTTTCCCTTGTTCTTTCTTGCAACACAATTCTTGGGTTTGTGACATGGTCTAACTACCTCCTATGGATCTTAACTGATGCTTGTATCGGGTATTGAAAAGTCAACCTTTTGGTGCAATGACAAGGCCAACAATTGGTATCAGTGTTGGCAGAGCTGGTCATAGGTTCAAACCCCTTGCTTGTGCTGGGGGGTTTGTTGCAAGATAGTGTGTCCCTTGGTCTTCCTTTCAGCACAATGCTTGGGTTTGTGACATGGTCTAACCACCTCCTATGGATCTTAACTAATGCTTGTATCAAGTATTGACAAGTCAACCTTTTGGTGCAATGGCAAGGCCAACATAGTTGAGATGCTATTGATATGTTGTGAGTACATGGAGCTATCTTGATGGAGTTACAGGTGTGCTAATATGATGAGTTTCTAAGTGATTTTGAGAAATAGTAAATATAGAGTTGAGTATGTGTTCATAATGTGCTCTATTTTGTGCTCTTCATTTCTTATGTGTTGATCCTATGCTTGTGTAGATATGAAGGGTTGTTTATGGCCATCATTAGATGATATATCTTGGATTTTTGCTTCTAATTTGATGGAGTGTGAAAGTTATGTTCACCAATGTGTGAACTAGTCTAGCATAGTTGTTTGTCTGTGGACTGGGAGAAATGTTGCTGCTCTGCAGTCCTCAACTAGTTTCTTTCAAGTCTTTCAAATTAGGGAAATGGATTTAAATTATTTTTTCTATGTTTTGGAAAAGGTATTCGTAGTTTGGTGCTCTAGAAGACAAGTTTTAGAGTCCCTCTATGTGTCTATAGAATTCAGATGGACTGATGAAAAGTGTTCTATGTTTGAATGTTGTTGCATTTGGTGTGGATGAGTCTGAAGGTATTAGATATTTGTTCTCATGCATGGTGAAGCATGTTACATGGTCCACATAATATCTTCTTGTTACGGAAGAGTGTACTTCAAAGTTCATTTGTGTTTTCATTACGTTTGGAAAACCTAGTGTTTACACTTCATGCAAAGGATTAAGTATCAATTAAGGAAGCATGTGTTTGATCCAAATAATTGCTTTGGGTATTGGTTAAGTGTCAGTTTGGTCCCCTCTCATTCTTCTCCACCGCGGGAATGTTCAGTTGGTGACCTAATTTGAATTTGTAAATTGAAGCGTGTGTAGCCGACCTTGGAGAAATTTTCTAAGGCTGAAGATGGTATAAATACAAGTCAAGATGTTATGAATTGTATAGATGAAGTATGCCAAAAGTGTGAGAAGTAGACTATGTGAAATTGAATTGAGTCAACAATACTTTAATGTGTTAGATTCCTAAAAGTAGTGAGTTGGCGGTGTCTACATTCTTTTGATTGGGCTATAGATGTGTGTATTCTATTGTGGTGGAACTTTTTTGTTATCTTTTTTTATATCTATAGGCAGTGAGCCTCCCTGTTGGATAGTGAGTCCTTTTTGTAGGTAGCGAGCCTTCTATTTTTGGAAGTGATCCATTGGTAGTGAGCCTCTTTGTATTTAGTTTTGGAGTTACTTTATATTGTGAGTTAATCCTCACTGTGGTTTTTCCCTTATTGGGCTTTCCATGTAAATCTAGTGTTTCTTGTGTTGGTATTGCTTTCTTTTATTTTCATTTCATGTTCATACCTAATAAAAATATAAAGTGGTTGTGAAGTTGATAAGTGTTTGAGATTTGTTGAGTTTAGTGACAAATGATTCACATCTCCTCTCAGTTGTCTTGCACCTTTCAACATTAAGCCCATTATGTTCATCCCATAACTAGCCCCTTACATCATGGCAACTTGTTGACGAAGTCCAAGGTTCATGTTGGCATGACAGTGTGTGATTAGTGAGAGAATGAGAAAAGTCTCTTTGATGGAGTGATAAGGAGGAATATTGGCATGACAAGAGTATATTGGCAGGACTCATCCTGGAGTCTCTTTAATAGCCCAATAGCTATCTCATCAGTGAAACACTGGGTCATCGAAGGGAATCCTTTGTGTGTCTCTTTGATGGAGAAATAAGGAGTTTGGAATCATTATTGGTGATATTGTATGGCATTAGTGAGATGTAATACCCCTCATACTATTTAAACTTATTAATTTCTATGATGATACTATTAGGGTTGATTTGGTTGGTTGTAGTTTGATGATGTTGTTATTCCTTTAGTGGACCTAATAGTTTGATATGACATTATTAGGATGATTGATGATACTCTATGTGTTGTTTGGATTAATTGTTATTTAAATGATTTGTCATTTATGTTTATATGCCAATGTGATGATTCTATGGTGATGTTATTTGGATTCAGTATTATTTTATAATGCAATGGTTTAATAATTCTAGTTTTGATGCAGTAATTATATATAATGTGATCTTATGATCAATTTGGTTAGAAATGTTAGCTCATTATTGGTATTGTAATTGTTAGAATAGATTAGGTGAGAGGACAGTGTAGCATCACTCGTTCACGAGTGCCCTGCTACACTGCAATTCCTTCTCATGATAGGATGTTGATTATATATATACATGTGCTACTTGACGTTTATTTGGATGCAGGATTGCAGGAATAAGTCTCGATTCCACCTGCTTTGGCAGGACAGGGCGAGCAATAAATTAACCCAATGGGTAAAATGTTGAAAAAGGGAGTAGGCTTGGAAGTGTCCCCGTCCCAAGTCCGTCATTTTTTGTGAGTCGTTGTGTTATGACTGAAGTTTTGTCTTTGCCTTGTATGTAGTTTCTCTGTTGAGTATTTATTTAATTCTTGGTTAGTGTTTAATTAATTAATCGTATTGCATAAAATAATTAATTAATGTTGCATTGTTAGTTGATTTAATTGAGAGTTAGAAAAATGTTAAAATTAAATTTATAATAAATTAAAAGTGATTTAATTAATTAAAAGTGCAAATAATTATAATTAAATTAATATTGTTGAGAGTAATTAAATATTATTTTTTTATTAATATTAAATTAGGAAATTATGTGAAGATAATATCTAAATTTAAATAAATTATTTCAATTGAAATTTTAGATAAATGTGAGCTTTTAAAAGCTGGAAAAGGACCAATAAGGAAAGAGACTTTTTGGAAAAGAAAGCGGAAAAAGATTTATTGATTTTAATTAGTAATTTATTATTTTATGAAAGGGGATTCTCACACACAAGTTTTCAGTTTTGCTCTATTGTTGTTTGGGGATTGAGAAAGGAAAAAAAGAAGAAAGATAGTTTTAATTTTGGAGGTTTTCTGGGGTAAAAATTATTTGTGAGTTGGGAAAGAAAAAGATTGTTCAGAAGAACGTGGAAGGCAGAAGATCGAGAAAAGGGAGCGGTAGGAGGAGATCTGAGAGGAGGCCAGAAGGGATTCTTCAGCAAGGCGAAGGACTCCAGGTTTTCCTCTTTTTAGTTAGTTTTATTTTACTGTTCTATAAACAGAATATGGTATGTTGTGTCTGAAAATCTATTTCTTTATTTCTTTTGGAAATGGTTGTTGGTTGAAGACTTATTTGTGTTTAAAATTCATGAATCTTCTGTAGAAAATTTTAGTAGAAACCCTTTTTGAAATTCTTCAACATAGTTAGTAGGGAAAATTAGTGTGGTTGAAATATAAAAAAATCATTTCTGATTGAAAATTGAATTTTCATGTTAGATCTATATTAATTTATAATAATAATAAAAAAAATCTTTGTGGTTATATTGTGATTCTAAATCTTTGATTAAATATATAATTTTATGTATATCTATACAAAATTATATATACAGATATTATTATTTGATTGAATCATTGGAATGGATATCTTTATAAATTTTATTTATTGAGATATTTTCGTTTATAAGAATATTAAATAAAATATATTTAATTAATTACTGGTGATGTTCATATTCATCTGTATTTTCATGTGAAGTAAGTTTTAATATAAAATATGCTTGAATATATATATATATTTTTATATTGGTGTGTTCTTGTTTTCTGTGTTTGAAAATGAATAAAAATAAAGATTTAAACAAAAATATTGCCAGTGCTTCGAAATTTGTGTTATGCTTTATTTGTATCTAAAATAAAATAATATATATATGTATTTATGTATGTGCTGGTAATGTTCTGGTAATGTTTAGGTTGAAGTACAAATTTCGTATATAAAAATAATAATAATAAAAGTAGACATATAAAATATTTACATTCATTGTCTGAGAATTCGAAATCTCTTTTTAAAAGTTTTATTTATATATGAGAATAAAATAAATAAAACTAAAAATAAATTATAAAATCAAATTTTTGGTTGTTGAGTGTGTGGACGGCCGCAGCCGTACCACCCACCGGAGGGCTGCACGCAGTCCATAGACTGTGCACAGCAGTCCTGACTGTTGTACGCAGTCATAGGTACTGCGGCCTCCTTTTGGGAGGTGTGCAGTACCTGGTACGGGACCTTTGTCCCTTTTGGTTATTTAATATATATTTTTTATATATATATATTTTTTATAAATGCAAATTTATTATTATATTTCATTCGAATTATATTTAAATTTATATTATTTAATATATATGTAATATATATTTATTTATATATTATATATTATTTTATATATACTATATATATAAATTATATATTTATATATATATATATATATATATATATATGTGTGTTTTGAATAAATTAAGTGTTAATTTTATAATATGTTTGATTAAAATGTTTTTTTTTAATAAAATTGTTTCATTCTTAATATATTTATGTAAATAATTTTGAAATGTTTTGAATAAAATTTAGTATGATAATGTTTTTACCTGATATAGTTTAATGGTAGATATTGGAAATAAGTTTTGTGAATGTAATTAAATTGAATAGTTAAAATTTGAAGGTATGATGTTATAATGTAACCGTGCGAATTTGAATTTAGCAGTGTGTGTTGTTTTGAATTGAATAATCTCGTATTGTTGATTTATTTGTTTGATGAAATTATTTAGTATTGGGAATATATTTTATGGAGTTGTTTTTGTTTAGTAAGTGTTTTCTTGAGAATTATTCGTTAATCTATTGTGAGATTCTCTTCATTGTTTTATTGTGTCATTTGGGAAAACCCTAGGTTTACCTTACCATTCGTAAGAGTTAAGTTATTGTTAAGGGCTTCCAAAAATGGAATGTTTATCTATCATGTTTATTTTATTCTTCATGTCGGGCAATTGGGATTAAGGGTTTATGTAAGTCTTCCAAAGAAGTTCTCTAGAGTGGGATGTTATGTGTTGAGGATTACTGTGTGAATCGCCTTGAGGTATTGTACTATGATGTTGTACCCAGTTTCCACGAACGAGAATTTGTGCCTCCTAGGAAATAGGAGTGGGTAATGAGATTTGTACCTCCTTTGGAAGGAGTGTGTATTTGGATTGGTTTCCTCCAGTGGTTGGAGTGGGTTCCTTGTTTTGTTTTCTCCTTGGATTGGAGAGTTTATATTGTTTAGTTACCTATTGTGGTATCATTCCTTGTGTGTTGTCGATAGGAGAGTGGCTCTTTGTGGGGGTCTGGCACACAAAGGGGCGCCAGGGTAACCTACCTAGAGTTTAATTAAGTGATAATCTAAAAGAAATAAATGGGGGGATTTCACACTAATAAAGATAAAAGAATGTCTCTCTCGTGAAGCAAGTGAATGATAAGGCTCGAGATGAGATGGGACGCATAGTTTTGCGTGAGGGTCCGGCGGCCGGTAGAGGCAAGCCAGGGTAACCCAGGATGGGGGTCTGGTAGCCTAGGAAGGTTGAGCTAGGGTAACTCTTGGCAATTTATGCATGACACTCTTCCTATGTTGACAGTTAATCAGTTCTTGTGCGATGTTCATGATCTTGTTCTCTAGAAGCATTGTAACCTCGTGTTAAGTGATATTGTGTTTGTAGTTGTAAGTGACTCTGTGATTGTCATGTTAAGTGATATTGTGTCTGTTGTGATTAAGTGATTTATTGATTTGTCTTTGGTTATTGTTGGAAGTAGTCTTTGATATTATGTCTTGAGTTTCGTTGATGCTTGTGATTATGACTTGTTGTTATGTTCTGAAGTGGTTTGTTGTTGTGCCTCTTGGAATTGTTGTTGTGAGTTCTCTAGTGGTCTTTGATGTTAAGTTGCCTATTTGGAGTTAGTCTTGTTATTGTCAGGCGTGCTTGGTCGGGGACCCTTCCTTGTCTACTCTCAGCACGGGGGTGGTTGGGTGGAACGTGCTTCGCACCCCATTGGGTTCCCTCTTCTGTTGCAGATGTATCTTTTACTTGCAGGTTTTGGCAGATGTTGATGATCCAGTGTCCTTATGTACCAGATAGATGTATATGCTCCTGATGTAATGTGTTTATTGATGTATCGTCTCCCACGTGTGTTGGGATGACCTTGTAAATTGTATATGTGGTTATCAAGTTGTATTTTCAGTCAATTGTATTCTACTACCATTGGGATGTAATGTTTATTCAGGCCATGTATTTATTCAGGATCATTTGTTATAGTTGGTTATGTTGAATTGTATCTATCGAAATATGTAACACTTTATATCTTTATAATTCCATGTATTGTCATATGTGCATATGTTATTAATATGGATATAGTTGATAGATATTTTAAATGATGGAATGGGAATGAATAGATTTATGTAGTAGATTAATTATTGTTATCTTATTATCGTTGTTATGGGTTAGTGTAGTCATGTCACTTCGTGTACCCCATTGGAACTAGTTGTGCCTCTTAATACATTGTTATGTTATAATACTTAAGTATGTTATTATATTCTTTAAAAAAAAAAAAAATTGTTCCGTTGTTATTAGTTCCTTTGGGGTTCGCACGGCGGGGCGTGACAGCTTGGTATCAGAGCCAGGTTTAAACACTGGGCACTCTGGGATAATGTGGACCCATTAAGTTGTTAGTTGCGTAGGTAATACTCCAGGCATTATGGGCCATGGTGTTGACCTAGGTGTTTTGTTCGTTAGTTTATGTTTTCCTTTTTGGGTTGATCTGACTTGGCTACTCAGAAGTTGTTGCGTGGTGTAGGTCCAATGGCGTAGGAAATTAGTGGAAGGGATAGGACCCTCGGTGTAGTGTACAATGCACTGATATCCCTCCTACTGGAAGAATGCATTATGGACAATTGTGTTGTGTGTGAACTTTGTGTGCTGTGTGTGGTGGATGACAACCAGCCTTGTTGTTATGTCCACTCTTTTATGTCTTCTTGTGCTTTACCTCATTGTGCAAGCGATTGCCTGATTGACCCTATGTGGTTTTGGAGTTGCTTTTGCGTGCTATATGGTATGAATTATGGAATATGGTAATAGGAAATGAATGAATATGTGGTTAGTTATGGAGATTTGTGGCGTGTTCTCTGTGTGGTTGTTGTGTGCTTAATCTTATCTATTTAATGGCTTCCAGGAGTAAGCCATGTCCTAGGGGGGGAGGATGTAATACCCCTCATACTATTTAGACTTATTAATTTCTATGATGATACTATTAGGGTTGATTTGGTTGGTTGTAGTTTGATGATGTTGTTATTCCTTTAGTGGACCTAATCGTTTGATATGACATTATTAGGATGATTGATGATACTCTGTGTGTTGTTTGGATTAATTGTTATTTAAATGATTTGTCATTTATGTTTATATGCCAATGTGATGATTCTATGGTGATGTTATTTGGATTCAGTATTATTTTATAATGCAATGGTTTAATAATTCTAGTTTTGATGCAGTAATTATATATAATGTGATCTTATGATCAATTTGGTTAGAAATGTTAGCTCATTATTGGTATTGTAATTGTTAGAATAGATTAGGTGAGAGGACAGTGTAGCATCACTCGTTCACGAGTGCCCTGCTACACTGCAATTCCTTCTCATGATAGGATGTTGATTATATATATACATGTGCTACTTGACATTTATTTGGATGCAGGATTGCAGGAATAAGTCTCGATTCCACCTGCTTTGGCAGGACAGGGCGAGCAATAAATTAACCCAATGGGTAAAATGTTGAAAAAGGGAGTAGGCTTGGAAGTGTCCCCGTCCCAAGTCCGTCGTTTGTTGTGAGTCATTGTGTTATGACTGAAGTTTTGTCTTTGCCTTGTATGTAGTTTCTCTGTTGAGTATTTATTTAATTCTTGGTTAGTGTTTAATTAAGTAATCGTATTGCATAAAATAATTAATTAATGTTGCATTGTTAGTTGATTTAATTGAGAGTTAGAAAAATGTTAAAAGTAAATTTATAATAAATTAAAAGTGATTTAATTAATTAAAAGTGCAAATAATTATAATTAAATTAATATTGTTGAGAGTAATTAAATATTATTTTTTTATTAATATTAAATTAGGAAATTATGTGAAGATAATATCTAAATTTAAATAAATTATTTCAATTGAAATTTTAGATAAATGTGAGCTTTTAAAAGCTGGAAAAGGACCAATAAGGAAAGAGACTTTTTGGAAAAGAAAGCGGAAAAAGATTTATTGATTTTAATTAGTAATTTATTATTTTATGAAAGGGGATTCTCACACACAAGTTTTCAGTTTTGCTCTATTGTTGTTTGGGGATTGAGAAAGGAAAAAAAGAAGAAAGATAGTTTTAATTTTGGAGGTTTTCTGGGGTAAAAATTATTTGTGAGTTGGGAAAGAAAAAGATTGTTCAGAAGAACGTGGAAGGCAGAAGATCGAGAAAAGGGAGCGGCAGGAGGAGATCTGAGAGGAGGCCAGAAGGGATTCTTCAACAAGGCGAAGGACTCCAGGTTTTCCTCTTTTTAGTTAGTTTTATTTTACTGTTCTATAAACAGAATATGGTATGTTGTGTCTGAAAATCTATTTCTTTATTTCTTTTGGAAATGGTTGTTGGTTGAAGACTTATTTGTGTTTAAAATTCATGAATCTTCTGTAGAAAATTTTAGTAGAAACCCTTTTTGAAATTCTTCAACATAGTTAGTAGGGAAAATTAGTGTGGTTGAAATATAAAAAAATCATTTTTGATTGAAAATCGAATTTTCATGTTAGATCTATATTAATTTATAATAATAATAAAAAAAATCTCTGTGGTTATATTGTGATTCTAAATCTTTGATTAAATATATAATTTTATGTATATCTATACAAAATTATATATACAGATATTATTATTTGATTGAATCATTGGAATGGATATCTTTATAAATTTTATTTATTGAGATATTTTCATTTATAAGAATATTAAATAAAATATATTTAATTAATTACTGGTGATGTTCATATTCATCTGTATTTTCATGTGAAGTAAGTTTTAATATAAAATATGCTTGAATATATATATATATATTTTTATATTGGTGTGTTCTTGTTTTCTGTGTTTGAAAATGAATAAAAATAAAGATTTAAACAAAAATATTGCCAGTGCTTCAAAATTTGTGTTATGCTTTATTTGTATCTAAAATAAAATAATATATATATGTATTTATGTATGTGCTGGTAATGTTCTGGTAATGTTCAGGTTGAAGTACGAATTTCGTATATAAAAATAATAATAATAAAAGTAGACATATAAAATATTTACATTCATTGTCTGGGAATTCGAAATCTCTTTTTAAAAGTTTTATTTATATATGAGAATAAAATAAATAAAACTAAAAATAAATTATAAAATCAAATTTTTGGTTGTTGGGTGTGTGGACGGCCGCAGCCGTACCACCCACCGGAGGGCTGCGCGCAGTCATAGGGACTGCGACCTCCTTTTGGGAGGTGCGCAGTACCTGGTACGGGACCTTTGTTCCTTTTGGTTATTTAATATATATATTTTTTATATATTTTTTTTTTATAAATGCAAATTTATTATTATATTTCATTTGAATTATATTTAAATTTATATTATTTAATATATATGTAATATATATTTATTTATATATTATATATTATTTTATATATAATATATATATAAATTATATATTTATATATATTATATATATATATGTGTGTTTGAATAAATTAAGTGTTAATTTTATAATATGTTTGATTAAAATGTTTTTTTTTAATAAAATTGTTTCATTCTTAATATATTTATGTAAATAATTTTGAAATGTTTTGAATAAAATTTAGTATGATAATGTTTTTACCTGATATAGTTTAATGGTAGATATTGGAAATAAGTTTTGTGAATGTAATTAAATTGAATAGTTAAAATTTGAAGGTATGATGTTATAATGTAATCGTGCGAATTTGAATTTAGCAGTGTGTGTTGTTTTGAATTGAATAATCTCGTATTGTTGATTTATTTGTTTGATGAAATTATTTAGTATTGGGAATATATTTTATGGAGTTGTTTTTGTTTAGTAAGTGTTTTCTTGAGAATTATTCGTTAATCTATTGTGAGATTCTCTTCATTGTTTTATTGTGTCATTTGGGAAAACCCTAGGTTTACCTTACCATTCGTAAGAGTTAAGTTATTGTTAAGGGCTTCCAGAAATGGAATGTTTATCTATCATGTTTATTTTATTCTTCATGTCGGGCAATTGGGATTAAGGGTTTATGTAAGTCTTCCAGAGAAGTTCTCTAGAGTGGGATGTTATGTGTTGAGGATTACTGTGTGAATCGCCTTGAGGTATTGTACTATGATGTTGTACCCGGTTTCCACGAACGGGAATTTGTGCCTCCTAGGAAATAGGAGTGGGTAATGAGATTTGTACCTCCTTTGGAAGGAGTGTGTATTTGGATTGGTTTCCTCCAGTGGTTGGAGTGGGTTCCTTGTTTTGTTTTCTCCTTGGATTGGAGAGTTTATATTGTTTAGTTACCTATTGTGGTATCGTTCCTTGTGTGTTGTCGATAGGAGAGTGGCTCTTTGTGGGGGTCCGGCACACAAAGGGGCGCCAGGGTAACCTACCTAGAGTTTAATTAAGTGATAATCTAAAAGAAATAAATGGGGGGCTTTCACACTAATAAAGATAAAAGAATGTCTCTCTCGTGAAGCAAGTGAATGATAAGGCTCGAGATGAGATGGGACGCATAGTTTTGTGTGAGGGTCCGGCGGCCGGTAGAGGCAAGCCAGGGTAACCCAGGATGGGGGTCCGGTAGCCTAGGAAGGTTGAGCCAGGGTAACTCATGGCAATTTATGCATGACACTCTTCCTATGTCGACAGTTAATCAGTTCTTGTGCGATGTTCATGATCTTGTTCTCTGGAAGCATTGTAACCTCGTGTTAAGTGATATTGTGTTTGTAGTTGTAAGTGACTCTGTGATTGTCATGTTAAGTGATATTGTGTCTGTTGTGATTAAGTGATTTATTGATTTGTCTTTGGTTATTGTTGGAAGTAGTCTTTGATATTATGTCTTGAGTTTCGTTGATGCTTGTGATTATGACTTGTTGTTATGTTCTGAAGTGGTTTGTTGTTGTGCCTCTTGGAATTGTTGTTGTGAGTTCTCTAGTGGTCTTTGATGTTAAGTTGCCTATTTGGAGTTAGTCTTGTTATTGTCAGGCGTGCTTGGTCAGGGACCCTTCCTTGTCTACTCTCAGCACGGGGGTGGTTGGGTGGAACGTGCTTCGCACCCCATTGGGTTCCCTCTTCTGTTGCAGATGTATCTTTTACTTGCAGGTTTTGGCAGATGTTGATGATCCAGTGTCCTTATGTACCAGATAGATGTATATGCTCCTGATGTAATGTGTTTATTGATGTATCGTCTCCCACGTGTGTTGGGATGACCTTGTAAATTGTATATGTGGTTATCAAGTTGTATTTTCAGTCAATTTTATTCTACTACCATTGGGATGTAATGTTTATTCAGGCCATGTATTTATTTAGGATCATTTGTTATAGTTGGTTATGTTGAATTGTATCTATCGAAATATGTAACACTTTATATCTTTATAATTCCATGTATTGTCATATGTGCATATGTTATTAATATGGATATAGTTGATAGATATTTTAAATGATGGAATGGGAATGAATAGATTTATGTAGTAGATTAATTATTGTTATCATATTATCGTTGTTATGGGTTAGTGTAGTCATGTCACTTCGTGTACCCCATTGGAACTAGTTGTGCCTCTTAATACATTGTTATGTTATAATACTTAAGTATGTTATTATATTCTTTTAAAAAAAAAAAAATTATTCCGTTGTTATTAGTTCCTTTGGGGTTCGCACGGCGGGGCGTGACATGAGACCTTTGTCAATGTCTCTCTAACTTGGCAATGAGAAGATAGTGCTCAAAGTGGGACCCAATCATAATGATGTGGGTGATAGTGATAAAAATGCAGAAAAATGGCATGACGAGATTGAGTAAATAGTAATCCACATCCTTTTTGTGGATTACAGAGTAGTGACATAGAGATGAGGTGGACGGGTGATGTCATCAAGGTTTTTCATCTACATGACTTATGGTCATCGGTGAGACCTATTCGGATGTCTCCTTGACAACTCGATGACCTACCAATCAGTGAGACAATGTGGTATCACTAAGACCTTGAAGCATGTCTCTTTGACATGGTGATAAAAGAGTATGATGCTGACTATGGGACCAATAAGGTGTATGTGGTAGTGAGACCTGATAAGGTAAGGATGATGTGCATCGATGGAATAGTCAAAAAGTGAATGAAAGAATGACACATGGCATAAAGTGATAGTGGATGTTGACATGTGGTGACACGATGGCATGAGGACCACTTATCTATAGCAGTGAATGTTATTGGCATGACAAAGCCATATTAATGAGAGTGGAGTTGATGTCTCTTCGATAGCCCTATGGCTATCTCATCAGTGTGACAATGGTGTATTAGTAGGAATCTAGAAGATGTGTCTTCGATGAAGTGATAAGCTAAGTGAAACTTGATAGGATGATGATGATGGTGGATCATGATGAAGGCTGACAAGTGGTGAAGATAAATTTCTCAATATGCTAATTCGCATCATTGTTGTGAATTACTTGGTAATGTCATGGAGGATAGATGAAATGTGCACCCATGTAGATGTCAAAGTGAGATTAGTCTATCAGAGAGAGAAGATAGAAAGTATCTTCGATGTAATGATGCATGATGGTCATAAGGTGATATGTTGAATACCCTCAATATCAACATTAGTGATTTGAATGACCACTTATTTGATGATGAAGATTTAAGGGCATGATAATGAATGAGGATCATAGGATCAGGGAACAAAAGGAGAATATCGATGGCCAAAATTGAAAAGTAGAGATCTTAAATGACTACTACAGTGTGAAAAAGGTTTTGGACTGGTAATTGACACTAGAGAAAGAATTTATTGATCCAACTGCACCTATGACTAATTGAATGAAGATTTATCTTCATGACGGTGATAGATTGGAGAGATGATCGAGGTCAGAATAAAAAAGAATGAATAGAAGAATGCATTAAATTCACATTAGATTCTAGGGTTTGATAGAAAGCTAATTGGAGAAAATTCTTTGTAACAGAATTAAATGTCATGTGCCTTGATGCAAGGTATGGTGATATTTGAAAAACCCAATCATATGTAGTAATGATGAGTTGGATAGTCGTGTGTGGCTCGAGGTAGAGGAAGCTCGCTGGTGAAGTTAGTATGTGCAGGAAAACCCTAACCGTAAGCTGGAGATGATCTAAATGGTGGAGAGAATCTCAAGGTAGAGATTACAGGTTGGTGGAGAAAGAAGACATCAAATGTTGTTGAAGTGAGATATCTACAATCAATGTGCATGAATAGAGAGAGTAGTTTGTAGTTATATGCAGTATTGAATAGAGTTACATCTTGTTGAGTATGCTACAAAGATAGGTAGAGTGGGGTGATGTAGTAATTCTACAAGAAAGAGAGAGTGAAGTGTAGTAGACAATAAATGCATTTAGTGAACTCTTATACTATAATATAGAATATTATCTAGGTTTGCATTCAGGTGAGTGCAGATATATGAGACACTGCAGAAAGGGAAGGAAGAGTAGAGAAATGAGATAGAATAGTGATTGTTCTATGTGTAGAGAGAGCAGAGTAGAGGTATGTTGCTGAGAGTATAGTTTCAGCAATAGAGTGTGAGTTGTAGTAAGTGTAACAAAGTACTGAATGTAATGATGCATCATAGGTTTTGTAGAACCAATTTTATGCATACTTGAATTTGTAATCCTTCAAAGGTTGTAGCCTCATTGTATTGAGTTGTAGCTCAGTTTATGGGATAGTAGTCTCCTTAGAGATGTAGCTCCTAAATTAGGGTGTAGTTGAATCCTTGAAGTTGTAGCTTCTAAATTAGGTAGTTGATGATTCCTTGGGTTGTAGCCCTAAAACATTGTAATAGAGATTTGGATTGTGAGGTTGGATTTGACTAGTAGACTCAAGCAACATTTCTCACCATGGTTTTTCCCATACTATGTTTTCCACATATACATAGTGTTATGCGATGCTTTTGTGTATATGCATATTTATGTCTCTACATGTTAGTATATACATATTAAGTAGTTAAGGATATAATCTACACAAAGGTTTTGAAGGAAAAGTTTTAGTATCTATTGATTAACCCCCCTCTTAGTAGATCATTATGTTCCAACAATATATACAAGTACATCTTATTCATCAATTATGTTGACCTAATTAGATGAACAGAAAAATAATCAAAACCTTCTTCATTGCAAACATATAAGATTTACACATTTTATCCACATAGTGCATTATACCAATTCGACCATCATCCATAAAACATAACTAGTCTTCATAATATATTACATATGCTGAGTCAGCCAAGACTAGAACACAACTCTCCAAACCAACAAAAATTCCTCATAGAAAACACCTTCCGAATCTAAGAACACATTAATTTCCCATCATACTACCAGCATAGATACTATCAACAAAATGACAACACAAGAATATTCAATATAGTAGAATGTGGAGTCTCCCACATAGTATGCCACACATAGAATAATAGGAAACAGTGTTCAACTTTGTGAGAGATAAATTTTTGCTAAGAAAAAAAGATGTCTCACGATCCTGGATATAGTTGTTTGAATGAGTCAAGAAAACATGGTTAATAGATTAGAGTTATATCAAATCTTGCGATGAATTTTGAACTCAAATACCAACACATTGATCCATCAAAAAAGGGTATTATCAGCAGCAACTAAATTATGGTTTACCAAGTAGACCTCCCATATGTTATCACCATGTTGACATCAATGACAACATAGGAACAACCAACACAACCATGCATACTTTATTCTAATGTTGCAAGGCTTCCAACAGTTATTAGGGTTGGAAAAAAACTAAATTGGGATGCAGCTTTGGACTCCCTCATGAGGTAGATTGGGAACCATGAACTCTTCTCAATAAATAGGAATGATGAGTGGATTTGGACAAAAAATTCTTCATGGAAATTATCAGTAAGATTGGCCTATGAGATTATGGATTTGTAGCCTCTCCATTTAGGGATCTTTAACTATAGTGTTGTGTGGAGAAAGAAATTAATCCCCAAGATTAACTACTTTTGGTGGATTGTGATGCATGGAAAGATTAGATTACAATTGAGAACCTTAAGAAAAGGGGATGGTACATAGTTAATAAATGTTACCTATGTAATGAAGAGGAAGAAACAATTATGCATCTTCTCTTTCAATCTTCTTATGCTCAAGAATTTTGGGATTTTTTCTAAAGACTTTGATGGTTGACTGAGTTTTCCCTCATTCAGTTAAAATGTTTGTTGATTGTTGGAGTATATGCCCCTATTATCACAATATAATTCTTGACCTCTAGATACAAGTTCCCTCATTCCTCACTTTGGGTTTATGGAAAGAGAGAAATAATAGGGTCTTTAGGGATGTTACTAAAAGTAGCAAATGGCTATGCATGGATATTAGGAAATAGATTGAAGAGAACATAGAAAGTTGTAAGTATGCCCCATTAAAGAAAGAGCCTTCATATCAAGAGATGAGAATCAAGCAATAATGGGGTCTCTCTCATGTTCTTAATAATGTTAATTGTGCTAAAAAGGTTATCAGGAAAAGCACTATTTGGATTCCTTTAGACCCTTGGTGGATTAAATGTAACTTTGATGGATGTTCAAAAGGGAATCCAGCCATAGCAGGGGTAGGTGGGGTTGTTAGAAATGAACGTGGCATCTATGTGACTAGATATACCACGGGTCTAGGAACAAAAACAAATAATTTGGTGGAGGCTTATGTTGCTTGGATATGAATAGGATATCTTAAAGATAATGGCTACACAAAGGTTATTTTGGAGGGTGATTCCAAGTTAATACTTGATTATTTAAATAATAAAGAAAAGGCCCCTTGTGAGATAAAAGATTTGTTGGATGACTACAAAAATATGTTACATTATTTCCAAAGCTGCAAGATATGCCACACCTTTAGGGAAGGAATAGAGTGAGTGATGCCTTAGCGAATATTGGCTTTAAGCAAGAGGCTTTAAAATAATGGTATTTTTCTAATTTATCAAACCAAATTAAGGAAATTGTTGCTAAGGATAGAGTAGGGGATTTGATTAATCATGGAAAAATGGTAATAATTAATAATAGTGGCTCGTAGTGTTTTCCAACTATCATGTTGGATGTCGTCTTTGTTTGGTGGCAATTGGTTAGGATGATAATATGGATTGGGAAATATGGTATTAAAGGTAGTGGTATGCCAGATCTAAAAGATTTAAAAAGAAAGGGGTGGAAAGGATAGATTGTTTTGGAAACCTCATGTGTTAAAAAGAAAGATGTTAATGAGGATATAGGGATCATAATTCAAATCTCTAAAAAAAATTTGTTTTATTTTGGAAAAGACATTTTGACATGTGTTTTCAATGATACCAATGAGGGTAATAAAAAAGAGTAATCATGACTCATAAAGGTGTCAGAGTTTCCAGTTATCATATTGACAAGATTAAAAAATATGATATTTGGCTTTGCATTCAGATTGATTATTTTAAACAAACTACCAAAAACTTCAAGCCATTAATCTTGCAAATGAAAAATCACCAAGTCTCCATCAAAACTAAAGTTTTTGAATTACCTATTGCTACTATTGGGATTGAGGAAGGTTGAAGAGACAAGTTTTTACTTCTTCCTAAGAATTATTCTACCAAGCACAAAAAACATGGGAATCCCTAGGAAGATGATAGAGCTAAGTAAATACAACTCCTTGAGAAAGAAAGTGAAGCTTTGGGGTTTGTTTGAGTGGGCTAGGTTTACCCCTTACTTTGCTGCCATGGAAGGTTACAGTGACCAGCTAAGCCACAAATTTGTGAATTCCTAGAAAGATGGGGAATTTGAGTTGTGTGGCCTCCATTTTACTATTGATGTCAAGCTCATATCCAAGGTGACAGAGCTAGCATATGAAGGAAATAAGGTGGCTAAGGCAAGCAATGGAAAATATCAAACTTATATTGATAATCTTTTTGACGATAAAGAAAAAGATCAGAGATTTCAAAATAGGTGCTCTACGGTTTTACTTCCTCCACTGTACCATAATATTTTCTTCTTTGTAATGAAATAATTTACATTGGAAGGTCATTTCCAATCTGTCCTTGGCTATCACTTTTCAATTCTGAACCACATCCATCATTTTGAGAAAATTAACCTTATGTTTCTCCTATTTTCTTCTCTAAGCTAAAGCCTTAAAAATGGCGCTAACCCTCCTTTACACTAGGGCTTGATTCATGTGATTTGTAAATATGTCCTTGTTACTTCCCCACAAAGAAAATTTTTCCTTAATTTTCTTGAAAACCGTACTCCCAAAAGTTATGTTAAAATCAAGCTTGTATAAAGCCGACCCACTCCCCAACTAAAGATTATACAAAATCCCCCCCTAATCTTGTGGACTCCCCTTGGTCAAACCTTTTCAAAGTCACTTAGAAAAATGTAGTGCTACTACCATTTCTCCCATTGTGAACAAAAAGAGAAAAATATTGATTCCTGAGTTGGGGGCTGAGCCCAACATTATAATGATTCTTGATGACAATGATAGCAACCCTGAATGCTCCACTCTAGTGGGTCAAAGATCAACTTGTCTTTCTTTTGGCTACATTGAAAGGGTTTGACAATAGTAAAAATTCTAAACGATCAGAAGAAAAGAATGCGGAATAATCTCTAGATAGTAAGGAGAAGGTGGCAAGGGAAGAAAAGGATTCATCATCTAAGAAGTGTCAAATAGCCTTGGTGGTTAGTCTCCTTAGGAGGAGGAGGAGTTGGAGGAAGTGGCAGAATCTATCCAAGAAGACGAGGATGATGATTCGTAGAAATAGGATAGGTAGGATGTAGAGAAAGACACAAATATGGCTATTGATAAAGGTGATGCTACCAGTGACCCAGAGGTTAGGGAGATTCCTAACCCTAATAATGAATATGTAAAATAAAACATGTTGGGTTTTGATACTAGTCGAATTCAATGGGTGGAGGAAAGGATGAAGTTGTTGGAAAAAATGATGCAAAAGAATGATAATGCCAATAAATTCCACGCACTTGAAAATGTTGTGAAGAGTTTGTGTAGGGTCATTGATGTGGTTATGAAATAGGTTGTCATGGCCACTATCTTTAGAAAAGGAAAGATAAAGAAAGAACAAAAGAAAAAGGTGAACGATGAAGAGGCCAATTTTCTGGAAGAATGGAGCTCAAAGATAACTTTGAAGATTCTGTTGAAGACCTCGTGAAGGCATGGAGCCTGATTAATGATGCTTAATCCTCAGTGCTTGTTCTTCTTGTTTTTTGTTAAGTGTTGCCATGAATTTTTTTTGCTATTCTATCATATGTTTAGTTGGTATAGGTTGTTGGTGCCTGGACTATTATCTCTCTAGTTTTATTTCTATTAAGAACTTTGGTTATTGGTTGGATACACTTTTAAGGTTATGTTGGTATAACCTAATTTTGTGGATGGATATTAATTAGATGAACTAGTTATATCTCTTAGGGATTATTGATAGATTTATAAAGTTTGATGCTATGTGTATGGGCTATTTTTTTTTGGTTGATTGGGTTTGGGGGAAGTGGTTCTCTTTCTATTTTGCTTCTAGAAATAAATTGAAAATTATTTATTTTTTCATACATTAACTCTTCTTTATGTTGACCTAAATTTGGGCAATTTTCCACAAGCTATTGTGTTTCTTAGCCTTCAATTTCTTGCATAACTTTGAACTTACGAATTTTGATATTCCTAGAAGCTATTCTAAATAAAATTCCTATTAAATCCTATCTTAATTTACTTAATTCTTTGAACATTCTACCACATCAATATATTTTTCTACATTTAAAAGTAATCTTTGAATATTTTCTAAACTATCTGGGTATGTGCAAGATCATGATGGGCCAAAAAGTGGCAATATGATGGGTATGTGGCTGATGACTTTATTTTTACCCAAAATTGATGAAACGAAAAGGGTTTTTAAAGGAGATTCTCAGATTTCCACCAACATAAATTATGCTTTACTTTGAATTTAATAAGTAATTATTATTCATTTTATATTCAAATTATGACTAAAGTCCTGATTGATAGGCTGATTGAAAAAAATCTATAGCTTTCAAATGGTATGACATTTATTGAATCCAAAACATACGCCACATTCTATGCTTTACATACTATAGGATTAAAAAATTAAAAATTGAATTTCATGAAGTTTTGACCAAGTTAAGGTGGTCAGACATACAAGTTTTTTATTTTTTTTAAAAGTTGTAATAAAAACCTCATAATTAATTATTTACTTGGAAAAAATTACAAAAAAAATATGCATCACATCGGGACACGAGTCCTCTACTTATATCTAAAATCTTATAAAAAAATATAATCATTTTATTGTGGTTAGGGTGGTCAGACAGACACCCACTTCTTATTTTTCCCTTGAAATTTAAGTACTACTACATTGAAATTTCAAATTTTCACCAAATAGATGTTTTTTTAAGAAACAAACCTAGTAGTTTAGAAACTACATTCAATTTGCTACAAATTATATTCTTAGATAGTTTTGAAATAATATAGATAAATTATTCAAATTTTTATTTCAAGTTGCCTAACTCTGAATTTTCTGAATTTTTTGCCACTTAAGGGCCCCTTTTTTCCATGATGATCTTGCACATACCCATCCCTATTTTTTTAATCTCAAAAGTGAATGCATTATCTCTTTACTCTTTTTCTTAGATGGATTTATCTCTATATTTTATGGAAATGTAGAAACTAACTACTAGGATACAATCATACTAAATCCTTAATTATTTTAGTTCTTTCATCATTAAATTTAGCACATATCTAGTTTCCATTGAAGACAAAATGATGCAACAACATCTAGCGATGTAGGGAAATCATGCATCACCCAAAAAAATTGTTTCCTTTATATTATTTAGTTGTTTTGAGTCCCATGATGACACTTGAGGGGTATTAGACTATCAGGCATCAAAACTGGTAAAAAATGAGAACTTACTATTTTTGGTAAGTCGGCCAAAATGGGCTCGTATGGACATGAAAATTTACCCCAAGGAGTAAAGATGAAAAAAAAATTGGTCACAAAAGAATCACCTCAATACCCTGCACAATTTGGGGGAAATTAAAGTTTTTGTCTCGAGAAACTTCTCCAATGCAGCTTCAAATTTTGATATAAAACTTTATAAGCCCTGAAACAACTCAAAAAGTGGCCAAACCAACCTGTGGTGGGTTTGCATGTTGTAGAGCTCATTATGGCCCATCAAAGTTGGTCCTCTAAAAAGCGAATTTCATAAAAAATTCTTCCAAGGCTAGAAATCAAATGGCGAGACTTTTGGAGCCAAAAAAAGGGGAAATTTGATCTTTCTAGAACATTCTAGGGTGGTTATTGGGGAAAATAAAAAAAAGGTTTAAGTGGGGGTTGTAGAAGGTGGCCTTGATAGTGTAGATTGTGGCTTTGAATAGTAGATTTTCTTTTTAGAGTTGATTTTTTTGTAATGAATCAAGCCCATGAGGTTGTAGCATGTAAGCTTTGAGTCTATAATTTCATTTTTTGGAAAAGAATTGAAAGCAAGTCAATTTTCTATCTTGCATATTTTGTGTTGGTATATGTTGTTGTAATTTCTATGGGTTTGGGTGGTAGGACCCCCATCAAGTGGTCTTAGTGTGAGAGTTCTTGATCTTGTAACATAGCGCCAAATGTGAGGCAGTTGCAAGAGGACCTGTGAGTGTGGGTTGAGTTCAAGATGCCTCCAAGACTTTCCCAGAATGGCAGAGCTAGAGGACAAGGTGGTGGAGGAAGAGGTTCACCTAGAGATGAAATCAGAGCCCTTCAAAGGAAATTAGAAACCTTGCAACAATAGGTTCAAAGAAGAGATGTGCAATGAGATATAGATGGGAATGAAGATGAAACAAAAGAGGAAATGGAAGAGGAAGAGTGGGATCCAATGGATCCTAGAGAAAGAAGACTATTGCAAGTGATATCAAGCATTGGAAAGAGACCTAAAATAGAGGTTTCAACTTTTAGTGGAAATCTGAATCTTGAAGAATTGATTGATTGGATCAATGACATGGAGGAATCTTTTGAGTTTTAGGATATTGAAGATCCCCATAGAGTGAGGTTTGCAGAGATAAAATTGAAAGTTCATGCTAGTATATGGTGGAAAGAAGTCCAATTAGAAAGAGGAATACAAGGGAAAGATACAATTTCTAGATGGGACAAAATGGTGTCAAAATTGAAGAAATAATGTATTCTTGTTGATTACAAATTGGAGCTACTCAAGAAGATGCAAAGCTTGAGGTAAGGAACAAGGGTAGTGAAAGAATATATAGAGGAATTTCACAAGCTCTTGATTCGTACAGGACATTCTATGGTGAATAAGGAGAAATTTTCCCATTATATTAATGGGTTGAAGCTAAGAATACATGAAGAATTGGCACTAGTAAGAATGACCACCATTAAGGATGCTTATCAATTTTCTCTAAAGGTTGAAGAACAGTTGAAAAAGAGGTTTGAGAAAAAACAACGACGTGGTGGCAATGGAGGAAAGACTAGTGGATGGTTATATGGATGTCGAAATGAAGATCAAAAAAAGAGTGAAGGCTCTAGTAGCCACTAGAACTAGAAAGGAGATAACACCTACATCCTCATGATCAGAATAATGGAGACCAAAGAGGAAGGGGATGATCTAGATGAGGACTGGGAGAGGAGGCTTCCATGGAATTTGTATCTAGTGTGGAGAATAAGGACATATAGCCTATGAGTGTCCTCAAAATCAAGGAAGGAAAAATAGAAGACCTAAGGGTAATGTATGAGTTGCACATGTTAATGAAGATGTTGAGTCTTCACATTCTGAGGATGTAGAAAGATGAGAGGTTCTTGTTACTATAAGATCCTTGTTGAATGAGGAGTATGAGCCAACTCAAAGGAGGAATTTTTTTTTAACTAGATGTAAGTGTGAAGGTAAATTTTGCAATATTATTATTGATGGAGGTAGTATTGATAACCTTGTTTTAGAAGAAACGGTTAGTAAGTTGTGGTGGGAGATAAGAAGGCATCCAAACCCATACCGGATTACTTGGTTTTAGAAGGACCATAAAGCCTTGGTAAATGAACAATTTCTAGTAAAGTTCAAGATTGGAAATTACCATGATGAGGTATTGTGTGATATTATGCATATGGATGTTTTTCATATGTTGATAGGAAGACCGTGGCAGTTTGATCAACAAGCAATACATGATGGACATGCCAACACCTATTCTTTGAGAAAGGATGGAGTTCATCATAAGTCAAATCCCTTGAAAGAGGTAGAGGAAAAGGTATGTAGTAATACAATAATTTTTTTGGTTGATGGAAGAAAGTTCCTAGAAGCTATGAAGCATGAGCATATGTGTTTTGCATTGATCCCTAGAGTTGATAAAGAAGATACTACTGAGGTACCTATAGAGGTTTCAAATTTTTTGAATGAGTTTCAAGCTATTATTTTTTATAATGTACCTGAAGGTTTTACTCTAGTAAGAAAGATTAGTAATCAGATGGACATGATTCTTGTAGCTAGTTTTCCAAATAAGGAAGCTCAACATATGACCCCAGCAGAGAGTGAAGAGTTGAACATACAAGTGCAAGAGTTATTGTGAAAACGATTGATTAGGGATAGTTTGAGTCCATGTGCAGTACTTGTAGTACTAGCACCAAAGAAGGATGGGGAATGGATGATGTGTATATACTCTAGAGCCATCAAAAATATCACCATCAAGTATAGATTTCCCTTTCCAAGAATGGATGACATTATGAATTGTTTTAGTGGAGCTGAGTACTTCACGAAGATAGATTTGAAGAGTGGATATCACCAGATCTAGATTAGAGAAGGAGACGAATGTAAGATAGCCTTCAAAACCAAGGAGGGCTTATACGAGTGGTTAGTCATGCCTTTTGGGCTAACCAATGCACCGAGCACATTTATGCGACTGATGAATGAGGTATTGAAAGAGTTGGCATATCTAGGATTTTTTTTCTTAGTAGATGGTCTCAAAATGAATCTAAAGAAGTTAAGAGGTATCATTGAATGACATAATCCAAGGAGTGTTATAGAGGTAAGATGATTTCATGGTCTAGCAAGCTTTTATAGAGAGTTTTATTAAATATTTCAGTAGTATTTGTGCCCTTTTGACTAAAGCAATGAGAGGGGATAGAAAAGAGTTTAAGTGGACTACAGGAGTAGCTAAATTTTTTGACATGTTGAAGAAGAAAGTTACTAAGCAACCTATTTTGGTAGCTCCAGATTTCAATAAGGTCTTTTAGGTAGATTGTGATGCTAGTGGCACTGTCATAGGACTTGTTTTGAGTCAAGAAGGTAAGCATGTTTCCTATTTTAGTGAGAAGTTAAATGATGCTAATAAGAAATACTATGTCTATGATCAAGAGTTTTATGCTATAGTTCAAGCTTTGAAGAAATGGAGACACCATTTGTTTCCAAAATAATTTTTTTATATACTAATCACTAGGCTTTGTAGTATCTCAATAGTCAAGGAAAGTTGAATCAAAGGCACTTAAAATGGACCGAGTTTTTGCAGAGTTATACTTTTTTTTTAAGCACATGAGTGGAAGGTCAAATATAGTTGTAGATGCCTTGAGTAGAATGAAAATTTTGTTGATAGAAATGAACATAGAGGTTGTTGGGTTCAATGAACTCAAGAGTTTGTATCCAGAAGATCCATAATTTGTAGAAGCTCAGAAGCCTTGTTTGAAACTTGTTATATTGGATAGGATGAAATGGTTGGATTTCTTAATCCAAGATGGGATGTTTTTTAAAGGAAGTCAATTGTGCATTCCAAGGAGTTCTATGAGAGATAATCTAATCAAGGAGAAACATAGTGGAGGATTGGCTAGACATTTTGGTCAAGATAAGACCATTGCTCTTGTCAGTGAGAATTATTATTGGCCATAGTTACAAAAAGACGTGAATTTTTTTTACAAAGTTGTAGAGTATGTTAGATGGCGAAAGGAACAAGTCATAATACTAGATTGTATCAACCATTACATGTACCTGAGAGGCCATGGGAGGATATTAGCATGGATTTTGTTCTTTGATTGCCAAGGACACACAGAGGGCATAATTCCATATTTGTGGTGGTGGATATATTTTCAAAGATGGCACATTTCATTCTGTGTCATAAGACCAATGGTGTTGTTCATGTTGCAGAGTTGTTTTTTAGAGAGGTGGTGAGACTACATGGTCTACCAAAGAGTATAGTTTTAGAGAGATACCAAATTTGTTGGTTATTTTTGGAGGACATTATGGAAGAATTTGAAGACATATTTTAATTTTAGTTCTACACAATATCCACAGACTAATGGACAAACAAACGTGGTGAATAGTAGTTTGGGTAACCTACTAAGATGCTTAGTAGGAGATAAGCCCAAGGGATGGGATTTGATTATACCACAGGAATAATTTTCTTAGAATAATTCTATCAAGAGGAGCACTGGTAAATCACCATTCGAAATTGTATATGGGAGTATTCCATGAATTGCTTCTAAAATGAGAAAGATGAATAAGGGGGAGAAGAGTAGTGTTGAGGCTAAAGATTTTGTTGAACACCCAAAGAATTTGCATGAAGAAGTAAAGAAACACATCAACAAGATGAACTCACACTATAAGGCTCAGGAAGATCAGAAAATGAGGTATAAGGAGTTCCATGTAGGAGATGAAGTCATGGTTCATTTGTGAAAAGAAGGGTTTCCAGTTGGTGCATACAACAAGTTAAAGATGAAGAAGTTTGGACCATGTCAGATCCTAAAGAAGCATGATTCAAGAAATGCTTATGAGGTAGAGTTTCCTAGTGGAATAAACATTTCTCCTATGTTCAAGATTGTTGATTTGACAGAGTATTATGAAGGTTATATAGAGGAGGGATTAATAAATGAATAGTTTAAAATTCTAGCACCTAATTCAAAGAAGGAAGAGATAGAAGAAATCTTGGATAGCCATGTGGGTAGAAGCACAAGAAATAGGCAATATGTAGAGTACTTGGTGAAATGGAGAGGAAGGTCTGTTGAAGATTCATCATGGTTATTTGAGGTTGAGGTTAACCATCTTGGTTTCCCTCTAACTCCTAAGAAGTGATAGGGTCACTTTTCAAATTACCCTGGGTGTCTGATGTAGGAGCATCTAGCAGTGTAGGGCAATCTTGCATCATGCAAAAAAATTGTTTCCTTTATTTTATTTAGTTTTTTTGAGTACCATGATGGCACTTGAGGGGTATAAAACTATCAGGCTTCAAAAATGGTGAAAAATGAGCACTTACTAGTTTTAGTAAGTCATCCAAAATAGGCTCATATGGTCATGAAAATTTACCCAAAGGAGCAGAGCTAAAAAAAAATTATGGTCATGAAAGAATTACCTCAATACCCTGCATGGTTTCAGAGAAATTAAAGTTTTCATCCTAGGAAATTTCTCCAATGTAGCTTCAAATTCAAATATAAAACTTTAGAGGTCTCATAACAACTCAAAAAGTGGTTGAACCAACCTACAATAGCTTTTCACATTGGAGAGCTCATCGAGAGCTTTCTGACGATATGCAATAATAGTGAATCAGACACCCAAATCAAAAGTTATGGCCTCGCGAAGTTGGTCCTCTAAAAAGTGAAATTCATAAAAATTTATTCCTAGGCCAGAAATCAAACGATGGGACTTTTGGTACCAAAACAAAAGGGGAAATTTAATCTTTCAAAAACATTCTAGGATGGTTATTGGGGAAAATAAAAACAGTTAAGTGGGGGTTGTAGAAGGTGGTCCTGATAGTGCAGATTGTGGTTCTAAATAGTAGATTTTCTTTTTAGAGTTGATTTTGTGGTAATGAATCAAGCCCATGAGGTTGTAGCATGTAAAATTTGAGTCTATAATTTAATTTTTCTTAAAATAATTGAAAGTATTTCAATTTTATGTCTCACATATTTTGTGTTGGTTTCTATTGTTGTGATTTCTGTGGGTTTGGGAGGTGTGGCCCTCATCACAAAATTAAATTATTGGTTTATCCAAGTGTAGGGTATGTCAAATTATTTAAGAATAATGATATGAATGTAATGCCCCACCATGTGAACCCCAAAGGGCAACAAAATACTTCACAATTTTTTTTGAAAGGGAAACTTTGCATAAGATGAATACGTACATACATTACATGAAGAGAAATCTATGCATTTAAAAAGTTATCTATGTCCTCTAGGGTACATGGAATAGTCATTATGTAATGTAAACTTTTACCATAGTGAATAAAAACCAAGATTACATAAAGATAATATAAATCATCCATAAACAAGAGAGAGGAAAATGATACATCATTCTATTACATTTCAATTCATAGTTTAATTTTACAATTGTGGAGCATATTTCCATAGATACAACACATCAAGAAAACAGTAATACATTACATAATGCTTCCCTTATAACAATGGGAAGAGTACATCAAGTACAAGAATAATACATTAAAGGAGAATAAGTTACAAAGTGAGGGATAGTCTTCAACAACGTGAAGCTCTAGAAACTCTGCATCTGCTTCCGCATCCTGAACACAACCTGGGAATCGAATGGGGTGTATATCATGTTCCACCTGACCACATGGACCCTAAGGTCCACCCCCCGTGCTAGGAGATGACAAGAAAGACCCACAACCAAGACAGACAAATAGAACAATCACAAGACCAAACCACAAGGTCAACCCAAAACAAAACATACAACAATCTCAACAACCACATACAAGGTGACAATTTTTAGAGGTATACAAAGGACAAGCAAGGGACTCTATGGCATCGATATTCATATACTCCTAAATGAATGGCATGCAATACTTGGGTTCCCAAAGGAACTCATATTAAGGGACCATGGAAAGTTGATATAAAATTCACCCTCGCAAAATGACAAGTGTAGGATAAGTGTAGCAACATCAAAATGAAATCTTAAAACTCAATCAAGGCTAAAATAATCAATTCAATATAAATTTAACTACATTTACTGGCAGTAAATCAGTAAATAGGGCATCTAAGGGAAACCTCAACTTACAACTCAAGTATAGATGGATATGTCAAAAACCACACTTTTCGAAGACTATCAAATCAACTATTAAATGATTACCAAGGGACAAGCATTAACTATAAAAAAAGTAATCTAACTCAACTATTTAATTAAATCCCTCAATTGTCTAAAAATACACAACTCAATTCCCTATTTAGTTTCTTTTTCCAATTTCCTTCTCTATCAATCAACTAATTTGTATAGGAATATAATATCAAAAGAATTATATCAAATAATAAATATATACAAAATATACACATAAATATATAAATATATTATAAAAGAGATGATATCATATTGTATTAATTAATTTCCATAAATTAAAAAATGCCATAAAGAAGAGAAATCAATATATTTTAATTGAAGAGTAAATATTAATTCTATAAAACAATCTCATAATTAAACAAGGACACCATACCCTAGACTACTATGAAGCTAACATAAAATAACATTTATTCGTTATGCAGATTAAAAGAATTCAGCTTTACAAAAGTTGTCAAGTTCGTTTTGAATAATTTTTCTAACTTCCTAATACAATTTAATGAATCTCATAACTATTGAATAGTTCAAAAAATGATCAATAAGTATAAGAGGATCCACTTCATATAACTTTCATACTCAATTAGTTTTCATAGATATAAATTTTCTTAATCTATATTAATACTAGTTATGCAAGAGGTTTACAATTTGATAAATAGCCACTTGTAAACGAAATCAACAAGCTATAGATAACAATTAATACTCCTATTCATTTATTTGCTAACCTTTTTGCTGAACTAAGTATTAACTATTCACTTATTTATTTAATTCATCTAAATCATTCTCTTACTTGTATTTATACTCCTAACATATATCTTCTATTTGCAATTCTTTATTAATAATATTCTATCTCTCTTCAAGTATTAATATTCCTCCATAATCCTAAAAACAATTCACCTACTATTCACCTTAATTTAATAAATTAAGTGTCCTATTTTAATAATTCATTATCAACTATACCAATCATTAAACTATTAACTAATTTCACACAAAAATTGATACAAGTGAACATCCCCAATATCTCTACTGCACAATACATTGTTTCCACAATTCGTATACTACGCATGAAATTTTTCAACAAACTTCTAATGTTGTAAATCAAATAAAGAAGTGGATCCAATGTAAGATTGTCTAAGTATAAGTGTGGGGGGGTAAATAAGTTGAATATAAGTAATTAGAAAAAGGTATAGCTTATATGTGAATATATATGTACATATAGGTATTTGCATGTTTAAGAATATACATTCATATTTATCCCAAACATGAAATATTAGTTCCAAATTCCTTCATTTAACACATACTCGTGTATACATCTAATTGTCGATAGCTATTCAACATTATTATTATTTATTCTAAACTTCCTTTATTTGTATAAATATACTTCCCTATTGCCACAATAACACAAAGCAAGAACTAGTTGTGGTATATATATATATATATTATCATTATTTAATCAGTACTTAAATAAGCATTTATTTATTCACTTTAATACATATATTTATATAAGCATATAATAGAGTGATTATATAAGTTAAGATAAATGAAAAATTAAATGAATACTAAACTAGTACTTAAAAGAAGTTAGAATACTTTTAAAAACATATTACATCACTTTTTATTGCTTTAATTATTAGTTCCTACTATCTAGGAAGGAATACTTATGCATTCGCCTGGAATGCTTTTAATCGATAGCATCGGCCAATCACAATTCGCCATTTAACATATTTGTATAGTTTGAATTTGGAGAGTTATTTTTTATATTGGAAAATTAGCATTTATCTAATTTCCTATTCATCGGAGTAGCTTTATAAATCATTTTTGTTTTAAAAATCTAGGAAAATGCAAATGCATAAATTGATTAAATAAATTTAAGCAAAGGCATAGTTTTAAAACTAGCGCCTAGAGGTACGTAATCCATGAATGTAGATTAAATGCACTAAAATATCAGGAAAATGCGAGTGCATAGATTGATTAAATAAATTTAAGCAAAGGCATAGTTTATAAAGCTAGCTGGTAGACGTACGTAATGCATGAATACAAATTAAATGCATTAAATGGCATAAGGCTCGAGGTGAAGGCGTTGGAATGGCTTGGTGGCCAAGTGTGGCTAGGGTACTTTGGTCATTCAATATAGAGTTAAGTGACTTGGTATGCATCTCTATTACTTTGTGTGTGTTGTTTCTGTGTTCTATAAGCGCGTGTTCTGAGGAGGAGTTTGTAGCGATCGAGTAGGAGATTTTGTAGTTGTAGAATTGTGCACTGGACAGCAAGAAACAAATTGCTTGAGGTCAAAAGAGGTAACTTTATGTTGTTTTCTTCTATTTGATACAAGAAATGCAAGTAGGGTTTCATAGTGCTTTAAGGCATTCTTATACTTTGAGTATAAATTTGTATTTTAAACTACTTTTAGTATTATCTATTCAAATTTCTTGTTGAAATGTGAAGGTTTCATCTGCATTTGATAGGAATTATGTAGAAACCCTCTTGTCCATTTTACTTCATGCATGTGAGCCCTGTAAAGTTTGTACATTTTTTATTATTGCAAAGCGGTCCCATAAAGAGAGCTTTGGAGCCAAAATTATGTCAATGTGTGCGATAATGAGAGCTTTGGAACAATGAGTCGACAATGTGTTACTTTGAGCTTTTTCGTTGTCATCAAAGCATAAAGGATAGAGGGATTTTGTTTAAAGTCATGGTTATTGTCCTTGTAGGCATAAATGCAAACAATGGGAGCATACAAAAAACAGGTGAACTCTTTGACAAAAACCGTCAAAGAAAAAATATTATATATGATTATTTGTTTATCTATTCATTGATTTGTAGAATAAAAAATAGGAAACAAATCCTCTTGTCCATTTTACTTCATGCATGTGAGTCCCAGAAATTTTGTATATTTTTAATTACTGGAAAGCAGTCCCATAAAGAGAGCTTTGGAACCAAAATAATGTCAACAGTGTGTTGCTTTGAGCTTTTCCATTGTCATCAAAGCATAAAGGATAGAGGGGTTTTGTTAAAAGTCATGGTTATTATCCTCATAGGCACAAAAAATGGGAAACTAATACAACAGTAGGTAGTTATAGCCCCCAAAAAGAATCAAACCTGGAACATGAGCAACATCCAAAAAATTGTGCTTTAAAGTACCTAATGCACTAGAGAATTTACCATAGCAGAATACAAATTTTCATTTGCACAGAGATAGACAAAAGAATGTAGTAGAAACCTACTTTCTACCAGTAAGCATTTAAATTCTGTCAGAGGTCATAGTTATTGTTCTCGAAGGAAAACATGTAAAATACGAAAGCATTTATAATCCAAGTGAACTATTTTACAAAACTCCTCAGGAAAATGTGGTTCTAGGGAATGCAATGAGAAATATGAGACAGTACAAGGGTAAATGAGAAATATAAACTTGCCTAAATCAACATGAATGAAATGTGAGATAGAGCTATTGGGTAATATGCTACATATACTGTGATATTTAAGCTTCAAAGAAGTCTCATGGTTGTAAGCCTACTATCATGTAAAAGCCACATAAATATTCATTTTGCAATTGGATGGGGTCATTCTATTTCCATTTACCTAAGTTAATTTCATTTGGCTATCTAGTAGTAACTATCAACTGTTTCATCAAACTTCATTCAAGCAGAAATCACAACATATGGTATCCTTATAGAATTATGCACAAATACATACTGTCTACCATATTAACAAGGATAATTATAACTATTGCTTCCTTTTAAATGTTATGTATTTAAACACTAATTAACTGTTACCTAATTAATTAGATATGAGATGATAGAAGAGTAAGTGAGAACTAGACACTAGATAAAAATCACAAAGTTAACATGTGAATATCAAGGTGCACAGACTAAATATTCATTGCATTCCAAGGAACCACATTTCACCCACAAATTTTGTCAAACAATTCACTTGTGCTATCTATGCTTCCATATTTTGCATGTGTGCCTAGGAGGAAAATAACCACAACATCTGATAACAGTAAAATTCCTCTATCCTTCATGCTTTGCTGACAGTCAAAAAGCTCAAAGCAATTGCGAGTTTGGGTTTGCTTCTCTAAATTCAGTTTGCTTAACAGTTTCCAAAGCATTTTGAACACATTGTCCTTACATTCCTCTGAAGCTCTTACTATGTGACAAGTCCAAAGCACATTGGCTCCAAAGCTCTCACTATGGGAGAGCTCTGCACAATGGACAAAAGGGTTTCTACATAATGCCTATGAAACCACATTTCATAACAAGTTCTACCTGTTGTTCAATGCCAAACTAGTTGCCAATGAACAAGAAAAGCTTTCAAACTCTCAGTTAACATGTAAAGGGCTAGATAAAATGTATACATAGACACATAGCTGCACACAAGCATTTAAAGCAAATGCAATAGTAATTTGTTATATACACACATACATACATGGTAACATAGATACATGCATACATATATACATAATTACATGCACACATATATACATGCATTCTTGTATGCATGGATGCATAGAAAGACAATGTTTCATGGGATTGTTAGAGAGTTCACTTGCTTTCTATAGGACAAGTGAACTATTTTACAAAACTCCTCAAGAAAATGTGGTTCCGGGGAATGCAATGAGTATTAAATCTGAACACCTTGATATTCACATGTTAACTTTGGCATTTTAATCGAGTTGGTAGCTCTCATTTACTCTTCTTTCATCTGATATCTAATTAATTAGGTGGTTGTTAATTAGTCTTTAAATACATAATAATAAAAAGAAAAAAATAACTATAAATATTCTTGGGGACATTTTAATTATGGGTTGTGATTTGTACATACATGTAGATGGATTAAGCACTCAAAAGTCACAGTATATGTAGCGTGTTAGCTAATAGGTCCATGTGACATTTTACTCATGTCAAAGTAGTCAATTCCATATTTTTCATTTATCCTTGTATCATTAGATAACTAATCAATTAGGTGGTTGTTAAATAGTCTTTAAATGCATAGAATTAAGAGAAAGAACAAATTACAATTATGCTTGTACAAATTTTACCTAGTGATCAAATTCAAGGAACAAACATACCAAGCAAACAACAATTTGAGATTTTGTAATTGGAAAACTTAGACTGAATGCTTGGGAAGTTAGAAAATTGTATCTTGGGGTTATAAAAAGCTATGCCAAATATGTTTTAGAATTCAAATTGCAATGTTGCCATAGAGCAGTGAAGTAATATTGCTTGATGAAATAATTTTAGATTTCGTGCAAAAGAGCAATTAAATTCATTGCTAGAAGATTTGTGGTACAAGAACCTATGGCAACTAATTTGTCTAGTTAATTTGATTTACATTTATACTTGTGTCTCTTGAATCTAAAAAATGCTTGCTAGTTTCTTATTGGTTTTGGCTATCAGTATCCATCACAGTAGGAGTATTATATATTGCAAATGTAATTTTGGGAGTTGTTTGCATTTTGGTCATTTCCTTGAGCTTTATTGCTATTCTTTTAGAAAAACAAACAAATGGTCTTTGTTTTCTAATCAAAACTTATTAAATTGTGCAATGCTTTTGATTGGAGGAGGAGAGGTGGTGTAGTAGTCCAACTGTAGTAAATTCTTCAAGAAAAGAGAACAAGGTGAGTTTCTAGAATGAACCTTGTCCTTTGTTTACAATTGCATAGAGTAGACAAAGAAAAAGGTTAATTCAAGATTCTCACTATCTTGATTGTACTTGTAGTCATACCGTTGTTTTTTGTTACAAGGACAATCTTTACAAATGGGTATTGTGAGTGGCATATGCTATATGGTTCATAAACATTAAGCGATTGGGGTTCAAAAGTAGATCTTCGTTGCAATAACATGATATCGGAAATGCAATTACTACCCAATCAATTTCTTTGGTGGTTTATTATACTTTATAATTTAAACATAGTCTTTTTTATTTTTGGAGTTTGATTCTGAAGCCAAATGCATACTTTGATTCAAACTAATGGCTGAAGATACATAATTCATTGATACAAAATCAATGCATTGAATGGCACCTGACTAAAGGGGAGGTTGTTTAGATTGTTAATTAGTCTTTGAATATATAACAATTAAAAGAGAGAAATAAGTATAACTATCCTTGGCCACATTTCACATTTTCACCTTTCAATCAAAGTCAATTAACAAAATAGCAGTTAGACGTAAAGAAGGATCAAGGAGTATGCTAATAGAAAACCATATTCTAGACAATGGCTAGACAATGTGTTGAAATTGCTTTATAAATTTTGAAGCACATGCATTTTCCCTTCAGTTTACTTTCATTGTACATCTTAAATGGAAGTTGGGTTTCACATTGCTGCAATGCATTTGGATACTTTGATTATAAAATTATACTTTAGATAATTTTAAGTGTTATCCATTTAAATCTTTCATATGAGTCTTAGAGGCAATGCACAACTATCCCATAAAGAGAGCTTTGGAACCAATGTGGTGTCATAAAGGATAGAGGAATATTGTCAAATATTTTGGTTATAGTCCTCATATGCACACATGCAAAATATGGAAGCATATAGAAAGCAAGTGAATTCTTTTACAATCCCATGAAACATTGTATTTCTATGCATCCATGCATACAGGAATGCATGTATATATGTGTGCATGTAATTATGTATATATGTATGCATGTATCTATGTTACCATGTATGTATGTGTGTATATAATAGATTACTATTGCATCTACTTTAAATGCTTGTGTGCAGCTATGTGTCTATGTACACATTTTATCTAGCCCTTTACATGTTAACTGAGAGTTTTAAATCTTTTCCTGTTCATTGGCAACTAGTTTGGCATTGAACAACAGGTAGAACTTGTTATGAAGTGTGGTTTCATAGGCATTATGTAGAAACCCTCTTGTCCATTGTGTAGAGCTCTCCCATAGTGAGAGCTTTGGAGCCAATGTGCTTTGGACTTGTCAAATAGTAAGAGCTTCGGAGGAATGTAAGGACAATGTGTTCAAAATGCTTTGGAAACTGTTAAGCAAACCGAATTTAGAGAAGCGAACCGAAACTTGCAATTGCTTTGAGCTTTTTGACTGTCAGGAAAGCATGAAGGATAGAGGAATTTTACTATTATCAGATGTTGTGGTTATTTTCCTCCTAGGAACACATGCAAAATATGAAGGCATAGATAGCACAAGTGAACTGTTTGACAAAATTTCTGGGTGAGATGTGGTTCCCTGGAATATAATGAATATTTAGTCTGTGCACTTTGATATTCACATGTTAACTTTGTCATTTTTATCTATTGTCTAGTTCTCACATACTCCTCTATCATCTCATATCTAATTAATTAGGTAACATTTAATTAGTGTTTAAATACATAACATTTAAAAGGAAGCAATAGTTATAATTATCCTTGTGCACATTACACCTATAACTCAAAGCCAATTAACAAAGCAGCAATAGAAAACTATGTCCATGTTAATATGGTAGACAATGTGTATTTGTGCATAATTCTAAAAGGATACCATGTGTTGTGATTTGTGCTTGAATGAAGTTTGATGAAACAAATAATAGTTACTGCTAGACAGCCAAATGAAATTAACTTAAGTAAATGGAAATAGAATGACCCCATCCTATTGTAAAATGAATATTTATGTGGCTTTTACATGATAGCAGGCTTATAGCCATGAGACTTCTTTGAAGCTTAAATGTCATAGTATATGTAGCATATTACCAAATAGTTCTATCTCACATTTTATTCATGTTGATTTAGGCAAGTTCATATTTCTCATTTACCCTTCTACCATCTCATATTGCTCATTGCACTCCCTGGAAGCACATTTTCCTGAGGAGTTTTGTAAAATAGTTCACTTGGATTATAAATGATTTCATATTTTACATGTTTTCCTATGACAACAATCACCACGACCTCTGACAGAATATAAATGTTTGGTGGCAGAAAATAGGTTTCTACTGCATTCTTTTGTCTATCTCTATGCAAATGAAAATTTGTATTTTGCTATGGTAAATTCTCTAGTGCATTAGGTACTTTAAAGCACAATTTTTTGGATGTTGCTCATGGTCCAGGTTTGATTCTTTTTGGGGGTTATAACTACCTACTATTGTATTAGTTTCCCATTTTTCCTTTTACAAATGAATGAATATATAAACAAATAATCATATATAATAGTTTTTCTTTGACGAGTTTTCTCAAAGAGTTCACATGTTTTCTATATGCTCCCATTGTTTGCATTTATGCCTACGAGGACAATAACCATGAATTTAAACAAAATCCCTCTATCCTTTATGCTTTGATGACAACGGAAAAGCTCAAAGCAACACACTGTCGACTCATTGTTCCAAAGCTCTCATTTTTGCACATGTTAACATAATTTTGGTTCCAAAGCTCTCTTTATGGGACAACTTTACAGTAATCAAAAATATAAAAAAATTGCTAATTATTCTTTAAGCACATAGCAATGAAAAGAAAGAAATAATTACAATTATCCTTGTGTACATTTGAACTGTTAATCAAAGGAAATTAACAAACTAGCAAAGAAAACCATGTGCATGTTAAAGTGTTAGATAGCATGTATTTGTGCATAGGTATATATGGATGCTATGAGTTGTCATTTTTACCATTATGTAGCACTTACTATTACTTGTGCAATCAAGCCACATGCAAGTAGAATTCATAATTCATGGCATATAGATACACTCAAGGACAAATACTATTCAAGGTTGCTGGCATCCTAATAACAAAGATGATGAGATACATCCAATTATTGTATGTCACAACATCTTATTGACTCAAGATGATTTGGATAGGGAGGTTACAAATGAGAATCATTATTGATGTGTGAATAATGCTATTTTTGAAGACTTGTGAACAAAATTGCATGCCAATACTATTAGTTAAATAATTAGGCAGCCACTAATTAGTCTTTAAGTACATAATAATTAAAACAAATAAATAATTATAATTATCCTTGTGTACATTTGAACTGTTGATCAAAGGAAATTAACAAACTAGCACTACAAAACCATGTGTGTGTTAATATGTTGGATAACATGTACTTATGCATAGGTGTATGTGGATACTATGGGTTGTGATTTCTATTTGCATGTAGCTGGTTTAAACATTTAATAATTAGTGTTGGATAATAGAATGAAATGAACTTGGTCAAATGGAAATACAATGACCCCATGGAGTTGGAACATCAATGTTTATGTGGCTTTAACATGATAGCATATTTGTGTACATGGAACTTATTTGAATCTCAAATGTCATACTGTATGTGGAGTATTAGCTAATTGGCTTAACATGATAGCTTTCAAACAAGTTAATTCAGCAATCAATCAAGCTAATTGACTGATGAATTAATTGTGTTGAGTGGTTAGTCATACTTAATTATTAGTCATCTTTATCCTCCATATAAGTTGAATCAATCTTGCCTATTCACATTGATAGATACACAATCTTTCTGACCATTTTCCCTGCTTTTAATAAAATAGGAGCTTTAGAGTAGGATATATACATTCATCTAAGCATGATAAGATGTGGATTTAATAAATAAAAGTAGAAATTTGTTACCTTGAGTAACTTGTCTCTTGGTGTTCATTCAATGAGCACAAAAACTTTTGCTCTGTCACTGTAAACGTCCCCTTTGTATTAATAAAAGCTGTGAGTTTTGAGATCTATGCCTCTGCTTAAATTTATTTGTATATGGAGTAACATTGTTTTCAAATGCTTGACTGATAATAACACATATATTAAAAAACTTTGAATCAAAATACACAAATCATTAAAAAAATAATATTTCCCTCTTTGCCTTATATTGTTACAGATAGAGCTTCTTTACAATGATCATATGTATACCTCACATATTCCTAGCCTAACTATATTAACTTAGAGAGTCTTGAGAAATTGCCAGAAGAGCCGACTATTTTCATCTTTGCATAGGCGTCCATTCTATTCCACACTATATTATTGTTCATATGTTCGTGTAACTTTATTTAAAAGCATTTGAACATAGAATGCTTCACAATCATTGCAACTTGCAAGTGAATTCAAAAAAAGTTTACACATATACAAAGAACAGATAACAGATGGCTTAAAATATGCATATATTCAATCTTTAAAATCATAGAATTGATTGGTATGTGTGGAATGCTCATGGTCTACTATTTGACTGGGAAGTTTTCCAAGCATTTGAAGACTAAAGCTTTTCCTTTGGCTTTCTAGCACTCACTTGGATAAACTGTTTTGTATAGTCTAAATTTTATTCATTCCTAGCATCAAGGCAGGAATACTTATGCATTTGCCTAGAATGCTTTTAACCAATAGCATCGCCCAATCACATTTCGCCATTTAACATATTACTTTTTTTTTTGTATAGTTTGAATTTGGAGAGCTATTTTTTATATTGGAAAATTAGCATTTATCTATTTTCCTATTCGTCCGAGTAGCTTTATAAATCATTTTCATCTTAAAAATCTAGGAAAATGCAAATGCATAAATTGATTACATAAATTTAAGCAAAGGAATAGTTTTAAAACTGGTGGCTAGAGGCACGTAATCCATGAATGCAGATTAAAAGCATTAAAATATCAGGAAAATGCAAGTGCATAGATTGATTAAATAAATTTAAGCAAAGGCATAGTTTATAAAACTAGCAGGTAGATGTACGTAATGCATGAATACAAATTAAATGCATTAAATGGCATATGGCTTGAGGTGAAGGCATTGGAATGGCTTGGTGGCCACATGTGCCCAGGGTACTTTGGTCATTTAATATAGGGTTAAGCCACTTGCTATGCATATATATTACTTTGCGTGTGTTGTTCTTGAGTTCTACAGATGCATGTTCTGAGGAAGAGTTTGCAGCAATTGAGCAGGAGATGTTATAGTTACAGAGTCCAAATCCAGAAATGAGTTACTTGAGGTGATAATTTGTTAATTTTCAGAGTTTCCTTACATTAAAGTTCATAATGAAGCTGTGTTTCATAGTGCTTTACTTGGACTATCACTATCACTTTAAGTGTGATATGTTGGTGCATGTATATATGTTTGCATGTCTCTATGTACATATGCATCTATCTACGTGCATAGCTATGTAAACATTTGTAGATGCATGTATGCATGTATGCATATGTCTCTAGATATATATATGCATTTATGTATTTATGCATATATGTATGTGTGTATAAATGCATCTATGTCTATATGCATGCATGCATGTATGTTTGCATGCATACATGCATTTATATGTGTCTACATAGATGCATCTGTGCATATCTATACATATGTATATATATATGTGTGTGTCTATATGTCTTTTGTACAAAAGAGTTTATAGTGACAGGGAAAAGGTCATCATGGTTCCAAAAAGGACACTCGTAGAAAAGTTACTCTAGGCAATAAATAGTTATTTTTGTCAGTTTTCTTTCATTTTAGAGTCTATAGGCAGATTGGGTTTCATAGTGCTCAGCCTACACTAATCTTCATAGACTAGTTCCATGGATGAACAATTGTCTTTTGTCTAGTGTACAATATGAGAGCTTAACAATAACTTGGTGCTTATGAGTCCTCTAAAGATTACATATCTTCAATCACTGCAGAACTATTCCACAGTGCAAGCTTTAGAGCCACGGTGTTGTTAGCATGTGCCATAATGGGACCTTTGGAAGAATATGTGGACAATGTGTTGAGAAGGCTTTATAAACTATCAGGAAAATGCAATTTATAGATATAAGCCTAAATTCCACAATTGCTTTAAGCTTTCTCGTTGTCATTAAAGCATAAAGGAAAGAGGGATTTTTCCAAACTTCTAATTTATGTACTTTTGAATGATAATTCACCTTATTATTTAATGAATCAAATTATCTTATTTAATTAATCTTCTTTTCCCTTCTGTCATTTCATATCTAATTAATTAGGTAACTGTTAAATACTATTTACATTCATAATAATGAAAACAAAGAAATAATTATAACTATCCTTGTACACATTTGACCGATCAATCAAAGTCAATTAATAAATTTGATTCCACCTGTTTACTAATAGTATTCATATGCAATTTCCTTCAAAAGTCTTCAAAAAGAGGATTACTCACACACCAATAAGGATTCTCATTTATAATGTCTGTATCCAAATCATCTTCATTGAATAAGATGTTGTGGCATACATTAATTGGATGTATCTCATCATCTTTTTTATCAGGATGCCAACAACCTTGGATTGTATTTCTCCTTCAGTGTATCTTAAAGAGCTTATGGCACCATTGCAATAATAGAATTACTCTAATGCATAGATATGCAAAATATGTTCTATATTATAAGGTACACAAATAACAATAAGTATTTTAAAATTATAAAATGCAATTTTCATTATAAGCAACAAAAAGTTCTTACTTAGGTTCTTTATTGTCAAAATGAATCTACATAAGAATTCTATTTTCTTTTTATGAATAACATAGTATATGTCACTCACTGTACTCATTTGTCTAGACTGTCCTTGTAATAGCAATCGATGCTTTCAAGTCTATTTAAACAATCCTTTCTACATTGTTGCAAGTATACTTGATCATCTAATAGCACATTGCAAGGTCAGTTTTCCAAATTGTCTTTTTGCTTTGCTTGAAATGCAATTGAAATTCTTCAATATAATGACTACATAAAATTATGTTTCATGTTTTCATTTTTCCATCTTGTATTCCTCATCTCTCTTGTTCCATTTTTGTAGACATGTTACTATTGCAATCAAATGTGTAAAGCATTTATGTCCGAAGAAATTAGACACAGGAGTGGCAATATGTTACACAACCTTGTGTTATGCATTTATAGTAGTTTTTGAATTACATTTCAAGAAAAGTAGAAACTAAATTTTTATTCATATCACTTCATCTATGGCATTAACAACTTTTACAATAATTATTAGAGACATTGATTTCAGTGTTGAATAGTTCTATTGTTCATGTCATGGCTTCAACATTTCTTTTCTTATGTTGCTTAGTTTTTATAGACCTCTATGCTCTTCCTTGATATTGTTATGCAATCAATGGTCTGAACATTCAATATATTGTAATACTATGCCCACTTCTACCCCACAAGACAATGCATATATGTTTCTTTCACCCATTACATGTCAAATTGCATTACCTGACAAAGTTAACATGCGAAAACCAAAGTGTCCATTATGAATACTTAATGCATTCCATGGGACCACATTTCTTTGAAGAGTTTGTTTGAATAGTTCGCTTCCCTTGTATATGCTTCCATATTTTGAATATGTACCTATGAGCACATTAACTATAACAGTTCACAAAATTCCTTTATCCTTCACGCTTTCACCATATCAAAAAAGCTCAAAGCAATTGTAGAGCTTAGGTTCATAGAACATGGGCTTGCAGAACACAAAAAACAACATACACAAAGTAATAGATATACATAGCAAGTGGCTTAACTCTATATTAAATGACCAAAGTACCTTACCCACGTGTGGCCACCAAGCCATTGCAGTGCGTTCACCTCCAACCAGATGCCATTTGATGCATTTAATTTGTATTCATGCACTGTGTTCACATTTTCCTCGTATTTTAATGCATTTAATCTACATTCATGGATTGCGTGCCTCTAGTTGCCAGTTTTAAAACTATGCCTTTGCTTAAATTTATTTAATCAATTTATGCATTCGCATTTTCCCATATTTTTAAGACGGAAATGATTTATAAAGCTACTCAGATGAATAGTAAAATAGATAGATGCTAATTTTCCAATATAAAAAATAGCTCTCCAAATTCAAACTATAAAACAAAATAAGTAATATGTTAAATGGCGAAATGTGATTGGGTGATGCTACTGGTTACAAGCATTCTGGGCAAATGCATAGGAAAATTAAAAATGGGTTCACAGGAAACAACTTTTTGATTCTGAATCCATATGCATTCTTTGATTAAAACTAGTGGTTGAAGGTACATAATTCATTGATCCAAAATCAATGCATTCAATGGCATCTGACTAAAGGGAAGACTGTTTGGATTGCTATTTAGTCTTTCAATATATAACAAGGTTCAAGGAGAAAACACTCATTATCTCACACATTCACATAATTTTGGTTCCAAAGCTCTCTTTATGGGACCGCTTTGAAGTAATAAAAAATACACAAACTTTACAGGGCTCACATGCATGAAGTAAAATGGACAAGATGGTTTCTACATAATTCCTATCAAACACAGATGAAACCTTCTCATTTCAAGAAGAAATTTGAATAGATAATACTAAAAGTAGTTTAAAATATGAATTTATAATCAAACTATAAGAATGTCTTACCTACAATTGCAGAGTTTAGGTTTACATTGTTCCAAACTTCTCATTATGGCATAGGTTAACAACACATTGGTTCTAAAGCTCTATCTATGAGACACCTCTACAACAATTGAAGATATATAGTCTTTACAGGACTTACATGCAGTCAACAGAATAGACAAAAGGGCTTCTACATAATCTCTTTCAAACCACATTTCATGGATCCACATTTATTCGATGACTTTTGTCAAATAGTTAACTTGCCTTCTGTATGCTTCTATTTTTTGCATACGTTCCTATGAGGACAATTGCTATGGCATTTCACAAAATTCTTCTATTTACATGCTTCCATGCATCCTGCCCATAGGTACACATATACATGCATCCATGTGTACTACAATACATGCATGTATGTATACATGCATGCATGGATATATGTATCTATGAAAATTCATATGCAATCCATGGATATTTCCATACATGCATATTTAAGCATTTATGTATCCAACTATGCATGTATCTATCTATCCATGTAACTATATTTCTATGTATTCTTCTACCTATAGATGCATCCACACATATATGTATCTCTGCTTCTATGTGCGTATGTATATAGGCACATATCCATATATGTGTCGATGTATCTATGGATACATGTATTCATAGATACATGTATCTACGCATCTATGGATACCATGATGAATGTCCACATCTATGTATCTATCGATACATGTATCAAGTAGCTCATTTCTGGGTCTTGAATCTGCAACAACATCTCATGTGACTACACAGATTTGCAGAATAACAGAGCTGAAATGTTCAAAGTAATCACAATGCATCTCTAGTCACTTATTACTATATTCCATGACAAATCCACATTCCATTTAATGCATTCACTTTGAAACACAAACAAAAAAACAGATAAATACCACTTTCCAAATTAAAAAAATAACTTTTGAAACATCAACTTCCAGAATTAAATAGCAATATGCACAAATTGATCATATTACCCTAACTAGATGACTATGAAGCACATGTTACCTATGCGATCTCAAATCTATAGATACTAAGATATGCAATTGCTTATTGCCTCAAGCACTAAGTGCACTCGATATGCACTACCATTCGCATTTTCCTAATTTCATGATCTAAAAAATCAAGGATCTCAACACCTTGTTGTGTACGACAAAAAGTAAGGAATGGGCCTTGAGCTTTTCTTCTATACATCTATCTAGACAATCAGCCCTATGATGATTTTATAAAGCATAAACAATAAGAAACTAGCAATTGTTGCACCCTATGATGAAAGAAATGATGACTTCATAGGCTTTTTATTCCATTCATTTGCATTTCCAGGCCTCAATATCTTTTCTTCCTGTTTCAAATACATTTAATAATCTACTTATATCTTGCATTTAATTTTCTAAGTACAACTGAAAATTGTTAAATTCATACCATTTCCACTCCATTCATTTTCAAATTTAGGTTTCCATATCCATATACACCTATGCACAAGTACATGTTATCCAACATATTAACACACACATGGTTTCCTAGTGCTAATTTGTCAATTGCCTTTGATCAACAGTTCAAATGTACACAAGGATAATTGTAATTATTTCTTTGTTTTAATTATTATGTCAACATGTACGATGATTACATGTACACATATATAAATGCATACCTCTATGCATGGATGCATAGAAAGACTATGTTTCATGGGATTTTAAAAGAGTTCACTTGCTCTTTCTCTATGCTTCCATATTTTGCATGTGTGCCTATCATGACAATAACCACAATATTTGACAATACCCCTCTATCCTTTATGACAACACTTTTGTTCCAAAGCTCTCTTTATGGGACAACTGTGCATTGCCTCCGAGACTCAGATGAAAAATTTGAATGGATAACACCTAAAATGATCTCAACTATGATTTTACAATCAAAGTATCCAAATGCATTGCAGCAATGTGACACCCAACTTCCATTTGAGATGTACAATGAAAGTAAATAGAAGGAAAAATGCATTTGCTTCAAAGTTTATAAAGCAATTTCAACACATTCTCTAGCCATTGTCCAGAATATGGTTTTCTACCAGCATACTCCTTGAACCTTCTTTAGGTCTTATTGCTATTTTGTTAATTGAAAAAGGTGAAAATGTGAAATGTGGTCAAGGATAATTATACTTATTTCTCTCTTTTAGTTGTTATATATTCAAAGACTAATTAGGAATCCAAACAGCCTCCTCTTTAGTCAGGTGCCATTCAATGCATTGATTTTGGATCAATGAATTATGTACCTTTAGCTATGCTTTCAAAGAATAAGTTGACAGTATGTTGCTTTGAGCTTTTCCATTGTCATGAAAGCATAAAACATAGAGGAATTTTGTTAAAAGTCATGTTTATTGTCCTCATAGGCATAAATGTAAACAATGGGAGCATATAGAAAACAGGTAGACATTGGTGTATGCATTTATGCATTTCTGAATACTATGCATGCATACGTCTATGTATGAATATATGGTTTCTATGCATGCCTACATGTCTATCATGTATCACAACAACATTTGCACCATACAGAACAAAGAAAATTATGAACAAAATATCGCAGTATAAATATCTCTTTTTCTTCATCTTATTATGTATCTGTGTATCCATAGATGCAATCATGCATATATCAATTTATGCATATATCTCACCATCTCTTTGTGCATCTGTCTATATATGTATGGATGTATCTACGACTACATGTATACATCAATTTATGCATATATGCACCTATGGATTACATGTACACATCCATGTATATATGCATCTATTGATATCTTGCATGGATACATGTATATATGCATCTATGGACTCATGCACCTATGTATATGTCTTTGTCTCTGCCCATTTGCAGATGCATACATGCATATTTCTACACATCCATGTATCTGCATAGCTCTCTCTATAACATATCTATCTCTGTCTGTATACATGTGTCTATGCATCCATCTATACATGTGTGCATGTAAAACATGCACATATGCATTTGTGCACCTATACTGGCCACCCATGGCCACCAAGCCATTCTAGCACCTTCCCCACCACCCACATGCCATTTAATGCATTTGATTTAATTATTTTAACCTCTCTATGTGTTCGCATTTTCCTGATATTTCAATGCATTTAATTTGTAGTCATGGATTGTGTACCTCTACTCAACAATTTTATTAACTATGCCTTTCCTTAAATTTATTTAATCAATCTATGCAATCGCATTTCACTGATTTTCTATAACAATAATGATTTATAAAGCTATTCTGATAAATAGGAACAGATAAATGCTAATTTTCCAATATAAAAAAATCAAAAGTTGTATGTTGACATACAATCATGCATATTGTCCGTACATGCATATATGCATATATGCCTTCATCCATATTTCCATGTGTATATGAATACATCCTTTCATTTAGCATATGCATTTGTATCTATATGCAAATATGCATGGATCCATGTATACATGAATTCATTTCTCCATCTATCCATGTAGTTATGTCTCCTGTGTATACATGTGTCTGTCGATGCATCCATGCATATATCTGTGAATAGCTCTACATATTTCTCTGTCCATGCATTTATTGTTTTCTAATGCATCAGCATTTGCATTTTTTTGGTTTCATGACCTACCATATTTATTGTTTTCATTTTGTCTTTTTTTACAAGTTTTTGGTAATGCTAATCCATCTTGACATATCTGTTTGCATTCCTACTAGAGACGGTCTAATCACTCCAATGATTACATATAAGATGATCGCTGCTCAAAAAAAAAATGTACATATATTTCCATATTTCAAATCTACATTAGCTTGGGTGATTTCTAACACATAAGTAGGGTGTTTATAGAAGCTTGTAGTTAGTTTATTATCATCCTATTCTGAATTGTGTTCTTCTTGGAAACTTTGAGAACTTGTCTCTTCAAACTGACTTACTATTATCAAGTATTTGTAGTATTTTTCTTACTCTATTTTTTTATTGTGCAATTTGATTCATTACAAGTGGTATTACAGAATAATATAGGCACTATGAAGACAAGAAAAAATGATATATGTTATTTTAGAGTTCATTTTAGGAAGTGTATATCTCTCTAATTTGATAAATATTTTATTGGTTTTCCAATATTTTTGAAGGCCATATTCAAGTTATTGCAATATAAATTCTAAGGTAATATCCTTAAATATCATTATAAATTTATATCTATTCATCTCTTGTCGCATTTCGAGGAAGCTCAAAGATCTCAGAACCTTGTTCACTACGAAGGAGAGTGAGAAATGGGACATGAGTCTTTTTCTTGTGTTTGTATTGAGACACTCAGCCCTATGATGATTTTAAAAAGCATAACCAATAACAAACTAGACATTCTTCCACTCTTTGTTGGAAGAAATGATCACTTCATACCCTATCGATTCCATTCATTTCCATTTCTACCCTTGCACGTTCATGTTTTTGAAATCAAATACATTTCAAAATCCATTTATATGCTTGTCTTGGATCACACAAATTTGTTGCATTCCCTTTTTCATTCAATCCAGCTCCCTCATTCAAATTTTTATTTCTTGCATTTAATTTTATGCATATAACTAAAAAATGATAAACTCGTAACATTTACATTCTATTCATTCTCATATCGACTCTTGCATATCCTTTCCTCCCATATCAAATACTTTTCATAACTTATTCATATACCTTACTTGCATCTTATCATTCTCTGAATTCCCTCTCTTTGTTGCACATGCATAACTCATTCTTCCTTTTTACCCTCACATATCTCTATTTATCTATACGTCAAATGTACCTTCATCCATCACAAAAAAATTCACACCATACCAAACAAAGAAAAAGATGAAGAAAATATCAAGGTTATGCAATTAAACACTAAGGGATTTCAAAATAACTATCATAACATATACTTGTATTCAAGATCTTTTAAAAAAAAAAAAATTGTACATCCTGTTTATTACAAATAACTAAGAGCACATATGACAGTTTCTTGGAGACTAAAATGTATCATCATATTTAACAAACATTTACATGTATACATGTATTCATATGCATCATTAGATATCCTTTGTACACTTGTTCAAAAAATAATAATGTATATGTTTCAAATGCAAAATTGTTTCTGACATTTCTAACTTTATGCACATAGGCATATATAGATTCTTGTTTACGTACCAAATTACATGGACACATGTACACATCCTTACATGCACAAATGTTTACATGGATCCATGTATTTATGCATTCCTTCCATATATGCATTGGTGATAAGTAGTTCATTTTCCCTGTTTTCTTTCATTTGCTACTGCAAATGCAACTTGAGTCTCATTGTGCTTTGATGCATCTCGAATGCTTTGATTATAAATTTCTATTTCTAATCAATTTTAGTGTTTTCCATTCAAATTTCTCATTAAAATGTCAAGGATGCTTTTCACTCTTCTATGCATTTTGAGCACATGGATACATGTATACATGCATGCATGTATACATAGCTGGCTCAAGCATTCTTACAAATCTTTAAGATTATTTGCATTTAATAATTCAAACAAAAATATAATACATTTTTGCTTCCTGAATCAGATCATAAAGTACATTTCTTATTGCAAATGTATACATACACACATGTAGAAATATAAGTATTCATTGCTATATCTATCAAAAAAGTCCATGTATTTATTATTTTCATAGTATATGCATAATAACTTCTACTTTATTTTCTTTTTTGACTCTTGTATCCTTAAATATCATTATATATTTATATCTATTCTTCTCTTGCCGCATTTCGATGAAGCTCAAGGATCTCGACACCTTGTTCAATGAAGGAGAGTGAGAAATGGGACATGAGTCTTTTTTCTATGCTTGTATTGAGACACTTATCCCTATGATGATTTTTAAAAGCATAACCAATAACAAACTAGACATTCTTCCACCATTTTTTGGAAGAAATGATCACTTCATACCCTATCGATTCCATTCATTTCCATTTCTACCCTTGTACGTCCTTTTTTCTCAAATCAAATACATTTCTAAATCCATTTATATGCTTGCCTTGCAATCACACCAATATGTTGCATTCCTCAGAACACACTTACAGAACACAAAAACAACACACGCAAAGTAATAGAGGTGCATAACAACTAGCTTAACTCTATATTAAATGACCAAAGTACTCTGGTCACACGTGGCCACCAAGCCATTCTAGCACCTTCACCTCAAGCCATATGCCATTTACTGCATTTAGTTTGTATTCATGCATTACGTACATCTACCCGCCAGTTCTATAAACTATGTCTTTGCTTAAATTTATTTAATCAATTTATGCGCTCACATTTTCTTGATATTTTAATGCATTTAATCTGCATTCATGATTACGTACCTCTAGCTGCCAACTTTTAAACTATAACTTTGCTTACATTTATTTAATCAATTTATGTGTTCAAATAGCTTTTCAAATTCAAACTATACAAAAAATAAGTAATATGTTAAATGGAAAAATGTGATTGGCCGATGCTACCGGTTAAAAGCACTCTAGACGAATGCATAAGTATTCCTGCCATTCCATTTATTCTCATATCCAACCTCGCATATCCTTGCCTCCCATATCAAATACTTTTCATATGGCATTCATATACCTTGCTTGCATCTCATCATTCTCTCAATTCCCTCTCCTTGTTGCACTTACATAGTTCATTTTTCTTTATTACCCTTACATAGCTTTATCTATCTATAGCTCAAATATACCTTCTTCCATCACAACAAAATTCACACCATATCAAACAGAGGGAAAAATGAAGAAAATATCAAGGTTATGCAATTAAACACTGAGGGCTTTCAAAATAGCTACCATAACATACAATTGTATTCAAGACTTCTTTTCAAAACATTTTTTCTACATCCTGCTTATTACAGATAACTAAGAGCATGTATGACAGTTTCTTGGAGACTAAAATGTATCATTAGATTTAACAAATATTTACATGTATACGTGCATTCAAATGCATCATTAGATATCCTTTATACACTTGTTCAAAAAAAAAAATGTAATATTCTTTTGTTCCAATCATAAATGTTTTTTGTATATCTTTCAGATGCAAGTTGTTTCTGGCATTTCTAACTTTATGAACGCAAGAATATATAGATTCTTGTTTACATACCAAATTACATGGGCACATGTACATAGTGTTACATGCTTAAATGTTTGCATTGATCCATATATTTATGCATTCCTTTGATATATGCATTGCTAATAAATAATTAATCTTTCTTGTTTTCTTTCATTTAATACTAAAAATGCAAATTGTTTATGACATTTCTAGCTTTATGCACGCAAGCATGTATAGATTCTTGTTTACATACCAAATTACATGGACACATGTACACATCCATGCATGTATAAATGTTTACATGGATCCTATTCCTATGCTTCCCTTTGATATATGCATTGCTAATAAGTAGTTTCTTTCTCCTATTTTCTTTTGTTTAATATTGCAAATGTAAGTTGAGTCTCATCGCGCTTTCAAACTCGTTCAAATGCCAGGGATTCCTTTCACTCTTCTCTGCATTATGTGCACATCGATACATGTGTGCATGTAGACATGTAAACATAGATTCCTTGAGCATTGTTACAAATGTCTCTCTCAATAATTTCAATGCAAAGTGCTATAAACATGTGAATAATTTAAGTGTAGCTACATTTTATCTCTGGTATTAAGGTTCTTTATATATTTGCAAATTATTTTTGTTTAATATATATACACAAAAATATTTAATCGTATTACATAAACAAGATTAAGATCTTATTTATAACAAAATCAATAGCTTTGTATCTTTGCAAATTATTTTTTGTTTAATATATATACACAAAAAATATCTATTCGTATTACATAAACAAGATTAAAATCTTATTTATAATAAAAACAATAGCTCCCTAAGGATTCATCTAAGAATTTATTGTAATATAATTACATTGTTCTATACACAAAAATATGTTTTTGTATTACATTAACAAAATTAAAATATTATTTCTAGTAAAATCAATAGCTTTATATAGAACTAAGTTTCATATTAAATTAAAAAAAAGATTAATTCATCTTTAAAAAGTTTACAAATACACATTACACTACCACACTAAACATAATTTTATTTAGAAATAGACATTGAAGCAAAAAAAACAAGTATGGTAAAATTTGTTTGAAAATGCATATAGATATGTGTCTATATGCAATAATGCAGGGACATGTAAAAAATGCAATATTTTTTGGCCTTTGGACACATGTTTTTGTAAATTGTTGCAAATTATATTTGATGCTTTCGAAATATTCCTGCATCAAAACTTTGTTGGAATTGAAATGACTAATGAATTTATGAGGCAAAAGGTTTATTAAAAAACAAATTTAAAAATTGTGCAAATGCAACTTGAGTCTCCTCTTGTTTTAAGACTTCTTCTGATGCCGACAATGCTTTTCACTCTTCTATGCATTGTGTGCACGTGGATACATGTATACATGTATGCATGTATACACAGATAACTCAAGCATTATTACAGACATTTAAGATTACTTGCATTTAATAATTTAAACAAAACAACAATACATTTTTGCTTCCTCAATAAGATCATAAAGGATGTTTCTTGTTGCAAATGTGTACAAACTCATAAACTTACAAGTATTCATTGGAATATCTATTAAAAAGTCCATGTATACATGGTGGCCAAATATACAATTTTGGGACCACATTGCCCATGGACCCTAAACATTGCACACATTAATGCACCATTGCAAATTATTTCAAACTTTCCTACCTAAATTTAATACATTTATATTCCTATCTCCTATCTAATTCCTTTTTCTCACTCATAGTTAGATGTTTTTTACCTCTCGTCAGGGACTCGACGCTTGCGTCACTTGTTTTACTTTAACTTCATTCTTAAAATCTAGAAGTAACATTTCTTAAGTGATTTATATTTCTTAAAGTGATTTATTTACCACTGAAGTGAGAAGTTGGCAAATGTACCCTTTTCCATCATTCTACGGCTTCAGGGACATTCAAGGGACAATGTTTCTATGGAGATTACTGGAGATGCTAAATGAAACAATCTGAGAAACAGGCTTGCACTATAATAACTGTGTCGTCTCAGATTTCTACTAGTAATGGAGGGACATCCATCAAAGCATACAAAACGAAAAGTTTGACTGATGATGAAGTTGCAATTTCCTTGGTATACACATATGCAAAACGCAACACCAAGGACAAGACTAGTGAAGTGTTTGGCAAACTGCCTCAAAGAGAAGTGGTTTCAGGGAACGCAATAACTCAGGATTTGCACAAAATGGGTTTGCTGAAAAAGACTTAAGAGACTTCCGAACAATTGCATTCGGTAGGCGTAAAGCCAAATACCGCAACCTTAACCAACACCCTCAGTGCCTGCGCCAAAATGGGAGGTTTGGAATGGCCACAGGCATCCATCGAAGCATAAGGAAGGAGGAATTTTGTCAGATGTTGAAGTTGCAACTGCGCTGGGAGACATGTATGCAAGAAGCAGCGCATAGACATGCACGATGTTTTGAACTGTTTATCAGAATGCCTCAGAAGATTTCTTCTCATGGAAGGAAATGCAACAATTGCAGAATGCACACAAGATGGATTTTGCAAGGAAGCTCTCAAAATCTTTAAATAAATGAAGCACTCTGAAACATCCTAACACTGTAAGCTTTGTGTGTGTGCTAGGTGCGTGCAGTCATGTAGGTTTGATGAATGAGGGTTGCACATACTTCACACATTCGAATCCCTCATTGCATTATATATATAATTGATCATTAGGAGTGCAGGGTTGACCTTCATGCCCGTAGTGTGGACAGGGCAGCGACTGCTTGACAGAATACGTCAGAGAAATGTGATCTCATGGAAAGCAATGATCACAGGGTATGCACTAAAAGATTCGTGAGGGGAGAAGATTCAGAAACCGTTAAGCCAATGCAATCCTTAGTTGTAAGGCCAAATTTTGTAACCTTTGTCAGCATCCTCCCTGCCTGCCAAGATGGAAGCTCTGGAGCGGACCGCAGACACCCATCAGAGCATCTCTTCACAGGATGCCAAACGAATTAGGAAGGTCATTTAAAATTTTACACCCTCTATGTTCAAATGCTACATCTACGGTAGATTGTCAATGAATCGAGCAGATTATTTAAACCTTTAAACTTCCTAATATGCTCAAATACTGCAGCTGAGACAGGCTGACAATGGAAACAGAGCGATTATTTAAACCTCTACAACATTCCATTTTCAAGTACTGCAGACGTGACAGATTGCCAACGGAATCAGGAAGGCGAATTGCACCCCTACAGTCTTCTATGTTACACAAAAAGTGGAAGCATAGACAAGGTTTGTGAATTTGGTGACAGTAATTTTCATTTTAATAAACACACTCTAAAACTATCTTAAATTTCAGACTGCAGCATGCCAAAATGGAAGAGTGAAAAGTCAATACCAGGAAGGAAGAGTTTGGAGGGCGACTGCTAATTTCCCCCAACCTTCCAGCAGGATCCCCTGTCTTTACATGTATGCAGATCTGGCGCAGAGACCCCGACTCGTGAACTGTTTGGCAGCGTGTCTGTAGAGAGAGGGGTCTTCCCTTTATTTTTACAAACTTGCCAACATATAGCCACGAAGACAAGCATGCAAATTGTGGAGATACTGAACAAGCACGTGGCGAGGAAAAAAGTATTTTTCTTTTGAAATAATTTTAACCCTTCTTCTCCATTTTTTAAAAATAATACCTTTATTAAAATGTATGTTATTTATTAAGAATAATGGTTTATATATATATATATATATAATTTATTTGTTTATTTATTTTTATTATTTTTTTAACTAATCTTTAATGAATATCTTTATTCAAACATAATACTATTTATTTATAATATAAATTTTATTTCTTTATTATAAAAACAATTAAATAAAGGAAAATGCCAATTTCCATTTAGATGGAACACCTTAAAACAACTACTTATCACACCTAGTCTATTTTGTACTAAGTTGGCTCATCTCAATTTTGACATGGGCTCTCTAATTATTTAATTTATCTACATTTACATAAAGAGATTTGTATTCTTCATCCATTTATTGTTGACATATATTAAATAGCTCAAATAATTCCCTAGATTTAATATAATCCTCATTTAATAATTATAAAGGTAAGTATTCAAATTCTCTTTTATTATAATCTATTCACTTCTAAAATCAAACAATGGTATTGTTGTTATTATTTTTATTTAATTTTATTATTATTTTAATAGAACATGTATTAGAATTGTAGAATTAAAATTCTTAGCTATAGGAATCAGCTAAATTATCAAGACGAATTGGAATCAATTAAAAGACAATTAGTCATCTAAAACATTTACTTCGTAATTTCTTAGTACCTAAAATATGAATAAATTATTATGGATTCCTAAAATAAATCTGTAATGATATGGTACGTAAGTATTCTATACCCAAATAAGGATCATTCAAACAAGTTTATAATCAATTACCTAACGATCCCTGACCCCGATAAGCGACTAACTATATTCTCATAATCAATCATCTTATGCAGACATGATGATGAGGAGTGGTCTCACACTTAGTTTATTTTCTAATAGTACTCAAATTCACATAGCAAAATAATTCTCAATTTTAATTAACTATTTTAAACAAAACCACTAAGTACACCAAAAAAAAAACTTACTCAGAAACCAAAGACGACCGAACCAAAGGGACACTACAATGAATTTCATACAAAATTTGAAATCTCTTCTATTGTGTCTTCCTTTTAACTATAATTTGGGCATATATATACTAGTAGAAACATATGCATTCTCTTTAATTGAACTAGGTATCTAAAAAGGATAGGAAATTTTGGACTATTAAAACTCATTGAGATCATTTAATACCATGATCTTCCGTTTTCCTAGTGCATACTAGGAATATATATTAGAATATGAATACATTTTCTTGATAGCTATCATATAAAACTAGTTTGACAACATAATACATACTATATCAAGATGATATTTGAGAACACTATGGCTAATAGGATTCCATTCCTTGTTCCATATAAAACTTTTCATTTAATTGAAAGAGTTTTTGTTACCATTATTGTAGGTGGAAATCATAAATTTTTTTCTATTGTTAGTGTACTTTCCCAATGACAATCTTACTAGAAAGACATAATTTGAAGTGAATATATGTTATTACTATCTCCTACAGAATTTAAATTATAATCATAGGATTAATTAAAATTAATAAGTTTTTCTTTAGAGAATTTAAATGCACTAGCCTATTTTTATTCTTGAGCAATATAAAGATTTAAATTATTCCATCTTACAATTTCAAGATTGTATGATTTATACTAGAAATGTGATGTTCTATACAATCACAAATTAAAGAGATATATTTTCTAGTATTAGGATCCATACCTTCCATCTACATATTCTCACACTACTGAAACATTGAATTTTCTTATTTTCCATGCCCAACTATTATTTTTTAAGACTCGTGTTCTTTTCTTTGAAAGTGGTTCCATTTACCATTTTCAAATGTAGGATAGGATTTTTTGTATATCAATATAATGGATTTTGGTATTCTTCACTAATATCATCCTCCTTATGAAAAATTCCATCAAAGTGTATTCTTTAAATTGTTGAATTAAATAATTCCAAGATATTTGAAACAACCTTTCCACTATTATGTGTCATGATTTAAAAATGAGCATTAGTGTGGCAATATTTTACACCATAAACAAACACATAATCACTAACACTGCTATGCTATAAACACACTTTGTATGACCAAATTTTGTTCTTTTCAATATTTGATGTTTTAATAGGAGTATTTCAAACATCACTAAGAAACATTTTTAAAAATTCCACTTATTTTATCTAAATATTGCATCTTTTATTTCTCATTGAATTCATCAAAAAAATATTCTCCCATAATGATAAGTCAAAAATATGATTTTTACCTTCAACCCATGTAGCTCATTCTATTTATGGTTCTAATTCCACTTTAGATATAATTTTATCTCTACCTTGTCATTTGTGGTTCAGTTCTAAAGGTTCTTTACCTAAGAAGTAAAGGTTCCTTTGCTAATCTCTTTTGTAGAAATATGTTATTTTTTTGACAATATGGGAGCTCTTACTCCACTTATGACTAGAATGGGGAATTGGCTATTCTAAGAATGTATCTCACTTGATGGCTTTGTAATTTTTTGGTTTTAACTATTATTCTTCCTTTTATCATAGTTAGAGATTATAATGAGGTTTCTTATATTGAAATAAAATTGGTGGATACCTTATTTCCAAATTAGAATTATGAAAAAGAGATATTTTTATAATAAAAATCAATATTTTTATCTCCTTCTGATATATTATGATGTCTTCAACTATCTAAATTTTCTCTCTTGTGCTTCATTCTCTAATTGAGCCTTTTTTATCATTGTTATTAGCTACTAAAATTTTTTTTCTAACATAAATTAGATATATAAATTATTATCCCATGATTCATAGGCTAGTGAAAAAAATAGCTCTGTTATGACTATAATTTCTTTAACAAATATTTATGCTAAAATTATTTCAATCCCCTACAACTATATATCTTAAGTGATATTATCAAATACCATTGTAAAGTTGCTAGAAAAAAAATATTTCTTGAATGTAATCCTTAACCTTGTACAAACACTTATCAATTGACAAACAACCTAACAAATTTTTATGCTACATTTTTTAAATACCCTTTGACTATATATTGTAAATGATATGCTCTAGTACCACTAAAATTTCACAAGCTAAAATAATAATGCAAATGTAATTCTTAGCCATTCATAAACACTTTTTAGTTTATTAATATCACAATCAGGCCTTATTAATTATTCATATCTTAAAAAATATATATTGTAATTATAATTTATACATTAATGGTTCTATTACACTTCAAACAATCAATATAAACATAACATTAGATATTTTTAATATAGATGTAATTCATGATTTAATTCCTATCACAATAATTATTCTATTACATTAAAATGAATATAAAAAATAATTCATACCAATAGAAATGGAGCATTGGATTGATACAATGCAACCAAACTTTGCATCCAATGAAGCTTGAATATAAAATCTATATGAGATTGCTCTCCAAATTTGTTAGTATTTTCATCCTAGGATTTGTACACTAAAACACAAGTGCCCAAAATATATACTCAAATGAGTTTGGTTAAGTGGAGATGATTCCCCTTGTATGAGATCATTCACAACTTTATATCTATCACCACAATAATGGGCTGGCCATAATGTAAATATATTTAACTCTAAACTTGAATAATATTATGGGTAGGAAAATTTCTAAATTTCAAAACTTATAGTTCTAAAAATTTACCATTAATTAAATTATGACATATATTTGGTATATTATGGAGTTAATAGAAATGAAGGTAGAACTATTTGGGATGCAGGGTCGAAGGTACCTCAATACTCATACCATAGGTCTAGGCTTTTATGGTCAAGAAATTAGAGCTAGTAAAGATAGGTCCAAAAGTTTGACAAATAAGAAGAATACTTTGAGAAGAAAAAAAGGAATCAAAAGATGGATAAGTCTAAAAGTATGGTGAGTACCAAAAAAGGTTTCACTTATGTAGGAAAATATTCATGGACAAGGAACTCTAAAATTTTTATGATAAATAAATACTTACCATACTAAGCATTTCATCAAACTTGAAATTTATGGATTTTATATAGATGGAACAGAAAAGAAGATGAAAATTGTTGGTAGGGAATCAACTATTAGCTAAAAAGGTAACACAGGTCCTATTGTAAACCTCTTCAAAGAAGTTTTGAAGCTTCTAGTTGAGATGAAACCTTCCAGGATAATAGTATAATATAAGGGAAATGTTGTTGAATGCACCAAAATGCTGAGGGGGGGTGAATCAACATATACTAAAACTTAAACTTCTCTTGCAAATTAAACATCAAATCACTTTAACGGAAAGAAGAACATAAATGAAATCCCAACTATATTTATACCTTTGGGAGAAGAGGATAAAAGTAAAGTTTGCAGTACTTCCATACTATGTTTAGTAGATGGAAGAAATTTTCTGGAAGATTTGAGGCATGAATTTTTTTTTTTTTTGCATTGATTCAAAAGAAATACATTAATTGAGAAATAAATAATTCTATGACAAAGGATAAATATCCATCATAGATAGAAGTAGTAGAACTATTGATAGAGTATAAGGATATCATAATAGAGAATGTACCAAATGGCTTGCCAATAGTTTGAAGCATCAACCATCATATATATCTAATACCGAGAGAATTTTTTCGTAAAAAAGTTGTGAATAGGATGACACCTACAGAGAATGTGGACTTGAATTGGTATATATAAGAGAGTTTAAAGAAAGGATTGATTATGGAAATCTTAAGCCCATGTGTGGTACCTACTATTCTTTCACTAAAGAAATGTGACAAATGAAGGATGTGTATAGACTCAAAGTAATCAATAGGATCATTGTCAAGTATAAATTCCCATTTCCAAGGATGGATGACATTATGGACTATTTGAGTGGAGCAAAGTATGTCACAAAGATTGATCTAAAGATTGGAATCATTAAATCATAATCAAAGAAGGAGATGAATGAATTTTTTTGTTTAAGACCAATGAAGGATTGTATGAGTGGTTAGTGATGCCTTTTGGATTGACCAATGTACTTATAACTTTCATATGGTTGATGAACAAAGTATTGAATTAATTATTGGGTAAGTTTGTTATTGTCTACCTGGATGATATTATGATTTTTAGTAAGACTAGAGAAGAGCATTTGTGGCATATCAGACAAGTATTTTAGAGACTGAGAGAAGAAAGGTTATTGATAAATGTCAAGAAGTGTAGCTTTATGAAGATAGATTTGTTGTACATGGGTTTTCTCATTTTTGTTGAAGGATTGAAGATGGAACTTGAGAATGATAGAGAAATTTTTGAGTGGCCTACACTCGTGAACATTGGAGAGGTAAGATTATTTCATGGATTGGTAAGTTTCTACCAAAAATTCATCAAGACTTTTAGTAGAATTTACTCACCCATGATAGAAACAATGAGAGGAGATAGGAATGACATTAAGTGGACATATAGAGCACAAAGAATTTTTGAATTCTTGAAGAAAAAAATAGAGCGGCGAGTGTTAGCATTTCCTAATTTTGATAAAGTATTTTAGGTAGATTATGATGCTAGTGGAAATACAATAGGAGTATTTTTTATTCAAGAAAAAAGACCAATGGATTATTTTAGTGAGAATTTGAATGATTCTAGAAGGAAATATTCAGTTTATGATCAGGAGTTCTATGCCATAATTCAAGCCTTGAAGAAGTGGAGAGATTATTTATTGCTTAATGATTTTGTGTTGTATATTGATCATCAAACTTTACAATATCTGAATAGTTAGGGTAAGTTGTACTAGAGACATATGAGATAGGTTGAAATATTGTATAGTTATACATTTTTCTTGGAGAAAATGAGTCACAAGTCAAAAAAAGTTGATGATGCATTGAGAAGGAAAAGGAATTTGCTAACATTGATGAAGATAGAAGCATTGGGATTTGAAGAACTAAATCATATGTATGAATATGATAGATTTTTTTTTAAGCATGGATTTCATGTAAGGAATTAGTAGCAATAGATGGGATTTTATGGTTGGATTATTTCATTTAGGAAGATATGTTGTTCAAGGGAAATTAATTGTGTATTCAAAGGAGTTCAATGAGGGAGAATCTAATCAAAGAGAAGTATAATGGAGGACTAACAAGACATTTTGGGGTAGATAAGATATTAGCTTTAATGAGTGAAATCTATTTTTTTCTATGGGTATATAAGGATGTTAGGAAGCATGTTCAAAGTTATAGAATTTATCAAGTAGAAAAGTGAAGTAGTCAAATTACTAGATTGTACAAACTTTTGATAGTACTAGAGAAAACTTCGGAATATATAAGCATGGATTTCATGTAGCGATTCCCAACAACACTGAGAGGACATGATTCAATAGTGGTATTAGTGGAAAATTTTTCTAAGATGGACGATTTCATTTCTTGCAAGAAGACTAATGATGTTGTGCATGTTTCTAAACTATTTTTAAAGGAGATTGTGAGATTGCATGGATTACCTAAGAGCATAGTTTCAAATAGGGACACCAAGTTCATTAGATACTCTTGGAGGACATTGTGGAAGAAGATGAAGATAGAACTGAAGTTTAGTTTATTATATCACCCACAAACAGATTGGAAAATAGAGATAGTAAAAAAAAAGTTTTGGTAACCTATTAAGATGTTTGGTTGGAGATAAGGCTAGATATTGGGATATAGTTGTATCACAAGTAGAGTTTGCATATAATAATTATGTAAACTAAAGCATAGGAAATAGACTATTTAATATTGTGATAGGAATATTGTAAGTGGTAGAATGAGGAAAACAAACTAAACAATGCATCTACGCTTCTAAATAGGACATTGCATCTAAGATTAAGAAATTTAAACTAATTTAAACTACAAATCTATAGAAATCTATCCTATTTCTCTCTAACTCTAAAGATTTATCTAATCTACTTAGCTCTTAGATTTGTAAGCTAATTAAACTATTGAAATGACACTTAGAGAATGAAAATTAAGCTATTATGATTCTATAATGCAACTAAGATGATTCTATAGTAAAATTCATGAGAAATAAACTACTGTAAACAACCATGATTGTAAACTATGAAATACTAAAGAAAGCTTGATAGATGCTTGATAGATTGATCCTAAAACGAGATTGCTTGAATGCTTGGATGCTTGGAAAACCTGCAAAGTAAAATTGCACAAGTTAGGATCCATTTCCTGTAGCCAAAGAGCTGTATTTATAGCTTTCACAGCAACAGAATTGCACAGGAATATGGGATGAGGGGTTGTGATTTCCTCTGGAGAATCCAAAGGCATGGGATGAGAAGATGGAGCCGATCATGGAGGATTGTTCCTCCCCATGAAAACACTAGGCAAGAAGAGAGGGAGGATTGATGGAAGAAGATTGAGAGGACTACCTGCAAGTTTGTCCCCAAAGCTCTTCCCGTGAATGGAAGTTGCATTAATTAGATTTTAAAAATCTAATTTTGTTAGTGAGTGAATAGTGTAAAGATTTATGCATAAATTTATATAAATTTAATTTATTTAAATTTAGCAAATAGAGGAATAATTAATTTAATAAATCAAACTATAGGGTTTGTTTATTAAATTAAAATAAAAGGATAATTAATTAAAAGATTTAAAATATCTTTATTTAATCAAGAAGAAATGTGATGAGGTGATTAAATAACATAAATTATTGAAGCTGTGTATTTAATTTAAGATAGAATTAATAGATAAAGTATAGACGAAATATTAATGATAATAATTAAATAAAACAAAGTATTTAATTTTGTTTATTTAATTAAGAGAGAAAATAATATGATAAAAATGATAACAATTAAATAAAACAAAGTTTTTAATTTTGTTTATTTAATTAGGAGAGAAAATAGAAGAAATAATAAATGAACTTAATATAAATAAATATTTCTATTTATTTACTAAGTAGAAGAATTTAAGATTAATTAATCAAATAAATCGTATTCAATTAATTAGATTCTCCAGACCAATTTTAGGTGTCTACATTTTTCCCCTCTTTGGAGTGATGTGTTTACGCATTGCTTCAAAGAATGATTTTTCTTCAGCTGCCAGTATTGGTGAAAGGTTTTAAAGCATGCCCCAGACTTGCCCCAGATGTTGAATTTTGAAATGATAGTGATATATGCCCCCTCGGGAGATAAATTGATGAATTTTGGATTTTTATGATTTTTCAAAAAAAATTGAATTTTTATGATGATTTGATGATGAATTGGTGAAGAAACAATTTATCTCCCAACAAAATTGTCAAAAACAGCCTTGTGATTGATAAGAATTAATTCCTCAGAAGGAAAAATAAATAAATCCCATAAAAATCCCCCAAAAATAGCCTATAAATACTCAAAAAGTCATTCTCAAAAGTCATTTGTGCATTTGACTTTTACAATCTTGTGATAGAGACCCTCAGAGTGCTAGAGCTGTAGGATGCCGATCCCATACCACACCCACCGACTCGAGCGTGTGCGCCGTCACCAGCGTTCGGTCGATTATGGACCTCCGGTATGTACTCCAAACCTTCCTCGTAATTTGTGCCCATAATTTTGATGAATTTTTGCACGTTTTTATTTTTTAGCACGCTGCGGGCGTGGTTTAGCGCGTCCGTGAGCTATTGTAGCGTGCCGTAGTTTTAGCGTGCCCGTAAAGTTTTATAGCGTGTTCGGTCTGTTTTGTAGCACGTCAAAAGTATAGCACGTCAATAGGATTTTATAGCGCGCTAGTCTTTTTAGCCTATTGGGATGTTTTTGTAGCGCGTCCAGAATATCTTGTAGCGTGCCAGACAATTTAGTGTTTTTAGATTGATTTTGTATCGCTTTGTGGTAGAGATTGATAAAAAATTATGTACTTTGCTTTTCATTGATTTGTTTGTTGATTCCATCTATTTTAGTTTGATCTTGACTAAAATATATGGGAAACGATCTCATGATGAACGAGATCTATTGATTGATAATAATTACCCTCATGATAGGCGAGGAATAATTAAACTTTTCGAAGGATTGAACCCAATTGATAGATGAGGGTTCCTTGATAATTTGATAGGTTGATAGGAAAAAGCATAATTTTTGAAAATTTGATGATCTTTTGATATTCTGATTAATTTGTTCTGTTTGTATGATAACATGAGCATTTAGATGTTATCCAGGTGCAAGAGCAATTCCCCTGGCCTTTTGATATGATATCGTGACTTACGCCAGACGAGAGATAGCATATTACTGATTGTGGCTTAGCGACATTATTGGATATGCCCCATATTAGACTTAATAGGGGTTTGTTGACAACCTTAGTAGAGCGGTGGCATAGTGACCACAACACCTTTCACTTACCTACTAGTGAGATGACCGTGATGCCAGAGGATGTATGGCGTATTCTTCGCATTCCTTTTGTTGGAGAGATTGTGGTACATGATTCAGAGGAGGTTGGTGGGGTAGAGGCTATGCAGAGAGTCTTTCAGGATCCCCATGTTGCAGGAGAGTGGATTCCATGGATAGATATGTATGAGTCATATGCTTCGCTTCCTTCAGTTTTGGCCGGCTTTATTGGTGGATTCCTTTGTCCTGATAAGAGGTCAAAGGATCTATCTCTTGGATGGGGTCGGGTGTTAGAGGATCTGGTTGTCCATAGGACGAGATATGCTTGGGGCATGTGTATGTTTGTCCAGTTATATCATGATTTGCATTGGATCGTGTATCTCAGTGACAACAGTTTATCGGTGGGAGCTACCCTTCTCCAGGTATGGGCATGGGAGCATATTGCTGTTACGCATCTTGTGCCAGTGTTAGCTAGACCAGCGACGAGGCCTTATGTGTTTTGATATAGAGGCAGGCCTACCCAGCATATGATGGGTAAGCTTGAGTATTGGAGGCGGATTATTGATGATGTAGAGGCAGTGACCTGGTGTCCATACTTAGACTGTGATGACTGGGATGATGATGATATTGAGTTGGGGTTCTTGTCCGATTCGATGTATTTGATCAAGAAGAGCCCCAAGGTCTTGGAGCGATTCCTATTTCGTCGTGTGTATAGATAGTATGGGATTGTTCAGTGCATGCCACAGGGAGTTGCACATTATGGGCGACGCCAGATAGATGTTTTTGATTGGGGTCCCAGTTTGCCTTATGGGTCACTTGTTGAGGATTACCGTGCTTTACAGCCATTAGCATGGGATGTCCGACGAGACATTGTCGAGGCGCCTATTACTCCTAAGTACGGAGAGTATCTGGCTCTGCACCCTCCTCCACGTATCACTATTCCGGATGAGCCAGTATCAGCACCAGCGGCAGCACCAGCACCAGCACCAGCAGCACCAGCAGGGGGTGTTAAGGTTGGTCAACGATGGGGAGAGAGAAGGATGTAGATGTGGATGTGGAGAGTAGCTCAGAGACTGACAGTGATGAGAGTTCTGGTAGCAACGAGGATAGCAGTGATGGTAGCAGTGATGATGATGGTGGAGATGGGGGGAGACCGAGCAGAGCAGGTACCACAGAGCCATCTACCAGTGCGCCTCGTAAGAGGCAGGTTGTTGCCTCCTCGTTCGCAGATCCATTAGAGGTTGCAGGTCTACAGGTGTAGGTTCAGACCTTACAGGGACAGCTAGCACAGGTGCAGGGCTTACTAGCACAGAAACAGGCTCAGATGAAGGCACAACTAGCCACTGCTCAAACTCAGATTACCTCTCTAATTGGTGAGAGAGATGAGGCTCTACAGGTAGCAGCGACCGCACAGGCTCAGTTGACAGGTGTACAAGCACAGTTGGCCACTACCGAGCAAGACATTATTAGACAGACAGCAGAGACAGCACAAACTACTGCAGAGAGATTGCAAAGAGTGGCAGATGGGACATCCGTGGTAGACTACATGAGAGAGGCCATGCGAGCAGGTGCCAAGATTGAGTTTTACAGGAGTCACTACCATGAGCATTGCACCCCAGAGCAGAGAGTCAGTTATGCTCAGTCTCGCTCAGAGAGGACTCGTTCGAGGACAGTGAGCAGAGGTGTGACACAACCGCTTCTGAGAGATCCGAGAGATCCTGGGACATCTAGTGGTGGTACTGATACTGGTGTGAGACCTGCTCCTTCTGGTGGGAGTACTACTTGATATCAGCTATTTTTGCACGATGTTATTTCCATCCTTTTTAGACTTCATTGTATACTTGACACTTGATGAGATATATATGTGCAGCGGTTCGATTGATCTATGATATGTTTTTACATGATTTATGTGATGGATGCATTGATCTGATGAGAGCACAACCTGAGACATAGAAAAATAACCCACAAACAAGAGAATAATTTTATTATTCAGAGAATGGAACTTCTTACATGCAGAGGATCTCAAATCCCCAAGTTCTATAACACATGCAAGCTACAGAAAGTTACAGAATAACCTTTTCGCATCATGCGAGCTTGTCCCCAAAAAGTTACCCAAAATTTAGAAAACCCGCTCATAAATAGAGCTCCTCATTTGTTTGGAGCCAAAACAACATTTAATTTGAGTTTAGGCGGTTTGGTGCCAAAAAATTACAACATGAAGTTCAAATTCAAAAGAGCATTTGCAATGGCATCTTCTAGAAAGTGCACCAACTTCGCGGGGTCATAACTTTTGATCTAGGACTCCGATTCATGAACCGTTCGAACCATTGGAAAGGTCTCGAAGTCAAGAACGCGCTTGAAGTTTTCTATGCCAATTTTGGCAAGTTTCGGGGCCGTTCCGGAAGCTCTAAGTGCCTCAAATCCCACTCGGAAGATTTTCAGGTGCAAATCTGGGAAACTAAAACTGCAATATTTTTCAACCCAGGAACCGGAATGAAAAACCGTAAATTGGGAATTTCATTATGACGAAAAGGGTATCCAAAAATATAAAAACATCTAAAAACTGATAAACTTGAAATTTAACTATTTTTGGGTGATGCAAGATTTCCCTTACACCACTGGATGCTCCTGCATCATGATCTTATGATGTGTTCTATATGATTGATGTGATGGATGAGGTATTCTACATGATTGATGTGATGGATGCACTTTTTTATGATGATTGATTTTACATAGCTTGTATGGATACATTAATGATGATGTGATATGATATTGATGATGTATTTCTTTTCATACTGAGATGCCATGTATGTTATATATATATATATATATAAAATGTGATGTAAATGAATGATGTATGAAATGAAGCGTAATATGAAATGTGAATGATATGATATATATGAAATGTGATATAGGAATGAATTGTAAATGAAATGATGGATGAATGAAATGTACTGATGTAATGTAATTGTAAATGAGATGATGGATGAATGAAATGTAAATGGTGTATGATAAGATGGAATGCAATGATGTAATGAAATGTAAATGGTGTATGATGAATGTGTAATGATGTATGTTGAAAAAATGATAAATGAATAATGTAAATGTAATGATGTATATAAATGCAAAATGAATGTGAATGATGTGTATAGATGAATGATGAAAATGTAATGTCATATGAATGAGATGAAAGGTAAATGAAATGTGATAAATGAATATGTGATATGTGATAGATGAATGAATGATGTTTAATGAGATGTAAATGGAATGATATATGAATGAATTGCAAATGTAATGATAGATGAGTAGATGATGTTTAATGAATGATTAGATGTAAATGTAAATGAATGAATTGTAAATAAATGATATATGAATGAAATGTAATGATGTAAGTAAATGTAAATGAATGAATTGTAAATAAATGATATATGAATGAAATGTAAATGAAAGTATGTATGGATGTATGATGTATCTAATGAAATGGAAATGAATGATGTAACATAACGTGCATATGATGTCACGAAATGAGATGTTTATTGTGAATTTTATGATGAGATGAAGAGATGATCTTATATGCATGCCATTATGAAAATTGTATGTGTCAAGTATACTCAATCTTTAATAAGAAAAGATAACATCATTTGTGAATGAATCTTTGTAACTTGTGCAACCAGTACTCTGCAGATGTATTATTATGAATGCAATCTATGTTAACCATGCAAATGCCTATTTTATCAATGCAAACCTAAGTGTCATTTCAATAATCATTTTATTCTACTTTGTATCATCACTGAGCTTTATTTTAAAATGTTGAAAGCAAATACAAGCATCAATGATATGAGATAGACCAATTATGACCTGAGTACTTCTTTCATGACTTTTGATATTGCAAGTGAACACAAGCATCAAGGTATAAGATAGAACGAGATGACCTGAGCATTTCTTGCGTAAACAGACAAGAATTAATCATTTTCTTAAGTGAATTGGAATGTCATCCATGATACTTGGTAGAGCACTTCCCGCGACAATTCACAAAATAATAATGACTAACTCACAAACAGTAAATAAAGAAAAGTATCATTCTCCTTCCTTGCTTCTCTAGTTCAATACATCATCGAGTAGCTCCAAAGAAATGATAAGCAAATGATAAAAACAACAATTCAAAACCTACTTAAAGTATTTTCAAATCATTATTCATATTAGATCATTAGTGTTGAGATGTGTGTGATGATGTGTGCATGATATTCCCAAACGTTTGACCAAATGATGTGACCTAAAAGACCTATCCTAGGGGTCTCGGGGACTGATCAAAGATTAGTCTTGCCTACGTTATACACGCAGAGACCACGTAGTTCGACTGACACAGACTCCACTTTTGACTGATGTAGACTCTATTTTTCTGTTTTTGATTTTATGATGTTTTTGGATTTTGATTTTCTGATGTTTTTGGATTTTGATTTTCTGATGTTTTTGCATTTTGATTTTTTGATGTTTTTGCATTTTGATTTTCTAATGTTTTTAAATTTTGATTTTCTGATGTTTTTGCATTTTGATTTTCTGATGTTTTTGGATTTTGATTTTCTGATGTTTTTGCATTTTGATTTTCTGATGTTTTTGAATTTTGATTTTCTGATATTTTTAGATTTTGATGTATTGCCACTTGATGTTGTCATGTTTGACTGCCTTTCTGTGTAAGATGAAGTCTATTTGTACCAGATAACACTAGGATGTTGCCCCCAAGCCAGGGTAAAACATGGTATCTCTGCTATGATATGGATAGTGACAATGATTATCCCAAATGATAGATGGAAATGATATGAAAGGAAATAATCGTAACAACACTATACCTAATAGATAGAGGAGTTTGGTGAAAATCACAAGTAATGCCTATTTGCCAGGTTTTCATCACTTGTTTTTATTGTGTCCTCTTTCGTTTTCTTTTGTATTTTTATTTTTTTATTTTTTTATTTTTTTTCTCTCTTTTCTGTCATCATGATGCCTGTTTTCTAGGTTTTCATCAAGACAACTTTATTGACCGTGCACTTGATATCCTCAAGTGTAGAATCGCCTGAGATGAATGTTGTTCATGGGCTCCTCCAACATGTCTCCTTCTAGTGTAGACAGCTGGTATGCTTCTAATCCATAGACTGATATGATGACATAAGGTCCTATCCAGTTAGGTTCAAACTTTCCCTTCTTTTCTCTGTCTGCTTGATTTCTAGGGTTTTCCTATAGGACCAAGTCTCTGATTTGGAAGATTCTAGGCTTAACCCTCTTATTATAGTTCCTATACATCTTTTGTTGATAGGTTGTCAAATGATTGACAGCTTGTTGTCGACGTTCATCAAGTAGCTCTAATTCTTGAAGTCTAGAGATACTATAATCTTCATCTGAAATGAGTCCCTTTAGTGAAACTCGAAGAGATGGAATTTCTACCTCAATAGGTAATATTGCTTTTGATCCATAGACAAGAGCATATGGTGTAGCTCCTGTTGGTGTTCTAATACTAGTCCTGTAAGCCCAAAGAGCAGGGTTAAGCTGAACGTGCCAATCATGCCCTACCTCATTCACAGTCTTTTTGAGAATCTTTAGGATTGTTTTGTTGGAAGCTTCTACCTGTCCATTACCTTGAGGGTAATACGGGGTTGAAAAGCGATGTTGGATGTGAAACTTTTCACACAGTTCTTGAACGTCTTGGTTCTTGAAAGGCCTGCCATTATCTGTGATGATTGACTAGGGTATCCCATATCTACAAATGAGATAATTAAGTATGAAAGATGATATCTACTTCCCAGTGATTGTGGTTAAGGGAACTGCTTCCACCCATTTTGTAAAATATTTTGTTGTTGTGATAATGAACTTGTGTCCATTAGATGAAGATGGGTTAATTTTCCCTACCAGGTCTAATCCCCACTGACAGAAAGGCCATGTAGTTGCAAATGGATGTAGCTCCTGTGCCGGTGCATGTATAAGATTGCCATGGATCTAGCATTTTGGACATCTTTTGAAAAACTGATAAGATTCTTGTTCCATGTGTGGCCAATAATACCCCAAACGAAGGAGTTTCTTAGCTAAAGATAATCCACTTGAATGTGTACCAGAAATTCCTTCATGGACCTCATGTAAAGCTGAAGCAGATTCGTTATGTTCTAAACAACGCAAAAGAGTACCATCTAGGCCTCGACGGTAAAGGGTGTCAGCTATAATGGTATGTTTGGCAGATTGGCATATGAAGTTGCGCTTTTGGTTGCGAGAAAGATCTGGTGGTAAGATATTATCCTTTAGATAAGTATAAATGTCTCCATAAATGAGAGATTGGGCACTATCCAAAAGGCTTATGGTTTGGGATTTGGGATTTGTGTATGCAGGATTTGATACTTGTTCTACAATAAATCGATAATGATCTTGTGTTTCAGGAATTTGTAAAAGAGATGCTATTGTGGCTATGGCATCTGCTGCTTTGTTCTCTGATCTTGGTATCTGCTCAAATTTGATTTCTATGAAGTATTTTCTTAGGTCATCTACCAGCCTCTTGTATAAAATCAGTGTGTCATCCTTAGTTTGGTAATCATTGTTGACTTGATAGATGATTAACTGGGAGTCTCCATACACCTGTAGTTCTGTGATTTTCTAGTCAATAGCCATTTTAATTCCAAGGATCAAAGCTTCATATTCAGCCACATTGTTAGTGCAATGGAAGGTAAGCCTGTAAGATCGTGGAATGGTGTGCCCAAGAGGTGTGACAAATAAAATCCCTGCCCTTGATCCATGTTGTGTGTAGGATCCATCGAAGTAGAGTTGCCACGACTATGTTGTAATGTTGAGGATATCCACATCAGGAAATTCCATGGTCATAGGATGACCGTCTGATAATGGAGCTTCTGCTAATTGGTCAGTGATAACTTGTCCTTTGATAGCTCGCCTTTCAACATACTGAATGTCAAACTCACTGAGGAGGATGACCCACTTTGCCAACCTTCTCATTAAAGTTGCTTTGCTCAGTAAATACTTGAGAGGATCAATTTTTGCAATGAGCTTGACAGTGTGAGTGAGCATATAGTGTCACAATTTTTGTGTTGCAAATACTATTGCTAAGCATGATTTTTCAATGAAGGTGTAGTTTACTTCATGTCCATTGAGTGTCCTGCTGATATAGTATATAGCATGTTCCTTTCCTTCTTTATCCTCTTGTGCTAGCAAGGCTCCTAAAGAAATATTTGTTGTTGCGATGTCTTCACTAGGTGGCACCAAGATTGGTGGTGTCATCAAATAATGCTTGATTTGGTTGAAAGTATTCTCACACTGTTCATCCCATTTAAAAGACACATTTTTATGCAAAAGATGGTTGAATGGATGACACCGATCTGCTAAGTGAGAGATGAATCTTTTGATGGACTGTAGTCGGCCTTGTAGAGATTTTAATGTACTGATATTCTTAGGAGGTGGCATTTCCATAATGGCTTTAACTTTTGTTGGATCTACTTCAATGCCTTTTGTAGAAACTATGTATCCCAGGAGTTTTGCTGATGTTACTCCAAAGGCACATTTCTTAGGATTCAATCTGACTTTGAATTTTTCCAACCTGTCAAATATTTTGGCTAGTATCTCTAGATGTCCTTCTCTGGTGTAAGATTTGGCTAAGATGTCGTCCACATAGTCCTCCATGAAGGTGTGCATCATGTCATGGAATATTGTTGTCATAGTGTGCTGGGATGTAGCTCCTGCATTCTTTAACCCAAAAGGCATGACGTTCTAGCAAAAGGTGCCCCATGGATATGTAAATGCTATCTTTTCTTGGTCTTCAGGAGCTATCTTGATTTGATTGTATCCCGAAAATCCATCCATGAGTGATAACATTTGATGGCCAGCTGTTAGATCTACAATCATGTCTATGTTTGGCAAAGGAAAATCATCCTTTGGACATGCTTTATTTAAATCCCGAAAATCTGTACATATTCTAATGGTGTTATCTGGCTTTGAAATAGGTACAATGTTGGATATCCATTCTGCATAATCAATAGATCTGATAAACCCAGCATCTAGTAGTTTCTTCAAATCATTTTTTACTAATAATGCAACATGTGGATGCATTTTTCTCAGCTTCTGTTTTACTAGTTTAGTGCCAGCTGGTAAGGATAAGTGATGCATAATGAGATCTGCGTCTAAGCCTGGCATGTCAGAGTATGACCAAGCAAAATTGATGCATCATCCTTCAAAGAATTTGATAAAATCTGGCTTTTCTGTATCTGTCATGGATGCCGCCAGGTGTAGGATTCTTGCTTTCTCTGCTATGCCAATATTAATAGACTGTGTGGGTTCTATCAACACTGATGATCTTTCATGGTAATGTTGTGGGAGGATGTCAAACCTTCCATCCTTTGGTGCCTCAATGAGGTTTTCACCATTGGATGCGTTCTTTATTTTTACTATTTTAGGATCTAATACTACCATAGAATGGTTTTCACCATTAGATCCATTATTTATTTTCATATTTTTGCAACTGGAAGGCTTGGCATCCTCCTACCTAAAAGCATCGTTAAAAGAAGTATTGGTAGAACAAGTATCAGATTCTTCACAGCAAAGATAATTAATAATGGCATAATCATTATAAAAAATAGGGAGGTCAATAGGGTGTTGGGGTTCCCATTCGATAAGCTCGGGATGTAGTAAAGGCAATGAATCATTAGATGGGTTGAGGTCAGCGATTGCGAAATCTTTAATGAAAATGTCATCTAGATTGTTAGTGGTTATTTCGAGGCCTACAAAGGTATTTTCTTCCACATCATTTATCTCAATCGATGTTTGTTCATCTTCACTTGAGTCATTGAAATTTTGTGTTTCAAAGTCAATAGGATTAAAACTTGAGCTTTGACCCTCCTCACATTTGGGGGTATACTTTTTGATAATGTCAATCTGAATATCTTCATAGGAAACATTTGATAAGTTGTCCCACTCATACTCATTTGAATCTATTTCAGAGTTATCTCTTATTTGAAGAATACGCTCCATAGCTTTTTGGTGGATTCGGCTCTTGCTTTTTCTGTGTATCCTAGCCCAGTTCTGCCATTTTGCTGAATTGCGAGGACTTGGATTGGTTATGTTACACTTTGTTTCCCTTGATCAAGAGATCCTTGTTCTGCTGCATATCTTAGTCCCATTTTATCCTTATGTTGGAGCGCAAGAGGCTGGATTGGTTCTGTTATGCCTTGTTTCCTTAATCCAAGAGGTCCCTATCCTGAATATCCCATCTTCTCCAGAATAGTTTTTCCCTTTCCATATTGATTTGTCTCTATGATGTTACTTGTGGAAGTGGAAGCTTCCTCATCCTTATAAAGCCAATTTAGTACGGCCTTGTCTTCTGATTCTTCATCTAAGCTCCCAGCTTTTACAAATCTGTCATCTAATGATGTTGTAGATTGTTCTGAATTGTGGGTGTTTGTAGATGGCTGTCCATACGTTTGTAAGGAGGGTAACATTTTTGATAGATGAAATGAGTGTCCAACACCATATTCACTTATTCCTTCATCACTTATCTGTAATTCCTTAGTGAATTAATGTGAGAGTGGAGCCAATTGTTCTTTGACATTTGAAGGGTTAGATTGTGCCACCCTTATCTCTTGTGATTTTTGTTGTTTTGGAAGCCACTTTGATATGAAGTTTTGTTGTTGCTCACCATCTGATGTGCTGACTTCTCTATTGTGAGGTATGAATGTATCCTGAGATGTCTTCAATGCATGACAAGCTTGGGTGTCATTATAGTCTGCTGTGATTGTTACCTCCTGTCCATTGACGGGAAATTTTAGGCATTGATGATAGGTGGAAGGTACTGCTTGCATATCATGAATCCAAGGGCATCCCAACAGTATGTTGTATGTTAGTTCCCTATCTAAGACTTGGCAAACCACCTTTTGGACAATAGGTCCCACTTGAATGGGTAATATGATCAATCCTTTAGAGGATCTTTCTTCCTCATCATATGCTTTGATTGTGATTTTTCTTCTTGTATCGATGGCTTCATCTGAGTATCCTAGTGCATGAATCAACTTTAAGGTACAAATATTTAAACCAACCCCTCCATCTATCAGGACACTTTACATGGTGTTTATGGATGAGGACTTCAATGTGAAGAGTGGAATTATGTGGATGGGTGAGTGACACATCATTATGTTTGGAAAATGAAAGGCAATGAGGTGCAGATAGATGTCCCACCATAGCTTGGAACTGACACACATCCAAATTGTTAGGTACCGTGGTTAATACAAGAGCTTGTTCAAGAACCTCTTTGTGTGATGGGGAAATCTTTAAAAGTTCCAAGATGGATATTTGTGTTGGTATTTTCTATAATTGATCGATGAGATTATATTGATTAAAGGGAGGATCCACATATGGGGATGATATTGATGCTCCTTTCAATATAACTTTGGATTGTGCCCTTGTTGTGGCATTAACTGATTGGTACTCTTGTTTCCCTTTGAGTGTGATGACATTAATTTGGTTTTCAGATTTGTCCATATGTTGTACCAAATTAGTAGATGTAATGTCATTGTTCCAATTGATTTGATTGCATAACTCCTCATCCTCCTTGGCGGCAGAAAAACAAAGGATTGTTGTGTCATAAACATAACCAACATTCTTGCCTTTGGTGTTTGCGGAAGAGGATTCTCCCTTTTGATAATTGGGTAGAGGATTTTTGAACGTCGTATGATCTTTGTTTGTTTGGTGTTCCTCTACAAATACTTTCTTTTGATCTATGAGGTCTTGTACCACATGTTTTAATTGCCAACAATTTTCTGTCATGTGGCTTTTATTTTGATGGTAGTGACAGTAATGTAAGTCATTCCACCATGATGGTTTGACTTGAGGGTCCCAATTTCTAGCCTCTTGTACTTGAATGAGTTTTTCATCTAAAAGTTCTTTGAGGACCGATTCCAATGATTTTCCTAATGACATGAATTTTCATTTATTGGATGGTCATTGGAATGATTGGGTTTTTGTCTCTCCATTGTTTTGATTATTGCCTTGTTCACCACTTTGTTTGACATTAAGACCATTGTTTTGTTTGTTTGTAGGGGTTGGCGTCAAGGTGAATACTGGTTTAGATGTGTGTGTATTGATTATGTTATCAGTATTCTTGTTCTTTTGCCAAAATCTTGGCTTTTCGTTGTTGTTGTTAGAGGAATTGTTATTGCTTGAACCTTCAATGAAGTGTTTGATTGTTCCTCTTTTAATGAGAGCCTCTTCAATTTTGAGCCCCTTTTCGATAGATTGTTCAAATGTAGATGGACATTGTAAGTCTAATCTTTAATTCATGTCATCCACTAAGTTATCAATGAACATCTCTATCTTCTCTTCAGGAATAGTTCTAGGGTATTTAGCAAATAGCCTTCTCCATCATTGGAGAAAGGAAAGAAACTTTTCACCCTTTGCTTGTTTGGTGTTGTAGAGTTCTTTTAAGGTTACCCCATGTTGGATGTTGAATGAGAAGTGTGTTATGAACCTATTGATTAGTTCTTCAAAGGATTGAATCCCAGGTTCCAATTCAGAAAACCACTCCATGCAAGTGTTTCCTAAGCTTCTTGGAAATAATCGTAGTAGGTAAGAGTCCTCGTGTGCAAAATCTATGCTCATGGCTCGAAATTCTCGTACGTGATCAAATGGATCGGTTCTCCCATTGTATTTGTTGTATTTTGGTTACTCACAATACCTTGGAAATGGTATCATGTTAATGCTTGAGTCGAATGGATAAGGGCAAATGTCCTGTAAGGAATATCTTTTTGTTGGCCCTTGTTGGATATTTTGGAACTGCAATTGTAATTGTTGGATTTGTTTTGTCAAAGCATCTACTTGATTTGGATTTTCTATACTAGTGGAGTTAGGTGTGGTTGTTTCCTTGAGTTGATTGACATCAAAGTCTTTAGGAAGTTTAGCACCTTTGTCAGCTAATAATAGAAGATACTTTTCCATATCTTGCTCTAGCATCTTTTCCATAAATTTATGGAAATGAGGGTCTTGTTGAACCTTCTCGATTTCCTCTGCACTTATTTCTTTCTCATGTGAGTTAGTGAGAGGATCAATGTTTCTATATCGTCCCCAAGGGTTTTCTTCAGCCATGGCTCCTATTCTTTCGTTTTCTTCTTGTTGTTGTTTTTGATATGCCGCTCGTGTGAAAATAGGCATACAAATGTTTAAAGTTTTACTCTAGACTTTTGATCTTGGATTTTTGATTGGATAAGTGTCAAGGTTGTTGATTTAAAATCTGATTTAGTCTTATCTAGTTTCGTGATGGAAGGATGATAAAATCCTTGATAGGGAAACTTTGACAGAAAATCTCAGATTTGGTGATAATGACACTATGCGAGATGTTTCAAGATTTAGGTGTAGGGGTAAAGCTTTCCTTTTGTGTGACCTAAGTGTTCTGGACTGTAGAAAAAAAAGTTCTAGACTGATGAAAACCTTGTTATCGATATGGGCAAACTGACAAAAGGTCTTATCAATTCTCTATTTTTCTGACTTTATGGCAGGCTAAAACAGAAACCCCATGCGCTAAAACAGAGACCCTATGTGCTAAAATAGAAGAGCTACGTGCTGGAACAGATACTGAAAGCGCTAAAACAGAGACTCTGGGCGCTAGAACAGAAACTTGACGTGCTAAAACAAAAAATCTACGCGCTGGAATAGAGGAGATACGCACTGGAACAGAGACTGAAAGCGCTAAAACAGAGACTTCGTGCGCTAAAACAAAAAATCTACGCACTGGTACAAAGACTGAAAGCGCTAAAATAGAGATTTTGTGCGCTAAAACAGAAAATCTACACATTGGAACAGAGACTAAAAGCGCTAAAATAGAGATTCTACGCGCTAAAATAGAGACCGGAGGTGCTAAGACAGAAACTATCTTATCCTATGAAATTCACTTGGTCTGGTATCGTATTGTATTGCTGGTTGTGGGATGTATTCTGGATGAATTCTTTGACTATGGTTGTGGTGTTGCCTAAGAGCTCTTCTTTGATAAAATGCTTGTGAATCTAAGGGAGCTACAGCATAATCGTCCATATAACCTCTAGAAAAATCATGATACCTATGAATAAAAGTCCTATGTTGGAGTAGAACTTTCCTACTTTGGTATAGAAATCATTGCTTTCTTAAAAGTTGTTTGTATGCAAGTGTTTTCTTTGGTTTTCTGATTCGTTTGGCAAGAGATTCCTTGACAAACTTGGTGGATATCCAATCTTGAATCATGAGAATCTTACAAGTGTTTTGATTTTGAGGATTTTCTTGTGATGATCTTATCTGAATTAAATGAGAGAAAACACAGCAAGCAAGAATAGAATGGTTGTCCTTAAAAACCCTAGAATCTAAACAAATAGTGTATGTTCTCAAGAATCAATGATTCTTCTTGATTTTCACTGGTTTGATAACAATATAAAACACTTCAGATAGACTCACTCCTAGAGACAAAAGGTCATCGTTATATACTCGAACGGCCCACAGCCATGTCCCCCCTAGAGGGCGCCCGTGTTTTTTTTCTTTTCTAGGTGCGTACTCAAAGTGACGGAAGTGGATACCAGATCCCCTGAGCAAACAGTCCTTGGCAATTATATGGTGAGTGCTTGAGGGTAGATTCTTCCCCGCCCCTGCACCGTCGAGTATTACAATGTTTAGAAACTGACAAGCGTGCTTCTATTTCTAGGTTCTTAGATAGTGTTTCCGTTCGGAGCGGAAAATGGATAAAATCCCTCGAGAGACCTCCCAATCTTTAGAACAAAGATTTTGGGGATGGTTATCCTGCGCACTTCCATTGAAAGAGGGTTTCCCCAAATTCACATAAATTTTAAAGTGGGTTGGAATGCCATGGCTTTTGGCTGTCCCCACTCAGGTCATTCCCGTAGGGTGAGTAATTTTTCCCACTACGGAAGGCCTGTCTAAAGGTTTTAAGAAAGCTTTAAAATGCATAAATTAATGGTGAGTCTGGTATTCTGATGCACCCAGTTAAGGGGAGAGCATAAACCTATCACCCAATCACAGCAAAGATGTTCTTTTTAAAACCCAAAAGACAAATGATTTACTCTATATGGAGATATTGCTCCATAATAAGCATGATATTCAATTTTAAACCACAAAATAAATATGACGTTTCTATCCTAGGATTGATCAATTTTTATCCATTTCTATCCTAGGATTGGTAAATTTTAACCAAGAAAATAGATAGAAATAGAATCTAGCCGCGAACGCGTCGGATCCAGATAAAAATAAATGATTTTGAAGATGATGAAGTGGTGCGCTAAAACAATGACTCAGCACGCTGAAGTAGAAACCCAGCGCGCTGGAACAGTGACGTGGCACGTTGGAACAGTGACCTGGTGCACTGTAACAATAACCTAGCGCACTGAAACAGTAACTCAGCGTGCTGCAAAAACTCACGATCCCACGAAAACTTTCACGCCGATACCTGTAGGACACAATTTTCAAAAATTTAGCAAAATATGGGGTTAGGCCCCACAGTGGGCACCAATCTGTAAGTGGTAGAATGAGGAAAACAAACTAAAAAATGCATCTATGCTTCTAAATAGGACATTGCATCTAAGATTAAGAAATTTAAAATAATTTAAACTACAAATCTATAGAAATCTATCCTATTGCTCTCTAACTCTAAATATTTCTCTAATCTACTTAGCTCTCAGATTTGTAAGCTAATTAAACTATTGAAATGACACTTAGAGAATGATAATTAAGCTATTATGATTCTATAATGCAACTAAGATGATTCTACAGTTAAATTAATGAGAAATAAACTACTGTAAACAACCATGATTGTAAACTATGAAATACTAAAGAAAGCTTGATAGATGCTTGATAGATTGATCCTAAAACGAGATTGCTTGAATGCTTGGATGCTTGGAAAACCTGCAGAGTAAAATTGCACATGTTAGGATCCATTTCCTGTAGCCAAAGAGTTGTATTTATAGCTTTCACGGCAGCACAATTGCACAGGAATATGGGATGAGGGGCTGTGATTTCATCTGGAGAATCCAAAGGCATGGGATGAGAAGATGGAGCTGATCATGGAGGATTGTTCCTCCCCATGAAAACACCAGGCAAGAAGAGAGGGAGGATTGATGGAAGAAGATTGAGAGGACTTCCTGCAAGTTTGTCCCTGAAGCTCTTCCCATGAATGGAAGTTGCATTAATTAGATTTTAAAAATATAATTCTGTTGGTGAGTGAATAGTGTAAAGATTTATACATAAATTTATATAAATTTAATTTATTTAAATTTAGCAAATAGAGGAATAATTAATTTAATAAATCGAACTATAGGGTTTATTTATTAAATTAAAATAAAAGGATAATTAATTAAAAGATTTAAAATATCTTTATTTAATTAAGAAGAAATGTGATGAGGTGATTAAATAACACAAATTATTGAAGCTGTGTATTTAATTTAAGATAGAATTAATAGATAAAGTATAGAAGAAATATTAATGATAATAATTAAATAAAACAAAGTATTTAATTTTGTTTATTTAATTAAGAGAGAAAATAATTTGATAAAAATGATAACAATTAAATAAAACAAAGTTTTTAATTTTTTTAATTTAATTAGGAGAGAAAATAGAAGAAATAATAAATGAACTTAATATAAATAAATATTTCTATTTATTTACTAAGTAGAAGAATTTAAGATTAATTAATAAAATAAATCGTATTCAATCAATTAGATTCTCCAGACCAATTTTAGGTGTCTACAAATACATCCCAAGGGAGTTGTAGAAATCAAAGACATCAATGTGGAGAATAAGAGGAGTGAAGAAGTAGAATACTTTGAAAGATTCTTGGAAATAGTACATACTAAATTTTGAGAACATTTGGAGGACATGAATAGTAAATACAAGGAGAATTCAACTAAGAAAATGAGACATAAGGAGTTTTTTGTTGGAGAGAAAGTTATGGTTTATGTCAGGAAGGAAATATTTCCAGTAGGAACATATAGTAATTTGAACATGAGGAAGCATACACAATGTAATATTCTTAGGAAGTTTGATTCAGTAATGCATATGAAGTGGAGTTACCAGAGACAATTGGCATATTACCTATGTTAAATATTGCAGACATATATGATTATCATGAAGGAAAATCAAGTGGTAGTAACAAATAATTTTATTTGAAGGAGAAGTTACCACATCAACCACTAGAGGAGATTGACTAGATTTTGGACATTAGAAATAGAAGGAGCACTAGGAACAACTAGTAAAAGGAATATTTGGTAAAGTGGAAAGGAAAACCAATGGAGGATTCATCATGGATTTCTCATGCTAAGGTGGACCATATTGGTTTTCATATAGCCCTAGGAAAGTGAGGGACTCACTTTTCTTCCAATCTAGGGTGTTTGATGCAGGAGCATTCGTGGTTATAAAGCAATCTTGTATCAACCAAAAACACTTATTTTCTTATATTTCAATATGTAAGCATCTCAAAGGTTTCTTCCATATTTCACCACATTATCATTTCTCAACTTATGGAGAAAGAAATAACATCTACACAAGGTCATGTACATCATATCTAGATTTTAGGAGGTTTTCATTTGTTTGTAAAAAGTTATTGCTCTCAAAAATTCACTATCATTCTCTATCAGAGCATTTGGGCTAACCTAGTCCAAGTTTGTTGTGTGGACCTATTTTAGAGTGTGTAGAGATTAATGGAACATCATACATTGATTTTAGGTCTAAGGGGGACCTTATTGGATATCCACAATTCATTTCATTTACTGATGGGTTATCTTTTAATGTTTGAGGCTAACCTACATGCTTGGTCATACATTGGGGTTTGTAAATCCTTAAGGCTAATACTAATCATAGTTGGAGCTGAAGATTCATATTTAAGATTATTTTTAATCCTTTGGAAAGAAGTTAGTTATTAGTTCATAATTTCTTAATAGCGAGTATGTGCAGGATCATGATGGGCCAAAAAGTGGCGATATGATGAGTATGGGTAGGGTATGTGGCTGACAACCATTTTTTACCCAAAATTGATGAACTGAAAAGGGTTTTTAAAGGAGATTCTTAGCTTTTCACCAATATAAATTATACTTTAATTTGAATTTAATAAATAGTTATTATTCATTTTCTATTTGAATTACAACTAAAGTCCTGATTGATAGGCTGATTGAAAAATATCTATAGCTTTCAAACAGTGTCACATTTTTTGAATCTAAAACAAGTGTCGCATTCAATACTTCACATACTATAATATAAAAAAAATGAATTTCATGAAGTTTTGACCAAGTTAAGGTGGTCAAAGATATGAGTTTTTATATTTTTTAAAAGTTGTAAAAAAAATCATAATTAATTATTTACTTGGAAAAAAATTACAAAAAAATACGCATCACATCGGGACATGAGTCCTCTACTTATATCTAAAATCTTATAAACAATATTATCATTTTATTGTGGTTAGGGTGGTCAGACAGACACCTACTTCTTATTTTTCCCCTGAAATTTAAGTACTACTGCATTGAAATTTCAAATTTTCACCAAATGGATTTTTTTTTTAAATAAACCTAGTAGTTTAGAAACTATATTCAATTTGCTACAAATTGTATTCTTACATATTTTTAAAATAATATAGATAACTTATTCAATTTTTTATGTCAAGTTTCCTATCTCTGATTTTTTTGAATTTTTTGCCACTTAAGGGCCTATTTTTTCCATGATGATCCTACACATACCCTAGCAGTAGTTAGGAAGCATATTGAAAGGTCTGAATAAGGCCTTGTAATAGGCCTATGAGCCCTAGTTATTTTGTATATGAGGTATATGATGCATGTAAGATTACAAATTTTTGAATCAATGAATATCTATGTTTTCTAAGTATTTATTATGTTAATTTCTATTATGTTGACTCTAAGATACATGGTTGGATAGTCCTTTCCGGGCCCTCCATCTGTGACTACATCACATAGGTAACTTATATTTCAACAGATGTATCTCTACATTTTCTCAAAACTATGTCTCTACTTGACCAATGCATGCAGACTCATCAACCTCATAAGGTAGTTCTATAACCCAAGCAGTTCTATGTTCAACTACTTCCATATAGTAGTAATCTCTACTAACCATAAATGTTAAATCATTCTTGTACTTTTTCGTAATCTTTTTAGGAATCCTTCCTCTTTCTTGCATCCAAGATTGAAAAGGCTTAAAGAATCCCCACAACATTCAATCACAAGAGTATTTACCAAGAAATATTCTCAAATTATCTCTAATCTAAGTGGCTATAGGAACATTGTCTAGCCATACTACATTATTTTCTCTGGGTAACTCACTAGTAAGAAAGTAAAACATCAAGATAATGATAAGAGTACCATATTAGAAAGGATATTTTGATTTCCTTTATCTTCTACAAATTATCTGATCTAGTCTTAATATTAGGAGCTCAAAAAGATCAAAATATTTTCCTTCTTTCACCATTTGATGGGTCGTGTATATGGTGGTGGCAGAAACTAAATTCTCTTTGTTTGTAAAAAATGTTTATAACCAATCAACATAGAAGCATACGTGACTATTGGATCTTCAATGGAATTCACTATTAGAGGACACATGTCAAACTTTTCTGTAGTACGCTTCATTACTACCTCATTATTTATTAACTTCAATGTTGGAATAGGACCAGTCGAGTGCAAGCCAGTGACAACCTTGATTTCCTCTTAGTTTTTCATGTGTGGCATATCCAACCACATGAATTATGCTAAGCCTATACTTCACCCAATCATTATAATAGCAGAAGTTAGTAATTTCATTCCACACATTCAACTTCTTCTCTATTAAACTAGCATAGTCTAGTTTAGCTCAAAATCATTTACAATTAATAATTTATCTCTAAACTTTGCCATCTTTGAGTGATCATATTCTTCCAACTTTGAATGAATGTAAATACACATATCCTATTTGTACAACACGTTCAAAATAACCCTAAAAAATGCACCTTTAGGATCCATCTCCATAGATTTTATGGATGCTTCTTGAACTTGTGTCTTGGTCTTTCAAGTACATCAATAACTTGTAGAGTGAACATTTTGAATCTTTTTATAAGCTAGGGTTTATAGGAAATGTAAACACCTCGTGAATATTCATCACTAGGGTTTCACACAACACTTCACAAATTCTCTAGATCTATTTTTCTTTTCTCTCCTCTTTAAATTCTCAAACACAATTGAATTTTATAATATGTATAATGAAATATAAACCATTTTACAGTGACCTAATATGTACAGTAATTGTAGTAGAGAAATTTTGGTTAAAATGTTGTCAAACCCTCACTAAATCATCATAGGAACCTCAAAACATTCAACAATTCTATTCAACAAGATATTTTTCACTAGATATTTCACCAAAAAATAAAGCATATTATCCAATTCATACACCAATATGTTGAAGACATCAACATCTCATTTTTGGTAGGGTGTTGGAAATTTTTCTGCTAAAAATCCTCCTGAGCCAATACTCTCTATCTAATTTTTGGAGGAAACATCTACACCAATATTTTGCACATATTCACTTTTCACCTCATTTTATTTTTTTTTCTTCAACATATTGTTCATATCCTTCTTCATCTCAATTGGATCAACCTTCTTTACTACCTCAATCTTCTTTTGTGAACCAGAGGGTTTCACATTCTTACTTCTGCAAAGCATAAATGTGTCTTGGTTTATTGCATTTATTACATATGACACCATTTGTTGAACAAAATTACTTCTTTCCATTTTAGATCTGTATTCAACAACCTTATTCCCAAACCCATTGCATGCTTAATAATAAAAATTAAATGATTGAAACATCATACCATTATTGTAACCATTCATCATCTAACTTCTACATTTAGTACCCTTATGACCAAATCTATTGCATGTATAACATTGATCAGAAAATGATTGAAAGTTTTCATTTATTTTTCTTCTACAATCTATAACTCTATGTCCAAATCTTTTGTGAGAAAAATAGTAACGATTAAAATATGAATACCTTTATATGACTAGTTTTATGATAGGTTGTCTTTTGAAATCTTTCTTTTTCTTTTGGACATTTTTCTTATCTCCAATTTTCCTTTGTTCATCATTATTCTTTTCAACATTGTTTGAAGTCTGATTTCATTTGAGATTTCTCCTTTTTCAAATTTGAATCCTTCTTTATCCTTTGAATCTTTTGGACTTGCAAGCATATCATCAAGCAAGGTTGAGCTCTTCTTGAATTTCTCCTCTTGACTCTTTTCTTTTTCCAAATATTTCGTTAGAGAAAAAAATTCTTCTTCAAGCTTTGAACATTTTGCATACTTATCTTTCAATTTGAAATTTAGGAAGTCTTCAAGTCTTTTTCCTTCTTCAAGCTACACTTTTAGATTAGTGATTGTTTCATTTGATTGTTTGATATACTCATTGGTTTCCTTGAATATTTATTTAACTTTATTGATATGATCTCTCAACTTCTTAATGCACTCATCTTCTTGCTTAATATTTTCTTTCACATCTCTATTCTCACATATTCTGATTTATCTAGATCATTAAGAGAAAATTTGAGCTCTCCTTCCATTTCAACTTCACAATATTCATTAGTGAACCCTTTCATCATAATTTATTTTTAAAGGATAAGATACCTCGTAGTTTCATGTTTTCAACCTCCAAGATATTCCTTAGTGATTAAACCAATTGAATGAACCAGGATCTAATACCAATTATTGAACATCTGAAATACTGAGGGGGGGGTGAATAAGTATTCACTGAAACTCTTTAAATTCATCAACATAAACATGAATTCAAAGCATCTTATCAAACTTTTAGAAATGGAAATTTATAATTAAAGAATGCATCACATGAAGAAACATAAGAACACCAAGTTTACATGGAAAGTCCTAGAAAGGGAAAAAGCATGATCAAGATTAGCTCACAATATATTATAAATAGTTGCAATGGATTATAGAATGGAGGACTCATTATCAACCAAATCACTATCTAGAAAGAATGGCTCACTACCAAGGGCTCATTTACCAAAGGAATCACTATCTAAAATAAAAAAGAGAGTAGAAGAATGGATCAGGACCAAATATTTAGCTACTAATAATGCATCTACAACATGGTGAAGATACAATTCTGATTAAGCTACGAAAACTTACTTTATACATTTCATACTTCACCAATGTTACCTTTCACACACCACTCTACATCACACCTACATTCCCATCTTATATTCTCTCTCATACAAATAATAATGAATTTGTAATAACCCATTCCAAATTATTACTTAATTAATATTATTGTAAACAACACATGAATATACTCCAAATTAAAAAGACATAACAAGTGGCTAAATTCAATCATAGATACACATGTCCATCTAAAATGAGTCAAAGATTCTTATATTCACTTCAAAAGTCAAATTACAATATCAAGATTTACTTGGAACCTAAGGCCATAGTATCATTACATAGTACATTTCTCATCAAGTACATGAATGATTTACATAAAGTTACATTGTATACTATAATAGTCTGATGAACAACTAAGGTTCTTCTTCAATGCTCACCTCCATTGGTGGATGATAACATGGTTGAAGTGCTTTACCACCCAACCATGAAGCTTACGCTTCCCTAGTATTCTTCTAACTTGAAGAATGCCTGGCCCTGCACAAAAATTTTAGCAAGAGAAAAATCTACAAGGTGGAATTTGGTGTGTACCCATACATCATGTAAGTCTATCTACAAGTTAGAAAATAAATGCATGATATATGCAAGGAATGGTAGAGAGTGAAATCATTGTGTTCATTCATACATGCATAATGAACAATATTTCTTGGACAAGTATAATAAGTGTCTTGGAACAATAGCAAACAATAGGTTCTAGTAAATAAAATGTATACCCTTTTTACTCCATTCCGACACCCATCTCGGAAGGTAACTTTCTACTATAACAAATATCTACCCTCTAGTAGCAACTACCCATAGATGCTCTATTCAAATAAGGTATCAATGTTCTGTTCAAGTATTTAAAATATTCTTTTGTAAATGTCTTCAAAAGAAGAGACAAAATACAAATTTATACTCTAAATTGAAAAATCAGAATTGATGATTCACAAAGTATTTGAATAATATGTCATATCATTCTTATGACTAGTTTCTACTTATCCCCCAAGCACTTTCCATATTGTGAATGCACTAAAAACAAAAGAATGTATGTCACAAGTATGTGTATGTACATAAATGAAGTCTATGTGCATACAGATATATGTGCCTACTAATGTTTAAGTTGTGCATACATTTTAAAATAATTATAAAATTGAAATTGCAATATTAAAATAGTATTCCCTTGACATTTATCGTCAAAATAAATAATCTAAGCAAGTCTATGGTAATAGTTTCTCACATACTATTATACTTTAACACTGCTATTTCGATATCGACTTTCATTGTTTAAATAGAATGAGTATTGCTTCTTACTAAATAGTCATACAACAAGTTTTTTATATATGAACATTCATTGTTTGAACAAAGCATGTGTTTTTTCCTACTAAACATTTGTAAATCTAGTTGTTTACATATGTACATTCATTGTTTGAACATAATAGGTATTTTTTCCTACTAAATAGTTATTAAACAAGTTGTTCACATATGTACATTCATTGTTTGTATGGAATAAGTACTATTTCCTACTAAAAAATTATAATGTAAGTTGTTTACAAGCTAAACAATTTATAGAGCAAGGTTGTTTCCAGCTTTATTGATAAATTTTCAACAAAAAATAGTTGTTTGCTAAAAAATAACTTTGGTTTGTATCAATACATTTTTGTTTCAAACTAACATAATATATTTAAAGAGAATTAATTTCATTTACACATTTTGTTGATCTTAAGCTATTTACATGATACATATTCACTTACAAGTACATGTTCACCATTTACTATTAAATAGGTTTTTCCATTACAAACAAAATATAAATAAATCAAATAGCATAGTTTCAACCTTAAGAATAAAATTTCTATTATTCATATATTGAACTCTTTCATCACTGGATTCACTATGAGAAACTTAATCATATAAAGAAACCAAATTCGACATGCTCATCAGTGAATTTCTTAAGCAAATATTTTAGTTAAGTTAACAAAGAGGTTTCAGGATCAAACAATACTTTTTCCTACTTAGGATGCAACAAATAAACCAAGGTTGTTCTAGATTTTGACTCATTTCTATGGTTAGGTACTTCCTATCTTAACCTCAGGTTTCATTTTAAGTTACCCTTATTGGCATATTGGTTGATTCCTTAATGCATGTTGCTCTATACTTCATGCAGAGTCATATATGATACTAGATCAAATAAATTATGCTATTGATCATGAGAATCAATCATTTCAAGTTAATAAAGAAACTCTTCTCTAATTTCCCATTGATTCTTCAAATTGAGGCTTCTTATTTATACTCATATGTTTACCACAATCCTGAATAAAAGAATGATTTTCCCCTAGTTGATAATGGAAGGTGTTTTTCTTTTAAAGATAACACAACTGACACATATAAAAGGTAACACAGAAGATTATTTCCTCTTTTCATAGTTTTGGTAGATGAACCTTTACAAAATCAACACCAAATGGTACACATTAAATCATAATATGATTTTTGATAGCCAAGATATGGCTTTCTCTATTGAGTGAAAATTATTAATAGTCACTTCTTAGGATTTGATGCCTCGGACTTAGAACAAAGGCTAACCAAATGGCACCATTCAGGATGCTAACAAGATCATGCCATAGTCCATGTGATTCCCTAGAGGGTGGTCACCAAAAATATATCTTCGACATAAGCCAAAACACACAGATAGAAACATTTGTATGCCGCTATACTATTGGTTCTACCATCAAAAACAGTGATAAAAACTAGCTAAAAAAATTAAAAGATATGATAGTGATATTGATACTAATTGAAGAATTGAATTACCTCAATGGTTAAGCCTTTTGATTAAAGCTTTCCTTAGATTTTTCCTACAAATTTGATCTCTTTTTCTGCCTTTTTGGGTGTTTGTCAATTTTCTTCCAAATCAATCCCCTAATTTTTACTCACCACCTTCATTCAAAATGGAAACCTACTACTTTGTATATGTAGCTAAGTCTTAATGCTATGGATTTTCTACTATATGCACCCTCTAATTTTGAATAATGCATTTAATATTAGGAAGGACACAACCATAATGGGTCTGGATTGCATTGATTTTTCCATAGTTTGACTCTTAATACATCGGTTATCAACTTAATTTCAATTAAAATTTTAATATGTATATATATATATTTATATCTCTATGCATTTAAATGATTTCATTCACATCTTACCATGCATTCGAATAGTGTATATATATGTGTGTGTGTGTGTGTGTGGGTGTGTGGGTGTGTGTTTGATTTACATACACACACACACACAAACACACACACACACACACACACACACACACACACACACACACACACATATGTTTTTAAATAAAACATTCATATACAAGTTGCTTGTTTTGAAATGGCTGAAAGGTTCCATACACTATCATTTTAAGTAAGGAACTATAATTTTCATCTCGAGCTTATTTACATATGTATATATGTATTTCTCTACACTAAAGAAAAGAATTTTCTTTTACAATGCTCGTTTTGTTCCTTCAAATCAAAAGGTTTGATTAGATAATTAAATCTACTAACCATTCATTTACAAGCACTAAAACAATTCAGATAAGGAAATTTTTTTCTTTCTTATATATGCAAATCAATCAAATGCAACTCATCATTCCATTATGGTGTGTGTATCTAGATCCCAAATGGCTTAATGTTTGATCTAGCTAGACAATCCTACTTCAACCAAGTTCTCGTCCTTCAACCTATCACCCTACAACTATAGACACTTGCAATAGAAAATTGATCAGTAATGTTCCATTATTGGTAACATATTAAATAAATTTTGAAAAGTTCACAAGGTCAACATCAGTCAACTTCTTTCATTCAATCTTTCAAATATTCTCGAATATTCATTTAATATTTAATTGAATTTCTTGAATAATTCAATTTTCCATATTATGATAAATATTTAATAAAATTGGGTTATGACATTCTTCCCCTCTTGGAAGAGACATCGTCCTGATGTCTAGTAAGTTAAATAAAGAACATCATATCAAATTTTGAAAATTCATGTCTATTTCAACATCTCATCAAAATATATGTCCATTTCAACATCTCATCAAAGATATATGTCTATTTCAACATCACATTAGAAATATATATCTATTTCAACATCTAATAAAAAATATATGTCTATTCCAACATCACAACATAAATATATGTCTATTTCAACATTAGACAAGAAATATATGTCTATTTTAACATAAAAAAATTAAAGCATGAAATACCGTAGTATCTCAATCTAAAATTTTTCAAACAAAATCACTGAGTTTCTTTTTCAAGAAAGAAAATGTGGAAAGGAGCAATTATATTTCTTTTGTATCCTTCCAAGTAGCATTGTCCTATAAGTATTGGTCCCATTGGACCTTAAATTGAGCAATATCTTTGCTTCACAACTTAACATTATGTCCATCTAGGATTCTAATGGGCTCCACTAGCACCACTCCTAGATCTTGTACCTGAAAGGATTATGAATCGAGCACATAAGTCACATCAGGATTATATGGTTTAAGCAAAGAGACATGAAACACATTATGAAGTCGAGCCAGAGTAGGTGGTAGAGCTAGTCTATATGCAACTTGGTTAATAAATTCTAAGACTTCAAATGGTTCCACATATCTTGGATCCAACTTCAAAGACTTTCCAAAAGCAATAGAGCTTTTATGAGGTTTGACTCTCAAGAAAACTTCGTCCCTTCTTGTGAACTGCCTAAGAGTTCAGTTCTTGTCGGCATAACTCTTGTGTTGGTCTACTGCCTCTTTCAATTTTCTCTTAATGACCTACATTTTCTCTTCCATTTCCTTAAGCATTTTAGGTCCTACTATGATCCTATCGTCTAGTCTATCCCAACTGATGTGGGTACGCAAATTCCTCCCATACAAGGCTTCAAATGGTGTCATTCCTAAGGATGTATGATAGGAGTTGTTCTAAGAAAACTCTACTAAAGGAAAATATTCTTCCCACCTATATTGTTGGTCCATACAATAAATTTAGAGGAGGTATTTGACTACCTGATTCATTGTCTCTATCTACCTATCAGTCTGAGGATGATAAGCTGAGCTGAAATTCAATTTAGTCCCCAATGCTACATTTAAGGTTATCCAAAAACTTGAGGTCATCTATGTATCCCTATTAGAAATGATAGTCTTTGGCTCTCCATGCAAACAAAATATCTCCTGAAAAAATTTCTTAGCCAAGGTCAATGATCCATCCTTAAGGTTTCCCAAAATGAATTATGCAATCTTAGTCAATTTATCAATCATGACCAAGATAACATCATGCTTATTCTTTCTCAATGGTAGCCCTTGTACAAAATCCATACTAATCACCTACCATTTATACTCAGGTATGTCATGAGAATACAATCACCCGATTGGGTGTGAATGCTTAGCCTTAACTTGCTGGCACTCCAAGCATCCAGATTTAGCCTTAACTTGCTGGCACTCCAAGCATCTAGATACATACTCCACTACATCCTTCTTGAGTTTAGGCCAAAAATACAAATTCTTCAACTCTACGATCATCTTGGATACATTAGGGTGTCTTGAATAAGGTGCATTGTGAACCTCTTCTAAAACCAACTTTCTCAGCTCTCCAAAGTCAATAATATACATTCTTGTTTGGTCCTCAAAATACTATTCAATTTTATCTCATACCTATCAAATCGATGATCTGAAGGATTTTTTGCTAGGGCCCTCTTCACTTTCTCATAGTGCTCATCCCTTGGCAGTTTTTGAATTACTTGTTGCCTCAAGTTAGACCTTGTTCATATCATGGATATCATATGTCTTCATCTACTAAGAGAATCAACCACTTTGTTCTCTTTCCATTTTATATATTCAATTCCAAATTCATACTCACTAAGGAATTCTAGCCACCTTCTCTATTGCGCATTAAGGTTTGGCTGGGTAAATATGTATCTCAACCCCAAGTGGTATGTCTTAGTTCAAAAGGATTTCCCAAAAGATAATGCCTCCACATCTGTAAGGCATGAACTGTGGCTGCCAATTCCAAATCATGAGGTGCATAGTTCACTTTGTGTTGCTTGAAGTTTCTTGATTCATATCCTACCACTTGTCTGTCTTGCATTAGTACTACTCCCAATCCCTCTCTTGAAGCATTTGTAATTACTACGAACCTCCTATTATGATCAAGGATAGTCAATACTAGTGTTATCATGAGCCTTTCCTTCAGGAGTTGGAATTCCTGCTCACATTTCTCGGTCCATTCAAACCTCATTCCCTTCCTTTGGAGTGAAGTAATAGGAGATGGAATCTAGGAGAACCCTTGCACAAAATTCCTATAGTATACTATAAGGACCATGAAGATATATAGACTTTAGATACATTATGAGGCACTGGCCATTCCACGATCACCTTGATCTTCTCAGGGTCCACGAAGACTCCTTCAACTAAATGATATGGCCCATGTAGTGCACTCTATCCTAATATAATAAACACTTTGATAACTTTCCAAAGAGTTTCCTTTCTCTCAATCATTGAAAAACTATCCTCAAATGTCTATCATGATCTTCGATAGTCTTGGATTAGGCTAAAATTTCATTAATAAAGATTAGGAAAAAATCATCCAAGTAGTCTCTAAATACAATATTCATAAGGTTAATAAAGGCTACTGGTGCATTAGTTAAACCAAAAGGTACCATTGTGAACTCATAATTTCCACACCAAATTTTGAGCATAGTTTTCGAGATTTCTTTTTGCTTAATCCTCAATTGATGGTACCCTAATCTAAGATCAATTTTAGAGAACACTGTCACTCCCTTTATTTGATAAAACAATTCATCAATCCTCGGGAGTGGATATCAATTCTTGATGGTAACTTTGTTCAACATATAATAATCTATACAGAATCACAAAGTTCCATCCTTATTTTTCATAAAAATAATTGGTGCTCCCCAAGGAGACACACTGGGTCTTATAAGTCACTTATCCAAAAATTCCATTAGTTGAGACTTCAACTCATAGAGTTCTATGGTGGTCATCTGATAAGGTGCCTTGGATTGAGGCTCAACTCTTGGAACTAGGTTGATAAATCAAATTCCTGCTTCAGAGGCAATTTTGTAAGTTCTTCAAGGAATACATATTGGAACTCCTTTAGAATACGATAGTCATCTAAATATGGCTCCTTGCTATTAGGATTACTAATATGCACTGCATAAATTGCACATCCCTTTCAACGAGCCTTCTTTTGCTACAATGCATAAATCTATCTAATCTCTAAGGGTTTCTACAATCCATAAACCTCAGCTGGGTTTTCCATAATCATCCAGACAGTTGACCACCTTATCCTCACAATTCACTAAATACTTATGCTCAGCTAATTAACCAATTTATTCCAAAGATTACATCATATCAACCTAAGGGTTCCACATACAGGTTGACCTAAGTTTGAAATATTGGAAGCTCTAAATCACTGCAAAAGAGACATGTATCTACCCTCTGCTCTGCTTTATTACCATACTAGAATATCCAAGAATTTTCCATGTATCCATGTCTAATGGGTATGTTAGATATTATTCTAGGATCTATAAAACATTCAATATATCTAATATTAATTAAGATAGAGATAAATTGGCCATAGAGCTTACTCGTTAGCTGAATTGTTGACACCTGGTACTCTGCCTATTTTTTATCCACAGTAGGATGGATTTGGTGAGTCTTTTGGTAGCTTCCTTCCCTCTATGGCTTTGACCTTTGAGGAAAATTTGAGGCATAATGGTTGCCTCCACAAGTATTACATCCATCTTGAGGCCCTTTGTGACCTCCTAGCTTGTCCTCTCTAAAGCCCTTCTACTTATGGTCATCTTTCCCTTTTCCTTTATTTTCTTTCTTGTTCTTTCCACCATTACCATCTTCACCCTTCTCCAATAATTCACTTCCCCTCTTGATATTGTGGATTTGATTTCTCTTGTCTCCCTTATGAAATTTATTCTTCCCATAATGAGACTTAGAGCTTAAATCGATGTGAAGATTTGATAACTACAACATCATCTGTTCTTGTTTGGTGGCCTTTTGAAATACTTCATTCATGGTTTGAGGTTCATGCATATCCACTTCAGCTCCTATGTGGGTTTTGAGTCCCATTATTTAAATTTTTGAATATGGAACCATTCATCCCCCTTATATTGAGGTACATACTTCAACAAGTTAGTGAAATTTTCCCAAGCTCTTCCTCATTTTTCTCTCATGGACCTACCCCTGGACTACCATCTCCTTGATTTACTTTTTCATTTCTATAGTCCTAGTCCTCGCATGCCACTCAGACTTTTTTCTCTATGTGATCCATGTGAGACTCTTGCTGATTCAGAAGCTCTAGAATTTTCTCTAGTCTCTTGTTCAATTCGTTATTGGAACCACTACCACTCCCATCTTACCTAGTGGTCACCATGTTGTCCCACTCTTATCCTGCATCATAGTCACATTTATTGTATCTCCACACAAGGTTCTACAAATAAACATTCTTATGCAACATCACATAATTCCATATGCATACAACCCTTGACATAGAAGGAATACACATTCATGCAAGATACATACATTTTAGAGTTTCTCATTGAACACATGAAAAAAATTATCTGATTTTATTTATATTTAAGGTGAATCAATAGACCCTTATTTACAATAGACTATGAGTTACATAATTTTTATTTCTCTATATCAGAAAGAGGACATTCCTCTGGATCATCATCCGAGTTTACATCAAACTTTATTGAAGAGGATGGTTGAGTGCACAGGATCTCCTTTTCCTCTTTAGTCGACAAGGGTGCATTGGGTCCACACCCTAGAGGCCAATCCTAGATTGTAGAAGTATTTTTTATCTTAGGTGTTCGTCTCTCATCAATCTTCACTCCTCTCACTATTATGAGTCGTGTTTGAGCCTAAGCTAGAGTTTTTTCATTGGGAATTTCTAATGGAACCTCTACCTTGGTGTTTCCTTCCTTCACATCATTCTTACGTGAGGTTCTAATAGTTTTCCCTTTATTTCATCCTACCTTTGACCTTTCCATTCCTGGATTCAATTCAAGTTCGGTCAATTTTTAGGACATCCAATTTTTGGTTCAAGGGTCAACTACCCCTAGTCGACTATGGTAGACTCAAAAGGCCTAGAGTTGAACCCTAAGCTCTGATACCAAATGTAATAACCCATTCCAAATTATTACTTAATTAACATTATTATAAATGACACATGAATATACTCCAAATTAAAAATACATAACAATTGGCTAAAGTCAATCATAGCTACACATGTCCATTTAAAATGAGTCAAAGATTCTTATATTCAATTCAAAATTCAAATTACAATATCAAGATTTACTTGTCACCCAAGGCCACAATATCATTACATAATACATTTCTCATCAACTACATGAATTATTTACATCAAGTTACATCATAGACTATAATAGTTTGATGAAAAAATAAGGTTCTTCTTCAATGCTCACCTCCACTAGTGGATGAGAACATGGTTTAAGCACTTTACCACCCAACCACGAATCTTACGCTTCCTCGGTATTCTTCCAACTTGAAGAATGTTTGACCCTACATGAATTTTTTGCAAGAGAACAATATGCAAGGTAGAATTTGGTGTGTGCCCATACACCAACATGAAATTCTATCTACAAGTTAGAAAAGAAATGCATGATCTATGCTAGGAATGACATAGAGGGAAATCACGAAGATCATTCATACATACACAATGAACAATATTACTTTGCCAAGCATAATAAGTGTATTGCAACAAAAAATAATAGGTTCTGGTAAAGCAAACCTATACCCTCTATACTCCATTTTGACACCCATCCTAGAAGGAAACATTCTACTATAACAATTATCTACCTTCTAGCAACAACTACCTAGAGATGCTCTAGTCAACTAAGGTATCATTGTTCTGTTCAAGTATTTAAAATATTCTTTTGTAAATATCTTCAAAAGAATAGAAATAATACAAATTTACACTCTAAACAAAAAAATCAGAATTAATGATTCACAGAGTATTTCAATAATTAGTCATATCATTCTTATGACTAGTTTCTACTTATCCCATTAGTAATTTTCTTATTGTAAATATACTAAAAATAAAAGAAGGTATGTCACAAGTATGTGTATGTGCATAGATGAATTCTATGTGCATACAAATATATGTTCCTACTAATGTTTAAGTTGTGCATACATTCTAAAATAATTATAAATTTAGATTGCTATCTTAAAATAGTATTCCCTTGACATTTTTGGTCAAAATAAATAATCTAAGCAAGTATATGCTAGTTGTTTCTCACATATTGTTATACTTTAACATTGTTGTTTCTATAAGAAAATTCATTGTTTAAACATAATGAGTATTGTTTCCTACTAAACGGTCTTAAAAAAAGTTGTTTACATATGAACATTCATTGTTTGAACAAAGCATTTACTATTTCCTACTAAATAGTTGTAAATCTAGTTGTTTACATAAGTACATTCATTTTTTGAACATAATAGGTACTATTTCCTACTAAATAGTTATTAAGCAATTTTTTCACATATGTACATTCATTTTTTGTACGGAATAAGTACTATTTCCTACTAAACATCTATAAAGTAAGTTGTTTGCAAGCTAAATAGTTTATAGAGAAAAGTTGTTTCCAGTTATACTTATAACTTTTCAACACAATAGAGTTGTTTGCTAAAGAATAACTTTTGTTTACATAAATACATTTCTATTCCAAACTAAGAGAATATATTTAAAGTCAATTAATGTCATTTACTCATTTTTTTGATCTTAAGCTATTTGCATTCTACATATTCACTTACAAGTACATGTTCACCGTTTAATAATAAATAAGTTTTTCTATTATGAATAGAAATTAAAGAAATCATATAGCATAGTTTCAACCTTAAGAATAAAATATCTATTATCCATATCTTGAAATATTTCATCACTAGATTCACTATGAGAAACTTAATAATATCAAGAAACCAAATTCAACATGCTCGTTGGTGAATTTCTTATTAAAATATTTCATTTATGTTAACAAGGAGGTTTTAGGATCAAACAATACTTTTGTCTACTCAGGCTGCAGCAAATAAACCAAGGTTGTTCTAGATTTCAATGCATTTCTATGGTCAAGTACTTCCTATCTTAACCTTAGGTTTTATTTGGTTACCCTTATGGGCATACTGGTTGATTCTTTAATGCATGTTGCTCTATACTTCATGTAGACTCATATCTAATACTAAATCAAATAAATTATACTATCGATCATGAGGATTAATCCTTTCAAGTTAATAAAGAAACCCTTCTCTAATTTCCCATTGATTCTTCAAATCAAGGCTTCTTCTTTATACTCATATGTTTACCACAGTCCTACATAAAAGAATGATTTTCCCCTTTACCATTATTAGTTAGGCGGATAATGGAAGGTCTTTTACTTTTAAAGATAACATTGTTGACACATATCGAAGGTAACATAGAGGATTATTTCCTCTTTTTATAGGTTTGACAAGTGAACCATTACAAAATCAACACCAAATGGTACACATTAAATAAGAATATGATTTCTAGCAGCCAAGAGATGGCTTACTCTATTGAGAGAACATTCTTAACAGTTGCTTCTTAGGATTAAAGTTCTAAGAATTTGCACAAAGGCTATTTGAATGGCTCTATTCAGGATGCTAACAAGAGTAGGCAATAGGTCATGCGATTCCCCAGAGAGTGGTCATTGAAACGATACCTTCGACTTAAGCTGAAACACACAGACAAAAACATTTTTATGCCACTGTTCTATTAGTTCTACCATCAAATGCATGATAAACATTGGCTAAAACAATTAAAATATATGATAGTGATATCAATACTAATTCAAGAATCGAATTACCTCAATGGTCGAGCATTTTTATTGAAGCTTTCCTTAGATTTTTCCTAAAACTTTGATCTCTTTTTCTACTTTTTTTGGTGCTTGTCAATTTTCTTCCAAATCAATCCCCTACTTTTTACTCACCACCTTCACTAAAAATTGAAACATGTTGCTTCTTGCATACGGTTGGGTGCTAACATTATGGCTTTTCTACAATAGCCTCCCTCTAATTTTGAAAATTTCCTTTATTATTAGGTAGGTCACAACCATCTTGGGTTTGCCTTGTAATCTTCATTGATTTTTTCATAGTCCAACTCTTAATGCATCGGTTATCAACTTAATTTCAATTCAAATTTGAATATGTATATGTATGTATATATACATATGTATAATATATATACGTATACATATATATATATATACTCATATATATTTGTATCTCTATGCATTTAAATAATTTCATTAACATCTTACCATGCATTCAAATAATGCATATATGTATATATATATGTATATATGTATATATGTATATATGTATACATATATATACATATATATGTATATATATATATATATATATATATACATATATATATATACATATATATATATATATATATATATGTATATACATATATATATATATATATATATATATATACATATATACATATATACATATATACATATATATATACATATATATACATACATATATATATATACATACATATATATACATATGTATATACATATATATACATAAATATATATATACATATATATATAAATACATATATATATTTGTTTGTGTGTGTGTTCAATTTACATACACATATATATACATATATACATATGTATATATGTGTGTGTGTGTGTGTGTTTAAATAAAAAATTCATATACAAGTTGCTTATTTTGGAATGGCTCAAAGGTTCCATACACTATCATTTTCAGTAGGGAACTTGAATTTTCATTTTGAGCTACTTTACATATGTATATATGTATTTTTGATGCATTCAAGGATGAGGGGTTTTATCAAACAACCCATCCAAGCAGCCATAACACCACAAACGACCTCATTTCAAAAGATAAAAATTATTTGCAACAAATTCTTAATGGAAAATATAACCAAATCTTCTTCATTAAAATTGAATAATCTAATTATTACATAAAATTTACAGCAACAATAAAAAAATATGCTACTGGCAATCCATAGGCTAAACTAAAATCAAATCTACAAGCAAGAATCACTACAACTCCACAAACCCATCACTTTCTTCTTATAATGCTTATTTATTCCTCTAAATCTTCAAAAAAAAAAAATTGGGTTTGGTGCACCTTGTTCTCAGATTTCCAGATCATTTTGAAATTCTTGATTTTGATTCTATATGAGGAAGTTATACCATTTTTACTGAAACTGGTCATGTTAGGTACAATTCTGATAATCTCTCTCTCCCAATCAAACCTTCTAAATTCCCCCGATTCTTTTCTTGGCATGAGTTTTTCTCTTCTTGGAATATGCATTCAATAGTCATTCAAAAATTATCTTCTGACCTCTCAACCCACTCTTTTCACTTCCACCATGCCTTGCATCTCCTTTTTTCAACAAATACAAATTCAATTTTTTTAATAGATTTATAATTTACAATAAATGCCCACTCACAGGCTAGCTGTAGGATTTTTCCTTTTGAAAAATTACAAATTTCAAAAAAAAAAAAATCAACTAACAACTAATCAAATAATCAATTGATTTTATTTTACAATCACAACATCAAACCTTACTATGCTAGAGGAGTTGAAGATTCAATTAAATTGTGCTTGCAAGAGAAAACCAAGACAAAACTCAAAAATTAAAATTAATATAAGTTTTGATGTGTAGGATTTTCCGTGAACTCGAATTCTCCTACATCAAACAACCCAAGTAAATGAAATGTTTCATGAGTGAGAACTCATGAACATTTGAATGTCCTATGTTTGTTCATCATCCACCTTTCTTCCTTATCTACTTGATTTTTCTTCTTCTCCTTGTTCTAAAAATTATTGTCTCTCCCTTTCTTCATCTTTCCCATTGTTCTTCCTCTCATATAATTCATCTTGTTGTACCAAGTTTCATCTTCCCACTTCCCTTTATCATTCTTAACTTCTGCATATAAATTGACACTAACAAAATCATCGAAGTCAATAAATTGACTTTGCACATTCCCTTCACCTATTTTTTCTTCACTTTCTTCTTCCTCTATTTTGTTTTCCTCCTTTCTTTCTGCAACATCCTTTACAACATCCTCATATCCTTCAATTTTAACCATATCACTTACATACAAATTAAATTCATCAAAAGATTCATAAGATGCAAATTTTACCTCATCTTTCAATGCCATAAATTTTGCTTCGCATATTGTCAATGCAAGCCACTCCTTTTCAACTATTGCAATCTACATTAATAATTCATCTTCTTCTTTATTTTCTATTGCTCTTTCACCTTTTTCACTTAAGACATTTTTTATGCATTCTTCTTCACATTGTTGCCCCAAATTCAGAATTATCTCCATGTCCTCATGAAGAACAAACTTCATTGCAACTTGATTATTCTCTATCTCTACAACTTCACCTTCTTCGTTTATGATAATACTATCCCTTACATTGATTTCTATATCCACAATTTCATTAAATTCCTTTGAAAGTAACATAATATCAAACTCATTTTCACAAATATCACATAAATAACCTTTTACTTGTGTGTCTTCTTTCTTTTCTACTATTGTCCCAACTTTTCTTTTTGACTATCTATTGTAATCTTGTTACCCTCTTCTTCTACCTCCTCCATTTCACTCAAATTTTCAATTTATTCAACATATTTATGTCTTTCCAAAGATAAATTGCAGCCCCAACTTCACAGTCACTTACTTCAACATATTATTTTATCTTTTCTTCATGCAAATCAATATTTAATTTGCAAAACTCAAAAGGAGATAATAACTTTTTTGTTGTTGTTGCAACCTCTTTTCCTGTGCATGCAATTTCACTTTTATTTTCTTTTATATCATCAACAAGATACACATATACTACTACCTCTTTCTTACTCCATTCTTTCCTTGTGCCTTTCTTTTTTCCTTGATTTCTTTCATCTACATTTCTATGGGTTTCTCCCACATGACTTTCTTTACATACTCTTTCCACCATAGGATTGCAACTCTACACTTCAACATTCACCTTTTCATTGTGCTCTTTGTCAAACCTCTAATTTTCGTCTTTCTTCTCTTCACTATCCTCTATTACAACTTCCATTCCTTCTTCATTTCCTACACAAAAATCATTATTTGCAAACTCATTATGAAACAAACAATGTAATTTAATTTCATCTATTTTGTAATTTTCTTCAATAGCAACTTTCTTTTTCATTCCCAAGCTTTCCTGAAGGGCAACCAATCTCACTTCTATCTTTCTAAACTCTTCAAAGAGCTTCTTTTCTCTCAATATTTCCCAATACTCTTCCCAAAGTAACATTCTCATAGGTCTTCTAATGAACCATCTTGTCTTCTTCTTCAAATCCATTTTTAGAGACTCACAAGTCCCTCTATAGTTACAAGTCCTCCTTGCAACAATCTCTCTCACTTAAGGGTCTCAACCCTCTATAATAACAAGTCCTTGTTGCTAAAAATCACTCTTGATTATCCTCCACCAAATAGATGGTTTATGGAAGGCACACATCTCTCTCGTGCACCTTCTACCCATTATTAACCTCTACTAGAGGATAGTAGTTACATACCCTCTTTCATACCTGCAACAAACAAACATTCTCATAACTATCTATGTCACAACTTCACCACTTTAGTCTTCAACACTCTTCACCCATAGGTCCTGGTGCATACTCTAGACTATCAAGATTTTCTATCTCTAATACCATTTGATGCAGTCAAGGATGAGGGGTTTTGTCAAACAACCCATCCAAGCAGCCATAACACCACAAACAAACTCATTTCAAAAGATGAAAATATTTGCAACAAATTCTTAATGGAAAATATAACCAAATCTTCTTCATTCAAATTGAATAATCTGATTTTTATAGAAAATTTACAGCCACAATAACAAGATATGCTACTGGAAATCCATGGGCTAAACTAAAATCAAACCTATAGGAAAGAATCACTACAACTCCACAAACCCATCACTTTCTTCTTACCATTCTCCTCCATTCCTTTGAATCTTCACAAATAATTTATAGGTTTGGTGTGCCTCATTCTCAACTTTCTGGATCATTTTGAAATTATTATTTTCATTTATGGATGAGAAATTTATGCCATTTTTACTAAATCTGGTCTTATTGGGTACGACTCTAGTAATCTCTCTCTCCTAGTAAAACCTTCTAAATTCCCCTGACTCTTTTCTTGGCATGAGTTTTTATCTTCTTGGAATATGCATTCAATATCCATTCAAAAACTATCTTCTCACCTCAACCCACTCTCTCCACTTCCTCCATTCCTTGCATCTCCTTTTTTCAATAAATAAAAATTCAAATTTTTGAATAGAGTTATAATTTACAATAAATGCTCACTCACAGGCTGGGTGTGGGATTTTTCCTTTTGACAAATTACAATTAATTAATTTTCTTTTACAATCAACTAACAACTGAATCAATTAATCAATTTTATTTTTTTTACAATCCCAACATCAAACCTTACTGTGCTGGAGGAGTTGAAGATTTAATTAAATTGTGACTACAAGAAAAAACCAATAAAAAAATCAAAAATTAAAATTAATATATTTTTTGATTTGCAAGATTTTTCGTGCACCTAGATGCTCCTGCATCAATTTTTGTACACTAAAGAAAATAATTCTCTTTTACAATGCTCATTTTGTTCGTTCAAATCATAAGGTTTGAATAGACAATTAAATCTACTAACCATTCATTTGCAAGCACTGAAATAGTTCAAATTAGGAAAATTTTACTTTCTTATATATGCAAATCAATCAAATGCAAGTCATATTGCCATTATGGTGTGTGCACCCAGATCCCAATTGGCTTCCCATTCAAATTGACTAAACAATCCTACTTCAATTGAGTTCTCATCCTTCAACCTATCACCCTACAATTGCACACACTTTCACTTTCAAGTTGATTAGTAATGTTCAATTCTTTGTAACATATAAAATAAATTTTTGAAAGTTCCCAAGGTCAACATCAATCAACTTCTTTCATTCAATCTTTTGAATATTCCTGAATCTCTATTTAATATTTAATTGAATTTCTTCAATAATTCAATTTTCCATATTATGATAAATATTTAATAAAATTGGGTTATGACAGAATTTACCTACTATATATTTATATATTCCAAAATCACCCACAACATCAAGTATATCAGCCTAATTAGATGAATCATGTAACACCATGACCTGTCAGCCTAAAACTAAATAACACATGCCTTGCAAAAGGATCCAAAATGTGTCTTTCAGTAAAATAGGTGGACATGACCAATAATCATTTCCACGAATCTGCTCCTTGCATAACTCAAATCCACATGATGCAAAAACCATTAGGTCGACACCACATAGAAAAATTGGTGAAACAACAATTGAATAAAAAAACTATTCATACACAATTTGACACGTAGACCACCAAATCATTTTCCACTTGGAATGCATACACTTTTTACATCCTCAAGCACTTCCACTAAATTGCACAACATAATAATCATCTATGATGGAATGTAGGGCATTCCAATATGCACTTTGCACTTGTGTTTCTACTAAACCTGATACTCTATCATTGATATCTCCTGCTGCAGAAGACATACAACCTTGAAACTTTAGATATAGAATTCTTTAGCATGTATCATCAAAACATCAAAATTGTATAACAAAATGATGCACTATGGAGCAATGGAAACCATAAAACTATTCCTCTACAACAATTAAACTACACTCTGAGACCTAGCTATTTCTTTAGTACACTTGGTATTTTCTAGACCAACACTTATACATTTCTATAATGGGTTACCATCAATGAAAATACCATATACCAACATTCTCATGTTTCCAATAGATATTGCTATTTGTAGTACCTTTTATAAATAAATACTTATCCAACCAAGCATGCCAAGCTCTAGAAGCTTCTTTGATTCCATACAAAGTTTTCTTGAGTCTGCACACCATGTTTGGATCTTCTGATAATTGGAAACCATTTGGTAGCTCAATATATACATATTCCTCTAGATCACCATTGAATAAGGAAAACTTGAAATCCATCTATTAAAATTTGAAGTTCTTATAAGAAAAAAAAGAAAGAAACATCCTTATTTCCTCTACTTTGGCTATCAGATCAGGAGTATCCTCAAAATCATTACCATTAGCTTGTGAACAACCCTTGAAAACTGATCTAGCCTTATTTCTCATAAATTCACTATCTTCATTCAACTTGTTTCAAAACACCCATTTAGTTAAAATCACATTCTTTTCAACTAGTCTCAGAACTAACTCCCATGTCTGATTCTTTTCTATCTGATCCAATTCTTCTTCCATTTCATTTATCCCACCATCATCTTTTCTATCATCATCAAATTTTTTGGCCTCTACCTTTGACAATAAACACAAATTTACTTGCTCACTTACTCTTGCAACCCTTCTCCTAGTCATCACACCTTCATTCTTGTCTCCAATGATTTTATTTGATGAATGATTCCTTTGTACATACCTTTTTGGAGACTTAGAAGCCTTCACTAGTTTTGATTCCTTCTCTTATTTCTCTTCTTCTTCTTCTTCTTCAATCCAGGGAGGCATATCAGATCCCCAAACCACTTCTTGTGGTATCTAATAAAAGTCTTCATCCACCATAACATTTTTACTTTCATTGAATGGATGTTCTCTAGTATGGTGAGATGGTTAAATTTTTAACTCGATCTTACATTCTACCTCATGTTTGTCCTCTTTCTTCATTACAAAATAATCTTGAGGATTATGCCATCTTAAACAGTTCTAACCTTGTGGGAGGTGTTATTTGTTTCCAATTCATCCTTTTTGATTTTTCTATCTCGACTCTTTTAAGCTCAATTACTCATGGATTCCTTGATGATTATTCATATGACTTCATTAGAAATTTACATGGGCTCAAACCAATATTGGTTCACACAATTTCAAATATGCTCTTGGATCTCTTTGATATAGTGCAATTTCTGATTCGACATGCTTTGGTGGAACCCCATTCCACATTGTATTCTCCTCCACCTACAGATTTGGAATCCTTAGAGGAAAGCAAGATTTATTCATAAATCTTGGTAAAATATTTTTTGTTTTCATGGTACTCAAAGCTTTATCAATGGGAGATTACTAATTTCATAAACCCTATTTTGGGTTTTGGTGCTTCAATGTTTCCAGCATAGTATTAACTCTCGGCTTCTAGCTCAACTACTTCCTCTTTAAGTAGATTTTGTTTCTTATCTTCTTTGATTTTAATGGAACTACCAGTGATGTGTTTCTTTTGGCATTGGCTTTGTTCAGATTTTATGGTGCAGATTCTTGTTTCTATATGACACCTAGTCTCTCCCATGGTTGTAGTTCGATACGGTCTCTTCATTTTGGCTCCCTATCTTTCAAACTTGTAGTTCTCTCATATAGTTCAATGCCTCATCCTCTTTTACTCCTTGATTATAATGTATTGACTATTACTCCATGATTATAATGTATTCTCTGTAAACAAGTTCTCTTTCTATATTCACCCATGTTTTTGAATACTGATAATTTTTTCTATGGAAATTTTAATTCTATCACTACCATAGCTCATTATGTACTTTCTTCTACAATAAAATTTTGTGGCTCTGCCACTTTTAAAAAAAAAAAAAACATTTTTACTTTCAATCATCTTTCCCAATCTTTTTGTGTAGCATCTATAAGATTTGATCCTAGTTGAGTAACTAAGAAAGATTCCTTTATCACAACATGAGTCAAACTTTCCAAGTTCTCCTTCATCTCTTTTGATATAAAAATTTCTACCAAATATTTTGAAATATCTAATAGTGGGAGGCCTCTAATACCATATCCCATAAGGTTTCTTATTACTATTGACCCTCAACTACATTTTGTTAAGCAAATAAATAACAATGTGAAATGCTCCCTTATAATTCATATCAAGTAGATCAACATCTTTCAACATATTCATATCCATATCTTAGCTAGTCCTATTCTTCCTTTCCACTACCCCATTCTATTGAGGGTTTATAGGAGAAAACTATTGTCTCCTAATGCCATGATCGTTAGAAAACTTTTCAAATTCAATTTAAGTAAATACACCTCCTTTATCTAGCTTTAATCATTTGATCTTAATTTCCATTTAATTCACAATATTTTCTTTGAATATTCTAAACATAGCAAATGCTTCTGATTTATCTCTTAAAAATTTCACCTAAGAAATTCTAGTGCAATCATCAATAAGAAACATGAAATACCTTTCACCTTGTTTAATTGTTATTTTAGGTCCATATAGGTCAGTGCAAATTAGCTCCAATGGAATTATTACAGAATACTCCTTGCTTTTGAAACTTTTCCTTTTTATTTTCCCATTTTACATCCTTTACATAATGTTTTTATAGGCTTGGTTAACCTAGGCATATCTATCACAACATGAGATGAACCAATCTTCGCCATATTCTCAAAATTGATGTGTCCTATTCTTTTGTACCACAACCAACACTCATTAGGCTAATCCATTAAGTAAATTATTCCATTAGCCTCATTTGGATGATAGAGATTTCCATTTGTCCTTATACCTTCAACAACTAATATTTTAACTCATCCTTCCTAATGTCACAACAATTGGTATGTAATTATGTAATACTTTATTCTTTACTACACATCTAACACTAAGAAGATTATGCTTCAAAACTTTGACATAAAGGACATCTTCAATTCTATTATTTCCATCAATTGTTATATCATTGTTTCCATAGCTTTGTGTTGACTTGTCATCACTAAACTTGACAGCTCCACCATTAACCTTCTTAAGACTAATAAATTTTCTTTTGTCACAAGTTATCTCATGAGAACAACAACTATCAATCACCCAAACATTTTCCTCTTCCTTTACATGAAAGGTATTACATGTACTATAATTTAAATTTAATTAATTTTATTATTCTACAAGGTACTTGACCTCTTTCATTCTCTAATGCTATTAATTTTCACATTCAAAGACATGAATATGGTTTCATAATTTGAATCATTATTTCATCTTCAGAGGAACCACCACTCTCCTTTGAATAAAAACCTCTTTTGAATTTCTCCCTTTTTTAATCTTCAATAGATTCTTTAATGGGACTTTAGATGCAAAATAACCAATCTTTCCATAGCTGAAAAACTTGAAAGGTATCATACCTATGTACTTTCTATTGTATTTATTTAATCTTCTTACAATTTTTACTTCAACCTCATAAAATTCATCAACAACATCATCTTCAACCTTTTTCTTCTTTTTTTTATTGTGGCTTTCTTCTTTGGCACATCTTTGTCAAATTCTCCCATCTCGAAGGTTGTGTGAGGCCCAAAAATTTCATCAATAGAATATTGATCCAAGTTCTTAGACTCTTCAATATCAAAGACCTTATGACTATAGGATTTAGGAAGTGATTTAATAAATTTATTTATAATCTCATTTTATTTTACTACATTACCAAGACTTTTTATTCCATAAACTACTTCATGCACTTGGAGCATATAACTTGTAAATTTTTCTTCCTCTGACATCCTCAAGGTCTCAAATATCCTCTTCAAAAATTGCATCTTGGATTGCTGTACTTTGGTGTCTTATTCATAGACATTTCTATGTTTTTCCCAATCATCTTTAGCCAAACTACAATTCATCACTTTCAAGAGTTCTAAATCAACCAACACACACAAAATATCATTATTAACCTTGGCATTATTCTCATACAACTTGAATTTAGTTATATCTATTGTAGTAGTAGTAGTAGCAACATAGCCATCCTTACATAATTGTAAAATACAAAACCTAAGAGAGTTTAGATTACCTTCCATTCTTAATTTGTAAAAGGTATAATTTGTCCCATCAAACCCAGGACCTTTATAAGTTCTATCATGTGCCATCTTGGACATTTACCTCAAGTGGTTAAGATTATTCAGAGGAAGTAGGATTTGATACCAATTGTTAAACACACTAGATATTGAGAGAGGGGGGTGAATCAGTATCTGCAAAAACTTGAACCCCTCTGGAAGTTGAACTCTTTAGAACAATACAAAATTCTTAACCAATCAAAATCCCTAAATAGATTAACAATAGTTTAAACCTTCAACAAGTTCAACAATCTTTAGCAATTAAAGATATTACAATTTTAACCTTAAATAGATTAGCAACAATGATAAAAGAGATAAGAAACCTACATCCATAAGATAACACTAGATTTAGTTAGAAAACCCAATGAGGGAAAAACAATAGTTAGTGTTAACTAATAATATAAAGGCTTACTTCAAGACTTACAAACTAAGGTGCACTTCCTTAAAGAAAGATACAAAGGACTTGCAATGTTGAGTTGAACAACCTAAGGGATAAGATAGAAAGGACCTGATCAAATTCACTAGGTAAAAAGTACAAAGTGATGCACACTTTATAAATGAAAGAACCAACACTAATCCAGTTTTTAAACTTGAACTATTAAAAAGTGACATATTTTTTGAATTTTAAAATGATGTAAACTAATAAAATGCATATTTTTTGGTATATTTATGATTGTATTTTTTTGGAAAAATTAAAAAATATTTTAAAATAGTTTTTAATAAATTAACACCATAATTTAGTTGCTGAAAAAATGTTGAAAAACAAAGTTACATGATACATCAATCTTTATATAGTAATTTTTTTCCTTCAAATATTTTGTATGTATTTATAACTTAAAACTTTAGCGCATGGATTTATTTTTTTCCAATTTTGATAAATATATATTTTTAAATAAATATTAGAATGTGCGTATAAAAACATGACTATTTCCATTTGATGTCAACTTTAATATTAAAAATTTCTCTAAAATAGAAAAAATAACTATACCATCTTGATATAGATTCTTTTATCTAGTGAATCATATTTTTTTCAATTTTTTTAATAAGTTTTAATATTTTTCCTTTGCATGGTAATCAATCTAATATTCTATGTTGATAACCTACTTTTAGTAAAAAATAAAAAATATAAATAATAATTGAACTATTAAAATATATATTTTTACAAACTACACTTATGGATCTACAAAAGAGTATTTTATTATTTTAAAAATAATATTATATATATGAGTGTTGTTCCCATAGCACACACGCCCCATTAGAATCAAGACCCCCTCTTTCCTTCACCTTTGACGGGTAATTTTTTCCTTTGCCTCATTTTGTGTGCCCCTAATTTTGAGCTTAAAGTGGTCAAGAATATTAAAGTCATCATCTTTCAATTGACCAAATTCATCACCCCCAAAATTCCCTAAGTCTTTAGCTCTTGTAGAGGTTCCCACGTGGACTTCCCTTAGTCTATTGCCCCAGCGTTCTCCAGGCTTCACAGGTCCATAGTTGTGGGTCTTATTTTGTGTGATGTTGCTATCTCTTCGTTGTTTGATCAAACGACTTACCTTGGATATCCACCTACATAAGCGGGACCCACACTTTATCCTACCATCACCTCTTGGCTGCTAGCCAATGGTGAGATCCATGGATCATCCTATATTGGGGGCCCTACATTGCTCTTTTCCAATTTATCGATTTCTCACGTCTCACCTACCCAGTTGGCCACTGTTCCCTACATTTAATACAAGTCATAAATGACCCTTTTCTTGTAAATAGAATTCAGTGCCTATCATTTTCACACTTGTAAATTTGAATTTCTGAGGAGAAAAAAATGGCAATCAAAGCCCCTATGCCCGTATAAGCTCCTGAAGAATCAAGGATGAGATCTTTGTCGAATTCCCATATCATTTCTAGGTAAGTTCACCTTCGACATCTTAAAATCATCTCTTTTATAAACTAGGGTTTACAAATTAATGATTTAATCTTGAGGAAAACCCATTAAAGTATCTGATGGCTATCCCAATAGTCAAATCCAAACAAAGAATTCGCCTGTTGGAACTCCAAAATCCTTTAAAATTGTTTAAACGGTGCCCTCACATTAATGTGGGACCCCGTATTTTCAACATCATTCTTCACACGACATAAAATCCTTTGCGGCCCACAAAAATGCCATCGCCACCCTAGTTAAAACAAAAAAATTACAAAGCATTAAAAAAAAACCTAAGTTCTTGAACCCTTGTGGTTTCGTTCATGCAGATTGTCACTTGCGGGTAGCCGCGCCCATGCCACCATTAGCAAACAACCTAACTCCATCTCCCTTTTGCATTGCAAACCTCGCCAAAGTCACCTCCGCTGAGTGTTAAAATGGCTAAGTCTAGGAAGGACTTATGGGTCATTCCTTGTGGACTACCATCTATGGCCCGTTGTTATCCGAATGCCATTTGTTAGCAGAAAAATTGTTCCTTCCACCCACATTGTGGAGGTTTCCATCTCTGTTGCCATTTCCATTTTATCATAAGAATGACTAAGTCCTATTGGATATGGGTCATTCCCTATAAACTATTGCTTGCTGGTCATTGTCCCATGAACAGTTGTCATCTAGTGGCTAAACCATCCCTCCTTTCCACATTATAGATCATGTAACCTTCTTTGTCATTCTAAGTTCGTGCAAACACCAGGTTGAAATTCTCATGTGGGCCAATCTCTACAGGAGTTAGTTTTTGGACCATCCCTCCTCCTTCACCACTCCTTATCATCCAAGCAACCTCGTTCATACGCACTACAGAGTCTAGCTAGGTTGATTCCTTCTAAAGAATTCAACAAAAAATCTAAGTTATTAGTGTCATGCAGGCGCATCAACACAAACCGTTGCATGCAAACCATCACTCACTCTTGGCCATTTGATAATGACAAATCTTTAGTAGCCTCCTGTATACTCCTATCTGCATCTCCCATGATGATCAAACTTCTCAATTACATGCCTGACATCCTAGGAGCCCATGGGTTCCACATCATAGACTTCCTTTTGTGGGACATTATGCTATGATTGTCATTACTTAATGACAAGGTTGTGAACGTTCTTTGAGCCTCTAACATCCTCATACCCTAGGCCCATAAAAGCATAATAACTAATCAGATGACTCCAACAGCCTTATAACCGATTCCCACACATGCCAAATTTCCTTTTGAAGACTTTGACAACTAGGTTTGTATCGTGGAATTTTCGCTGCGGGCAGCTGTCTATGGATTTTCATGATCTTAGCATTGTCCTATTCCCAATGCCTCCTAATAGCTTCCAACCCAGTGAAACTTGTATCCCTAGGCCCGCATTTCCATGAATGGTCCAAACAAGCCACAAAGGATGGGTATTGATGAATTTTATGATCTCCTGATGATGAATTGTTGGATCTAACTCTCGTTTCATAGGATTTAACTAACGCTTGCCATGATTTTTATATGAATGCACTTACTGCATCTTTGTATGCAAAATTTATTGAACCTATTGTGGGTTGATTAGGGAAGTCTATTGAGAGAAGAAAAGGAAAGAAGCATGTGAAGACAATGAGGGGAAAAGAGGAAAAGGATTAGATGAAATATTAGTTTCATGGGGTGAATTGCACCTCCAAGATTACTTCCACCTAGGATTATGTGCTAGATACAAACCTTGGACACACATACATTGATGAATTCTAGAAAAGGGTAATGATCCACCCCACAATAGAAAATGCATGAAATATTAGAGCGATTGGCCTCGCTAAGGAAGTTGGATTCCCTCCCTTGCTCATTGCTCTAGAGTTGGTTATGGTTTACTAGGAGTGCTACCAAAATAACAAAAGGATTATTGATCATGATGGTATGGTATTGGTAAATTTTTCCACCAAGTCTATAGGAAAGACATTCCAAATCCCTACATTTGATGTAATGGAGGAAAAAAAGAAGGAATGTGCTAAAAATATGTAGAAAGCAGATTCATTGAGGTACAAATGATTAATCGACCAATATTGGTTGAAGGAAAAGAGGGGCAGTGCTGCCAAAGTTCCCCAAGAACTATTCATAAGTGACTTCCATGAAGAATACCATCACTTGGTCACCCTATTGAGTAGGGTAATGGGTCTACCTACTACTGCCTTCTTTGAAGAGTGGATGTTCTACTTCATCAAGGAAATCATCTAAGGCAAGAAAAAATTCCATTGGTCCAAGATCATCAATGATAACATGCATAACTAGGTCATGGGTGTAAAGAAAACTTCCAAACTTGTTCTATATGACCTCATATCTAGTGTACCTCCTAGTATAAAAGTTCTCATACAAAGGAATATTCATCATAAGCAACCCAAAAGAAAAGAAAGGAGACCTTAAGGTATACAATCACTACCCCTAGTTACAATACGTAAACTTCAAGAGGGAATATCAGAGGGTAAATGATGTCTTCATTGCCCACATCATCAAACTCCTAGGAGGAGACTATGAAAGGAGGATGCCACACAAAGCCAAAGCCTTTATCCAATGGTTTGGGTATCTATTCATATAGTTCCCAAAGTTTACATATATCAGAATGAAAGCGTTCTTTGACTAGCCCTACAGGTTGCCACACTACCCCAACAACTGCATGATCTTGCTAGAGGTTTCAAGACAACTATAGAATTCCCACACCATATTAAGCAACAAACATAGATTGAGGATCCCATATCCCCTTAATTTGAAGCAAGGCATGTACTCCTTCCCTACTACCCAATGCATGAAGTACTTAGAAAAGGAATTGGTGGAGTACAACTTGGACCTCCACACAAGCCAAGGGAGAATGGAACCATCTAGGAAATTGAAGGAATTGGTTGGAAGGAAATATTCTCATTGAGCTCAGGTCAATTATTTCTAGGCCAACTTTGCAGATGATAAGGAAGTGTGGATGAGGCACTACATGAGGATAATGGCCTAGTTTGCGAAGGCAGTAAATCTATTCCTTGTGCTAGACCAAATAATGGAGGAAGATGACAATGTAATCAATGATAGGTTTAATGTTGTTGCCAAATTACCCCTACCTTTCATGGATTGGAATGAAGATGAGGTCACCAACCTCAATATCTTGACACAACCTATTGAAAACAAGACAAGACAGTGGGTAGATGCTCAGGTTTCCCAAGTCAAGATATAGGGCACTGAGCTAACATATGTTGAGCTATAGGATGAGCTTGAAAGTGAAATAGATAGTGGAACAACTACTGCCTCATTAGAAGAGGCACCCAAGTCCCCATTGATGATAAGGTCAAAGAAAAGAAAAGATGCACCTAGGAAGAAGCCAAAGCACAAGGTGTACTAACAAAAGACTAAAGAGTGAGAATAATCTAAGAAAAAGAAAATAATAGGGGGATTCATGAGTGAAATTCCTACCATAGAGGAAGACCCCCAATAGGAGGGAGAAGAAGAAACCAAGTGGCCATATTCACCACCTACCACTTCCACTCCCACTGCTACTACCACCATTGCCACTCCTCCACCTCCTATCTCTTAGGAATTTCCCGTCTCATCTTTTCCCATTGTGGATATCTTAGTCCACCTCACCAACAACCTCGGTAATGGTACTAGACTCCTCCACGTATACTACTTCCCTATTTTCATCTTCCTTGCTTCCTCCTTTTTTACCCACTCTCTTTTCCCCACTACCTACAACCACTATCACTATGTTTCCTCTTACTATGTCACATGCTTTCTTGACTTACATGCAAAACATGCCCACTAAAATTTTTGGGGTGATCATGGACCCCAAGGTACAAGATTTTATGGCCCAACTCATTCCTTCCCTACGTCTCCCTCTACCACCTACAGAGCCACCAAATATGGAGGCTACAATGTAGATCTCTGAAGAGATGGAGAAATTTCATGCAAAACACCAAAGGGAGGCTACGAAGGATATAGTTGAAGAGCCCAAGGACTTCTATCAAAATGATTACTTTGAGCACCCAGAAGGTGGGCTAAACATAAACTTGGAAAAAATGGCATCTGACAAAGAAAGGTTGTATTCCTCAAAGGAAGACATTGATGCCCTCAATGAAAGATATATAGTAGAAACCTCAAACCAAGAATTGGATGAAGACTTGTACCAATAGCTCAAATATGTAGGTGAGAAGGTTGATGTTGAGGAGCATCTTTCTGAGGAAAATGTTGGTACTAATGTAAATGTGGAGATACTCGATGAGCCTCCACTTCTTGGCCAAGATAAAGGTTTGGTTCAGGAAGAAATGACACCTCCTGAAAGGGAGGAAGAAAAGGAAGAGAAAAATAAAGAAGAAGATGTGCCAAGAAAGAGCCTTGAGCTTAAGCATCATGTTGAGCTCAAGCATGCAAAAGAGAAACTTTCCCAAGAAGAGTATTACACTAAAGAAAATGTAACATCTACTAAGTTGGATAGAGAAAAGGCTGTACAAATTGAGGACTTAGATGAAGAAGAAAGGACTCATCAAGAGGCTCCTCATCATGAGGAGGAACAACCTCAAAATGAGCAAAGATAGGAAGGCAATCATGAATCACCCAAGGGGAAAACCGAGGTGCTTGATTGGTTGGAAAAAAATTTGCAGAAAAAGACTCTAGTGGCTACTGATCTAAAGGCTAGACTTGAAGAAATACTAGCCAAAGCCCAAACAAAGACAAGAAAGGAGAAGAATCCTAGAGTCCACTCTCATATTACGATGGATGCCTCTAGATCTAGGCTGGTATAGATTGCTACCTTTGTGGTGCATAAGGACACTGGAAAGGTGCAAGGCAAAAGTTATAGTATATCAACAATCAATCTAGGCCCAACAACACATGAGCATAAAATAGATGAATTCTAGGGGTCTGTGGCCACTACCATGCAATAGATAAACAAAGACTAGTGTACAAAAGAAAATATGAAGGCACAAGTTGTAGATCTCACTACCTATATCTAGCAGTGGATAGCTATAGAAGAAGAGCCTTGATGAAATCATTCGTGCCTGCTTTTCTCTCCCACGAAGAGCTCAATAGGATGGAAAAGATGAAGAATTAGACAAAGGCCATGACAGATTGGTTCCAGTAGGTAATGTATAATGTGGCATTCGTCATGCTACCTGGATGTTCAACAAATTTTGTGATTTACAAAATCAGTTGGAAGCCACAGAAAGAACATGCAACAAGCTCACCAAGCTATATAGGATCACATATCCCAAGCTCAAAAGTATCCTCAACCTACCTGTGAAAACATGGGGAAAGTAGTTGGGGTTCATAAAATATGATCATTGGCTGGTGGAAACCTAGCAGATGGGCCTGGATCATAGAAAGGAAGTCCTAGTGAGGTTCTTGCATGGAGTTGAGCTTGACCTTAAATGGGTTATAGAGCACTAGGTTGATAGTGAAGATTACTTAAAAATGATGATAGACTATGACATGCCTACCCTAGAGCTAGATCAAGGGAAAATCAAACCGTTTTTTCATAAAAATATGGAAAAAGGCGTTGTAGACACACTGTCACCAAATTTCATGGACTTTGTAGCAAGAGCTTTCACTCAATCTGAGTAGGTTATCAAAGCCATGCCAAATGCACCAAGCAATGGGAGTAGATCACTACAAGATTCAAGAAGCTAAATTTTTAGATCATCCAATCTAACATCATGGAATGGGATAAGCTCCAAGCTCTAATGGGAAAATTTGTGGAGTATTCTACCCTCCAAAAAAATGAAAGAAAACCAGTCATTGATGATGAATATTTGATAGTGTAGTTGAAAGAGAAGGCATTCACTAGAAGACAAAACTACTACATTGTCAGAACCACTAGATGAAAAAATAGGGAAAAGAAAAAGATGTATTTTATATTGAGGTGATCCCACAATAGTGGTTTACAATTTCTGGCCAAACTAGATACTGAAATATTTCTTTTTAACTAAATCTTCACATTCGGGCACCTATTGTAGTTAAACCATGAGGAATTTGAAGATGATGCAAACTAGACTAATTACAATTCAAACATAGCACATTGAATAATTTTCTTTAATCAAGTTTCAAAGTTAAATTAATTACAATTCAAACATAGCACAACCGTATAACTCGTAACATTTTTTGTATATATCGAAATTCATTTTTTCTTTTTTTATTTGATCAAGGACTTTAATATCTAGTGCAATCATATTTTTCAAAACAAAAATTTGATAATCTTCTATTTTTTCACATGTGTAGAACATAGACCTTCATTTTCGATGAAAAACCTATGTTTAATAAAACTAAAAAAACAAATACATAATAAAACCAAAACATATTAAAATTATATTCATTGGATAGCTCGTTCGGAGGACAACCTAATTTCAGTTGGGTTCATGAATTTTCCTCCATTTTCATCCTCAACCCAAGCTTCAAAGGGAAAAAATTCTAGTTTTTTGTGCCAGAGAGTAGGGAGGTGGGAAAAGGGGGGTTTGCTACAACCAGGGGGGATTCTAGTGAACCCCTAGGGGTTTGAGCAAACCAGGGTTCATTCAAACCCCTTTGCAAAAAGGGGTTTTAATTGTTTTTTTTGGTAGGATGGGGTTAACCTTGCATTTAACTGGTTCACACTAACCAGGGTTCATTCGAACCCTTTTTTGGTTCGCTCGAACCAAAGGGTTCATTCGAACCCCAAAAACCAATTTTTTTTGTATTGGGTCATTTTTTGCCACTTTTCCTTCCTCATTCAAATTTTAAACCACTTTTGTGGGCTTACCCATTGTTATATTTTGGAGGTAGGTGAAACCCTAATGTAAAATGAATCTTGGCTACACAATGAAAGTAAATCCTAGCCATTCATTTCACTTTTGGAAAACTCTAAATAGGGGAATCCTCTCATTTTCAAAGAGAGTTGAGTTGTGTAAAGGCATGATGTAGAAATTTAATGAGAATTGCATTGCTTTGATAGGTTCTTGTGTTTCTTCATATGTGTGCATGATTCTTCTCCTAAACATTAGATTTTAGATTTGTTGTTTTTTTCCCAAGTTGCTTTAGTTGTTAGTGTTATGATGCACTTTAATGGTGAAGAATGTTATGTTGTTAATGCATCCCTTGTTCATAAATATTTTTGTTTATTGATGATGAACAATAGTGTAAAGTTAGTTTGAACATTACTTTATTTTTGCACATAAAGTTCATCTATTATTCATGATTCATGGTGAATGAATAGCTGAAAATCTACATACCTTAGAAGATTGTACTAGTTTCATGAGAATGTAGGCTATTTTGGTTAAGTGGGAATTAGTTTTGGGAAATATTTACACTATAGCATCCTCTATTATTACTATTCAATAGTAGTTGCAGGTCTAGGAAACTCTCTATCCCTTCTCCCTTTTGACTTTTCTTTGAAAATTGAAGTCAAGGTAAAGTTTCAACATCATTGTAAAGCCAAATCTGATGACAAACATGGAGTTTTGGACTATTGTTTTGAACTTACAACAATTGAAATTCATTTCTAGAATTCCACAAAACTACATTTGTGGATCCAATTCCCTTCAAGCTTAGCCAACCATAAATTCCTTTTGTGATTACCAACAAATCACATTAATTGACTAGGCTATTTTTTCAAGTCATGACCTGACACCCGAGAGACCTTGGGATATTTTTTGCAACTTGTTTGTAGGAATTATCTTTCAAGAGAGGTATTGCACTTGTGCATTGCCTATGTTGAGAAGTGCAAAAACACCCATCAACAAAACTGGCGCTAAAATGAGGGCCTCTTGGATAAGCTTGATCCAATTGGTTCCTTCTCCCCTCAAAGGTTTCATAGAGTACTTCGATCAAAAACATACAATGGAGAGTTTCAAGAACTAAAGATCCCTACCATGGATAAGAGAGCCGAGAAAGGAGAAGCATCCACTTTAGCCCCATCTGGTCGACCTTCGTCCCCTCCATCTCCCTATATCCATTCTCTCCAATCTTCCCCTTCACTTTCAATATCACCTTTTCTCTCCATACATCCCAAACTTCCTTTCACCCCTTCACTTCCCATAGTCAAGGCGCTGCCCCTATCCCAACACTTCACCTCGAAGTGGTTGTCCCAACTACTACTACTCCTTTGCAGCCACAAGTTATTGTAGCACAACAAACCCAACCTCCACCTCCCACGATGGCTTGGCTGGGTAATAACCCATCTCCTTTGTCCTTCAATGATTATCATGACATGTCGAAGAATTTGGAAGGATTTTTCACTAAATTTCACCCACAGGACCCACAAAGGATCACAAAAGAGCACATCAAGACATTTCAAACCACCCTGAAGCACATACAAATAGAACATGAAGATGTGGCTTGTAGAGTCTTTCCCTAATCATTGGGGGGAGAGACCTTTTATTGGTACATCCATCTGGCGATGGGATCCATTAATACTTGGGACTAATTGAAAGACCCATTCTTGTAGAAATTCAAGATCAAGGAGGTCAATGAGCCTATTAGTTCATTCAATGATAGGTTCCATTGAGCTTACATGAAGTTGCAGCAACCATATGTGGTTAATGATGCCTCTACTTGATTGGTGTATTATGCTACCTTGGACAATCTTACATCTATAGTAGTGAAGAGAATATGTATACCACCTGCTAGGTTGGTAGTTGTGTATGCAGAAGAAGTCACATCAATCACTAACTTGGGGTAGCATATTGCAGGTCGATTTCCATCCCTAGGTTTGGTTGCTCATCCAACTCAAATCAAGGGACTTACCCATGCCCTAGCTCATCAAACACCAATGTTGAATCAAGTTTCATAGTTTCCAATAGTGCCATGTCTGGGGAAACCATTGAATCAAGCAGCTCTTGTGCCTCATTATTTACAACCTTAGAAACAACATACTTACACTCAACATTGCTAATTATCATCATACCTACAAAATTAAAAATTCCCACCTTCTTAGTAGAACCAACCTACAACACAACCAGTGTTCCTTCAAAACTCAGATCCACAACAAAGTAATACAGAGAAGGATCAGACTGATGAGCTGACAAAATTAGTGATGAAGTTGTTTACTAAAATGACACATTTGAGGAACCAAAATAACCAACAACAGGCTTCTCAAAGAAGCATTCAATCCAACCTTAATCAAGATAGTCGTGATGTGGGTGCCTCCTCCTGACAAAACTATGAGAGAGGTCAAAATTTAGGTCAAGGCTTCAAAAGGAAACCCACACAACAACAAAATCACACTTGGAACACAAGGCTAAATAATAGAGGCATCCCCACACCTCTTGATCAACTAACTAGTGCTGAGAAGGCAACAAGAAGTGTCTATTTGGTAGAAGTGGCCTTATCAAAATGGTGTCAGATTCACAAAACAAATAGGCACTCCGAGTTAGATTATCTAGAATTTCAAACTATAGCAAAAAATTTCCAAGTGGAAGTTTAGAATGCCATCGATGGTACCAGATGCAAGGACCTAGTTTCATCTAAACCATATGATTCCTCAGTACTTGTGGTTAATCAAGCTCCTTTCCTATGAGCTAAAAGAAACATACTTGAGAAGGAGATTGTTTCCCTAATGAATGATGAAGTAAAAGAGGTAGGCAACGAAGGTCCATTATCCTAGCTCTTTGATTCAGTGGACAATGGTCCAGTAGATGAGGAAGAGTTGCATGAGGATGAGCTTCAAATGTTCCATCAAAGGAAAACTCCTTACAACTTGATAAATATACAAGTGGTCCTTTCATGACCTCCACTCCCCCCAACAATTTTAGCACCCCGCCTGATCCCAATGCTAGCAAAAATCCAAGCTACCCTGATGTACCTACTAAGTACTTCAATAAGATTAAGTAGCCAAACCAAGCCCAAAGTTATCCCACTAGTTCTTCTCAAGATAGATCTTTTGAAGTAGAAGTTGAACAAATAGGGGAATATGTGGCAGAGGAATTCAAGAAGGTTAAGTTGAGTATGTCAACTTTCAAATTACTTAGAGTCCCAATAGTTAGAAATGCCTTCTTTAGGATGCTTAATGGGACTACTTCATCCAAGACAACTTGAGAATCGCCAACCAAGGTGGTTTCTTTTGAAACCTCACAAAATGAGTCTATAATCATGGAACTCCTAGGAAATAAACTAGATCAGCCTCCAAACTAGCAAGCAACCAAACAACCTGCTAAAGAGAAAAATCAAGCACAAGATTAGGATAAGACCAATGATAAGGATATAGATCAAGTAGCACAAGTCGATGTTTCAATGGGGCTATTCCAAGGGAAGTTAGAGACTCCTCCCTTCTTGATGACAATTAGAATCTTTAGAAAGAATCTGCACAATTTTTTTCTTGATTTAGGAACCTCAACCAACATCATGGCATTAGTTGTATGCAAATCCTTAGGAATAACTCCAACTCCCTCCCAACAGAAGGTGACTCAACTAGACAAGACATAGATCAACATAGTTGAAGAAATTAATAGGATATGCATGTAGACTACTGCTCATCCGAAGGTGCAACAGGTGATTGAAATTCAAGTTGCTAACATTCCTAACACATATGGCATCATACTAGGAAGAGATTTCAGCTAGGCCTTGAACGGATATGTAGCAATAGACTATTCCCATATTTGGATGTCATGGAAGGGGCTGCCTAATCAAATCTGCATTGATCAGGAGCCTCACATTGTTGGAATATGTGCCTCAATCCTTACTGACATGAAACTCCTGAAGGGAAAAGTCACTGTGACATTATTCATGTTTGGCCGACTAACTATTCTAAATCTACTTGAAAAGCTCATGTCACCAAGACAAAGTTGATGTCTTGTCGAATGAAGTCTATTGTTGTAACTAAGAGCATTTGGTGTGACCTTTTGTCGATTGGAGTTCTCTGGGTGACAGTTTGATCTTATCAGGCTATCTCACGGGTGTCAGGGAGAGGTCCCAGCGAATGGTGAATGCCTCACCGATAGCATATAGCTATTGAGCTAACACAAGGATCTCGGGGAAATCTCTCAATGAGAATGATAAGTCTTGCCGATGGTGGAGGTTTTGATGAGATGTCCTAGCGATGAAGAAAGGTCTCGCCAAAGGGAGTATTCACTTGGTGCCTTCACAGTGACAAAAAGACCTCAGTATAAGGTCTTGGAAAAGGTGATAAGTCTCGTTGAATCTTGGGAGCTTCGGTATGACATGTTCAACCAATATGAGGTCTTGGCGAAGGTCAAATGTCTTGCTGACTCGGTAAGACATCGGTGCTCGATGAAATGTCTTGGCAAAGGACATAATTCTTGCCAACTCGATAAGACTTGGTTGTGTTTGGGGTGAAGTCTTGGCAAAAGACAAATGTCTTGCCGACTGTCAGATGCTTTGGTAAAACTTGAGGAAACTCGACAAAACCTTTTGGCAAATGGGAAGTCTTGTCGATGGCAAAGTGGAAATTGATATGCTTTGTGAGCATTGGTAAAATGTCTTGCTGATGGAGGAACCTCTTGCCGATAGAAACAAAATGGTTATCGGTAGATTCAGTATGACTCATGGTGCTCGTTATAACATCTTGATGATTCATGGAAGCTATGGCGATATCAATATGGAGACTTTGTGGCATCAGGGAGAAACTGTTAGTGTCTCACCGATATGCCAAAAAAGTTTGAATGCCTTTGACCGTATGACCATCCTATGTGGCATCTCATGGACCAATCAGAGGAAGCAAAACTCAAATGATTGGCAGTCAATTTTTGGCAATAGTGCTATGCTGGAGCTGAATTGCATGCAAGGAAAAATCAATTGCTTGAAAGGAAACTATCTATGTTTGGCGATGGCAGATAAGGATGCACATAAGACAAAATTAGAATGTGAATGAAATAAAAGGAGAACGATTCTAATTTGAAATGTGTATGAGTAAGATGGCATTGATGAGAGAATTTCTGTAAATGAATGAACAGTGAATGAAGCTACTGTGAACTAATACCAGAGAGTTGTATCTCTGATTGTATGTAATTGTTGTTACTGTAATACAAAGAGATTCAACTTGGTGTGGTGGGTTTTTTCCCGAAAGGATTTCCCACATAAATTTGTTGTTCATTGTCTTTGAGTATCTTCTTTGTTTTTGCAAATCTTTCATGTGTATCTTAATTAAATTGTGATTAGAAAAATTTATAAGTATTATATGCTTACTCCCCTATGGTTTTGATGTTAGGAAAGTTGCTTCTGCACCGTTTCTTTCCTTACAAGTGGTATCAAAGGCTTTCTAGTTGTGTTATCCTTGTGAGAGGGTTGGGTATTTTGTGTCAATTCTTTTTCAATGGAAGTTTGGTAGAGGTCTGATAGTTTAATTACAAATTAAGATGGCAAGCACATCTAGAAGGATGGATATAGAGAAATTCAATGGTAGCAATTTTGAGCTGTAGAAACTCAAAATGGAAGATCTGTTAGTAGACCGAGATCTTTGGACTACTATGTCTATAACAATGCCTCAAGGCATGAAGCAAGAGGATTGGGACCTTGCAGATAGAAAGTCTAAGGGGATGATACGGCTCTATTTGGCAGACTCTGTTCTTCTGAATGTGCATGAAGAAAAGACTGCATCTTCCTTGTACAAAAGATTGGCATCTATTTATCAAGGAAAATCTTTGGTGAACAAGTTATTCTTGAGGAAGAAGCTATACTCTCTAAAAATGCAAGAGGGAGGATCCATTGCTAATCACTCTAATACTTTCAACATGCTGATTGCTCAGTTAACATTTGTTGGTGTGAAGATTGTAGATCAAGATCGATGCATGCTACTGCTGTGTTCTTTGCCAGATTCTTGGGCTCATTCGGTGATGACTATTGGGAGTATGACATCCACTTTCAAGGTGGAAGAAGTTGTTGCTTCTTTTTTGTTAGAAGAGATGAGAAGAAAATATTCTAAGATGGCAAAGGAGGCTCTGGCTGTCAGAGGCAGATCGAAGGAGAAAGGAAAGAAGAAGGACAAGAAGTCCAAATTGAAATCAGAAGGTAGATCAAAGTCTCCTGGCAAGAAGTCCAAGGTGAAATTCTGGAATTGTGTTCAACCTAGTCATGTCTGAAAGGATTGCAAGGAGGAGAAAAAGAAGAACTCTTCTGGAAATGATTCTTCGCAGAGTGATGTTGATGCCATCATTGCAGCTTTGGCTACATGGGCATCAAATAGTGTCTAGCTGATTAATTTTGAAGCGTCTTTCCACATGAAATATCATAGAGATTGGTTCACAAAGTATGAAGAATACAATGGTGGAAATGTGTACTTAGCAAGTGATTCATCTTTGGAAATTTCTGGTCATGGAAGAGTCACAATTCAATTCCCTGATGGAAGAGTGAAGGGAATCAATGATGTGATGCATATACCAGGTTTGGCTCAAAATTTACTTTCTGTAAGTAAGCTGAATGATATCGGAGTGGATGTCACATTCTCTGGAAATGGCTGCAAGATGACTAGAGGCTCTATGGTGTTGGCTAGAGGTGCACGAATTGGTACCTTTTACAAGCTAGATGCACCAGCTATTCAATGCAATAGTGTCTCTGTGAAGTCACTTACGGCTTCTCATGGAGATAAGAAAAGAAACATCCCTGATGGAGTAAATGCCATGGAGGTTAAACTTCTAGTAGAAAAGACTATGCTCTAGCATCATAGGCTTGGCCACATTGGTGAAAAAGGTTTAAAAACCTTGAAAAATAAAAACCTAGTAGAAGGACTTGAAGATTGTAACCTTGAGTTTGAATTTTGTGAACATTGCATATATGGTAAACAACACCATGTTTCATTTTATTCTAGTCCTCACAAATCTTCTGGTTTGCTTGATTATATTCATTTTGATGTGGTTGGACTAGTGAATGTTCCTTCTCTGTCTAAATCAAGATACTATGTGTCATTTATTGATGATTATTCAAGAAGAACATTTGTATATTTTCTTAAAAGTTGTGCAGTCAAAACTGTTCAGGACTGACTGGCAGTGAGTTTTGTTCAGATGAATTTGAAAGGTACATGATTCTATAGGAATTGCTAATAAGATAGTAATGGAAAGAGCAAGAAGTTGTTGAAAAGAAGTTCTAAGCATACAACATGTTACTTGGTAAATTTGACTTGGTAGAAAGAATCTAGACATATTTGCAGAAAAAAAGATCCAAGTAGTTGTCTATAGTGCTGGCATGGATTTTGGAACCCTGATAAGGGAAGAAGAAGCATTATCTCTCATGTTATTCTACATTGGATTTGTAGTCAAGAAGAAATAAAATTTAACCCTGACTATTGAGTACATACTCTCAAGTAGTTGAAGGTTACTATTCAGCCTGTGAGGAGGTGTCAAGCCCTTGAGGGTTTTCTTTAATAGAGTCTACTTGTGCCTATGCTTTAATTTCTAGCATTGATGAACTTAGGACTGTGAAAGAGGCATTTAAAATGTCTGATTCAAACTCTTGGTTGGAAGCCATGAATGAAGAAATGGCATCATTAGAAAAGAATGAAACCTGGATTTTGGTTCCATTGCCTAAAGGTAGAAAAGTTATGGGCTGCAAATGGGTATTTAAAAAGAAAATAGGTCTAGATGGCAGCGTAGAAAAATACAACACAAGGCTGGTTGCAAAAGGTTATTCCCATGTAGAGGGAATTTATTATGGAGAAATCTTTTCTCCTATAGCTAAGCTGACATCTATTAAATTTATTTTGTCACTTGTAGCAGTGTATGACTTAGAAATTGAACAGATGGATGTGAAGACAACATTTCTTCATGGTGATCTTGAAGAAGAAATTTATATGTCCCAGCCAGAGCACTTTGTGGAAAAAGGTAAGGAAAGACTGGTTTGTAAGTTGAAGAAATCTCTGTATGGTTTAAAACAGTCTCCTAGAATGTGGTACCAAAAAATTGACACTTTTTTTTTGTCATTGGGATTTGTAAGATCAAAATGTGATCATTGTGTATATTACAAAGCTCAAAGTGATCGAGTCCTTATTATTGCACTTTATGTTGATGATATGTTGTTCATAGGCAATAGTAAGCTAATGATTTATAATCTTAAGTCTCAGTTGTCTACAAAATTTGAAATGAAAGATCTTGGTGCAGCAAGGTATATTCTGGGAATGGAAATAACCAGGCACAGGAAAAATAGAAAACTTTAGCTTAGTTAGAGTAAGTATATCATGATTGTTCTAGAGAGATTTTGTATGACTGAGTGCAAGTAGCTAGTTGTTCCAATTACATAGGGAACGAAGCTATTTGTTGAGGATTGTCCAAAATCCCCTACTAAGATGGAGGACATGACCAGTGTGCCATATGCTAGTGCAGTTGGTAGTCTTATGTATGCAATGGTCTGTACAAGGCTAGACATTTCCCATGCAGTGGGAGTTCTTAGTCGGTTTATGGCTAATCCTGGAAGGACACATTGGGATGCTGTGAAGAGAGTGTTTAGATATCTGAAGGGTACTTCAGACTATGCTCTGTGTTACCATGGGAACTTGGTTGAATCATAGAAGAATCTCAGTATTCTAGGTTATCTAGACTCTAACTGGGTAGGGGACATTAACAGAAGAAGATCCACCAGTGGATATGTTTTCATGATGAATGGTGGTGCAGTGAGTTGGATGAGCAAGTGGCAAGCTATAGTTTCTTTGTCCACTATAGAGATAAAATACATGGAAGCTACACATGCCTGTAAAGAAGCAATCTAGTTAAAACGTTTGTGTTCTAACATTGGTTTTGATGCAAGAAAAATTACTATTTACTGTGACAGCCAGAGTGCTATATGTTTGGCAAAGAATCCCACTTTCCATGCCAAGATGAAACATATAGATGTACAGTATCACTTTGTACGAGATATGGTGGAGGATGCGAAGGTCTCTTTGGAGAAAGTGGATACTCTAGAGAATTTTGCAGATGCATTGATGAAGCTTGTGAGCACAGACAAATACAAGTGGTGTGCCAGTTCGATGGGCCTCTTGGCCCATGAATTTTAGTAGTTTTATTATGATCTAGAGGTGTCAGTAAGATCTTTATCAAGTGGGAGCTTGCTGAAATATGTGCCTCAATCCTTACTAACATGAAACTCCTAAAGGGAAAAGTCATTGTGACATTGTTCATGTTTGGTCGACTAACTATTCTAAATCTGCTTGAAAACCTCATGTTGCCAAGACAAAGTTGATGTCCTGCCAAATGAAGTCTATCATTGTAACTAGGAGCATTTGGAATGACCTTTTGTCGAATGGAGTTCTCTGGGTGACAGTTTGATTTTATTGGGCTATCTCACGAGTGTTGGGGAGAGGTCCCAGTGAATGGTGAATGCCTCACCGATAGCATATAGCTATCGGGCTAACACAAGGATCTTGGGGAGATCTCTCAGTGAGAATGATAAGTTCCACCAACGGTGGAGGTTTCGGTGCGATGTCCCAGCAATGAAGAAAGGTCTCACCAAAGGGAGTATTCACTTGGTACCTTTGTGGTGACAAAAATACCTTAGTGTAAGGTCTTGGTAAAGGCGATAAGTCTCGCTGACTCTTGGGCACTTTGGTATGACATGTTTGGTTGGTATGAGGTCTTCGTGAAGGTCAAATGTCTTGTTGAATTGGTAAGACATGGGCGCTTGGTGAAAGGTCTCGGAGAAGGACATAAGTCTTGCCGACTTGGTAAGACTCGGTTGTGTTCAAGGTGAATTCTCGGTGAAAGATGAATGTCTTGCCAACTGTCAGATGCTGCAGTGAAACCTAAGGAGACTCAACGAAACCTTTTGGCGAATGGGAAGTCTTGTTGATGGAAAAGTGGAAATTGATATGCTTTGTGAGCATTGGTAAAACATCTTGTCGATGGAGGAACCTCTTGCTGATAGAAACGAAATGGTTATCAGTAGATTTAGTATAACTCATGGCACATGTTATAATGTCTTGACAACTCATGGAAGCTATGGTGATATCGATATGAAGACTTTGTGGCATCGGGGAGACACTGATAGTGTCTCACTAATATGCCAACAAAGTTTGAACGCCTTTGACCGTATGACCATCCTATGTGGCATCTCATGGACCAATCAGAGGAAGTGAAACTCGAATGATTGGTAGTTTTCTTTTTGTAACAATGCTACATTGGAGCTGAACTGCATGCAAGGAAAAATCAATTGCTCAAAAGGAAATTGTCTTTGTTTGGCAATGGCAGATAAGGATGCATAGAAGACAAAATCAGAATGTGAATAAAATAAAAGGAGAACGATTCTAACTTGAAATGTGTATGAGTAAGATTGGATTGATGAGATCATTTCTATAACTAAATGAATAGTGAATGAAGCTACTGTGAACTAATACCAAAGAGTTGTATCTCTGATTGTATGTAATTATTGTTATTGTAATAGAAAGAGATTCAACTTGGTGTGGTGGATTTTTTCCAAAAAGGGTTTCCCAAGTAAATCTGTTGTTCATTGTCTTTGAGTATCTTCTCTGTTTCTACAAATCTTTCATGTGTATCTTAATTTAATTGTAATTAGAAAAATTTAAAATTATTGTATGCTTACTCCCCTATGGTTTTGATGTTAAGAAAGCTGCTTCCACACCATTTCTTTCCTTACACGCATGAAGTTCATGATGACAATGTACAACAATACAATTAATGTGTTGTTTGTTGAAACATAATTAGGAGATTACTATCTCGTATCTTATTAGGACGAGCAATAATTTTAAGAGGAAGTGGCTAAAGAATTCCTTCTTGTGTAATGTAGTGCTTCTGATGTAGCCACGATCAAAGGGTCCTCAAAGAGAACAATCTGTACCATGCAACAAGAGTCACACAATGGAAGTAACATAAAAAAATGGAGGAAAATACAAATTGAAAAATTCTTATTATTAGAAAATTTGATTACAACTAGCCGACAAAATTTTGGCTTACAAATTCAGCTCCCATGCCTGATTACAACATACTCAAAATACCATCTTCCTACATGTTTCTCAATGCAAGCAAAAAAACTATAGAGAAAACCTTATCTTTCTCTAATCTCTAATTTTATTTCCTTCTAATGATCAATTACAATGCTTTATATACATTCACAAATCCAGAAACATCTGCATCGACACAAAGGTTATTACAATCTACGATTAAAGAAAATGTAATGTGTGCTTGCATATGTCAATCTCAAATTTGAATTACTCCTCGGTGAATGCATAGGATGGAATTTGGACCTAAATTAAGGTTGGGGACACTCCATAGAACAATTTGAATCACACTAACAAGATCCAAAAGATACAAAAATGATCCACAAGTGATCAAACTAGCCGTCAGATTAGAAAATTATTCCAATGCTAGTTCAAGAAACTGTCACATAATCCAAAAGTGATAACTTTCCAGAAAAGGAACCAATTGTGCTCAAAATATTGGAATAAGATAAATGAAAATGTCCATGATGTAAACATAGATCCTCAAGGTCTAGTGAGCAAACATGAAGAATTATCGAATCTACCAACTTGAATTGAATAGAAACTAAACAAAGACAAATTGGAATGAAAATGTTTTTGGGTGATGCAAGATTTCCATGACCCAAGGATGCTCCTGCATCAAACACCCCTAGTGAGAAAAGATGTTCCATGAGAAGAACTCATGAACATCAAACTAGGTTCAAGATATATATCCCATGCTCATTCTTGATCCAAATGTCTTCTCTATATGTACTTCTCTTCCTCCTAACCTCTCTTCTTTCCTCTGTCAGATCCTTCAACTTCTTCTTCTCTTTACCTTCCTTTCCCTACCTCATACCTCCGAAAGGTAGTAAGCGAAACTTACCACCACTTACCTTCTTCTGCCCATCTAATCTACCTCTTATGTAAGACTTCATCTTATCTGTTATCTTATCTACAACCAAAGTCTTCTACTGCACAATTCTACCTTTACATTCTTCCCATTCCATCTCACTTTCAGAATTAGCCACAAGGCTCTTTTTCAAATCCATGACATCCTCCAATACAACCTCTACATCTCGCTTCTCAACACTGAAACTCTACACAAGACTCAAGTTCCTCACTTCCTCTTGCTTATTCTTCAAGGAAGCTAAAGTAAACTTCTTCCCATCCTTCTCTACAGTGATTAGATTCCTTCTACAATCATATATACCTCTTCTATCAAACTACCAAGGTCTACATAACAAAACATGGCAAGCACTCATAGACAAAACATCACACAAAAAATCATCTCTGAAGGGGCCAATATTAAAGCTCACCCAACACTGCTCTTTCACCTCCCTTACATGATCTTCTTGTAACCAACTTATCCTATAAGGACAAGGATGAAAAAACCTCTTCAAACCAAGTTTCTCCACCATCTCCTCAGATACCAAGTTATCAATACTTCTAGTATCCACAATAACCTTACAACACTTACCTCTTGATTTGTACATAGTCTGAAAAATATTCTTCCTTTGTGAAGTCTCAATCTCTTCCCTACTCTACCTCATCAAGACTCTCCTAAGCATAAGAGATTCTCCCTACTCTTGTTCTATCCCATCTTCAGTTACCTACTCTTCATGTGCCACACAATTCTTTTTACCAGTTCCTTTAGTTGATCCCTCAGGACACTCAAAAGATCAATATCCAAATTCTCCACACTTGAAACATTTATCCAAGAATTCCTTTCTGCCATTCCCTCTCCTTTGTACCCTTTGATCCAATTCTTTACTCCACTTAGATCTTGATTCTTCTTCACTTGTCTACTTATCCTTGCTGCTACTCATCTACTTTTCTTTCCCTCTAGGATTATTCTATTGTCTTTTCTTCACTTTGTCTTATGCCTTAAGAGCATATTGGTAGGCATATTCAACTATGGAAATCCTCAGCATACTCATCCCATCCTGAATGTTAAATCTAAGGCCATTTATATACCTTGCCACCTTCTCCCTAGTCATCTCTTGATGCCCAGATTTGATTGTCATCTTGTAAAATTCCTCAGTATACTCTTTAAAACTCATATACCTCTACTTTAGGTTCTACAACTTCTTGAATAGTTCCAACTCATAGTCTTCCAGAATAAACTTAGCCTCCATCCTTGCAACCATCTATCTCCACCTAGTGATTCTTGTTTCACCATTTTCCATTTTTTCCTTCTACAACTCTTTCCACCATAAAGTGGCATGTCCTTTCAACTTAGTTTGTGCCAACCTAACCCTTAGTAGGTCTCTAATATCCTCAAGCTCAAAATAGTCTTCCAACTCTCCTATCCAGTCTATCAAGTCTTTCAGATTCAATGTACTAGAGAAGTTAGAAAACTACACCCTATGACTTGTACTTACTTGTGCCACTACTCTTAGCAATCTCTCTTATCTCTGATATGTCAGTCCTTTAGCCTCTTTAGCCTTAAGTTCTTCTGCAACTTCTTCATATTCATCCTTCCATTTAGGGTTTCTCCTCAAGCCACCCAAGAGGTTTTGGATCTCATTCCTCATCTTAGTTCTAAAGTCCTCCATCATCTTCTCTATTCTTCTATGGTTCATCCTTCTCAGTAGCATCTCTCCCCCTACTCAGTGCAACTGCCTCAGCTCGACGAGCTGACTACAAGGTTTCAATTTCCTCTCTCTCAGCGATCTATTGAACACACTTATAGCCTACCTCAAATTGGATATTTTTTCACCTAGGGAATGCTACAAGGACCACAACCTACTCAAGGTTCACAACTAGCTCTCATCTCAAGATTCACAGGTTTGTAACCTACTCTAATACCATCTAATGCAGCCATGGTTGGAAGGTCCTTAAAGAGAACAATCTGGACCATGCAACAAGAGTCACAAAATGGAAGCAACATAGAAAATGGAGGAAAATAAAAATTCAAACATTCTTATTATCAAAAAATTTGATTACAACTGGTCAGAAACATATGGGCTTATAGATTCAACTTGCAGGCCTGATTACAACATACTCAAAATACCATCTTCCTACATGCTCCTCAATGCGAGTGAAAATCCTACAGAGAAAACCTTATTTTTCTCTAATCTCTAACTCTACTACATTCTAATGATCAATTACAATGCTTTATATACATTCAAAAATCCAAAAACATTTGTGTCAACCCAAAGGTTATTACAATCTCCAATTAAAGAAAATGTAATGTGTGCATGCATATGTCAGCCTCAAATTTGAATTACTCCTCGGTGAATGCATAGGATGAAGTGTGGACCTAAATTAAGGTCAGGGACACTCCATAGAACAATTTGAATCACACTGACAAGATCCACAAGATACGAAAAATGATCCACAAGTGATCAAACTAGTTAGATCAAAAAAATATTTTGGTGCTGGTTCAAGAAACTGCCATGTAATTTGGAAGTGATAACTTTCTAGAAAATGAATCAATCGTGCTCAAATCTTGGAATAAATTAAATGAACATGCACAATTTAAACATAGATCTGCAAGGTCTGGTGAGAAAACATGAAGAATTATCAAATTTGCTAACGTGAACTGAACAACAACTAAACAAAGGCAAAATGGAATGAAAATATTTTTGGGTGATGCAAGATTGCCACGACCCAAGGATGCTCCTCCAACATCTTTGATGGAAAAGTTCATTGATGTCAGAACTTGCATCATTTAGTCAATTATTTATCAAATCAGGTGTGTCTCAAAGCTATATGTAATAAGGATGGTTGTCACAAATTTTTGGGGGGTTTTGCACTGTAAATAGTGACTTCAAGTATTGATTTGGCTCCTCTAGGAGCATTCAAGAGCTAAACTATAGTGACTAATTCCTAAGGATTAATTCTATCTTATTTCATAAACTAAAGTTTTGTTGACTTATTTCTGACTTCATTGGACTTGATTGAGACTGATTCATGGAGTAGACTAACATTTACTGTAATTCTTATCTAAAATACGAAATCCAAATTAATTTTATTTTGCTTTAAAAGAAATCTATCTTAAGATTTTTTGGAAATTAAATGTTAGTTTAAGAACAAAAATGAACTACAAGGAAATGACAATTAATCTAGAAAACATAAACACTAATTTCCATGAATAGATTTCCAACAAAATTTAATTTCATCTTTCCATAAGTTCCCATTGTTCTTCTAATTAAACTTAATAAATAATTACCAAACTTAATTCCTACAAACAACATCTAAATCTTATTAATTTAATAAACCTTACAATGAATCTAACAAACTAATCTAACCATGATAAAATAAACTTAAAATTCATTCAAGTAGAATTAACTTATCCAAATTTAACATCCAATAAACTGAAAATGAGTCAAAAACTTATCATTCTAGAATTGACATCTAACACTTCATATTTAATATTAATGAATAGAAATAACATAACTTAGTAAAGTACCAACACAAGATTGATCCCAAAGGTTGAGTGGGCCCTTATCTTCCTCAAGTAAGATCTATTAACATAAACCTTTGAGTTAACTTCTTTCTTTCATTCAAATTGATCAAAGTGGGACGCAAACCAAATTATTGCAATCAATTACAAATTTCTGATTGGAAATTATCTAACTCCTATCTAAAACCGAAACATGAATATTTATAAACATATCCTTATTGAATTCATAACATGGCAATTAACTACCAAGATTCAGGGCATCTAACTAAAGATTAAAAATAAAACTAAAGCAAAACTAAAACATGACTAAGAATAGAAATGGAGAAATATGCCAGATCGGTGCTAGAAGTAGAAGTTCTAGAACTGACTACAAAGAATCCAATTTGGACTTGACTGATTCATTATCTAGCTAGGTCGATCAATGGCATGATTATCTTCTTTAGCTAAATAGGGAGTCTAACTTCATCATCAACTTTTAAATATCCTGTATAAAACCATTAAGAAAAGGATAACAATTATGGTAGTAAAAGATCAACACTGCATAATTATCTCATTAATATCATCATAAAGTAACACATTTAACATAAACCATTACTTGAAATATATCTAACAAATTAGTTAAACATAAAGAAAAATAAGTAAATATATTAGTCTATAGTCTACCGCCAGTCATGTCAATTAATAAAAATAACAAGTCTTTTAAACATAAAATGATTTAAATGAACGTATCCTTGATCCTCTCATCATTATTCCCCACTTGTTATGGACCATGTCCCCATGGTTCATCATCAAGAATAATGGTGTTCTCCTTTTCCTTGTTTAGTGTCTCCATCCAAATGCAACAGTCGAACACTCCTTCCCTATACTGGTGTGAAAATCTACTATTGAGTGCAAAGCCATGGTTTTGTCTTAGCTTCTCAAACCATGGTCTTATCACTCCCTTAGGTGTATTGGGTGTTTCCTTGAGCTTTGGGGTAGGTATAATGATTATTGGCATTTTGAATTGCATGCCAACCCAGAATTCTTGTTGCTTCTCAATCAAAGTGATCACATGTTAGACTCTTATCAAACTCCATTTGAGATTGTTTGGACTAATTGGCTCTCTTCTTATTGACTCAAGAATGATTTGATATCTTTCCTCATAGGATTTTATTGCTAATGGGGGAAGTTTCCCTTCTATATTCTGGAATGCAGAGATACTATTGAGCAAGTTTGAAACATAAAGAGGATTGATGTGATTTAGCCTTACCACTAATCGTACATTTGTGATATATTTCTCTACATGAGGCATCTCGGGCCTCATTTGTAAACCATACTTTTGCTAATCCTCCTTATATTTTTCCATTCTTCTTGACCATTCAATCTGATTTTGCATCAAGGAGACAAAGGACCTGATTTGTAGCTCAATCAACATAAAAATTCAACAAAGAATCATCATTGTCTCCCATTAAAATGTCATGCTGGAAAAACTCACACATTTGATTTTGAATGTCAGAGTGGCTATTGAAGTAATCCTACAGAAAATCTCTATCATTTTGATAATCTAGGCTTCTTGCCAAAAGTAATTGATTAAGCTTCCATTCTAGAAAATTTTCTCTAAGAAATAGAGCAAATAACCCAGCTGGTCTTCTCATTGAAAGCATCACATAACTTATCTCTACTACCTGTTCAAGTGTTCTTTCAATTTCATTCTTTTCTTCCTCTAACTTTTGTACCTACTTTTTCACCTGATCATTTTCATGCTTGAATTTTAGGGCTTCCAAGGATAGATATGTAGGATGGGTTCTTGGTGGTGCATCTGATGAAATGTCAGATGGAATGGGAGGCAGAGAAAGGTAGTGCAGTGGAGCCACAAAAGTAGAGGCTTCTTATGAGTAAAACCACATAGATTATTGTTTTAATTGCTCTTCCTTTTTTCTACAATTCTTCTTTTAATTTTGTAATTTGATTAGAATTTTCTAATTCCTACATACTACCTTGTTGCAAAGCCTCCTCTGTTTATGCTATTTTTCTCTATACCTTATTTCACTTTTTTCAGTTTGTCTTTCCATTTCTTGAGTTTTGTTGAGGGATTGCTGCAATTCCTCTTCTTTTCTTCCCAATTTTTCCTCTAGGAATTGCATGTTCTTTCTTTCTTACTCTAATTCAACTTCCAATTGGGACATTTTCATAGCCCTTAACAATTCCTCAGTTTCTAATTCCTCTTCATTCAATTTTTCATGGATTTCTTCTTCTTCAATCAATGGTTATTTTCCTTTTCTTTTCTCAAAGGGTAGAGAAGAAGTAGGGGATTTTATGGTTTCCTCTTCTTCAAATTCCTCTAATGCTTCTTGCTCTTCAGATTGTACCTCAGACTCTTCAGCAAAGTCATGGATTTAAAAAATAGGGGTTCTTTTAGGAGTTAGAATTGGGCTTTTTGGAGGGCTTTGAGGCTGCTCAGGAGAATGCATTGGTGTGCAAGTTTCCTCATGGCCTGCAGTATTTTCTATTAGGTTTTCAAGAATAGGGGTTTGAATGGCAGGTGTCTCTTCAGGGGTGGACACAATGGTTTCAACATGGCTAGGGTTTTCTTCATGCAAATCTTTCTTTTTCTTTCTAGAACTAGGATGGGTTACCCTAGGGGATTCTTGTAATTTTCTTTTACCCCTTTTTTGTTTTCCCTTGTTACATGAACACCTTTCTCAATATTTGACCTTTTTGTTGTGGACCCCTTTGCGGGTTTCCATTTTTTCTTTTCTATGGGTGCAGAAAAAAATTCTAACCAACTATATTTCCTAGTTTCTTTCTTCAACAAATGGTGCTTAATTATCAAATGGATTAACCCCTGGTATATAATGGATGATTCCCTTCTAGATTTTACCCTTAAAATCATGAAGGAATTTTTTGGAAAAAAATGTTGGTAGATTTATTCTAGCCAAGGGTTTGTCTGTCCATACCTTAAATGTATCAAAATTTGCATTCTCAGTCCTATTATAGTGTTGTACTATCCTTTGCAGGTGAATAATTTCATGAGCCATGTTGCAGCAGTTCTCCATGGTTCGTCCAAACTATGACGAGCTATCTTGTGTTGGTCTCCCTTATGCATCAAAATTTTTGGCCTTCTTTCAAGTTCTTGGTGAAATGATACCACTAACTTTTCAAATTTGACTCAGCCCTTGTTAACTAGTTTCCCCTCAACTAGAATTCCAAAAATTTCACTTATTATTTCCGAAGTGACTTCAATGATTTCACCTCACTCTGGTAACATTCATGTGAAAATTTCTCACAAACTCCACTACGATTTTAGGCTGAAAACCTTCATATTTTATTATAACTTCCAGCCATCCAGCTTCGCTTAACAATCTCCTAGTTTCTAAATCAAGAGTGAATTTTTTTGTTTCTGCATTCCTTTTGTTCCCCATTTCTTCCTATCAACAATGGTAGACTTCAACAATGGTGGACTTCAACTGGAAGACTGAATTTACTTAGCAAAATATGAAATGATTTTTCCTTATTTTTGCAGCAGCCAATTTGAATAATGACATGACTTGTCATTAATTCTTTGCATCAACTTCCTTTACTACTCCAGACAATTCACATCCCATAAATTATAGTTGCAATTTAATTCACAAAGTTGGTGGCGTTCCTTACACATGTCAGCATAAATGTGGAAAGATTTTTGAAAAGAAAATCAAATATCTACATGATTTGTAATTATTACTGACATCATCCCATGTCACATCATTTCTTATATCAACTATCCAACCACTTTTTGAAATGATTGAAAGGCATTTATTATCATTATTAATAACAATATGGCAGAGATGTCTAGACTTATAGTTATTTACCTAATTTACATTAGTCTAACTTCTTTAGAAAATAAAATTTGAAACTAATATTTACATTAAATGTGCACCTCAATTTATTGCAATCCTTTGAGTTCTTTAGGATCCTTCAAGAGTTATTCAAGAGCCTTCAGGAGCTCTCAGGAGTTTTGGAACTTCATGAGTTTTCAAGAGCTATCAAGCCAAAAGAAGTTCTCAGAGTCTTCAACCTTCAAGATCTTTAGGAGCTTTTCAAAGCTCTTTAGGGACCTTTAGGGGCTTTCAAGAGTTAACATAGATAGATCACCATTTGCTAGTTTTCAGTCATTTTTTTTAAAGCAAACTACAATTTACTGGTTTTAAATTTACTTCCTTTTTTAGCAGGTAAATCACCATTTGCTAGTTTTCAATTTACCTTGTTTATTCATGCCTTCTTCAAATGTTCAAATATTTTCTCTCATGGAAGAGATGTCTTCCATGAGAAATTTTTTGAAATTATGTGTTGTAGTTCATCTAGAAATTCCTCCTTTATTATTGGCTTATGATATGTTTTCAGTCGATGACCATTTACTAGCATAACTCTCTTTTCTCCATCAATTGGAACCAATGGGACAACTACATTTTCAAATACTTTTTCTATCTCATAGGGTCCTAACCATATGGTATGGAACTTTCCCTTAAACTCTTCAAATCTGGAGTCAAATAACAATTCCCAATCTCCTTATTTGAATTGTATCAATACAATATGTTTATTGTGCCATTCCTTCCTTTGCTTTTGAATCACCTCAGTATGTTGAAGTGCCTCCATTCTCATTTCATCAAGTTTGTTGAGCTGCAAAATTTTACTTTTCTCTAATTTAGGTAAATCAATTCCAATTTTTACTACTTTTTTCAATGTTTTTTATTCAAATTCTATTGGCATGACTAGTTTTTTCCCATACACAAGTTCATATGAAGAAAACCCAGTTGTTGTTTTCCATGTGGTATTATAGGCCCATACTGCTTCATCCAACCTATCTATCCAATCTGTTTTCCTCAATGAAACTATTTTCGTCAGAATATTCTCTAATTCTCAGTTAGTGACCTCCACTTTTCCATTCATCTGAGGGTGATATGGCAAAGATTTTTTGTGAGTCATTTGGTATCTCTACAAAAATGCTTCCATCATTACTGATAGAAACTGTTGTCCTTAGTCTAAAACAATTTCTCTGGGTGCACCAAATCTCTAAAGAATTTTCTTGTACAAAAAATCTGCAACTTTATCTTCTTTCACTACTGGTAATGCTTTCACCTTATCCCATTTTGTTGCATAATTTGTATAGACAAGTATGTAACATTTCCATTTTGAAGGTGGATCTATTGGTCCAACAAAATCAATGCCCCATTTTTCAAATGGTTCTAGAGCCATTTGTGGCTGAAATGGCATCTCCATGGTTGGCATGGGTCTTCCCATCCTTCGACATTCATCATAGTGTTTGACAAAGAATGAGACATCCTTTGTCATTGATGGCTAGAAGTAGCCAACTCCTAAGATCTTGTGAACTATTCACACAACTGAATAGTGTCCTCATTTAGGTTCATGATGATAAGCATGTACTACGTCATATACATCTAACTCAGCTACACATCTGTGTGAAACATGGTTAGGGCATAATTTAAATAAAAGACCATTAATCCACTGAAATCTAGGACTTTCAAGAATTAACCTCTTTTTTTGTTTAAGACTAAAGTGATTTGGGAATTTCCCTATTACAAGGTAATTTTCCAAATCAGCAAACCATGGTGGATGAATTGATATAGCAAATAGATGTTCATTAGAAAATGTATCATCCACTGGTTCTTGATTATCCTACAAAACAATTCTGGAAAGAAATTTAGCAACAAAAATTTCTTTTCCAAGCTTATCAATGAAAGTTACATCAAATTACTGCAACAACAGTAACCATCTAATAATGCGTCCACCTACTACAACCTTGTTCATCAAATATCTCATTGCAACATTGTTTATATGTACATAAACTTTGTAACCTATGATATAATTCCTGAATTTTTTTATTGCATATACTACAACTAAAAATTCCTTTTTTGTTGTTGTGTATTTTCTTTCATCAGGATTTAAGTTTTTTCTAACATAATATATTGCATGCATGGCATCATCATCATATTTTTCTCCTAATACTACTCCAATAGCTAAATTGGATGCATTTGTATGTATGTGAAATGATTCTCTCCAAACTAGTCCTTTGATAATTGGAGAATTTGTTAAGGCTATTTTAATTGTCTCAAAAGATTTCTTACAATCTTCAGTCCATACAAACTCTTCTTTCTTGAGTAGTGTAAATAGTGGTGATGCAATTTTACTAGATCCTTCTATAAACCTTCTGTAATACCCAACATGCCCAAGAAAAATTTGAACACTAGTTTGGTTCTTAGGGATCTCAATGTTCTATATGATCTCAACTTTCTTGGGATCAACCTTTATCCCCTCTTTTGAGATGTGATGTCCTAGAACAATTCCCTATGTCATCATAATGGAACTTTTTTCATGATTGAGTGATAATCTATGACCTTTACAGCATTGTAAAACCTTTTCTAAGTTTTTTAGTTCCTCATCAAATGTTTTAGCATGGACTATAAAGTCATCCATATAAATTTCTACATGGAAAGTGGTGAAATCTACAAATATTGCAAGTATTGCTCTTTGAAATGTGGCTAGCGCATTACATAGTCCAAACTGTAAGACTGTATATGCATACGTACCCCAAGGATAGGTAAAGGAATTTTTGTCTTGATCTTCAGGGGCTACTTAGATTTGGTTATATCTACTGAAGCCATCAAGAAAAGAGAAGTAGTTGCTGCCTACTAGGTTATCGAGTACTTGGTCGATGAATGGCAATGGGAAATGGTCTTTCTTTGTGGATTTATTCAATTCTCGATAATCTATGCACAAACTCCATTTACCATTCTTCTTGGGGAGTATAACCAGTGGAGAAACCCACTAACTATCAGAGATTGGTTATATGAATCCTACATTAAGCAACTTCTCTATTTCTTTTTTAACAATGTCATGAAGAACAAGATTTATATGCTTTTGTCCTTGTCTAAGGACAACAGTTTCTATCAGTAATGAATTCCAAAATGGCCACGGAGAGGCCCCCAGAAACAATGCCACGGAACAAGTGTATCAAAGGACAAGAGGGAGTTCATGTAATGAAGTTCCAAAATTCAAAGAAGTAACATGGTCGGAAGTTAAACCATCACCTTCTGATTCTAAATCTTCATCCACCCAAATTTGGGTGTTTGGTTGAAGGATGGTTGGCTAGTGGATAGAGTGACAATTCTTTCTATTTTTGACCATTTGATATGATCATGCTTCTAGATCTATAATCAATTATGGAAGCAACAGTAGGCAACCATGGTCTGCCTAAATGATTGATATCCAGAATCTTTCTTTTGGCTTTCAGAACCAAAACTTCAACTAGATAATCCCAAGTGTAGATTGGTAACTATGATCTCTTCTATAATACATCCTAGTTTTGTAGTAGTTTGGTCAGCTAACTATAGGGCAGTTGTTGTTGGTTGAATAGTTGCCAACGGATGTTCCAAACAACAAAAGGGGGACGAAGCTCTGAAACCACCGAAACTTAAACAAACTTTGACGAAACCTTGGTAGTTCATTTACGCACATCAAACACATCCTAGATCCAAAAAAAGGTGACCCCAAAGTCAAAAATGAGGAAACGGGAGTGACGGGGGTCCACAGATATTTCCAAATAGCTAAGGAGGAAGGGAATTCTAGAGGAAAAGTTCCGAAAGCATCGAAACTTAACAGAAAATTGACGAAACCTTGGCAGTTCATTGAAACACCCCAAACACACCCTAAATCCACCAAAAAGTTGTTCCCAAAGTCAAAAATGTGGAAACTAGACCGACAGGGGTCCACGAATGTTTCTGAAATAGCCAAAGCAAGACAAAAGGCAGAAAGGGGATGGGGGACTTTATTTTTCCACAAATTTGAATACCCCAAGTAGGTGAATTTGGGTAGGGGAATTTGATCATTTGAAGGCACATGACCAATTTGGGCTTGGAAATGGGGCACGCAAAACAAGACAGGAGCAAAGCAGCCTATCGGGAGAGAAAAAAGGGGGTCCCTGCCTATGGCAGGGTGTGTGTGCAAAACATGCACAACACTAGGTATGGCTAAATAAATCATGAATCTATTCATTGGTAAAATGTGCACACCAGACAAGCAAAATAGAATCATTGGATCTTGCACACGTACCATGATGTTATTGCTTAGAGCTATGAAGATTTGAAAACACATGGCACTTCAATTATAACTCACACCATTTCCCTCAAGCTCGATGCAAGGCCTTTCCGACAACATCAGCGCCCAACCAACACATTGTTTGAGCCTATTATTTACAAAGAAGTTTAGAATTTTTTGTCCACCTAAATTATCGTCCCAGTTAGGCACTCCACATGGGTGGAAAACTTAGTTCCAATCAAAAAGAAGAATGGTGAAATTAGATTATGCATGGATTTCTAGAATTTGAATATAGCTTCTGAAAAGGACAACTACCTAGTACCATTACAGGATGAGGTATTGCAAATAGTTAACAAATCTCATATTATGTCCTTTCTCGATGGATATTCGGGATATAACCAGGTAATGGTACAATACGATGGCATGCACAAAATGACTTTCACCACAAAATAGGGAACATTGATATACAAAAGAATTTCATTTGGATTAATCAATGTTGGTGCCACATTTCAGCGTGTAATGGATATTTCCTTCAAAGACCTCATTGTAAAATTCATTATCATATACATCGATGACCACACTGTATTCTCTAAGAAAAGAGGGGACCACATCTTCGATTTGTGCAATGTCTTCCAGAAGTGCAAAGAGTTTGGCATTTTGATGAACCCAAAGAAGTGCATCTTTGCCAGGGTAACTGAAGGAAATTTGTTGGAGCATGTGATCTCAGAAAAGGGGATCTTAATTGATCCAAAGCACGTCCAAGATATAATGAAAATTTAGCTTCCAGGTAGTAAGAAAGAAATGAAGTCTTTATTTAGAAAAATCAACTTTTCTAGAAAGTTCATCACGGGTTTGCTAAAATCATCAAGTCATTGAATGCTATGCTTAAGAAAGATGCTAAAGTATAGTGGACACCATAGGCCAAGCAAGAATTTGAAGAGATCAAGAAATCAATTGTATATGCACCAGTGCTAGTGAGTCTAGACTATTTGAAGCCATTTTATATTTACTCATTTGCTTTAGATCATTCTTGTGCCAACATGCTAACCCAGAAAGATGATGATGGTAATGAGCACCACATTCCCTTCATGAGTGCTTCACTAAAAGATGAAGAACTACATTATCACAATGTTCAAAAAAATCCTACGCCTTGGTCAGAGGAGTCAAGAAGCTCTGATATTACATCTTGAGGAACAAGGTATTTGCAATCATCCCAGATCTAGCTATCAAGACCCTACTAATGCAAAATGAGTTAGGAGAAAGAAGAGAAAAATGGGTCATGCTACTACAAGAATAGAACATGGAGATCCAACCCATGAAGCTAGTCTAAGGGCAAGCTCTCACCCACACAATGGTAGAAACTAGACTTGAGATTACAATACAACAATGGAGTTGGAGGACATCTCTCAAGGAGAATGGTATGATCCATTGTCACTATTTTTTGAACAAGTGCACTCATGATTGCAAGGATTAGCCAAAAATTTTTGAGGCTAAAAGTAGTAGCTATATGTGCAAGGATCAATACTGTATAAAGAAATCATGAAGGGATCTTCTTATCAAAGGGGAAAGTAGAAGTAGCTCAGGTTCTAATAGAATTTATGACAAGTTTAGGCTGGTCACAAATATGGCCCAAAATTATCACCAAATATTGTAGGTTGGGTATACTAACTGACACTTTTTAAGGATGTCAATAACCACGTGAGATTTGTACATCTTTAAACCATTGCTACTAGAGAAAGGAACTAAAGTCTTGATTGATAGGTTGATTGAAAAATGACTTAATTTTCAAATGGTCCACATTTCTTGAATTTAAGCATGTGTCACTTTGTATGCTACACATACTATTCATGACTACTTCTAATTACTACACTAGATGGATAGAAGCAATAGCTACTGCATTAAAATTTCAAATTTTCACCAAATAGATTTTTTAGTTTTTTAAAAATAAACCTAGTAGTTTAGAAACTATATTCAATTTGCTAAAGATTCTATTTTTAAATAGTTTTGAAATAATATAGATAACTTATTCAAATTTTTACATCAAGTTGCCTAACTCTGATTTTTCTAAGTTTTTTGTCACTTAAAAAATGTACAAAAAAAGATGCATCACATTGAGTCCTCTACTTATATCTAAAATATTATAAAAAATAATTATCATTTTATTGTGGTTAGAGTGGTCAGAAAGACACCTACTTCTAATTTTTTCCCTGAAATTTAAGTACTACTGCATTGATTTTTTAGAAAAATAATTCTATGCTAAAGATTCTCTTCCATCAAGTTTTAACTCTTATCTTCCTACAACCCCAAAAGAGCTATATTAAGGATCATTGTTTTTTTACATTCAAGTATGGCTCCTTCAGTGATTAAGACTTATTTTGGAGAAGACTAACATTTACTTTAATTTTTAATTTAAAATATGAAATCCAAATTCATTATATTTTGCTTTAAAAGAAATCTATCTTAAGATTTGCTAGAAATTAAATGCAATTTCAAGAACATAAATGAACTGCAAGGAAATGAAAATTAATATAGAAAACATAAACACTAATTTCCATGAACATATTTCTAACAAACTTCAATTTCATCTTTCCATAAGTTCTCATCGTTCTTCTAATTAAACTTAAATAATTACCAAACTTAATTCCTACAAACAACATCTAAATATGATTAATTTAATAAACCTTACAATGAATCTAACAAACTAATCTAACCATGATAAACTAAATTTAAAAGAAATTCAAGTAGAATTAACTTATCCAGATTTAACATCCAATAAACTGAAAATGATTCAACAAATTAACATTCCAGAATTGACATCTAACACATCAAATTTAATATTAATGAATAGAAATAACATAACTTAGTAAAATACCAACACAAGATCAATCCTAAAGGTTGAGTGGGCCCTACTCTTCCTTAGGTAAGATCTCTTAAGACAAAGCTTTGATTTAAATTCTTGATTTCATTCAAATTGATCAAAGTGGGATGCAAAACAAAGTATTTCCATCAATAACAAAATTTTGATTGGAAATTATCTAACTCCTATCTAAAACCGAAACATGGATATTTATAAAAATATCCTTATTGAATTCATAACATGGTGAGTAACTGCCAAGATTCAAGGCATCTAACTAAAGATTAAAAATAAAAATAAAGAACTAAAACATGACTGAGAATAGACATGGAGAAATATGCTAGATCAGCGTTGGAAGTAGAAGTTCCATAACTGACTACAAAGAAGTTGATTTGGACTTGAATGATTCATTATCTAGCTGGGCCAATCAATGGCGTGATTATCTTCCTTAGCTAAACATGGAGTTTAACTTCATCATCATCTTTCAAATATCCTGTATAAAACCCTTAAGAAAAGGATAACAATTATGGCATTAAAAGATCAACACTACATAATTATCTCATTAATATCATGATAAAGTAATGCATTTAACATAAACCATTACTTCAAATATATCAACCAAATTAGCTAAACATAAAATAAAATAAGTAAATATATTAGTCTATAGTCTACCACCAATCATGTCAATTAACAAAAATAACAAGTCTTTTAAACATATAATGATTTAAATAAAAGTATCCTTGAGCCTCTCATCAAGCTTCTGCCAACCTAACCCACACACCTAGGAGTATAGAGGCACTGATTGAATTTGAAAATGAAGAATCGTATGAGGATGGTAACCTTGGATTGTTGGATGGATTCTAAGAATTTATGTAGAAATGTGTGCAAGATCAGCTCAACCTAGGAGCTAGAATGGATTTTCAAAAAAAATTATTGTCAAGTTGGTGTAGGGTACACAATGCTTCCCACTCGGATTTCTAATGTTGCTTGTGTCAAACTGTAGTTGAACATATCAAGGGAAATGTTACCCCAAAAGGGAAACTCCAAATAGAACAACTAGGTCAAGGCCATGCAGAATCCAAATAGTCACCCAAGTCTGCTGAAGCAGATATGCTGCTAAGAAAGGAAACATGCTCCATTGGATCCAAAGTCAAAGAGTTCTCTAAGTTTTGGATGTTGTGCTTCAACAAGTCCAAATCTAAACAAGGAGTGGGAGCCAACTTCAAACTCATCAGTCCCATAGGTAAGACATATTTTGATGCCCACAGGCTTCAATTTTATTGTACCAATAATGTAGCAAAATACAAAGAATTCATCCATGGACTCTTAATGGCACTAAGAAAGAAGGTGAAAATACTCTAATTCTTAGGTGATTTTGAGCTAGTAGTGAAACAAGTTAGGAAAATCTACTCTTGTCATGATAGAAAACTACCAAATTATAGGCATAGGGTATGAGATCTTATAGAAGGATTAGATGCATTCAATAATTAGTAGATCACCCATTCTAAAAATCATATTGTTGGTGCACTAGCTCAGGCCGTGAGCACCCTCTAGCCTTTGTCATTAAGTGTCTTGAATAAGTTTATTGCAGAGCTTACCTCCACCCCATCATTTCCTAACAATGTTCCCATTTCAAGGTCTTTAATGATGATAAGCACATCCCTGATTTCATCACCGGTTCTAATGTGTTTGAAACTCAAATCATTGATGAAGTAGAGCCTAGGGAAGTTGAATTAGACATAGTAGGGTTCATTAACCTCAAAAAAAATTACAATACCACAAGGTATGGTTCAGTTGGAGAGAATATTTGATTTGCATCAGATAAGGGATTAGGATCAATAGATAAATAAGGACTCAATTGAGAATTAGTGTGATGCTCATAACCTAGGTGTTGATGTTTTTTTTATGCACTTTTAAACACAGGTAGTGCATAGGTGCACTACCTCTCTTGAAAGAAAATCTCCAACAATCGAATTGCAGAACACTATCCCAAGGTCTCTCGGATGTCAGGTCATGACAGTGCATAGATACCTCAGTAGTTTGATGTGATTTGCTGGAATCACAAGGCGAACTTACGGATGAGTTACAAAGCATGGAAGTTGGGTTTACAAATACAGTTTCAAAATGCTGAAAGTGAATGAGTAGTGGCTTTCCACTCAAAATAGCAAGTTGAAACTCATCAAATTCATCTGATTTAGCTTCATGGTGATGCTTTGGATCCTAATCTAACCAAGGATTAAAAGAAACAACAAAAGGAGAAAGGTTAAGAAAGTTATTCTAATCCTAAGCTATGAATGAACAGTAACAATGGTGGCTGCTAAAGTAGACAGACTTCCTAAAACTAAGTTTTGTTTGACCAAGAGAACCTACAGCTACACAAAACTAGTGCAATCTCCTAAGGACTGCATATTTTCAAATTGCACATGCACATCATGCACATGTAATTGAACTAAGTTTCAGCAATGAAGTAATGAGCTCAGACTAGCTTTGCAAAGTGACTCATCATCAATGAACCACAAAAAGCATGAGCTAGAAATCCATCAAATACTAAAACAGCAAACACCATCACCACTCACATTCAAGAAACTAACACTAAAACTAACATGGAAGGAAAAACCATGCATGCAAGATAAGCAAAATTAAAGAAAACATCCATAAAACCATGCAATGTTATCTTCTATTGCTGCAAATGCTTTTACAACAGCTCTCCAACCCTTACAAATGAGGGGGAAAGCCCCTATTTATAGTTTTCCAAAGCCCAAATGAATGGCTAGGATTCAATTACAATGAGTGGATCAGATTTAATTACATTAGGGTTTCACCTACCCCACAATATTCAACAATTAAAAAAACATTCCTTTTCTTTTCCCTGTTTTGTCATCTAGTATCAGTCACTATAGCAGTTTTGTCATTTAGCTGATTTCCCTTTTCACTGTAGCAGAAACTGCCTGAAAGTTGTCTTTTGCTTGATGTGCTTGCAATGTTCTTCTTTTGATCAAACAAGTCCGTCGACGATTGGCATCAATGGATTGGCGGCCCCTGATTCGGGCAGAAAGCTCCTTAGAAATCATCACCATCTGGAAAAAGGTAGGACAACTCCCTCAATGGGACTCTTTGATAGACCTACGAAAGGCTTCTTGACTCCTACAAACATGAAGTTTCATAAGTGCATTTATACATGAGTTAAGGAAAATGTCAGTCAAACCTAAAAATTTCTAGTTAGATCTATCCATGCATCATCAAAATATATTGATATTCATATTTGGAGCTCATTTGGACCATAAACATTAATGCGTGCTTCAAGAGGTGAGCATCAGAGGGCGGAAAGATGGCGAAAGAAAGCCAGAAGGCAGACAGCGAACAGAAGCCAAAACAGCCAGGAAGAAGGTGGGCTCCCAGATGTTCAAAAGAGTTGGGAAGGAGGTGGGCTCCCGGATGTTCAAAACAGCCGAGAAGGAGGCAGGCTCCTAGATGTTCAAAACAGTCGGGAATAAGGCAAGCTCCCGGATGTTCAAAACAGCCGGGAAGGAGGCAGGCTCCTGGATGTTCAAAATAGCCAAGGAGGGATGAAGCCCCGGAAATGGCCACGAAGGGCCCGGGTTCTGAAGGGCGCAAAGGAGATGGCCACTGGAAGTTCTGAACAGCCAAAGAGGGACGAACTTTGGAAACAGCCACGGAGGGGTCGGGCTCCAAAGACTGGGAAGGAGGTGGCCACTAGAAGTTCCAAAATGGCCACGGAGAGGCAGAACCTCAGAAACGGCCATGAAGGGGCCGGGCTCCAGAGGGCGGAAGGGAGGCAGCCGCCGGAAGTTCCAAAACGGTGATGGAGAGGCGGAACCCCAGAAACGGCCATGAAGGGGCTGAGCTCCGAAGGCCAGGAATGAGGCAGCTGTCGGAAGTTCCAAAACGACGACGGAGAGGCGGAACCCTAGAAAAGGCCACGGAGGGGCCGGGCTCTGGAGGCCGGGAACGAGGCAGCCGCTAGAAGTTCCAAAACGGTGACGGAGAGGCGGAACCTCAGAAACGGCCACGAAGGGGTCAGGCTCCGGAGGCCGGGAAGGAGGCAGCCGCCAGAAGTTCCAAAACAACGACGGAGAGGTGGAACCCTGGAAACGGCCACGGAGGGGCCGGGCTCCAGAGGCCGGGAAGGAGGCAGCCATCGAAAGTTCCAAAATGGCAACAGAGAGGCGGAACTCCGGAAACGGCCATGGAGGGGCCGGGCTCCGAAGGCCGGGTCGCCCTAAGCCAATGGATGTTCCAAATAGCAAAAGGGGGACGAAGCTTCAAAACCACCGAAACTTAATCAAACTTTGACGAAACCTTGGGAGTTCATTTACGCACATCAAACACATCCTAGATACAAAAAAGAGTGACCCCAAAGTCAAAAATGAGGAAACGGGAGCGACGGGGGTCCACGGATGTTTCCAAACAGCTAAGGAGGAAGGGAATTCCAGAGGAAAAGTTCCAAAAGCATCAAAACTTAATGAAACATTGACGAAACCTTGGCAGTTCATTGAAACACCCCAAACACACCCTAAATCCACCAAAAAGTTGTCTCCAAAGTCAAAAATGTGGAAACTAGACCAACAGGGGTCCATGAATGTTTCTGAAATAGCCAAAGCAAGACAAAAGGCAGAAAAGGGATGGGGGACTTTATCTTTCCACAAATTTGAATACCCCAAGCAGGTGAATTTGGGTAGGGGAATTTGATCGTATGAAGGCACATGACAAATTTGGGCTTGGAAATGGGGCACACAAAACAAGACAGGAGAAAAGCAGCCTATCAGGAGAGAAAAAAAAGGGGGTCCCTACCTATGGCGAGGCGTGTGTGCAAAATATGCACAACAAATGGCGACTCGCTAGGGAAATGCTCGAGAGCATTTTCATGATAAACTGGAATCATGAACCCAGAATCTCTAGTTTCGACCTTCACACTAGGGCAAACAAACTAGGTGCTCAACCAAAGGATCAAAACCATTAGCCAACCCAACCTTCAGTATGCTGAAAATCCAAGTGTGTGCAATTGCGTTAATTCCCATCCTTTAGTTGCTATAGGAACCCAAGCTTTGTTCAGTTAAGCTACGCAGTTTATTCTAACTCCAAAAGCATCCGGGACATTGCCTTACTTCCAGTCAGGCATCCATAGCCCCGACGAGGTTGTCGCTGTGATTCTCCCAAGCATTGCTCTACTACTGGCCGGGCATCCATAGCCCTGGTAGAGTTGCTCGGATACCCCTAAAAAGTTGAATTTTCCTTTCTTTTAATTTTCAATGTTTTTTTTTTCTTTCTTTTCTTTTTTTAGCTCTTTTATTTCAACCCGCAAGCATTGAAGCTCGCAATCAGGGCTAAGAATCATAGTGGCGCTGGAGCAGAATTTTAGATTTTTCACTTAACTAGACTTCACAAAAGGCCCTATAGTGACCGTCGAATTCTTAAGATGTGTAAGAGCTATAAGATTTCAGAATACGTCAAAGTCAGACTAAACCAACAACTTATCTTCTTTAAATTAAACACCCAAATCACTTGACACTAACAGAAGACCTTCACCATCCACTATGAAGACTTGATTAGAGTTTGACAAAGAAATACGTAAAACAACCCCAAGCGATAAGTATGGTTGTTGTGCACACAGATGTGCCCAACTAAAAGTAGAGGGACCCCGAGCAAAGCAACAACATAGTGAAAGAAAAAAAAAAGGCAAATGAAGCAAGCAACCTACACAAGCAAACTAACCTAAGGAAAGCATGAAAGCAGAGTATTTACAAGAAACCTATACTACTCAAAAATGAGCTATGTACAAAGATATTTACAGCACTATATTTAGGCACGACAAACCAACATTAACATTCATTGGATTTTGTAATGCATGCACAAGAAAATGGGAAATCCTTATCGTTCTTAACCATGCAAATTTATCTTTATATTCTAAAAAAAGAAATTCACCATTACAGCACTCAAGTTCAACCACGTCATCATGAAAAATCAGCAATTGAGGAGGCTCGCCAAACCCATGGTTAATCCATAAACATGTTCATTTTCCCTCATTCCCATAATCAAAATAATAAGTGCAATTATGAGAAATAATAGGGGCAAGGAAGGATAAAACCTAGATGTCATCACATGGAGGTGGCAACATTGAACAGTCGAGAGCAAGCACTGCATCATTGATCATTGCATTGGTAGCCTCGAGCGGGCATGGTGGAGGGTGCAACACTTTGGACATTAAGTGTGTATAAGGCTAGGAGGACAGGGCAGCAAACAACTCTTCCAAGCTGTGAGCAAGATCCATAATCCCAATTGGTTGTTCTTGAAGGAGAAACACCTCATCTGTGTGGGTTTCCATTGCCAAAACCTCTTCTTGATTGTTGTCTTCAAGGGGCAGCCTGCTATCCCATCTCCTTTCCCACGTGTTAACTTGATTTTTGTGACGTTCAATGTCATGGGATGATGACATGCATGAATTTGTCTCATTGTAGCTCTCTGGTTGTGAAGGAAAATCTGCAAGGATTGAGGTGGAAGGACCCTCAGTTGCAGCCTGCGGTTGATCAAGCTCGTCGTATTTGTTGGAAGCCATCGAAACACCTCCACCTTTATCTTCTTCCTTTTGTTGTTCATGTATCTCCTCATGGTGCCCACTTGTTTCCTCTTGGTCACTATCACTATAAATGGAGAAGGAGCTCCTCTCCCAATTTGGAAACTCTAGTGCATCATTGTTCAAGGGCTCAAGGAGTATGTATTCATCGCTACCGTCTTCTGAGATGTGCTCTTCCTTGGCATGAGCATACCTCCGTAGTGCAGCTCCTAATGGAAAGAATTCATTAATTGATGGAACCTCATCAAGGGGACCAAAGTCTACTGCACAATTTCCCTCTGAAGACTCACCAAAAATTCCATCGTCCATGGTACACAACTGCTCTTCAAGAGGAAGAACTTCTTGGTGACTGGTGGACAGCATTCTCGCTTGATCTACTTCATCACTCGGAAGTCCAAGACCGTATTGTTGTCCTTCTTCTATTGCTTCCCCAACATCCTCTTGAGGTCCACCTTTAGCCGCATTGTCACTTGGCTCTGGCTCTTGGTCTTCTACTTCAATATGGGCAGCAAGTAGAGGAGATCGGGTACTTGGCTACCCCACTTGTCCTCTAACTTGTTTGATGGCCTCTTGGCATAACTTACATGTGAGCTCTGAGTGCGATGAATCATGGAGTCGACACCAATTTGGGAGCAGAAATATCTCCAAATCTACTTGGTATTTCAACTCAGTCCAATCCCTCGCTAGTCTAGAGACTAGTTGGTCATATCTATCCATGATCGGGTCCTCCTCATCACTTGAAAAAGAAGCATGATGGTAGACAACCATAGCGAGTGATTGTTCCCACTCCCCAAAATCTGCATTTTCAGATTCTCAATCACTGCCATTTATGAAGGAGAGGTCTTCCGACCTAATTTTGCTCATGCTTTGATCATCTCCTTCTACTGCCCCAAGGCTTTCAACCTCCTCTTCTTGATTTTCAGCATTTGCGTTGGCTGTCCTAGCATATACTGCTGCAAATTTTGTTAATTCATCTTCAATTGTCGTTCGTTCCTCTTCTTGAGTGGAGGACTACTCTTCTTCAATGGAGGGAAAACCTACTAAATTGGTTACAATCAGATTTTCATCAATGCAACTTGTTGTCCCAAGACTTTTAGCTCCTCCCTCTTGGTTTTCATTTTCTATGTCTGCTGTCCCAACACCAACTTGTGTCAAATTTCTTGGTTCATCTTTATTTTTGCTGTCCTCCAGATGTTAACAAATCTTCTTCCTCATGGGATAACTTCTCTTCATTGAGAGTTGGCTGCTCCAACTTGTTCACATGATCATTGATTTGGGCAATGACATTGGTGCATGATGAGCAAGTGAATTCAGAGTGGGGTGCATTGTGAAATCTGCACCAACAAGACATTAATATTTCCTCCAATCTTGGTCCATCCTTGCTGCTCAAATGTTCCTGGATCAGCTCCTTGAATGCCTTGGCTGCCATGGCTGTCAATTCTTCCTCTGAGTCTGCAAGGACTAAAGGCTGATATATTTTCCAAAAGGGAATTTCTCCCTACAAGACCTTCTCAATTCTGTCCAAGAATATTAGACACCCCAATTCACTATGCCTGCAAGTGCAATGGATCTAACATCTATCCGCCAACACGAATTGTTGCAATGGCTTCTTCAATCTCTTATTCAAATGTGCATGTAACTGAATGATGTTGATTTGTAAATGCTGCTCCATTTCGACTCAACTCTTGTTTGCCTTCAAAAAATTTTGATTTTTGAATAAAAGAGATCTCCCATCTCAGATTTCTTCTTTGCAAGTGCTCCTTTCGATTTCCAACTTTTAGCTTCGTAGCCTCAACATGTCATGCCCTCCTTCTAGCGCTAGTTCTGTTGATGTTTTTTTTATGCACTTTTCAAAACAGGCAGTGCGTAGGTGCACTACCTCTCTTGAAAGACAATCTCCCACAATCGAATTGCAGAACACTATCCCAAGGTCTCTCAAATGTTAGGTCATGACAGTGCTTAGATACCTCAGTAGTTTGATGTGATTTGCTGGAATCATAAGGTGGACTTACGGATGAGTTACAAAGCATGGAAGTTGGGTTTACAAATACAATTTCAAAATGCTGAAAGTGAATGAGTAGTGGTTGTCCACTCAAAACAGCAAGTTGAAAATCATCAAATTCATCTGATTTAGCTTCATGGTGATACTTTGGATCCTAATCTAACCAAGGATTAAAAAAAATAGCAAAAGGAGAAAGGTTAAGAAAGTTATTCTAATCCTAAGCTATGAATGAATAGTAACAATGGTGGCTGCTAAAGTAGATAGACTTCCTAAAACTAAGTTTTGTTTGACCAAGAGAACCTACAGCTACACAAAACTAGTGCAATCTCCTAAGGACTGCATATTTTCAAATTGCACATGCACATCATGCACATGTAATTGAACTAAGTTGCAGCAATGAAGTAATGAGCTTAGACTAGCTTTGCAAAGTGACTCATCATCAATGAACCACAAAAAACATGAGCTAGAAATCCATCAAATACTAAAACAGTAAACAACATCACCAGTCACATTCAAGAAACTAACACTAAAACTAACATGGAAGGAAAAACCATGCATGCAAGATAAGCAAAATCAAAGAAAACATCCATAAAACCATGCAATGTTATCTTCTATTGCTATAAATGTTTTTACAACAACTCTCCAACCCTTACAAATGAGGGGGCAAGCCCCTATTTATAGTTTTCCAAAGCCCAAATGAATGGCTAGGATTTAATTACATTAGGGTTTCACCTACCCCACAATATTCAACAATTAAAAAAACATTCCTTGTCTTTTCCCTGTTTTGTCATCTAGTACCAGTCACTATAGTAGTTTTGTCATTTAGCTGATTTCCCTTTTCACTGTAGCAGAAACTGCCTGAAAGTTGTCTTTTTCTTGATGTGCTTGCAGTGTTCTTCCTTTGATCAAACGAGTCCGTCGACGATTGGCATCAATGGATTGGCGGCCCCTAATTCGGGTAGAAAGCTCCTTAGAAATCATCACCATCTGGAAAAAGGTAGGACAACTCCCTCAATGGGACTCTTCGATAGACCTACGGAAGGCTTCTTGACTCCTGCAAACACGAAGTGTCATAAGTGCATTTATACATGAGTTAAGGAAAATGTTAGTCAAACCTACAAATTTCCGATTAGATCTATCCATGAATCATCAAAATATATTGATATTCATATTTGGAGCTCATTTGGACCATAAACATTAATGCGTGCTTCAAGGGGTGAGCGCCAGAGGGCGAAAAGATGGCGAAAGAAAGCCAGAAGTCAAACAGCAGACAGAAGCCAAAATAGCTGGGAAGAAGGCGGGGTCCTGGATGTTCAAAACAGCCAGGAAGGAGGCGGGCTCCTGGATGTTCAAAACAGCTGGGAAGGAGGTAGGCTCCTGGATGTTCAAAACAGCTGGGAAGAAGGCAAGCTCTCGGATGTTCAAAACAGTCAGGAAGGAGGCAGGCTCTTGGATGTTCAAAACAGCCAAGGAGGGACGAATCCCTGGAAATGGCAACGGAGGGCCCGGGTTCTAAAGGGCGCAAAGGAGATGGCCACTGGAAGTTCCAAACAGCCAAAGAGGGATGGACTTTGGAAACAGCCACGGAGGGGTCAGGCTCCGGAGGGTGGGAAGGAGGTGGCCACCAGAAGTTCCAAAATGGCCACGGAGGCGGAACCCAGAAACAACCACGGAGGGGCCAGGCTCGAGGGCGAAGGGAGGCAGCCGCGGAGGTTCCAAAATGGACGGAGAGGCAGAACCGGAAACGGCCACGAAGGGGCGGGCTCAAAAGGTCGGGAAGGAGGCAGCCGTCGGAAGTTCCAAAGCAAACCAGCGGCCACGGAGGGCGAACTCTGAAGGCCGGGAAGGAGGCAGCCCAGTTCCAAAATGGCGGAGAACCTAAAACAGCCACGGAGGGGCTCGGGCGGAAGAGGCGGGAAGTTCCAAAACGGTGATGGAGGCGGAACCCCGGAAATGGCCACGAAGGGGCCGGGCTCCGGAGGTCGGGAAGGAGGTAGCCATCGGAAGTTCCAAAAGAGCAATGGAGAGGCGGAACCCCAGAAACGGCCACAGAGGGGCCGGGCTCCAGAGGTCGGGTCGCCCTAAGCCAACGGATGTTCCAAACAACAAAAGGGGGACGAAGCTCTGAAACCACCGAAACTTAAACAAACTTTGACGAAACCTTGGTAGTTCATTTACGCACATCAAACACATCCTAGATCCAAAAAAAGGTGACCCCAAAGTCAAAAATGAGGAAACGGGAGTGACGGGGGTCCACAGATATTTCCAAATAGCTAAGGAGGAAGGGAATTCTAGAGGAAAAGTTCCGAAAGCATCGAAACTTAACAGAAAATTGACGAAACCTTGGCAGTTCATTGAAACACCCCAAACACACCCTAAATCCACCAAAAAGTTGTTCCCAAAGTCAAAAATGTGGAAACTAGACCGACAGGGGTCCACGAATGTTTCTGAAATAGCCAAAGCAAGACAAAAGGCAGAAAGGGGATGGGGGACTTTATTTTTCCACAAATTTGAATACCCCAAGTAGGTGAATTTGGGTAGGGGAATTTGATCGTTTGAAGGCACATGACCAATTTGGGCTTGGAAATGGGGCACGCAAAACAAGACAGGAGCAAAGCAGCCTATCGGGAGAGAAAAAAAATGGGGTCCCTGCCTATGGCAGGGTGTGTGTGCAAAACATGCACAACACTAGGTATGGCTAAATAAATCATGAATCTATTCATTGGTAAAATGTGCACACCAGACAAGCAAAATAGAATCATTAATGTCTTGCACACGTACCATGATGTTATTGCTTAGAGCTATGAAGATTTGAAAACACATGGCACTTCAATTATAACTCACACCATTTCCCTCAAGCTCGATGCAAGGCCTTTCCGACAACATCAGCGCCCAACCAACACATTGTTTGAGCCTATTATTTACAAAGAAGTTTAGAATTTTTTGTCCACCTAAATTATCGTCCCAGTTAGGCACTCCACATGGGTGGAAAACTTAGTTCCAATCAAAAAGAAGAATGGTGAAATTAGATTATGCATGGATTTCTAGAATTTGAATATAGCTTCTGAAAAGGACAACTACCTAGTACCATTACAGGATGAGGTATTGCAAATAGTTAACAAATCTCATATTATGTCCTTTCTCGATGGATATTCGGGATATAACCAGGTAATGGTACAATACGATGGCATGCACAAAATAACTTTCACCACAAAATAGGGAACATTGATATACAAAAGAATTTCATTTGGATTAATCAATGTTGGTGCCACATTTCAGCGTGTAATGGATATTTCCTTCAAAGACCTCATTGTAAAATTCATTATCATATACATCGATGACCACACTGTATTCTCTAAGAAAAGAGGGGACCACATCTTCGATTTGTGCAATGTCTTCCAGAAGTGCAAAGAGTTTGGCATTTTGATGAACCCAAAGAAGTGCATCTTTGCCAGGGTAACTGAAGGAAATTTGTTGGAGCATGTGATCTCAGAAAAGGGGATCTTAATTGATCCAAAGCACGTCCAAGATATAATGAAAATTTAGCTTCCAGGTAGTAAGAAAGAAATGAAGTCTTTATTTAGAAAAATCAACTTTTCTAGAAAGTTCATCACGGGTTTGCTAAAATCATCAAGTCATTGAATGCTATGCTTAAGAAAGATGCTAAAGTATAGTGGACACCATAGGCCAAGCAAGAATTTGAAGAGATCAAGAAATCAATTGTATATGCACCAGTGCTAGTGAGTCTAGACTATTTGAAGCCATTTTATATTTACTCATTTGCTTTAGATCATTCTTGTGCCAACATGCTAACCCAGAAAGATGATGATGGTAATGAGCACCACATTCCCTTCATGAGTGCTTCACTAAAAGATGAAGAACTACATTATCACAATGTTCAAAAAGAATCCTACGCCTTGGTCAGAGGAGTCAAGAAGCTCTGATATTACATCTTGAGGAACAAGGTATTTGCAATCATCCCAGATCTAGCTATCAAGACCCTACTAATGCAAAATGAGTTAGGAGAAAGAAGAGAAAAATGGGTCATGCTACTACAAGAATAGAACATGGAGATCCAACCCATGAAGCTAGTCTAAGGGCAAGCTCTCACCCACACAATGGTAGAAACTAGACTTGAGATTACAATACAACAATACCAGTTGGAGGACATCTCTCAAGGAGAATGGTATGATGACATTGTCTACTATTTTTTGAACAAGTGCACCTCATGATTGCAAGGATTAGAAAAAAATTCCTTGAGGCTAAAGAGTAGTAGCTATATGTTGCAAGGATCAATACTGTATAAGAGAAATCATGAAGGGATCTATCTTAGATGCCTGGGAAAGTAAGAAGTAGCTCAGGTTCTAATAGAATTTCATGACAAGTTTAGCACTGGTCACAAATATGGCCCTTCAATTACTCACCAAATATTGTAGGTTGGGTATTACTAACTGACACTTTTTAAGGATGTCAATAACCACGTGAGATCTTGTCACATCTATTAAACCATTGCTACTAGAGAAAGGAATGTTGTCACATTACAACTAGTCCTAGAGGTAAGGTCATTCGCTCAGTGGGGACTCGACCTAATTGGTCTAGTAAGCCCACCATCCTTTGTAGGCTACACATACATTCTGACTACTTCTAATTACTACACTAGATGGATAGAAGCAATAGCATGTAGGCAATGCACCACTGAAGTTGTTACTAATTTTATAGAAAGTTTTATCTTGAATGACTTTGTTTGCTCGTTTTCCCTTGTTGTGTGATAATGGCCCTACCTTCTCATCCCTTAAGCTTGCTAGTTGGGCCTTCAATTACAAGATTGCACTCAAATTCTCATCCCACTATTACCCTTGGGGAAATGGCCTAGTTGAATCAACAAATAAAAATCTGCTAACTGTGATCAAGAAATTGCTTGACAAGAATCCAAAAGAATGGCATACCTAGCTACATTTTTTCCTTTGGGTAAATCATACACGCCATAAATATTCCCTAGGTAACTCCCCATTTAATCTCATTTATAGCCTCTATCCTATCGTCCTCGTTCATCTCAAGATTTGTACACTTCAATTTATCAACATATATTATGAGGAAGGAGAATGCCAAGAGGCTCATCTGGCTGAGTTTCATTTAGAAGAAGTTTGTGACTAAGCAACAAAATGTCTCTCCAAACACCAAGGCATTGTCAAAATATGGTTTGACCGTTGTGCCAAAGAAAACTATAAATAGGGGCCTCCTCTCATTTTCAAAGACAAAGTTGAGTTGTTGTGAAAAGGCATGTTGTATAAATTTAATGAGAATTGCATTGTTTTGATATGTTCTTGTGTTTCTTCACATGTTTGCATGATTATTCTCCTAAACATTAGATTTTAGCTTTGTTTTTTATTTTCAAGTTGCTTTAGTTGTTAGTGTTATGTTTCACTTTAATGGTGAAGAATGTTATGGTGTTGATGCCTCTCTTTTTTATACTTTTTTTTGTCTATTGATGATGAATAGCAGTGTAAATTTATTTTGAACATTATTTTATTGTTGAACTTAAAATTTATCTATTATTCATGCTTCATGGTGACTGGATAGCTGAAAATCTATAGACCTTAGAAGATTGCACTAGTTTCATGAGACTATAGGTTGTTTTGGTTAAGTGAAACTTAGTTTTAAGAAGGTTTTCCACTAAATTATCCTACATCATGACTATTCAATAGTAGTTGTAGGTCTACAAAACTCTCTATCCCTTTTTCCTTTTGAATTTTCTTTAAAATTTGAAGTTAAGGTAAATTTTTAGCATCATTGTAAAGCCAAATCTAATGACAAACATGGAATTTTAGACTATTATTTTGAACTTACAACAATTGAACTTCATTTTTAGAATTCCCCCAAACTCCATTTGAGGATCCAATTCCCCTTAGGCTTCCAAACATAAATTCCCTTTGTGATTACCAACAAAGCACATCAATCGATTGGGTTGTTTTTGCAAGTCATGACCTGACACCCAAGAGACCTTCAAATATTTTATGCAACTTGTTTGTAATAATTATCTTTCAAAAGAGGTATTTCACTTGTGCATTGCTTGTGTTGAGAAGTGCAAAAACACCCATCAACAATGAGTAGGAATTATTGAAATATCAAATTTTTCAAATAATTTTATTTTTTGGTAAATTGGCCTCAAAGTGGTGCTACATATGCATTTAGCCAACAAATTTAGTTAGAAAAATTATGGAAATATCTAACTTAGCTAGAATGAATCATATTAGATCCTATGTTTGACCAAGATTGGTTTTTAGTTAGAAATATTTAAATTCACTTGTGTTGATAAGTTGCTTGAAAGTGTGACAAAACTTTGTACTTTTACCCACTATCTTAGAGTAGGATACAAAATATTTAGAGAAAATTACAATAATTATCAACACAACACTTTTTTGATTGAGGCATTATAGTGCATCTGATATTTCCTTCATATACTTTCACAATTCCTTATGTGAAATATTCAATTTCATTTCACACACACTTCCACACTTTCTCACTTCTTGCTTCTAAAATTTTCTTGCATTTATATGCACCAGAAGACCTCAAATTATCAATTAGGTCAACCATAAGAATGATAAACAAATATTTCATTAATTCAGCCACAAAACATCAATGAGGTCTTATCCAAGGGATAAACAAGATCAAATAAAACCCTATTACATCATCCAATTTGATGTAAATTAATCCACACGTTGGGCCTCATCAACCTAAGATGACAACAATGAAACATGTTGATGAAATGTGAAGAACATAACCACTCTACCAGAAAACATAACTTGAATTCAATTTACTTAATCAATTTCTAACCAAGATAGATTACTCGACAAATCCAAAATAACACAACTTCCTATGCTACTTTGATCTGTCAAGAACTTAGCACAAGGTAGATAACAAGCCGTGTTTTCCAAATATCCATAAATTACCTAGAGGACTAACTCAAACACAATGAAACAACAAAAGAGATCAACCACTATTGTATAGATCAAAAATAGATGTTCATTGAGAATCCTACAACACTTCTAGACACCCATTTCATTGTGTTATGTTATCAACAACTATCACAACCAAAAAATAACAAAAAAAACCTTCCTATTAATATAGAATGCACAACCATTAGATATAACATTAACAAAACAACTTGTGGACCACTTCAACACATGAAATATAAATTGATACACTATAAAAACAATGAGAGAACATTCACTAATTCATATGACTGGAGACATCAATGCAAAGAAATTTTGAGCATTTTTGGACTAGTCCAAACAACCAACAACATTGTCAAACTTTAATAATTCATAGAAACCTCCTCAACAACATTGGTGACCTCAAAATATAGGAGTGCAACATCCAAAAAATACTAAATTTGACTCTGAAATCATAAGACCATATCTCTAATAGTAGAGGAATGTAGACCATTCTCCCAAATAGCCTTCATAGCAACTTTCTAAAACATAAACTTTTAACAACTTATGGAGGCTAGAACTTTCTTTAAACAACATATGTTTCATCAATGACATCAGGAGAGAGAATACATATTTTAGATCATCAACAACATCCCTCCACCATAAGTATCACTTCAAATCATCATCTCAATATATCATCATGAAAACAACTCTCTTGACATCAACCATACAAAATACTTATTTACATGACATAAGGAAGTCATGAAATCTAACCATGAACTCTAGCAACACACCATCATACAAAAATAATAACCATACACAATATAAAAGGCATGACATCCAACCATGAACTTCACCAACACACTATCATACAACAATGACAACCCAACTAGAATATTATCAACAATGATAACCAATTCCAATAAACAATACAACTATCTTCCCAAGTGATGATGAAAAATAACAACAATATCCCAAGCATATGCAACAATCTCCTTAGGTTTTGATAACCAGCAATTAGTGTTGAGATCAATTAAAACAACTACCAACAATCTTCCCCTTTGGAATTGATGGAAACACGCACCTACTCACTCTCCCCCTTTGACATCAAGGACAAAGGGTAACACACCTGCAAAAAATAACAACATATTCCTAGACTTCAAGGAGGGCCAAATATCTTCATTTGAAACAACACATTCTCCCCCTTTGACCAACAAAACATCTTCTTCAAGAAATAATAGTAGCTCCCCATATGGACAACATTCTTTTTCCTCTTCAAGTTTCCCCCCTTTGATTTATGTACACTCTTTGAAACAACTAACATGCTCCCTCTATTAGTAACAACCATTATCATCTCCCATTGATAGGAATCCACCATTAGTCTATGCATAAATATATGTCTTGAATTATTCCCCCTAGATAGATGCACCAATTATGCATGTAGTTAGAACAAGGAGTAGCAATAACCCCTAACTTCTACCAGAGATACTCAAAAGTATCCTTTGAAATGTGCCTTAGTGGAAATGTCTACAATATGATCCTTGGTAGGAACATAATCCAACTCAACTTCATGATCTGCAAGCTTCTCTCTCAAAAAGTGATACCACATAGAAATGTGTTTAGTTATTAAATGCATTACCATATTCTTAGAAATATCAATTGCATTAGTATTATCACACAAAACAGAAATAGGTCCATCATAAACCAACTTTATATCCTTCAAAGTTGATTTCATCCAAAGCACCTAATTGCAACAAGTTGCTGCAATAATATATTTACCTTCTATTGTAGATAAGGACAGTGAGTCTTGCTTCTTACTATACCAAGAGACCAATCTATCTCCCAAGAAAAATGCACTCCCACTTGTACTTCTATGGTCATCCACACATCCTTCCCAATTAGCATCAATGTAAGAATTTAATGAAAAATTATTATCCTTCTTATACCATAGACCATAATTTAGAGTTCCTTTCAAATATCTAAATATTCTTTGACCTTCCTTCTCATGTGATTTCTTAGGATTAGCTTGAAATTTTGGAACCAAGTAGGCAACATGCATGATATCAGGTCTAGAAGCAATCAAGTACCATAAACACTCCAATCGTAGATGTACATAGAGTTTGTTTAACCTCTAGAGACTCAATAGATTTTCTCAAGTGACAACCCATCACCATAGGGGTACCAATTGGTTTGGAACCCTCGATGAAAAAATTATTCAATATCTCCTTTACATACTTAGCTCAAGAAATAAAGATACCACCATCTTGTTGAAAAATTTGAAGCTCGAGGAAGAAAGAAAACCCACCAATAATACACAAATCAAATTCTTTATTTTTTGCAAACTTGTCAGTCATATCATCATTTCCGCCATAGATGAAACCTTTCTTGAAACCTTGCTGAAGTAAATATTTATATCTAAATTACATTTCTTGAAACCTTCCTAAACTAAATACTTTTCCAACAAAGCATACCAAGCTCTAGAAGCTTGTTTGAGACCATACAAAGATTTATTGAGTCTACACACCATGTTTCGATCTTATAATAACTGGAAACAATCAAGTTTCTTAGTATACACATATTCCTCTTGATCACCATTTAAGAAGGAAAATTTGACAACCATTTCATAGAATTTGAAGTTATTATGAGAAAAAAAGAAAGAAACATCTGTATTTCCTCTATTTTGGTTATCAGGGAAAAATTCTCCTCAAAATCAATACCCTCAACTTGTGAATAACCCTTACAAACTAATTGAGCCTTATTTGTCACAACTTCACCATATTCATTCAACTAGTTTCAGAACACTCATTTAGTTCCAATCACATTCTTGTGAGCTGGTCTATGAACTAACTCCCATGTATGATTCTTTTCTACCCAATCTAATTCTTCTTCTAGTTCCTTTATCCAACAATCATTATTTCTAGCATCAACTAAGTTCTAGGGCTCTACCTTTGACAATAAATAAAAATTTACTTGCTCACTTGCTCTTGCAAGCCTTATCTTGCTCAACACACCTTCATTCCTATCTCCAATGATCTGATCTAATGAATGGTTCCTCTATGCATACTTTTCTAGAGTCTTGGGAGCCTTCACAAATTTTGGTTCCCTCTCTTATTTCTCCTCCTCTTCTTCTTCTTCAATCCATGGAGGTATACCATATATGTAAACCTCTTATTCTTGTGATATCTAATACAATTTTTCATCTACCTTAAGATTTTTACTTTCAATCATCTTTCCCAATCTCTTATTATAGTATCTATAAGCCTTACTTGTAATTGAGTAACTAGTGCAGGGGCACCATGAAATTTTTTAATTTGCAAGTTTTAGAAATAAGGTCTTTTGATAAATTTTGGCGTGTTAAGTATTTTGTCAAGAAAATAAGGTCATTCTAGACCATTTTGTATGTATTATGGGTTCATTTTGAGTAAGGTTATCATATTTTGTAATTTTTTAAATTGGTGTCATGTTAGAAGTTGCAACATCTTGAAAATTGTCATATTGTCAAAATGCAAAATGAAAGAAAGGGCTTTTGGAAGACCAACGGTCAATTGGTTTCAAAAGGGTAGTTGGGAAATTGAGTCATGTTTTTCTTGATGATAAAAAGGCTTGTTACCTTGATGCAATAGGTTGGATTTTTTATGTGAAGATAAATCAATAAAAAGTAACCTGTTTTCTAAAAAATTGATGTGTTTCTACTAGTAAATTGTGGCTCTAAAGATTTGTATAGTTATGTATAGGAAAATTATGGTCCAAGATGAATGGTATTTTGTGAGGGCATGTGTTAGCATTGTTTTGGCATTGGATTGACTTCATTTCATGAAGTGTGAAGGTTTTGGTGAGCATTTTTCTATAAGTGGTCATAAAACATAGTTTTAAGGGTTTGTAGTCATTCAAAATGTAATAAGCCCCCATTCCACTGTTAGATTTCTCTATAACTTGGTGGAATGGGTAGTCTATGGTAGGTTTAGGAGTCCATGAGGTTTTAGGAGCGAGGGATCCCATTTGATGGTTTTTATGTGATGCCCTAGTTGGAAATTTTGTGTATTTTTGATGAAATTGAGTGGTTAAAGAGTGGAAATGGTGGAAAATTCTTGGGGAAGAAATTTGTGAGAGTTTTGTAAACATGTGCAAGAACATTTTGAGGTTTCTATAGTGTTAGTTTGTTGAGAGATGGTTTTGAGACCCTAGTTTCAACAAACCCCTTATAAACTTGGAAAAATGAGAGTTTTATGTTTGAGGGACTTAGTGAGCATTCCTCTGGTTAACGATTGTGGGATGGGTATGTGTAGGATCATGATGGGCCAAAAAGTGGCAATATGATGGGTATGTGGCTGACGACCCTTTTTTTACCCAAAATTGATGAAATGAAAAGGGTTTTTAAATGAGATTCTCAGCTTTCCACCAATATAAATTATGCTTTACTTTGAATTTAATAAATAATCATTATTCATTTTCTATTTGAATTGTGACTAAAGTCTTGATTGATAAGCTGATTGAAAAAAATCTATAGCTTTCAAAAGGTATCACATTTTTTGAATCTGAAAAATGTGTCACATTCTATTTTTTTCATACTATAGGATTAAAAAAATAAAAAATGAATTTCATGAAGTTTTGACCAAGTTAAGGTGGTTAGACATATGAGTTTTTAGATTTTTTAAAAGGTGTAGTAAAAAAATCATAACTAATTATTTACTTGGAAAAAAATTACAAAAAAATATGCATCAAATCGAGACATGTGTCCTCTACTTATATCTAAAATCTTATAAAAAAATATTATCATTTTATTGTGGTTAGGGTGGTTAGACAGACACCTACTTCTTATTTTTTCCCTAAAATTTAAGTACTACTGCATTGAAATTTCAAATTTTCACCAAATAGGTTTTTTTTTTTAAATAATCCTAGTAGTTTAGAATCTGCATTCAATTTTCTATAGATTTTATTCTTACATATTTTTGAAATAATAAAGATAACTTATTCAAATTTTTATGTGAAGTTGCCTAACTCTGATTTTTCTAAATTTTTTGCCACTTCAGGGCCTATTTTTTCCATGATGATCCTGCACATACCTGGATCTAGATGTTTATGACCTAGTGAGAGACTCTCCAAAGGGAATTGGTGTTGGAAAGTTGTTTAGAAGAGGGTTGCTTTGTAAAAGTGGGCTAATTATGTCCTTGTTCAATGTACAAGTCCAATTTTAGTGGGGTTATTCCAAAACAAGCACATTACGGTTTGAGATATGTTAAAGAGAAGGGTAATGGGTGTTTGAAACACTTTTTTTTTGTGGGTTTGAGGAGTTTTAAGAGAAATATGCACAAAATCCATTGTTTGGATGGCTACAAGGGAAAGTTGAAGGTTTGGTGGAATAGGGTGATGTTGAAGTTTTCTAACTTGAAAATTTGTTGTTTTTGGTTTGAATTGTGATTGGTTTGAGGTTGCCTCCCTACTATACATCATTAACCAAGAAAAATTCCTTCATCACACCTTGACTCAAAATTTCTAAGGTCTCTTTTGTCTCTTTGATATAACATTTATTTCCAAAGATTTTGAAATATCTGATAGTGGGAGGCCTTCCATACCATAACTCATAAGGGGCCTTATTTTTGTTGACCCTCAACTACACTCTGTTAAGCAAATAGACAATAGTGTGAACTACTTCCTTCCATTATATATCAAGTAGATCAACATCATTCAACATAGTCCTAGCCTTCTCTTGGACAACACTATTCTTCCTTTCCACTACCCCATTATACCGAGGGGTTTTAGGAGTAGATAGATCTCTCCTAGTGCTACAATCCTCACAAAAATTTTCAAATTTAATTCCCTCCTCTATCTAACCTTAAGCATTTGATCTTATCTTCTATTTCATTCTCAATTTTTTTTGAATACTTTAAACTTACTAAAATATTTTCATTTATCTCTTAGAAATGTAACCCAAGACATTCTAGTGTAATCATCAATAAGTAACATGAAATAACTTTCACCTTGTTGAATCCTTATTCTTGCAGGTCTGTATAGGTCAATATGAATCAAATCCAATGGAATTGTAGTAGAATACTCATTACTTTTGAAACTTGTCCTCATTGGAAGTTTGGAAGTTTGTCACTAATTAAGCAAATTGGAAACACGAGCATGAAGTGTACATACATTGGTTGATACTATGTTTCCATTGATGTCAATATTGTGATGATCATCCTAACATAAAAGGGAAGTATTTTTGGTGACCTTTGTACAACACTAGTTGATCTAGAAAGTAGGGTTTATCAGGAATTTGGCTAATTTTTTCCTTTGTTAGTATTGTGGTTAAGTGCATTAGTTTTAAGGTTTTCCCTTCACCGAATGTTGGTGTAATATTTTCCAATCATAACTAGAGTTTTGAATCCATTAGATGAAGCAACATTAGAGTTTTTGTGACATTTTGTATAGTTTCTAGAAAGATATGAATAGTAGTATGTGGCTCTGTATATCACAAGTATCTTCTAAACAAGTGTACGAGTGTTGGAGATTCCACACTTCTTAGCAAATAACTATTTTATATTGTGATGATGAAGATGAGCTAATGAATTTCAGTTAAATAAGAACTCGATGGGATATTGAGTTTTGAGGTAGCACGATTGATGAAATTGCATAAGCTCTTGAAGACTTTGGTTTTAGGTCTATTTTGGGCCAACCTAACATAATTGATGTTTTGAGAATGATTGAGCAACTCTATCTTATGTGGGATTTATATTTAGGTCCATGTCGACCTATCTTGTTGTAAATTAAGTGTTGAATTTAGGTGTGAAGGTTCGATGAAATACTTTGAGGATGACATACTTAGTTTTTATGTGTTACTTCTAATTAGTCTAACCTAAATGAAGTTTCAACTAATGTGGGTATATATATGAGATCATTACTGAGTCTTTTGCATGGTGATGGTGACAAGAAAAGAGAGAGTGTGGTGAGTGAGAAGAATAGCACAAAAAAGTGTGAAAGGGATATAGGATATGTGAATGTGCTAGAGAAAAGTAGAAATTTGTGACATGTATGGTGATTCGCATACATGTGTGTAATGTAGTGATAAGAAAACCATGTGAAGATCATTTTTATCTGATTGGAATTGTAATATGGCATATGATAGATGATATTATATTAGTTCAAATAGGTGGTGTTGCCAACCCATTCTTTGTTCTTACTTAGTGAGCTATGAGCTCTTTTCTAGATAGTGTGTATTGGTAGTGAGCCTTTGTAATATCTTATATCTTGATATAATTGTCAGATGTTGTGATTGTGTTGCTGGTATGTGGTTTTTATTGATGTTAACACTATTAGCATTTGATGTATTGAAGGTTGTATATGTCAAGGATATTGAGAAAATTGTAAAATAAATTATTATAGGTTCCTAGTGGATCATTGAAGGTCATGAATGTTTCTTGTTCTATAGATTGAATATTAGTTGTTGTGGATTAAAAGGGTTTTATATTGAGTGTATCTAGTTCATCTACTAGAATTTTTAGAGGTCCACATGAATATATGATGATGCTATGAATAGTTGTGTTCAGACAGTATTTCTATGGTCTCTGTCAGTGTTCCTGATTGAAGTTTATGTGTTTCTAATAATTTATGTGCTGCAGATATTTCTCTATTAGTTTTTGTTTCTTGTGGATGCTTCTAGATCATTCTCTATTCTTGTTGTACGTTTGTGTTGATTGGTGTGCTCGTGGTTGAAGATTTTTCTTGCTATGTTCAATTTTTTTGTTCTTGGCCGACATGGTGCTTGTGGTGTGTTGTGGATCCTTGAAGATTTAATTTTGAATGTTTGGAATGCTCGAGGATATTGCTTTGGGTTGCATCATGATATTGGGTGATGGTGTTTGATCTACATTGAAAATATGCTTTATATTTCTGGCTGACTAAGTTGTTGATGTAATTTTATGTTGAGGATAGATAAGAGTGATTGTTTAATCAAAGTTAGTGTGTGCATAAGAGTGAATGTATGCCAAAGAAAGTGTAGATGTGTGAATAGTGTCCAAATCATTCGATTGTAGAGTAGAGTGAGATGAATATTGAACGAAGTGTAAAGAAGGTCTTTTGTGCTTAACTGGAACTATAGTTAGGCTTTTGAAGAAGATATTTTCTCAGTTCACAATCCAGATGCTTTTAATCTGAATCTTTCTTGGACAATGAGCCCCCTTGTATTTGAGCAGTGAGCTCTAGGTAGTTTTCTTGAATGCATGTTCATTCTCATTATTTCTCATTATACTTTTAATAGGGTATAATATTGTGGACTAACATCCATCGTGGTTTTTCCCCTAACTAGGTTTCCAAGTAAAAATCTTGGTGTTCTCTTTATTTCTGATGTATTGATTGTTTATGGTTTATTGTTCATTCATCAGATCTAAGATTAAGTTAAGTATAGCTTGAAAAAATTTAAATATTCTCTGACAACCGATTCACCCCCCTCTTAGTTGTCTATCCTTGTTTTTCCAACAATAATATATTGTGAGCTAACCCTCATCATGGTTTTTCAATTTTTGGGTTATCCACATAAAAATACTAGTGTTTATGTGTCATACAATTTTTTGGTTGTATTCATGCTTGTATTCTTCATTTTAGTTATTTCTATTCATTTAAGTGGATGGGTTATGTTTAATTGGTTTAGAGGAATATTGATTCATCCCCTCTCTTAGTATTTTGGGTGTTCAACCATTGGTATCAAAGTATGGTTCCCTGGAAGGAGCTTGAATGCTTTGGGAAGATCTTTTATTTTGAATATATGACTAATAGGAAGTACCTTACTCCTCCAAAAGAAATTTTTGTAATTAAATTTTTAGAAGAATTCTGTATGCTAGACAAGGATGAAGAACTCAAAAATGCACTTGAAGATCTTGAAAAAATTGAAGATGAGAATGGGAATCTAAAAGAAAATGCAAAAGAAGCAAATGAATGCATCAAAAAGCTAAGAGAGAAGATCAAAAAATTTAGAGAAAGACATAGAGAAGTTAATGAATAACTAAAGAAAGCAGATGAAGACATTATCAGACTAAAATGCAAGTGAAAGAAAAGAAGAAAATTGAGGATTGTTTGGCTTTAGTGATATAAAGAAAGACCAATGAATGCACTAGAATTGAAAAGAGAGTGGTAAATCTGAGAGCATATTTGGAGAAAGAAATAATTCATGAAGATAAATTCAAGGAAAGTTCTACAATGCTTTATGAGTTAATTTCTAGAAAAAAGGAATCTAAAGATAAAGGTAGTTTGGGACTTGAAAGAGGAGAAAGATTTAAACCAGAAAAAACATCTAGCACAAAGAAGATTAGTGTATCTAGAAAGACTAAAGGGAAAAGGAACTATGACAAGTTTCAAAATCAAAGAAGCAATACTAGAAGACTGCCTATTAGACAACTCAAAGGTACCCATATTTCAATGGTATTTTTTTTTTCATGCAATAAATTTGGGAAAAGGGCTACAGAATGTAGAAGTAGAATGAATCAGAATGTTGGATCCTTTTCTAGACAATGTTTTGCATGAAAGAAATTTTGACATAAATTTGTTTAGTGCATAAATCAGATGATGAATAGATTTAATACTACTAGATATTTGAATGGCTACTGCTATACATGCAATGTATTTGGAAATAAGGCTAACCAGTGCAAAACAAGATTGAATGGAGGTGATAGTGGTCAAAGAAAAAAATTATGCTACAATTGTAACAAACCTAGACATACTTCAAGATTTTGCAAAAGTAAGAATGGAAGGTAGAATAATCCGAGATAGAGGAATAAGAAATAAAGAAGAAATTAAGGACATGGGAGAATCTATACCTATCTCTGGTACATATGTTTCCTCTGGTAACTAACACAAAGCTATGGATTAGGGGGAGATTTATTGAAAATCATATAGACCTCTTTCCAAGGTGTTCTTTCATGGCTTGACACAAAGAGATAAGATGAAGAAGAATATTGTGGAGCTATTGGTGAAAACAATAGGAGAAAATATTTTAATGTGAGTTTATGGAGCTTCTAAAATTTGACTATGTATATAAGATGTTAAATTTTACCTACTTTTTATCTGAAGCATTTATTGTTGAAATGAGTCAAATCAAGGAATTAAAAGCATGCTCAAGAAGAAAAAGTCATTTCATTATACATATGTGAAGGAGAAGTGAAGAATTTGAAGAATTTGACGTGTCTCCTAGTAGCAGATCTTCAAAACCTTAATTTTTGTTGAGCAAGTTTAAAAGGTATTCTATGTGCTCCTAGTTTTTTAGAAGTTTTTATTTATTATTTTTAGATGTAATGGAAGGACCAAAGTCATAAATGTATAAGAGAAACCACAACCAAAATTGAAGAGGTATTTTTGGAAAGTTCTATTAGAAGATTCGATAGGTGCATTTTCATTTACTAGAAATTATTAGAATAAACCATCTTTGTCAACTTTCATTTCCTTGAATGGGGAATTCTTGTATTTGGGCCTAGGTTTCTCCAACACATCAATCATCTGAGGTTTTTCTATTTGAATTTCTTCATAAATATTCAAAACAAAAATCTAGGGTTTCATACAAATAGCTTGAAAACCTTTTCTCACTTCTCCACTCCAACCAAAAATTTTCTTGATTGAAAATGAGATCAAATGATCCAAAAACCACATAAAAAGCCTTTCAAATTCCCTCACATTTTACTATAAATACATTTTTAAATGTTAGTTAATCCATCTGGCAGAAATCTCTGTGACATCACAAGGATACATTGAAGCTTAACATACCTCCACAGAACATTTACTTGCTTCAAAACCTACATCAAAAGTTTCATTCTTCCTCAATAGTACTACTTAAAAGAAATGAGCCAATTCTCCTTCAATGCTAATATCTTCAGCATCTTGTCCTTTTAGGGGACTTTTTTTTTTGCAAATAAAATCCCCCTGAGATAATACTCTAGATCTTAGTTTATATTAAGATATTGTGCAAAATGCACAAGTGCAAAATTTTCCTTCTAATTTTCCTGAACTTGCTTTTCCTTCCAAACCTTTTCATTACCCTTCTTTTGTTGATTTATGGTTTCATTCTTTGTCTAGTTATGAAAAGGTCTCTTCATAGAACCACTTCTAAAAAATTTAGCTTTATGTCCAACCTTATTGCATTTGTAGCATACAGTGTTGAGTTTCAAAACAAAATTATTTCTCTTCACCTTAGTTCTGCATTCAACAATGTTATGACCAAAATTATTGCATGCATAGTAATTTCATTGAAATGAAACAACATTGTATATTTGAGGCATAAATGATCTACCAATGTTATCATTCCTTCTTTTTCTAGATATATAATGAACAACCTTGATCCCAAATTTTCTACAAGAAAAATAATAACATTGAAAAGATTGATTGAACCTTGTAGGAACATGTTGTCTTGCAGGTGGAGGACCTCTGAATCTTCTTTATTTCTAGATAGGAATGGATCCACCTTATTTCTTGCTACCTTGATTTGTCTTTGCATCTTTAGAATCATTCTTCTTAGAATATTTAGTGCAAGCTTTCTCCTCTATTTTATACTTTCCTTCTGCTTTGAAGTTATCATATAAGTTTGAAGATGCACTAGTTATAAGAGTTTTTGTTGGAAATATGTGCCTCAATCTCACAGGCTGAAACCTTTGCAAGAGAAAAGTCGGTATGACATTCATTTTGTCTAGCTGACTTGCAACTGTGAAACCTTGTAGTTTGTACAGGTTGCCAAGACAATGTTTCTGTCTTTCCAACTAGTGTTGTTGCTGTGACTTGTGGCATTCATTGTAACCCTCTACTGAGTGGAGATCTCTAGCCAACAGGCCATTCTTATCTGATGTTGAGGAGACTCTAGGTGACAAGTGGTATCGGGGAGACTCATGGCGACTGGAGTCATCGAGGTGACTTGAACACTCAATAAGATCTCTTAGCGATGGAAGCTTGTCTTGCCGACAATGTTAAACTCAAAGACATCAGGGAACCCTTGGCCGAAAGGCTTGCTTTGATATGATGTTTCATCAATAGTGGTAAGTCTTGCCAATATTGCTACATATGTTTTTGGTATGACTCCTGGCGAAAGGTGGTCTTGGGGTAACATGGAGGCTTCGGTATGAAGTCTTAGCAATGAACGAAGTCTTGCCGATAGTGGAACATTGTGGTGTAACTTGAAGGCTTCAGTATGAAGTCTTAGCGATGGGTGTTTGTCTCAACGATGGTGTAGTCAGTTTTCGGTATGACTTCAGGGCTCTGTATTACCTCTCAGCGATAGCCTAAGTCTTGTCGACTATGTTCACATTGATATGAATTGAGGACTTCGTTATGATCTCTTGGTGAATAGCGATAGTCTCGCCGATGAGATTGCTAAGGTCGATGCGATCTTGTGAAATCGGTGGAACCTCTTGGTGACATCGATAGTTAGGTCTTGTGGCATCAGGGAGACACGGTTAGTGTCTCACTGACATGTGAATACATTTTGAATGCCTTTGACCAAGTGATGACTATCCTACATGGTGAGTCTACGACCAATCAGAGAAGCCAAATGGGAACTGTTGGAAGTTTGTCTATTGAGGTAGTTCTATGTGGAAGTTCAATAGACTAGTGATGACATGAATATATTATGGAATTGTAGATTGTGTTCAATTTGATGATTCGTTCGACGGATGGATGATTGATGAACTGTTGGATGAATAGTTCAATGTATGATCAGTGTGAATCAGATTCTAAGATAATTGTAACTTGAATATTCTATACAAGGTTGATCATTGTGAATGCTACTGTAAACTAACATCAGAAAGATAAGTCAGATCTTTGTATGTAATTCTTATTACTGTAATACAAAGTGACTTTTCTTGGTGTGGTGGGCTTTTCTCCCATAAGGGTTTTCCCACATAAATCTAGTGTTCATGTGTGTATGTTTAATTCTTTGTTTCTGCTATTGCTTTCAAGTGTATCTTAATTAGACTATAATTGAGAATTTAAAAGCACCTCTACATTCTTCCCTGAGGTTTTGACGTTAGGAGAGTTGGTTTTGCACCTTAGCTTTCCTTACAAGTGGTATCAGAGCCTGGCTAGTTATGTTATCCTTGTGGTTACATTGGGTTTTTTGAGTCAATTTCTATTTAGTGGGAGTCTTGTATAAGTTTGGTAATTTGAATTACAGGTTAAGATGGCAAGCACGTCAGGAAAGATTGAAATTGAGAAATTCAATGGTAGCAATTTTGAGTTGTGGAAATTTAACATGGAATATATGTTGGTTGATCATGATTTTTTGATTGCTATGTCTAGAACAAAGCCTACACTCATGAAGCAAGAAGATTGGGACCTTGCAGATAGAAAATCTAAGAGGCTAATAAGGCTCTATTTAGCAGACTCTATTCTTTTGAATGTTCATGAAGAAAAAACTACATCTTCCTTGTGGAAAAGATTAGTAGCTATTTATCATGGCAAGTCCTTAGTGAATAAATTATTCTTAAGGAAGAAGATGTACTCTTTGAGAATGTAGGAAGGAGCATTTTTTGCTGATCCTTTGAATGCATTCAACATGTTGATTGCACAGTTAACATCTGTGGGTGTGAAGATTGATTAAGAGGATCAATGTATGCTATTTTTATGTTCTTTGCCAGATTCTTGGGATCACTTGGTGATGGCTATTGGGAGTACCACATCCACTTTTAAGATGGAAGATGTTGTTGCTTCTTTGTTGTCAGAAGAGATGAGAAAGAAATGTTCTGAGATGGCAAAGAAGGCTCTTGCTATTAGAGGTAGATCGAAAGATAAAGGCAAGAAGAAGGACAAGAAGTCCAAATCAAAATCAGAGGGGATATCAAAGTCTCCTAGCAAGAAGTCCAAGGTGAAGTGCTGGAATTGTGAGCAACCTGGTCATGTCTGAAAGGATTGTAAAGAGGAGAAGAAGAAGAAGAAGTATTCTTCCGACAATGATTCTTCTCAGAGTGATGCAGACACTTTCATTGCAACCTTGGCTATACAAGCATTAGATGATGTCTGGCTGATTGATTTTGGAGAATCTTTCCACATGACATCTCATAGAGATTGGTTCACGAAGTATGAAAAATGTGATGGTGGAAAGGTGTATATGGAAAGTGATTCTTCATTGGAAATAGTTGGTTGTGGAAGAGTCAAAATTCAATTCCCTGATGGAAGAGTGAAGGGAATTAATGATGCAATGCATATACCAGGCCTGGCTCGAAACTTACTTTCTATTAGTATGTTGAATGATATTCGAGTGCAAGTCACATTCTCTAGAAATGGCTGCAAGATGACTAGAGGCTCTATGGTGCTAGCAAGAGGTGCTCATGTTGGTACATTGTATAAGCTTGATGGACATGCTATACAAAGCAATAGTGTCTTTACAAAGTCACATAAAGCTACTCATGGAGCTGTTATCCCCTTTTTTGGGTTTCCTTTCATTCTCTGGTTATGCGCTCTTTGATCTCTCTGGTGAGTCCCTAGTTTGGGGTTTTCTCCCTTTCATTCTGCATATGGGACAAGTGGGCTCCCACAAGGGTTGAGCTCAGCGTGCCAAGGGTTTGTTGGATATTAGTTGTGATCATATGGTTTTCCCTTGATGTCAAAATCCTTCTCAGTATGTTCTAATTGTTGATCTATCTCAGAGTGGTTCTCCTTGCACATCACAGGTTTTGGTTATTTGAAGAGTCTTCCCGATCTAATTTGAAGTGTATTAGTTTCCTATTGGTAAGACATTTCAAAAGTCTTTGCGATTGAATTTATCATTCAGGTTGTAGTCGGCAAGACTTCTATTGTATTTTGGTGATAGAAAGTATTCTCTATCGGCTTATGGCATATAGTCAAGATAAGGTCTTATCAAAATTGAAATGTCACACTGGCTGACTTGAATGAGCATTTTGGAAAAGTATAACGCCATCAATGTGAAGTCACTATGAATTTGAAGGGTCACACCGACCAATGGTGGATGGAAGTGTATCGACAAGAGTCTGGGTTTTCTGAATAGGTCTTGGTGAAGTGTCTTTGTCTCGCTGACATAACATATGGAATTCACTTCGGCCAGACTTGGAGCTTTCGGTGTAACATCTTAGTGAAATCCTCTTGGTCCCACTGACAAGAGCAGATGGAAGTCTCTCGGCGTGAGTTGTGGCTATCGATATAACATCTTGCCGAATTTGAGAGGTCTTAGCGAGTGAACTTTAGTCTCGCTGATGCAACATAAAGGGTCTTCGTCAGCATAATCTTTGAGTTGTTTTAGTGACATCGGATGAATTGATAAAACTTTTCGATAAGACTCATGGTTTTTTTGTAGAGTCTCAACGAACCCATCAAGTCTTCTCGATTTAGACTAAGAGGGACTTTTGGTGAGAGGTTTTTGTTGTCTCAGCGACACACAAGTGAATGAATACTTTCAGAAAGACATGGAATGTCCTATGAGATGTCTCTTTGACTTGATGATGTCTTGCTGATACAATGAGCTCCTCAGTGTGACTTCATGCCCTTTGCTTGCTCTCACCCTGATGTCTTCCCGAGTCCATCTTCTCTTACCGATTGTGTGTCTGTTCAGGTGTCACCATGACCTCTTGTTGAGTGAGCTTTCTCTCACTGATGGGGCACTATTCTAATTTGAAATCTCATGCCAATGTGCACCCAGTCTCTCCAACTCAACTGTTCAATCAAACACATAGATTCTCACTATGATGTCTGGCCGACTAGGCTATGTCTAGCCGACTGGTCTATTGGGGAGGTGACCGATGTGGATTGATTTTAGGATTTATTCAATGCGGTTGGTCACCTATTTGGGCTCGAGAATGACAATGAGGATCTCACTTGGGATCAACATGGTGACTCCATTTTGGTCCTGAACCTCGATTGTTGGTACGAGTTGGTGCGGTAGAGGATGAAATTAATTAGGGAAATGGGTTCTCTAAGTTGGATAGGTGGTTGGGACATATGGCTTTTGCATTTGTGGCCTCTGGATTTGTGATGATCATACCTGTGGATTTCTTGGATGGCATGGTCTGTGTACCTTCCTGGTTTGATTGCCATGGATGCCCATTCTTGTACTTGCTCATTTTGACCTGGTGGTGTGACATTCTCCCTATTCCATCTGACAAGAGCTTTCAAGATGATTTAGATTGGTTGGTGGATGTTAGTGGCCAAGTTGCTTGATGTTTTCTAAGGCTGTTAGGGTTTCTATTGGTGTCCACGTAGACTCATGCTGACTAGTGACCCTGGCTGTATAAATGTAATTTATTTCCACTTTGTAAGGGTTCGATGGTAGTTTGAAAAAATTGTAAAGGGAACCAGTTATCTCTGGTTGGGTAGCTAGGGCTTGATTTGAAGCAAGAACACTTAGGGAAAATCATATTATTGTCAATCTTTAGGATCTAGGGCATATTTCACTGAATGTAGGGTTTCTGGATGTAAATGGAATCATGAATATGACTGATTGAAATTAGAAATCTCTCCTTGTAATGGTGTGTATGAAATTTTAATGAAACTAAATGATCAAGGATCATTTCACTTTTTGGTTCTGGTTGATGCTCTTGTTTAAGGAATGAGTTAAATTGCATTAATCAATCTAGAGTTTTCTATGCATTATTAAGGGATCAGATAAGAATTTTGATAGATTCAATCACTGGTTTATGGGTTAATAAGGTTAACTTCATAAAGACTTAGATTTCTAGAGTTAAATACCCCTTCTATTGCACATTTTCATGACTCCTTTCCCAAGGATATTGGCATTGATCTGGTGACAATTTTTTATATCTGCACTAGCTTGGTTGCTCAATTAGATAACAAATATTTTAATTAATCAATTCCATTTCATGTTATACTATATCTATTTTATTATTCTTAGCAAGATACACATTGTTTGCTCAAAGGAAGCCATCTCTGAGTGAACCCTAGTATATTTGCTATAAGGAGATTGAATCTTCTTTGTTGAAGGGATTACCCCCTAGGTCTTGCAGAGCCTAAAGTGAAGGATATTGCAGCCACAAGTATTACATCTCGTATGTTGGCCATTTGTCTAGTGAACATTCAAGCATTGAGCTTGGCTAGCTCATAGGTGTTTGCATATACCTACTGGTTAGTTGTTTCCCAAACAAGAAAAATGACCAACAAGATGGCGACTCTACTAGAGAGACCTATGTTTCATATTGAATAGAATCTCCAAGGTCTTTTATCCCATAGTTTATTTATAGAGTCGGTCATTTGAGAACATTGGTTGAGTATAGCTATTGTCTTTTCCTTTGTGTTTATATTCTTGAGTGATTCCTAGTCTTATTGTTGTCAAGTTGTAGTTACCAAGACCTTAAAGTCTTGATTGTATTCCAAAAAGTAACACCATTATTACTAATTTGTCCCAAGAAGCTTGGGTGGCGACTCTGAAGTCTTTGTACCAGTGCAAACCAATATTTAAAGATATAGAAGAAGTTTAGAGCAGAATTTCAAAGAGAGTCAAGAAGGTTGAAGGAATCCTAGTTCAAATGAGGAGAACATGAGGTTATTACAGAAACCATCCAGAGTAGGAGCTGGAAGAAGTGTTTCCTAGAAACAAAGGCAAATTGGTGAAGGAAAAACCAGCACAAAAAGGTTTGTCTACACTGCATCCCACCCCTGAACATCAAGTTTCTTCTCATTTCGGTTCACAAAGTGAAAGAGATTTGGTAGATTTAGATGATAATGTATCCAATGAGAGAAGGAAAGTGCATATGAAAAATATTATAAATGAGTATTCATTAGATCATGGCCAAAATTCCATACAACAAAGGGGAAGGGGTAGATTCCAAAGGAATAATAGGAATACCCGACATGCTAGAACTATAGAATGCCCCACTCCCACACCTCTTAGGGCTACCTTTGTCCCAAATGATTCATCCAATGGGGATGACTATTCCCACAACCCGCATCTATACCAAACTGCTAGTACAACTTTTGATAGAAAGTCTACATTACCTGATGAGGATGAGATCTCAGATGATATACAATGACTTAGTCAGCAAATTGCTGCACTAAATGAGAGTAGGAAATAGAGAGAAGCAGCAAAAGAGAAAAAGATAAGAGATGCTATGGATTAGAGGGATGATCTGCGTAGAAGAGTTAAAGAGATGGAAGCCATGGATAGATTGGCAGCCCAAAAAAATGAGGAGGATACCCTGGTATTGCCAAAAACTTTAGGAAGGATCCTCTCTGACCCCCTGGTTAATAAGATCACGCAGAAACCTCAAAGTCATAGCATTGAGGAACATGTTGTTCCTCCTCCTAGGAATACCAGTAAATAGCCTCAAAATGTGGACAAAGGTAAGCATCCTATGCAGGAAAAGAGAGGAAATGAAGGAGTAAGGATAAAAAAAGGAGGTGCTGAGAAGAACACAAATCAAAATAACACTGCCTCACTTTTTGATAAGCTAATGAGAGAAAATGAGGAGTTGGAGAGAAAAACAAGGGAGATGGAATTACTTGCAGCAAACAAAGAGATAAAAAGGAAGCTTAGTTTCCTTGAATCTACTTTGAAGGACCCTATCCATGATGCTCAGAACACATGTGGTCATTCTATTTCTTCAAACCCTAACCATGGTGATAGAATCTCACCCAAGGATAATCCTTCTAGCTCCCTTCCACCCCCTAGAGGTCATGAAAAAGCTGTCCATTTTGTTTATCTACAAGAGCCTCAAGGTCGACAATCAAGTCATGAAGATGAAAGACAGAGAGACACTGATACCCAAGGTGAAGAAAGAAGACCTATGAGAAGAGGAGTGACTCATATTGACAAATACAAGCGGTTATGTTTTGATAATATCCCTAGTTACCCAAACCTTGTACCTGATAATGCTAGGAAACATGTGCCAAAGTTTGCAGGCAATAATGTTATCAGTGGTGAGGATCACCTTAAAGATTTTCAAATTTTTTGGGAGGACTTTGAGTTATGGGAGGAGGATGTAGCCATGAAGTACTTTATGTAGTCTCTTATAGAAGATGCTAGGGATTGGTATAGAAGTTTGCCTGATTTAAGCATTGATTCTAAGAATTCTTTCTTCATAATTTTCAGAGAGTAGTATGGTGACCAGACTGACCCAAGGTTCAGGCTCCATGATTTCAATAATATCACAAAGGGACATAATGAAATGGCTACTAAATTTAATGCAAGATTCAAGAAAGCAATGGCTAAGGTCCTTGTTTCTCTCTGACCTAATGAAAGATCATGTATGTTTACTTACTGTAATGCCTATGATAGCAAGATGTGCTACTTGCTCAGAGACAAAGACCCACAATCCCTGCAAGAAGCTTACAAGATGGTTGTGAACATTGAAAATAATAGAAGAGCATCTAGTAAGATGGGTAGGAGAGATGATCCCAAGCTTACCAGAGCTTCTAAGCCTTCAAATGAGAAAGGGGTCAAAGATGCAGCACTAGATGACAAATGGGATCAAGTTTTGAACCTACTACAGAAGCAAGCAAAGTTTGAAAGGCCCCAATTTCAGAGAAATAAAAGACCCCCAAGGCTACAAGATTACCCATACCACACCAACTGGAATAATGGGAGGCCTATCCAAAATAATCAGAGGAACTTCCATGGAGTTTCTGATCCACTACTGAAGAATACATCAAACATGGCAGATGATCTACCATGGTGTGATGCCTATGAAATGCCACACTCCTCACATCAGTGTGATGTTGCGGCCAAGGCAGTGGAAGGAAAGCAAGGCAGTTATGAGGAAGGTGATTATCCTAACAACCCTAATGAGACTTCGAATGTGTTCATGACCAAGTCAGATTTGGAGTATGAGGAATATTCCTCTGACTGTGGTGCTGATATAAGTGAGACAAATATGAAAAGACAAGAAGGTCTTCTTCATCAGCAGCAAGTATTTTCTGATGGAGAAGAAGATGATCAGTTTACTACTTACAACCTTGAAACCTGTGGCATTTCTTTGAGGAGACCTTCTAATGAAGAGATAGAAAGATATACAGCTGCATTGGCCACCAGAGCTCAAGCTAGAAATGTTAGAAATAGGGTGGTAAAGGCTAATCTAGGTCACCAAGGGGGAATATTCATTAAAGAATGTGATACTGATCCTAAAGGGACTAGAGCTGAAAACACAAAAACTAGTACCAAAGCTAAGGAAGTCAAAGAGCCAAGAATTTGGGCTAAAAAGAATGACAAAGCTAAGATAATGAGTGAAGCTATTTCATGAGATACAAGGATGAAAGAATTGAGGCCTGTAAATCAAAGTGATGGTAAGAAAATACATGCACTAACTTCTCATGAAGTTATATTCCCAGAGATTCCAAGTTATGCACTAGTTGACATGTTTCAGGTCCTATCTCAGATAAAGGTCACAGTCCCACTCCTCGAGATGATGAGGATCAATGACCATAAGCATAAAATAGTGGCAGTCATCAAGAGAATTGTTGGGAACAATCAACCCAAAATGGAAGCTCAAATACCTGAAACAAGTGCAGGCTAGGTGAAGGATGATGCAGCTGGACTGAACATAGATGAGAATCTTGAAGTTTATCTAGGAACTACAATCACTGCTAACCCTGATCTGGTCAACCCTTTCTTTCTGAGCCTGATTATCAATGGAAACTTGCTCAGAAATTATATGATTGATTTAGGTGCCTCAAATAATGTGATGCCTGTCAAAATCATGGAGGAAATGGGCTTAAAGGTGGATAGCACTTATGTAAAATGCTATGCTATGGACTCAAGGGAGATCCCTATGATTGGGATCATAAATGAAGTATCATAGAGACTGGCAGCTTACCTTAAGAAGGAACTTGTCATGAGTGTCATAGTAGTTGATATCCCTCCAGCATATGGAATGCCGCTCTCAAGGAAATGGTATGCTTCTATGGGAGTAAGTATACAATGTGATTTATCCTTTGCTACCTTTTCCATCGATTAGAAGGATGTCAAGATTTCTCAGGAGTCAAGGTGCAAGCATATGATTGAATCTATTGATAAAATATAAGAACCTCCACTCATCAACTTTGTTGACACTGATATAGACACCTTTCGAGTAGAGGAAGTAGAACAAGAGGATGGAGAAACCAATTCAATACCAATAGTCAAAGAAGTCATGCAGACTACCTTCAAAGAGTCAGTTTGGACCATGTACTTTGATGGAGCTTGTTCTAAGCATGGCTCGGGTGCTGGCATCTTGGTAGTATCCCCACAAGGTAAGATCTTCAAGTATTCCTTTCTACTTGAATTTGCATGTACAAACAATATAGCTAAATATGAAGCCTTGTTGCTTGGCCTAAAAATTGCCTCTAAACATGGTATAAAATCATTGAGGGTATTTGGTGACTCAGATCTAATTGTTTCTCAAGTTAGATCTAGATTTGTCACTAAGGAAAAGTGCTTGAGGCAATATAGGAATCAAGTTTGGGACACCATTGAGACATTTGATGCCTTTAGGATAGATTGGGTAGAAAGGGGGCAAAATGCTAAGGATGACTTGCTGGGCAATATTGCTGTTAAACTAGATGAAGTGACCTTTAATGGAATTTCTAGTATTGAGGTACAAACTAGGCCTACAGTGCCTGATAATATTTGCAATTGGTAGGTGTTTGAAAATGACCATGATATCTTGAAATTCTTGCACTATGTAGACCAATATGAGCATCAAGAGATTGATTTTGGCTAATATGTGGTAGAAGAGAATGGTAAAGAAACCTTTTTTGGGAATGAAGTAATTCAATTGAATACCAATAAAATCCCAAAGGGACTGGTAGCATTAGAAATAATTTTTGAAGGACCAGAAAAGTCCAATACAAGACAAGCAGCTACCCATAAAGAAGACCTAGAGGAAATCAACCTAGGAACTTATGGTGCACCAAAGAAGGTATACATAGGAAAGAAGATGAAGCCCCATGTAAGGAATATGTTGATTACCTTATTAAGGAAATATAGGCATGTTTTTGCTTGGTCTTATGATGACTTGAAGGCTTACAGGGAAGACTTGTTCCAACATGAAATTCCCCTGAAACCTAATGTGAGACCATTCAGGTAGAAGCAAAGGCCTATCAATCCAACCTTGAGATCCAAGATGTAGGAAGAACTAACAAAATTGAGTGATGCAGGGATTATTAAGCCTATAAGGCACTCATCATGGGTGTCAAACTTGGTTCCTGTAAGAAAAAAGAATGGTGATCTCAGGTTGTGTGTGGATTTCAAAAATTTAAATATTGCATCATTGAAAGACAACTATCCACTCCCAAACATGGAGGTTATGTTGTAGAAAGTGATTGGATGTAAATTGATGTCCATGATGGATGGATTCTCTTGTTACAAGCAAGTCATGGTGAAAGAATCAGAGAAGTACAAGACAGCGTTCACCACACCTTGGGGAACTTATGTCTATGTGAGAATGCCTTTTGGCCTAATTAATGTTGGTGCCACTTTTCAAAGAGCCATGGATGTGGCCTTTGTTGAGTTTTTAGACCTATTTTTTTTGTTTACCAAGATGACTTGACTGCTCACAGCAAAAAAGAAGAGGACCATTCCTCTCACTTAGAGAAAATCTTTGTCAGGGTGTTGGAATATGGTATTTCCCTTAATCCCAAGAAATGTGCCTTTGGGGTTAAGGAGGGCAAGTTACTGGGGCACATTGTCTCAAAAGATGGCATCAGAATTGATCCAAAAAGGATAGAAGCCATTGATAAGATCCAACCACCAAAGAATGTCAAGGGATTGCAATCTTTCTTTGGTCAGATAAACTTCTCGAGAAGGTTTGTCACTAACTTTGCAGAAATCAGCAGACCTATCTCCAAAATGCTGAAGAAGAATGAGAGGATAGTATAGTAAGAAGAGCCCTTAAAGTATTTTCAAGCCATTAAAGAAGCAATAAAATATGCTCCTCTGTTGAAGACACCCGACTATTCAAAGCCTTTCCAGTTGTTCACATTTGCCTCTTTTCACATTGTAGTAGGGATGTTGTTATAGAAGAATGATAATGGTTTTGAGCAGCCCATAGCCTTCTTCAGTAAGTATTTACAAGTTGCAGAATTGAAATATGACATAAATGAGAAACAGGCATATGCACTAGTCAAGGCTGTCAAAGCTTGCAGGTCTTACTTAATGGGAGTTGTCATAATTGCGTATGTGTCTAGTGCAGTTGTCAAAGACATTTTCACATAGCAGGAAGTGTCAAGAAGGAGATGCAGATGGATTAATAGAATTCAAGAGTTTAACATTGAGGTCCAAATCACTAAGTTGGTGAGGGGACAAAGATTGGCCAAGCTTATGGCCTAGACCAATTTGGAAGCAAATCAAATAAACTCATTGGAAGAAAAAAATAGATCAAACATATGTGATATGGAACACTCTGAGTGGTATAAGAATGTGATCTATTATCTGTAGAGGATGAAGTGCCTTGATGACATGAATGAAAATTAGAAGAGGACATTAAAGTTACACACTATTAGATATGTTATCATACAAGAAAATTTGTGGTTGAGAAGTAGAGGAGTCATGCTAAAATGCGTTGATCAGAATCAGGCATTAGAACTTCTAAGGGAGATGCATGGTGGAGTCTATGGCAGAAATTACATGGCCAAGACAACTGCACATAAGGTGATGAGGGCCAGTTTTTGGTGGCCTACTATATTTAAAGATGCACATCAGTTTGTGAAAGACATGTGATGCTTGTTAGCATTTTTCTGGTAAGTTAAAAAAATTTGGTAACCTTCCCCTCAGACCGATTACTGTGTAATCTCCATTTCAGATTTGGGGCATTAATTTTATAGGGGAAATAACATACAAATCTAGTGGAGGCCACTCCTAGATATTAGTAGCCACTGATTATTTTACTAAGTCGGTGGAAGTAATCCCAACAAAGAAAGCAACTAGCAAGGTGGTCATTGATTTCTTAATAAACAATATACTAACAAGGTTTGGATGCCCAAAAAGAATTGTATCAGATAATGCTATGTGTTTCAAGTTTGAAGAATATACTGATTTTTTGTGAAAAATATGGTATCCAAATTTCTTATTCATCAACATATCACCCACAAGGAAATGGAATTTTGAGAAAGGAGATTTGGTCTTATTATGAAATGCTAGATTGGAAGATAAGGGAAAATATGGCAAGTTTGATGCCATTTGGTTAGGCCCATTCATGATCAGCAATAAATGGGGAGAAGATTCATATTTTCTCCAAACTATGATAGGTGAAATTCTTGAACTGCCAGTTCATGGATAGTTCTTGAAGTTGTACTTCTCTTGAGGTATCTCTTTTCCATGAACAGTAGATTAGGGTTTACTTTTCATTTTGTTTTCTTGTTTGTGTCTACTAGCTCTGTCTGGACTAGTTCCTGGTTGGTTTTGGTCTTTTCTATCTGGTCTACTCTCCCAGTGATCTTGATTCTTGCTATGCCCACCAGGGGCATACATCCCCCAATAGGAGCCTATGTTAGTCCCTTTTTGGGTTTCCTTTCATTCTCTGGTTATGTGCTCTTTGATCTCTCTGGTGAGTCCCTGGTTTAGGTGTTTTTTCCCTTTCATTCTGCACATGGAACAAGTGGGCTCCCACAAGGGTTGAGCTCAGCATGCCAAGGGTTTGTTGGATCTCTGTTGTGATCATATGGTTTGCCCTTGATGTCAAAATCCTTCTCAGTATGTTCTCATTATTGATCTGTCTTAGAGTGGTTTTCCTTGCACATCACAAGTTTTGGTTGTTTGAAGAGTCTTCCCGATCTAATTTGAATTTTCTAAGTTGCATATTGACAAGACATTTCAAAAGTCTTGGCGATTGAATTTATCATTCAAGCTATAGTCGGCAAGACTTCTATTATATTTCGGCAATAAAAAGTATTCTCTATCGGTTTATGGTATATAGTCAAGATAAGGTCTTATCAAAATTGAAATGTCACACCAACTAACTTGAATGAGCATTTTGGAAAAGTGTAACACCATCGGTGTGAAGTCACTATGAATTTGTAGGGTCACATTGACCGATGGTGGATGGAAGCGTATCGGAAAGAGTCTAGGTTTTCAGAATAGGTCTCGGCAAAGTGTCTTTGTCTCGCCAACATAACATATGGAATATACTTTGGCCAGACTTAGATCTTTCAGTGTAACATCTCAGTGAACTCCTCTTGGTCCCACTGACAAGAACATATGGAAGTCTCTCGGCGTGAGTTGTGGCTATCATTATAACATCTTGCCAAATTCGAGAGGTCTCAGCGAGTGACCTTCGGTCTCGCTAATGGAACACAAAGGGTCTTTGTCGACATAAGCTTTGATTTGTTTCAAGAACATCGGATGAATGGATAAAAAATTTCGATAAGACTCATGGTTTCATTGTAGAGTCTCAGCGAACCCGTCAAGTCTTGGTGATTAAGACTAAGAGGGACTTTCGGTGAGAGGTTTTGGTTGTCTCAATGACACACAAATGAATGAAGACTTTCGAAAAGACACAAAATGTTCTATGAGATGTCTCCCTGACCTAATGATGTCTTGCCAATATGATGAGCTCCTCAGCGTGACTTTGTTCCCTTTGCTCACTATTGCCCTGATGTCTTCCCAAGTCCATCTTCTCTTGTCGATTGTGTGTCTATTCAGGTGTTGCCATGACCTCTTGTTGAGTGAGATTTCTCTCATAGATGGGGCACTATTTTAAGTTGAAATCTCACACCGATGTGCGCCCGGTCTTGCCAACTCAACTGTTCGATCAAACACATAGATTCTTGCTATGATGTTTGGCCAACTGGGCTATGTCTAGCTGATTGGTCTGCTGGGGAGGTGACCGATGTGGATCGATTTCAAGATGTATTCAATGTGGTTGGTCACCTATTTGGGCTCGAGAATGACAATGAGGATCTCACTTGGGATCAACATGGTGACTCCATTTCGCTCCTGAACCTCGATTGTTGGTGTGAGTTGGTGCGGTAGGGGATGAAATTAATTACAAAATTAGGGAAACGAGTTCTCTAAGGTGGATAGGTGGTTGGGACAGATGGCTTCTACATTTTTGGCCTCTAGATTTTTGATGATCACACTCGTGGATTTCCTGGATGGCATGGTCTGTGTACCTTCCTGGTTTGATTGCCATGGTTGCCCATTCTTGTACTTGCTCATTTCAACCTGGTGGTGTGACATTCTCCCTGTTCCATCTGACAGGAGCTTTCAAGATGATTTAGATTGGTTGTTGGAGGTTCATGGCCAAGTTGCTTGATGTTTTCTAAGGCTGTTAGGGTTTCTATTGGTGTCCATGTATACTCATGCTGATTGGTGACCCTGGCTATATAAATGTAATTTCTTTCCACTTTGTAAGGGTTCGATGGTAGTTTGAAAAAATTGTAAAGGGAACCAGTTATCTCTTGTTGGGTGGCTATGGCTGGATTTGAAGCAAGAATACTTAGGGAAAATCAGATTATTGTCAATCTTTAGGATCTAGGGCATATTTCATTGAATGTAGGGTTTCTGGATGTAAATGGAATCATGAATATGACTGATTGAATTTAGAAATCTCTCCTTGTAATGGTGTGTATGAAATTTTAATGTAACTAAATGATCAAGAATCATTTCATTTTTTGGTTTTGGTTGATGCTCTTGTTTAAGGAATGAGTTAAATTGCATTAATCAATCTAGAGTTTTCTATGCATTATTAAGGGATCAGATAAGAAGTTTGATAGATTCAATCACTGGTTTATGGGTTAATAAGGTTAACCTCATAAAGACTTAGATTTCTAGAGTTAAATACCCCTTCTGTTGCACATTCTCATGACTCCTTCCCCAAGGAGATTTGCACTAATCTGGTGATAGTTTTTTATATCTTCACTAGCCCAGTTGTTCAATCAGATAACAAATATTTTAATTAATCAATTCTATTTCATGTTATACTATATCTGTTTTATCATTCTCAAGAGGATATACATTGTTTTCTCAAATGAAGCCATCTCTATGTGAACCCTAGTATATCTGCTATAAGGAGATTGAATCTACTTTGTTCAAGGGATTACCCCCTGGGTCTTGCAGAGCCTGAAGTGAAGGAGATTGTAGCCACAAGTGTTGCATCTCATCTATTGGCCATCTGTCTAGCGAACATTCAGGCATTGAGCTTGGCTAGCTCATAGGTGTTTGCACAGACCTGTTGGTTAATTGTTTCCCAAAAAAAGAAAAATGACCAATAGGAGGAAAAGAGGAAAACATTCCTAATTCTGTAAACTCTATGGAAGTTAAACTTCTGGTAGAAAAGACTATGCTTTAGCATCATAGGCTAGGCCACATTGGAGAGGAAGGTAACTTAAAAACTTTGAAGAATTAAAACCTGGTTGAGGGGTTTGAATATTGTAACCTTGAACTCGAGTTTTGTGAACATTTTATATATGGTAAACAAAACCATTTTTCATTTTACTGTAGTCCTCACAAATCTTCTAGTTTGCTTGATTATTTTCATTCTGATGTTTTTGGTCTAGTGAATATTCCTTCTTTGTCTAAGTCAAGGTACTATGTATCATTTATTGATGATTATTCAAGAAGAGCATTTGTCTATTTTTTGAAAAGTAAATCATAGGTATTGAGTCGGTTTAAGGAATTTAAAAACCTTGTAGAAAATCAGATTTGAAGGAAAATGAAATTTTTAAGGACTGATAATGGTGGTGAATTTTGTTCTGATGATTTCAAGAGGTACTATAAAGATCATGGGATTAAAAGACATAAAAATAAACCTTACACTCCACAACAAAATGGAGTTGCAAAAAGGTTCAACAGGACAGTGATGGAAAGAGCACAAAGTATGCTAAGCAATGATGGATTAGAGGAGAAGTTTTGGGTTGAGGCAGTTGCTACAGCATGTTACTTGATAAACCATTCTCTTAATTCTGCTCTTGTTGAGAAAACAACTTTGGAAGCATGGTCTTGTAAGAAGCCCTCTTTAAGACATATTCATGTTTTGGCTATGAGGCATATGCACATGTGTCGTATGAGAAAAGATCTAAATTGAGAACAAGGTTGTCAAATGTATTTTTATTTGTTATAGTGCTGGCATAAAAGGATACAAGCTTTGGAATCCTAATACGAGGAAGGTTCTATACAATAGAAGTGTAATATTTTGTGAGTTGAAGCCTTCTACCTTGGATCTATAGTTAGAGACAAAATCAGAAAATAAAAAGGATGTAGTTGAAATTCCTCTGAAACTATATAAAGAGGAATTGGAAATTCAAAATGTACATGAAACTAAGGAGAGCTCAAGTAGTTTTGAGAGTTTTGATGAAGAACAACTTCAGCCTCAACAAGTGAGGAGGTCAACTCATGAAAGAAAGCAACCTAATAGATATGGGTTCTCTTTCATAGATTCTACTTGTGCCTATGCTTTAATTTATAGCACTGATGAGCTTAGGACTGTGAAAGAGGCATTTAGAATGTTTGATTCAAACTCTTGGTTGGAAGCCATAAATGAAGAAATGGCATCATTAGAAAAGAATGATACTTGGAGTTTGGTGCCCTTTCCTAAAGGCAAAAAAGTTGTTGGCTACAAATGAATATTTAAAAAGAAAATAGGTCTGAATGGCAGTGTGAAAAAATATAAGGTGAGGTTGGTTGTGAAGGGTTATTCCTAGGTATAGGGAATTGATTATGGAGAATTTTTTTCTCCTATAGCTAAGCTGACATCCATTAGATTTCTTTTGTCACTTTCAGCAGTGTATGACTTAGAGGTCAAACAGATGGATGTGAAGACAACATTTCTTCATGGTGATCTTGAAGAAGAGATTTATATGTCCTAGCCTAAGCACTTTGTGGAAAAAGGTAAAGAAAGATTGGTTTGCAAGTTGAATAAATATCTGTATGCATTAAATCAATCTCCTAGAATGTGGTACCACAAGTTTGACACTTTTGTTTTGTCATTGGGATTTGTAAGATCAAAATTTGATCATTGTGTGTATTACAAAGCTGAAAGTGATCAAGTCCTTATTATTGCTCTCTATGTTGATGATATGTTGTTCATAGGAAATAGTAAGTTAATGATTTTTGATCTTAAGTCTTAGTTGTCTGCAAAGTTTGAAATGAAAGATCTTGGTGCAGCAAGGTATATTCTGGGAATGGAAATAACTCAGGATAGGAAGAATAGAAAACTTTGGCTCAATCAGAGTAAGTATATCAAGACTGTTCTAGAGAGATTTTGCATGAATGATTGTAAGCAGCTAGTTGTTCCAGTTTTGCAGGGAATGAAGCTATCTATTGAAGACTATCCAAAATCTCCTACTGAGATGGAGGACATGACCAGTATACCTTATGCTAGTGTGATTGGTAGTCTTATTTATGCAATGGTTTGTACAAGGCCATACATTGCCCAAGCAGTGGGAGTACTTAGTTGATTTATGGCTAATCCTGGACTGACACATTGGGATGCTGTGAAAAGAGTATTCAGGTATTTCAAGGGAACTTCAGAATATGTTTTGTGTTACTATGGTAACTTGGTTGAATCACAAAGGACTCTCAGCATTCGAGGCTATGTGGATTCTGATTGGGCAGGGGACATTGACAGTAGAAGATCCACCAGTGGATATACTTTCATTTTGAATGGTGGTGCAGTGAGGTGGATGAGTAAGCAATAGGCTATAGTTACTTTATCCACTACAGAGCTAGAATACATGGCAGCAACACACACCTATAAAGAAGCAATTTGGTTAAGGAATTTATGCTCTAACATTGGTTTTGATGAAGGGAAAATAACTATTTACTATGACAGTTAGAGTACTACTTGTTTGGAAAAGAATCCTACTTTTCATCCCAGGACGAAACATATAGATGTACAGTATCATTTTGTACGAGATATGGTGGATGATGGAAAGGTATCAATAGAAAAAGTGGATACTTTAGAGAATGTTACAGATGCATCGACGAAGTTAGTGAGCAAAAACAAGTTCAGGTGGCATGCCAATTCGATGGGCCTCAGTTCCCATGAATTTTAGTAGTTTTGTTGTGCTCTGGAGGTGCCTATGTGATCTTCATCAAGTGGGAGATTGTTGGAAATATGTGACTCAATCTCATAGGATGAAACCTTTGGAAGAGCAAAGTTGGTATGACATTCATTGTGTCTGGCTGACTAGTAGCTTTGAAACCTTGTAGTTTGTATAGGTCACCAAGACAATGTTTCTGTCTTGCCGACTGGTGTTGTCATTGTGACTTGTTGCATTCAATGTAACCCTCTGCCGAGTGCAGATCTTTGGCTGACAGGCCATTCTTATCTAATGTTGGGGAGAATCTAGGTGACAAGTGGTATTCAAGAGACCCATGGTGACTAGAGTCATTAGGGTGACTTGAACACTTGGTAAGATCTCTTAGCGATGGAAGCTTTTCTTGTCGACAGTGTTAAACTTGAAGACATCAGGGAGACCCTTGGCCGAAAGGCTTGCTTCAATATGATGTTTCATCGATAGTGGTAAGTCTTGCCAACATTGCTACATATGTTTTTTGTATGACTCCTAGCGAAAGGTGGTCTTGCAGTAACATGGAGGATTCGATATGAAGTCTTAACAACGAATGAAGTCTTGCCGATTGTGGAACATTGCGGTGTAACTTGAAGGCTTTGGTATGAAGTCTTAGCGATGGGTGTTTGTCTCAACAATGGTGTAGTCAGTTGTCAGTATGACTTGAGGGCTCAGTGTTACCTCTCAGTAATAGCCTAAGTCTGGCTGACTGTGTTCACATCGATATGACTTGAGCACTTTGTTATTATCTCTTGGTGAATAATGATAGTCTCGCCGATGAGATTGCTAAGGTCGATGCAATCTTGTGAACTCAGTGGAACCTCTTGCTAATAGCAATGACTCTTGGTGACATCGATAGTCAGGTCTTGTGGCATCTGGGAGACACGGTTAGTGTCTCATTGACATGTGAATACATTTTGAATTCCTTTGAATGAGTGATCACTATCCTACGTGGTGAGTCTACGACCAATCAGAGAAGTGAAATGGGAACGTTGGAAGTTAGTCTATTGAGGTAGTTTTGTGTGGCATTTCAACAAACTAGTGATGACATGAATATATTCTTGAATTATAGATTGTGTTCGGTTTGATGATTCGTTCGATGGATGGATGATTGATGAACTGTTGGATGAATAGTTCGATGTATGATCATTTTGAATCAGATTCTGAGAGGATTGTAACTTGAATATTCTATACAAGGTTGATCATTGTGAATGCTATTATAAACTGATATTAGAAAGATAAGTTTGATCTATATATGTAATTCTTATTACTGTAATACAAAGTGACTTCTCTTGGTGTGGTGGGTTTTTCTCCCATAAGGGTTTTCCCACGTAAATCTGGTGTTCATGTGTGTATGTTTAATTCTCTTTTTCTGCTATTTCTTTCAAGTGTATCTTAATTGGACTATAATTGAAAATTTAAAAGCACCTCTACATTCTTTGTTGAGGTTTTGACGTTAGGAGAGTTGTTTCTGCACCTTAGGTTTCCTTACAATTTTCCCCTTTTTAAAACCAAGACTAGATTTCTCTTTAGTTGGTTTTTGAGATTTGATCAACTCATCAAGAATTTTAAAACCACCTTTTAGTTTCAATCCCTTGTTAATTTTCTCCTTTTCTTTTTCATGTTCTTTTCTTAGAGTGACAATCTCTTCCTCAATCTTTGAGCATTTAGTGGTTTTATCATTGATCTTAGTATTCAAGCATTCCTCAGTCTTCTTGCTTTTATTCAACCTTAACTTTCAAATTAGAGATCACATCATCATCCTACTTGATTTTAGTCTCACATCCTCTACCTCTTTCCTCTTGAGCTTTTAATTTTCCAATTTATTCTTTTAATTCTCTAACGTGTGCCTTCAATTTGGAAATTTTCTCCTTTGATTGTTCAAGAGTGCACTCATATTCCAAATTTAGTGTTCTTGCTTCTTTTAGATCTTCAAGAATAGAATGGAGTTATCCTTCAAAATATACCTCACAATCATCTGGATTGATGTCCCAACCTTCAAGTTCTATTGATTGTGTAGACATCGAAAATATACAGATTGATATCACACTCGAATCTACTAACATTGTTTCTTCCTAAATCATCCCTTGGTCTAACTGTTTAATCAAATTCCCTTATCTGATTAAATTCATCAATATTTGTCTCTTAATTAAATAAATTATTTTGTCTAATTAAGTCACTTTCTCTTGTTAATTAAATCAATTCATCTGATCTAATTATCCCCATTTAATTAAATAATCAATTTATTTGATTAAATCTCTAAAGTCTATCTGTTAAATTGAATAAATTAAAACCTTATTTGATTTAATCTAACACCATCCCTTTTAATTAAATAAATCAAAATCTTTATTTAATTAGCCTCTTATCATATTCCTCTCTTTTTGATTTAAATTAATCCAAAAATCTAAATCAAATTGTCAAATCAGCTAAATATCCCCTTAAATTAATCAAATCCTGATTAATTTAATCCTAATCACTCAAATCCTCTAGATTTTGCAACTTGCACAATTAAATTGTTTATTTGATTTAATAATTCCTTATTTTCATTCAAAAAAGGCATCTAAGTGGGAATATTCCTCAAATTTGAAATCTCCCCCCAAAAGGACTTGTCCATCCAACAAAGCATTTAAAGCTCTTACATGTCTCCCACTTGGCATTTAACTCATCTTTCATCCCCCCTAAACATGTCATCTCATCAAATTCAAATTTCAAATTGGCACAATCCTCAAAACTTGCTCAACTTTCATCCTCTCACATGTTGACAAGTGGCAGCATATCATTGGTTGAATCTTTGTCCCACATTGATCAAATTTTGACATCTCTTCAACTTATCAATTTATAAATAAAGATCTTATATCCTTATTTCATCATCCACATCTCAAGAAAAGTTACCATGCTAAAATACTTAGCAATTCTCATCCATCTCACTGAATCATAGCTAGTTTTTTTGCAGATTTTGGCTTGGAGCATTCATCAAATCTTCATCAAAGTGGATCACAATCTTTATCAAATCATCAAAGCTAGCATTGGAGTTGGGAAAGGGCTAATTTTCGCATCAAATTGGGACCAACTCCCTCAAGAGATGAATAATTTACATTGCTTTCATAGGATTTAATCTCTTTTGTTGATTTCTCATTGTATTGCTTTCATTTTCCTATTTAGAGCATTGATAAATGGATTTCTTGAGGAATCATGTTTCTAACTTTCATTTCAATCTTCTAATGTGTTTTTTTGTTGTGTTTTGAAGGTATTAGGATCATGGTTCACAGATTGTAGATCTAGTTCTAGAGAAAACATATAATTGATCATTGCTTTAGATCCCATGTGTTCAAGTACAAGATATACCTCAACTGTTAGGCTTCTCAAAGACACTTGGCTTTGATACCAACTATTGAAAATATCAAAATGTTGAGAGGGGTGAGGTTGAATTAAAATATACTATAACTTAAGCAACTTTATTTGTAGATTAAACATCAAATCACATTAACTAATAAAAGAAAAAAATGAAAGAATACACCACACAAGAACACAAATATTTTTATGTGGATAACCTAATGAGGGAAAAACGATGGTAATAATTATCTGACAATATATTAATCTCACTTCTTACAAAAATTATAATATTATTTAAGACTCATTGCCTAAGGACTTAGGCACACAACCTTAGGGAAAGACACAAGGACCTAATAAAGAGGCTCACTTCTTGATATCAATACACATAAAATTTATAATGAAGAAATGGATATGAACTATTATGAAAGAATCACCTAGCATATGCTAATGTTGCAGTACCATTTTTTCACAATTACTTTATCATACTTACTTCACACACTTCATATTAAACATACTACACACTCTCTCACCTCCATTCTCAAATGATTCCATTCTTGTATAAATACCCTCCACAATAACTCAAAACACCAAATAGGTTGGCTCCAAAAAGACCCATAAAATGAAATAACTAATACAACATAGGTCAGCTTCACACATATGCACCATGAAGAAAAATGATTTGTGGATCAACTAAAGGAATAAATAGTCCCAAAAACATCATAATAAATCCTCCAAAGAAAAAATAATTAATGAAGATCAACCACAAATAAAGGAAACTAGACCATCGACCCAAACAATATCAACACCACCAAAGCTACCATCTATTTATCTTTACACCATCGAAGAGAGACCAAAACCATTATTTAAACCAAGATGTGAATAATGTAAGTTATTAAAAGAATCTTTAAAACCTTCTTGCAAATCATTTCATTATCATATGCTAGAACAAGTGAAGAAACCCACTGAACATGCAACAATAGAGCATCCCGGACTAATTGTGACACATCAACACTTAGGATATTTCATTGTGGTTCACCAAAACATATGAAACACATATGGATAAATTTATACATTTATCTAAACATATTACCAAGTCCACACAACCATACCTAGGACTCTGGAGGAATGCAAAGCAATTTGAGTAACATCTGAGACACATAAATCTATTATTTTGTCTTATAAAGAATTGTTACATTTAACTCTTGCTATAGAAATTTTTATGAAATGAAATTTTGGGAATAACCTCTTTGCTACCTGCCAAACTTAAATTCAAAATGATAAAGCTAGAACATGCAATGCAGTAGAATGTGGACTAAAATATAGAGTTACTTAGGAAAATATGTGCTCTATGCCTTAGAAAACTTTTCCCCATTGCACAAGTATGAACCTAGACTCAATTGTCATTCATCTAACTCCTTGAACATATAGAAATAATCAATTTGATTTTACTTATCAACCAAATCATTAGCCAATGTGTTACAAGCTTAATTATATATATATATATATATATATATATATATATATTACACTTCTAGACTATTGTACTACTATGAATATTGTTGGAAGAATGAAGAGATTCCATCGATGTATTGTTTGGAAACATGAGCATGTGGGATGAGCACAAGGTACATATAGTTATGCATTGTAGTATTGTCATTCATGAAAAATTATATCCCAATACAAAGAATATGAAATAGATTAGTTTAGTTGCTAGGAGCATGATTGAAAATTATTCTAAAAGAAAATTTTGTAAGAACATTTGATCCAATGAAGATAATTGTGACAAAAATTGACTAAGTGTTAATATGAGTGATTCTATGTACAAGGGATCTAGTAATTGGGTTCACATCGGTTCGATGCTAAAGTATTTGTTCTACAATTCTAGTATAATGTTTTTGGTTGGTAGAAGTACCTAGTTCTAGAGTTTCATCTTGTTTTGGCTCATGGCGAAAGTTATGAGTAATAGAAGTTTGGCTTGATAGTTACAAATATTTTCAAGTTATGTGTGTATGATTTAGAGAATCCACACTTCTTCATGAATTTGATTTGGGCTCTATGGATTTGAGGAGATATTAGGAGATGTCAGATGAGCATGCATTCTAGTTAGCATGGTGCTTGGGTTTCTATGAGACTCAATGTGGATGAACAATCCATGGATTTTGAAAGTTCTTCTACAGTACCAACCTAATACATTTGAAGGTATGAAAACCTTAATTAATTATTCCCAAGTTATGTGGGAGCTATTATAGGTCCATGCTGACCTACTTGATATCAAGCCTTGGGTTATGGTGCAAAGGTGAAATATTTTGAATTTGATCCGTCAAGTCCTATTTTGTATATTTTGAATGGTACATTTAATTAGGCTGACCTAATTTATGTTCTAAGTGTTTATGGATGATTTTGATACAAATATGAGATTGTTTTGGAGGTATAAATATAAGTGAAATGAGATAAAATTTAGTGAATATGAATTATGAGAATATAGTGTGAATGCAGAGTAGAGAAAAGTATTGATTCAAATTAGTATGATGAGTTTTGAGTATGTATTTTAAGCTTTATTGGAACTACATTTCCTACATATGATCAATACAGTTGTAACAATTCAAATTTGGTTGTGAGCCACTATCTCTTCTATCTCTTTTGTTTTCTCAATGGGCAGTGAGTGTACCTATACTGAGAACTTATGTAATATACTATAACTTGTTATTATATATTGTGAGCTAATCCCCACTATGGTTTTTCCCATTTTGGGTTTTCGATGTAGAAATATTGGTGTTCATGTGTTCTATTATGTTGTTGTATGTTTTAATGTTTTACTTCATTACTAAAATTTGAATAAGTTATGTATTTCATGGTTAAATGTGTAAGTGGTTTAAAAGAATACTAATCCACCCCCCTCTTAGTATTCTAGGTGCTCAATAATTGGTATCAGATTTGGGTTCCTTAGAAGGAGTTTAACTACTTAGGGAAGATCTTGGAGGTTCAACACATGGTTGATAGAAGATTACCTACTCCTCTAGAAGAGATTCCTATTATTGGATCTATAGAAGAATATTGCATATTTGACATAAATGGAGAACTCAAAGTTTCTCTTGAAGATCTAGAGATAACTAAAGGTGAAAATAAAGATCTAAAAGAAAATGTCAAAGAAGCACATGAATGCATCAAGAAATTGAGAGGAAAAAACAAGAAATTCAAAGAAATACATAGGGAGGTTAGTGAATAATTGAAGCAAGCAAATGAAAAAATTACATATATTTGAAGGTGCAATTTGAAGAAAGAACGAGATTTGAAGAATACTTGAATGCAATGGTAAAAATAAAATCTAAAGAATGCACAAGGATTGAACAAGAAGTTTTGAATCTAAGATTAGATTTGCAAAAAAAGGATTTGTGAAGATAAATTCAAGATGAGTTCTACAAATCATGATGAAATTATTTCAATTCAAAAAGCATTTAAAGATAAAGAAAGTTTAGGGTTTGAAAACGGTGAAATTTCAAAATTAGATTAGGCATCAAATATTAAAAAAGGAGACTGAAGACAAGAAGAACAATGTAAAGAAGATCTAGAATCAAAGGAATGTCACTAGAAGGCCACTAGTTAAACAAAAAAATGCACAAAGTTACTCATATTTTAATGGTTTCTATTATTCTTGCAATAAATTTAGACATAAGGCTATGAAATGTAGAAGCATAATGAATCAAAATGTTCCAACTTTTTCTAGTCAATGTGTTACATGCAATAAATTTGGTCATAGAGCTAATGAATGCAAAAGTCAAATGATTATGGTTCAATCTTTCAATATCTATTGTTATACATGTTATGGATTTGGGCATAAAGGTAATCAATGCAGATCTAGAATGAATGGAAGTAAGATTTGTCAAAAGAATGTCATGTGCTACAATTGCAATAGGCCTAGACCAATTTTTAAGTTTTATAGAAGCATAAATATGAAGGATAATTTGGTAAAGAAGAATGATCAATTACAAAAGATTGATTTGGTAGAAACAAAGAAGGGGATGGATAAGAGTTGGAGAAAGAAGGGGGAGACTGAGGTTAAGGATGAATTTGTACCAACATTTGGTGTAGATCATTCCTCTAAAAACTAAGTTGAGAACTTTGGATCAATGGAGATTAATGAAAACCTTACATCCCCTACCAAAGAAAATGGCACTAATACTTTAGCACAAGGATATGTTGTGTAGGTCAATATGTTTGATATATTAGAAAAAAATATGGTAGAAAATATTGAAATGTGGAATATTGCAGAGCATTTGAAGTTGATTGTGTAGATAGTTAGGGTTTTTACTAGATTTTCAGTTTGGGATACATTCAATGCAAATTAGGTCATGACTCAAAGTGTATAAGTGATTACACTTAATCAAAAGCTCATTTGCATTCAAGTTTTCAAGTGAAGGAGTGCATTTGAGAAAGAGAAGAACAGTGAAGAAGCAAATTGGAGTGATCAAGGCAATTGAATTGGAGTACAAGGAAAACCCTAGTTAAAAAATTGAAGTGAAAGGTATTTAAAAACTTTGTTGCCCTAATTTTTAGAAATTTCTTTGAAAGAAAGTTAGAAACTATTGAAATGGTTACATTGAGTGTTGTTGATGTATCTGAGATACCATGACCTAAAGTTAAGAAGCATCCTAAAAAATCCATCGAGGTCGATCCAAAAGGTGCCTTCTTGAAGGTTCTATATGGATTTTTACATATACAAGACATTAGAATATAAATCCATGACAAGATTGAATAATATGACAATTCCAAAATGGGAGATGTGTGGATAAAGGAACTTAGTGGTGACAACTTTTTGTAAAATCCATAATATTAGAATCTGGTTGGTAAGGGGATCGACATTTGGCAAGGGTTTCCTAAATTTTTCCTTGACTATGCTTAGATATGGACTTATTTGAGCTACATCCATGATAAATTTGTATGGATGGATATGATCAGACTAATCACAAAATAGGTATTTAGGAAAGTTACAAGGTTGTGGCCAATAGACCCATGTTGGTACTCAAATCTATCATGAATGAGGTTGTAATGGATCTCACCGATGCTACATATGACAAGAGGGCCTTGATAGTAAATAACATAAGAATTATAGTTGTGAGGTACATATCTATGATGATAGGTTACAAGATTTACATCACAAACATGGAGAATTTTGTATCTACCATTTCCATTAACATTATTGATGAGATGGTGGAGAAAGGTGAAAATTATGACCTATGTGAATTATTGAGGCAATAGCTCCTGGAGAATCTATAGAAAACAAAGGATACCCAATATCCCTTCAAGTATGGAACCTTGATTGTGTGTTTATTATTTTACTTTTTGAAAGAACTCCCCGACACAAAAAGTATAGTATGATTAAAATGAATACTAGTCGCTCATCAAATTAGAGACTTATTAGGAGGTCTGGGAGATCCAAAGACATAGGAAGATGACCTTGTGGAATTCTTTGTAGAATTCCCAAGAAGATGGTTTAGAAGTACAAGAAGGATATCAACTTCATGGTTTCCAAAGATGAATTTATCATACAAGAAGTAGAGCCTAGAATAATGTGGGTTCTAAAAATGGGATATGAGATTACTGAGAATGAAATCATGGTGTCCAAAGATTATATGTTTAGAAATACTAAGAACACCATAAAAGAAAGATGTGGCACCTATGAAGAAAAATATATGGAGGTGCATATGGAGGAAAGGAAACCACAAACAAAGAAGGTTGAAAAGATGACTGTAGAGATTGTAGAGGCCATGAGCCTCACAAAAGATCAAGTGGAGCATGCAAGATAAATGGTTGGAACTCTAGGAAGCTCATCTAGTGTGAGGAGATATGATAGAGTATCTACCACTCCTCCAGGTGCTCATAAGTCCTCTGAGATTTCCCCCTCACCAAGTTGAACTAAGAGGAAGGAGACTAGTTCTCCTACAAAGAAAAGCAGTGCTTTGGTGAAGGAGAAATCCTCTTAGATGAAATAGATATCAAGGCTTGAGAAAGAAAAGGCTTCTCTGATAGCACACCCATATGGTCTAACAGAAGGAAGAATCAATAAAAATTCCACCAAAGAATAATATGTTGGTGTAAATGTTGATGAAGAAAAAGAGGAAGAAGAAGGACCTCAACTGGTTTATAAAATGAAAGGAGAAGCTTCAAAATGTGAAGAAAGTGTTAATAGGAAGAATTTTAATATCATTGATAATAATAGTGAGGGTAAGATAGAAAAATAAAAGGAAGGTTTCAAGGTGTAGGTAAGGAAAATGAATACATAGTCTTAAAAGGAGAAGACTCTAGAAGAGAAGAAGAGGTAGAAAAAGAAACCTCCAGTAAGAATCTATAGCTCCATGAATGTTGATGCACTTGTTAATGGTCTGATATAGCATGAAATGCTAGCAAAAACTACAACATTGTATACTAAGGTAGATGAGGTAGATAAGGCCACCATAATTGAGCCCATTGTAAAGTATATTATAATGCTTGAAGTACATATGTAGAACATAGAGAAATAGTTACCTATGGAGCTATGGAATATTTTGATCGAAAGGAGACATGAAGCAATAAAGAAATAGGCCAAATTGAAGGCCTTTGCATTAAAGAAGATAGGTGCCCCTCTTTCTAAGGAGAATAAGGCCACATTGGCCACATTATTCAATATAGAACTAAAGAAAAGAAAAAGAGTGAAAAACCTTATCTTTAGAGGCCAAAATGATCTCAAGAGGCTCAAGAAGGACAGTATTGAAAAGGAAACTAAGCTATATGAAAAGTTAGGGATGACTCTTAAGAATAAGAAAGAGATTTCTGCATAAGAAAATGTTGACGATGATATGTAGATAGATGATGATCAACATGAGCATGAGGCTAATGGAGAAGATGCACAACATAACAATCCTCCATAAGTGGAAGAAATAACAGAGGAAAACATAGAAGTAGAGAAGAATGTTGTAGCTACCAGTGAAGATTCTATAAAGAAAGAAACATCCAAATACCATAAAACTCATCCTATAATAAGACACCTATTGATAACATTCAAGTTCAATTGAAGAGATTTATTCCTCTAGATAATTCAAAATAGGTCACTAATGGTGAAGACACCAGAAAGGAAGATGAGCAAAAAGGTAAAGATGCCTCTAGCAATGAGGAAAGGAAAGAAGATACACCAAATAATATTGGTGATAATCAAAAGAATAATGTGTTGGAAGACAATATTATAGAGGAAGAAGTAAAAGCAACTGGTGAATCTTCCAAAACATCTAGAGATTCTCTACAAAATATACTAAATATGCAATTATAGTTTCAACCTGTTGTATCCACACAATTGCTATAGCTACCCATGTAACAAGGGAATGAAGACTTGAGAAAAATATCACCCCTCCATAAGATTTAGTTGGGAGATGTATTCCATGCATCTACCTAGAAGGAGATCATTGAAACTCATTAGAAGAGTGGAGAACTAATTGAGGAGGTACTAAGGACATTACACGAGGCCATACCTAATACAAACATCAACAACTCATTATCTAGTATGGAAATCCTTAAATTTTTTACTAGTACATTTAAATAATATGCCTCTAGTTTTAAGGAAAATTTGAAAAGGGAATTATAAGGAGAAATGGATAAAAAGATGAGTGAAAAGAGTCCATTTGAAAGCACAAAAAGTGTGCATACACACAATAGATTCCAAGATAGGCTTAAGGGTGCATAGGCTTACATGATTGAAGCCAAAGCCTTATTTTGATTTTGTATGAAGTGGCCCAAATCCACAAAGAGTGTGAAAGATGAAATGGACTTGATTGAGTCACAAATAGATAAAGCTTCTGGTGCATATGATCCTACATAAGACCTAGATGGAAGCATAAGGTTAGTGATTGAGGAATTACATGAGAAATACTTATAGCTACAAGGGAAAAAAGAGAAGATAATCATGTAGTTTGGGAAAATTAGGGAATTGGTGAAATAAAATTTCACATCAGTTGATAGTGCCTTGAAGAATGTTAAGAAATTCACAAAGATCAATATGGTACCTAGCACACTGAAAGATTGAGAAAATTTTTTGATTCCAGAGCTTGAAACTTAGTGTAGAATGGTTGGCATAGCCAAGAGAATCTATGAAGAGGGAAAATAGGTTTGGAAAACCCATGTTAAGAAGCTCAAAGAGTCAACCTCCTCTAGTTAATATTATTTCTACTTTTTTTGGTATTTTTAGTTTCTTTGTTTTAGACTTTAATGTATATATGTGAATAGTATACAAAGTGCTCCAGTAGAAGTTTTTGATATGGTTTTGGTTCATAACATTCTTAAGGAGGGTTACTTCAACTTTTAATTTGTATATATGAACATATTTGTCAGGGGGAGATCCAGTGTAAATGAAGAATTGATACATATGCCCTTTTCTCTCGATGTCAAAGGGGGACAATAATTTTGGATAGTAATTTTGAAGATAACTTTGGAAATTTTCCATCAATATCAAAGGGGGATATTGTTGGAGGAATGAGGATATTTCATTGATGCATTTGTTGGAAAAATGAACATGTGGTATGAGCACAAGGTACATATAGTTATGCATTGTATTTTTGTCATTGATGTCAACATTGTATCCCTGTACAAAGACTATGGTGCAGATTAGTTGGTGCAACGACGATAGGAGGGTCCTTAAAGAAAAATGTTTAAACCATGCAACAAGAGTCACACAATAGAAGCATCATAGAATATGGAGGCAAATGCAGATTCAAACATTCATATTATCAGGAATTTTGATTAAAATCGATCGGCAACATCCAGGCTTACAGATTTGGCTCACAGGCCTGATACAACATGTTCAAAATATAATATTCATATAGGCTCCTTAATGTGAGCAAAAATATTACACAACCAATCTACATTAATCTACTTAATCAAATTTTTCTATCCTAATGATCTATTACAAGCTTTATATCATATCTGCAGCTCTAGAATATTCCACGTTGACCAAAGATCATTATAATCTCCAATGAAAGAAAATGTAACATGTGCATCAATAGGTTGACCTCAAATTTGAATTACTCCTCGGTGAATGCATAGGATGAAGTGTGGACCTATAATTAAGTTTGGGGACACTCCATGGAACAATTTGAATCACACCATCAAGATCCACAAGTTATGAGAAAGATCCGCAAGTGATCAAACTAGCCGTTAGGCTTGAATATTATTTTGGTTCCGATTCAAGAAGCTACCACTAAATATGGAAGCGTTAACTTTCTGGAAAAAGATCCAATCACGCTCAAATCTTGGAATAAGGAAAATGAACATGTCCACAATGGAAACATAGATCCATAGAGTCTGGTGAGAAAATATGATGAATCCACCAACATGAACTAAACAAGAACAAAAACTAAAAGAATGTTTTTTTTGGTTGATGCAAGATTGCCAAGAACCAAGGATGCTCCTGCATTAGACATTCGGGGTTATTGAAAAGTGAGTCCCTCACTTTGCTAGGCCCAAAGAAATACCAATTTGGTCTACCTCATCTTGGAAAATCCAATAAGAATCCTCCATTGATATGCTTTTCCATTTCACAAGATATTCTTTAAACTATCTTCCATGCATTTTCCTCCCATCTTTGGTCTCCAAAATTTCTTCTATCTCATCTGACTGTTGTTTAGGAAACTGTTTCTCCAAATTTTCTTTACTTTCTTCAGTGAAGTCTACTTTATGGTACTGATGTAGATATTCAATGTTGAATATAGGTGATATACCTACGCCATCCAGTAACTCTACTTCATATGCATTTCTTGAATCAAATTTCTTCAAAATATTACAAGGTCCAAACTTCCTCATCTTAAGTTTATTGTATGTGCCAATTGGAAATATTTCATTCCTAAAATGCACCATCACTTCATCCTGAACTTCGAACTCCTTATGTTTCCTCTTTTCATTTTCTTTCCCCTTATACTTTTGTTTCACATCTTCTAATTGCTCCTTCACTTGAGTATGCACTTTCTTCATATGTTTTAAAAATTCCTTTGCTTCTGTACTCCTTTTATCTTCCTTACTGATGTCTCTCAACTTTGATATGCCTCTAGGATGAACTCCAGTAATGATCTCAAAAGGTTTCTTTTTGGTACTCCTATTCATTGAATTATTGTAAGCAAAATCTTCTTGTGCAAGAAATAAATCCCAACTTTTGGTCTTCTCTCCAACCAAGCATCTTAGCAAATTCCCCAAACTCCTATTTACTGCCTTTTTCTATCCATCAGTCTATGGGTGAAAAGTAGAATTGAACTTCAAATATTTATTTAACTTCTTCCAAAGTGTCCTCCAAAAATAACCAACAAACTTTGTATCTCTATCTGAAACAATACTCCTAGGTAATCCATGCAATCTGACAACTTCCTTGAAAAAAAATTCTGCTACATGTACTACATATGTTGTCTTACAAGGAATGAAATGTGCCGTTTTAGAAAATCTATCCACCACCACAAATATAGAATCATTACCTCTGTGTGTCTTCAACAAGCCCAGTATGAAATCCATATTGATATCCTCCCAAGGTATCTCCAGAACTATCAAAGGTTTATACAATCCAACATTCTGACTACTCCCTTTTGTAACTTGACAAAATCTACACAAATTTCCTAATATCCATATGAATCTATGGCCAAAAGTAATTCTCACTCACCAATGCTATTGTCTTATCAATTCCAAAGTGTCTAACCAATCCTCCACTATGTTTTTCCTTCACCAAGCTATCCCTCATTGAACTCTGGGGTATAAACAACTAATTCCCTCTAAACAACATATCTTCCTAAATAAAATAATCCAACCACTGAGTCATATCCTCCAAGACTATTTCTTTACAAGCTCTCCAAGGTTTTGCAAAATCTGGGTCTTCCTCATACAAGTTCTTTAATTCATCAAAGCCTAATACCTCCACTCTCATTTCTTCCAGCAAATTCCTTCTCCTACTCAAAGCATCAATAGATCTATTTGACTTTCCACTCCTATGTTTCAAAACAAAAGTATAACTCTGCAAGAATTCCACCCATCTCATGTGTCTCTAATTCAACTTACCTTGACTATTCAAATATTGCAAATCCTAATGATCTATATACAACACAAACTCCTTAGGAAACAAGTAATGTCTCCACTTCTTCAAGGCTTAGACTATGGCATAAAAATCATGGTCATACAATGAATACCTTCTCCTATCATCATTCAATTTCTCACTAAAATAAGCTATCGATCCTCCTTCTTGACTTAATACTATTCCAATTGCATTTCCACTTGCATCACAGTCTACCTGAAATACCTTATTAAAGTCTAGTAAATCCAACATAGGCTGCTCAGTCACTTTTTTTTTAACAACTCAAAACTCTAGGGTTTTCTCCAGATGTCCACCCAAAATATTTCTTATCTCCTCTCATTTTTTTGGTCATAGGACTGCAAATAGAACTGAAATTACTAATAAACTTTTGGTAGAAACTAGCCAATCCATGAAATGATCTTACCTCTCCAATGCTCTCTGATGTAGGACATTCAACAATTGCTCTTACCTTCTCAGGATCCATCTTCAATCCATCCACATATATCAAAAATCCCAAATATATTGATTCTTCCTTCATTAAACTACACTTCTTAATGTTTATCAACAATTGCTCTTCTCTCAACCTCTACAAAACTTGTCTTATATGCAACAAATGTTCTTCTGTAGTCTTACTAAAAATAAAGATGTCATCCAAATAGACAATTACAAAATTACCCAATAATTTCTTCAATACCTCATTCATCAGCCTAATGAAAGTACTCGGTGGATTTTTTAGTCCAAAAGGCATCACCAACCACTCATAAAATCCTTTGTTTTCATGAATCTTATCTTCCACTCATCCCCTTCTTTGATTTTGATATGATGATATCCACTCTTCAAATATATCTTTTTGAAGTATTTATCTCCACTCAAACAATCTATAATGTCATCCATCTGGGGCAAAGGAAATATATACTTCACTATGATTTTGTTTATGGCTCTAGAGTCTATACACATTCTCCATTCTCCATCCTTCTTAGGTGCTAGCACAATAGGTACTACACAAGGACTTAAGCTTTCTATGATCAAACCCTTCCTCAAAACTTCTTGCACTTGTCTATTCAACTCTTCATTCTCTATTGGTGTCATCTAGTGTGCTTCTTTATTAGGAAAACTAACTCTAGGAATTAGATCCATACAATGACTAATACTCCTCACAAGTGGCAATCCATCAGGTACTTTATCTGAAATGATATCTTTATATTCTACCAGAATCTCCCTTATCTCTTCTAGTTGTTCTTCTACATGCTTCAGGTCTTTAGCCTTCTTAGGAACCAAGGCATAACACATGTTCTCATGTCTTATTCCATCTAGAAATATCCTTCCATCAACCAAACAAATTCTAGCACTTGTACAAACATCAACTTTAGGAACATCCTCCAATGGAAAAAAAGTCTACTTCATCCCATTAGCAACAATGGTATATTTTTTCTTCTTTCCATCATGAATAGCCTATCTATCATATTGCCAAGGTCTTCCCAAAAAAACATGGCATACATATATATGCATGATATCACAAAAACCTTCATCATGATAATTTCCTATCTTCAATTTCACCAAACATATTTCACTTACCAGTATCTTATGCTCATCTTGAATCCATGCTATCTGATAGGGTTTCATATGTTTCAATATTTCCAAACTCAATTTGGTCACCATTTCTTCAGAAACCAAGTTCTCAGAGCTTCCACTATCAACAATCACTCTGCAACATTTATGAACTACCTTGCATCTAATCCAAAACAAATTCTTTCTCTGCATAGTTCCTACTCCACCTCACTTTGACGTAATACTCTTTTTTTCACTAACACTTCTCCCTCATTTGGTTTATTAGATGATCTAATACGATCTTCCTATTAGACACTACAAAAATTGAGAGGGGGGGCTAAATCAGTGTTCCACAATATTTTATTTTCAAATCAGATCTTAAACTATCAACAACAATAATTAAATCCTTAATAACATTCACAGAAGGAAACATGTAAACACATTAAAGAATGCCATAACACCTATATTTTTACATGGAAACCCTATTAGGGGAAAAACCACTATGGAGATTAATCCACAAAGTATACTCTATTAAAAGTGTGATAAAAGGGGAATGCACTTGCATTTAGGCACACTACCTAGAGCTCACTGATCAAAAAAGAAGGTTCATTGCCTTACAAAATGTATTTGATATTACAAAAAAATGTTGAAATGAGAGTATAACATCTACAAATGCTTGAAATCAGTTCCAATTAAGCACACAATCAGATTGTGAATCTTTTATCCAGTTTTTACTTCTGCTCTACTCTGCTTTGCTCTCCTATAGAAACCCTTATGTAACACAAACAAAATTCTCTCAAAAAATCTTCTAAAATAGTTGTTATGCACTTTTCACACACACAACTTCATACTCACATCTACCACCATCATATCAAAATGATTTTCTAATCTCCTTTTTATATCCACTAACAAGGATTTTATTATATGTCGGTTTCAAAACAACATATAGTATTCTTTCTCATGTCAGCTCAACTAACTAATTATAATTGATGTATGCCCTCACAAGTCAGATGGAATATATTAGGGACCCAAACCAAAATTATAAAACATAAGAAATAGATAAAAAAAATACTCCTTATATATCCATGACATGCCATACACAACAGGTCAGCCAAAATGAGAAAATAAACATTAAATCATTCTTCTAAAACTCTTAATTCGTACTTTGACTAATGTGACACCACAAAACTTTCTAGTAGGATAGCATACATTCTAAACAAGCTTCCTTGGGGATCCATGCCACAAAATAGTGATTAAGGAGGTATACAGATCAACTTATCAACTGAATACCCTGTACTACATATTTTTTGTTGGTAGATTATAGTCTCTTACTTCTCTTGCCGGTAGGAGCAACTTTAACACTATGGACCATATTGCTGAATTTAGTTTCCATCAATGATAACACAAGAAGTGAAAAACCATCTCTCCAAGCCATATGCCAACACTTCCTCAAAAAAGGCTATTATTCTACTTTTTTCTAGCTTTCTACTTGTCTCTCCTTGATTACATTCAAATGCTATATGTCCTTCACCACACTTAAAACAAGTTTCCTTGAATACTCTTTTCTCTTGTCCTCTATCATCTTTTCTATAACCCTCATTCTAGTAACCACCATATCCTCCTCTCTGGTAAGAATTTTCATCATCTGTACGGTATGAATTATCATTCTTACTAACTTCCTTATCTTTATTCTAATTTGCAAAAGATCCTCTTCCTCCTAAAGTAAAATTTATTCCTCTCTGAAATCTTCCACCTCTTCCTCTCTATCTCTGCTCATGTCTTTTTTTCAGCTTCTCTTATGTTTTTAGGGAACATTGGTATGCCTCCTCCACACTCTGTAACTTGATCAAACTCATCCCATCTTGTATAGACGGCTTCAATCCATTCACATATTTGGCTACTTGCTTGACCTCATCCTCTGAATGAAGGGATCTAATATTCAACTTGTAGAACTCCTTAGCGTACTCTATCACACTTGACTCCTTTTTGTTTCAAATTCTACAACTTCTAGAAAAAATTGATCTGATAATATGCAGGCATAAACTTTGTCTTTAACTTATTCACCATATGATCCCATGGTCTTATCTTCTCCTTTCCTCTCCTTTCCCTATCTATCTACAAATATTCCCACCAAAGGGATGCATGTCCTTTCAACTTTGTAAAAATGGATTTCACTTTCTTATCTACAGTGGTACCTTCAAAATCAAAATACTTCTCCATCTTTGTTATCCAATCAATAAATTCATCTGAATCCAACTTACCATTATAATCTAGTGGATTGAAATGGGGTCTAGTATTTACCCTAGTTAGGGATCTTATAAACCTCTCTTCTCCTTAATCAAGGCCAGGTTGATTTTCTCTTTCCCTTTCTTCCTCTTCTTGTACCTCTTCATCACTCACATCATCAACTGGTTGACCTCTCCTCTGGGCCATTTAAACTGCTTCTAATCTAGCAGCAATTCCTTTCAACATCTCAATCATAGCTTGGTCTACATTTCCATGTGCTCCATTTCCTCTACCATTTCTTATTCTTGACATCTTTACACAAGTCCTCTATAGCTACAAGTTGGATCCTCAGTCTGCCACCCCACAAAAAATATTCAACAAGACTCCACAAACTTTGACAATCTCTCATGGAATGAACCTCATTCTGATACCAATCTAGTGTAGCCATGGTAGGAGGGTCCTCAAAGAAAACAATCTAGACTATGCAACAAGAGTCACACAATAGAAGCAACATAGAATATGGAGGAAAATGTAGATTCAAACATTCATATTATCAATAATTTTGATTACAATCGGCCAACAACATCTGGGTTTATAGATTTGGCTCACAGGCCTGATACAACATGTTCAAAATATAATATTCATATAGGTTCATTAATGTGAGTGAAAATATTACACATCCAATCTACATTAATCTACTTAATCAACTTTTTCTATCCTAATGATCTATTACAAGCTTTATATCGTATTTGTAGCTCTAGAATCTTCCATGTCGGCCAAAGATCATTGCAATCTCCAATGAAAGAAAATGTAATGTGTGCATGAATAGGTGGGCCTAAAATTTGAATTACTCTTCAATGAATGCATAGGATGAAAATTGGACCTATAATTAAGGTTAGGGACACTTCATGGAATAATTCAAATCACACTATCAAGGTCTGTAAGTTATGAGAAAGATCCACAAGCGATCAAACTAGTTGTTAGGCTTGAAAATTATTCTGGTGTCGATTCAAGAAGCTGCCACTAAATTTGGAAGTGATAACTTGCCAAAAAAAAAATCCAATCATGCTAAAATATTTGAGTAAAGAAAATGAACATGTTCACGATGTAAACATAGATCCACAGGGTCTAGTGAGAAAATATGCTAAATCCACCAACATGAACTAAATAAGAATTGGGCAACAACAAAAACTAAAAGAAAATATATTTTTTTGGTTGATGCAAGATTTCCAAGAACCAAGGATGCTCCTGTGTCATTAGTTTAGGTATCATGAGCATGGTTGAAGATGATTCTAACCATAGTTGAAAATGATTCTAAAAGACAATTTTGCAAGAAGGTTTGATACGTTGAAGATAATTATGATAAAAAATGATTGTGTTAATACTAGTGATTTTGTGTACATGGGATGTAGTAATTAGGTCCACATTGGTTTGATGTTGAATTATTTTCTTTGTAGCTCTATTATAATTTTTTTGGTTGGTAGAATTATCTAATTCTAGAGTTTCATCTTGTTTTGGCTCATGGTGTGAAAGTTATCAGTAACAAAAGCTTAGCTTGAGAGTTATAGGTATTTTCTAGTATTGTGCATATGATTGGAGAACCCACACTGCTCTATAAATTATATTTTGGCTCTAAGGATTCGAGAAGATCTTGAAAAAAATAAAATGAGTGTGTATTCTAGTTGGCATAGTGTTTGGAGGTCTACATGTGCAAATGTGGATGAATAGTTGGTGAATTTTGAAATTAGGTCTTCTTCATTGTCAACTATTAGGTTTGAAGGTATGAAAAGCTTAATTAAGTATTGTGAATTTATGTGGGAGCTATTATAGGTCCATGCTAACCTACTTGATATATTACAAGCTTGGGGTTATCGCATGAAGGTGAAATATTTTGAATTTGAGCTATCAAGTCCTATTTTGTATATTTTGAATGGTACATCTAATTTGGCTAACCTAATTGATGTTCTAAGTGTTTGTAGTTGAGCTGGATATAAATATGAGATTGTTTTGGAGGTGTAAATATAAGTGACATGAGAAAAGTTAGTGAATGTGAATTGTGTGAATATAGTAAAAATGTAGAGTAGAGAAAAGTTTTGATTTAGATCGGTGTGAAGAGGTTTGAGTCTATATTTTGAGCTTTAGTGGAACTCTATTTCCCACATATGATTGATGCAGTTGTAATAGTTCAAATCTAGCTATGATCCACTATCTCTTCTATCTCTATTCTTTTCTCAATAGGTAGTGAGTCCTCTTGGATAGTGATTCCACTTTCAATGAGTACTTTTGTAATATACTATAATCGATTAGAATATATTGTGAGCTAATCCTCGCCATGGTTTTTCCCTTTTTTGTCTTTTGATGTAAAAATCCTAGTGTTCATGTGGCATGTGATGTTGTTAGATGTTTGCATGTTTTCCTTCATTACTGTAAGTTGAATAAGTAACATATTGCATGGCTAAATATTTAAGTGGTTTAAAAGAATACTGAGTCACCCCCCCTCTCAATATCACACAAATATGAACCCAAACTATCTCCTTGAACATGTAGATATCATCAATGTGATTTTACTTATAAACCAAATTATGAACCAATGTGTTACAAGGTTAATCATATACATATCATACTTCCAAAAAGTTGTAGTACTATGAATACATCTACTAGGTCTTACAAACTAATTTTCCTCAATAATTGGTTGAACCTAAGTCTTCATTCATGTCAAACCATCTCTCCCATATACTTGTCTCACACCATCAATTGACTACTATATAAATATGACATTGTCATTAAGTTGTATCAACAAGGACAACACATATTACTAGACATAAAATTAACATTAATGACAACACATATTGCCAACACATGTCCCACCATGCAGATGTTTTTATAAGATAACATGCAATATAACAGGTAAGAATTTGTGAGTAAGAAAAGGGAAAGCCAAAATAGGAGATAGTAGGAAAATGATACTAAGGATTGTAAGGAGGGAAAAACCCCTAGAATATGTCTATGATGAACATGCATTAATATATCTATATATATTTGGAATTATATATGATATTTATCATGCTTTATGATAATCAATTTTATTTATATTTGTAGACATTGAAAATATAATGATTCACGTTGTGCATTCGATCCTGACTTACTAACATCATTTCTTCCTGAATCATTCCTCCGTCTAACCATTTAATCAAATTCCCCTATCTAATTAAATTCATCAATATTCATCTCTTAATTAAATAAATCATTTTGTCTAATTAAGTCACTTTCTCTTGTTAATTAAATCAATCCATCTTATCTAATTATCCCTATTTAATTAAATAATCAATTTATTTGATTAAATCTCTGAAGTCTATCCATTAAATTAAATAAATTAAAACCTTATTTGATTTAATCTAACACCATCCCTTTTAATTAAATAAATCAAAATCTTTATTTAATTAGCTTCTTATCATATTCCTCTCTTATCTGATTTAAATAAGTCCATAAATTTTAGTCAATACGTCACATCATCTCATCTCCTGTTGAATTAATCAACCCTTGATTAATTTAATCTAATCTCATATCACATCCTCTAGATAATGCAAGTTGCACATGAAAATAGATTTAATTCATTTATTAAATCCCTATTTTCCTCACAAGGCATCTTTTTAGAATATTCTCTCAATTTGAATTCAAAAATTCCAAGTCAACATGTCCTTTGCCTTGAGCCAAGTGGCATTTATTGCATTTTCCCTTCCCTCTTACATGTCATTTCAGCAAATTTGAAATTCAAATATTGGCATTTATTAGCACAAACCCCAAATCTTGCACAACCATCATCCATTCATATCTTGACAAGTGGCACCATATCATTGGATGAATGTTAGTCCCACATTTGTCAAATTTGGGCATTCATCCATCTTGAAATCCTATAAATGAAGAGCTCCTCTCCTCATTTTATCATCCATAATCCAAGCAAAGTTACCATGCTCAAATATCTCTTGAGTTTCATCCATTATCATTGAGTCATAGTTAGGTTTTGCAGATTTTGGCTTGGAGTCTTCACATTTCATCAACAAAGTGCATCAATCTCTTCAACATTCGAATCTTGCATCATAGGAATTGGGAAAGAGCCAATTTTCACATCAAATTGGCACCAATTCCCTCATGGGATCAAGTGTTTGCTATTTAAATTAGGATTTAATCTAGTTTTTATCATTTCATTGTATTCTTGCTTATTTTCTTTCCTATTTTGAGTTTGCAAATGGATTTCATGGGGAATCCTTCTTTTAGCTTTCAAATCCTTGTCTAAATCATTTATTCATGTTGTTTTGTAGGTACTAGGAAAAGGGTTTGCACATTTGGTGCTAGAAGGAGGGCTTGAAGTCATAAATTCTAACATTTTCACAAAAAATTTGTGCTTTTCTGCACATATAGGAAATTCCAACATGAGCTCATCAGTGTTGTTGTTTTTACGCCACAAGCTAGTCAGCGTCACTGTTTTAGCACTGTGGGCTCGTCAGTGTCACTATTTTAGCACCGCTGGACTCATCCCGCCAAAAATTTCAAATTTTAAACTGCACCGCTAGACTCGCCGATCTGCACAAGTTTTCAAAATTTTTAAAAATCTGACACTTTCAAGAACTGCGATGGTAGGCAAAAAGAGTGACGCAATTGTGCTCTCTGTCTCAACACAGAGCGCCACTGACTAGTAAGCGACACTGTAAGAGCACCGCTAGAAGAAAAAAAATAGCGACGCCTTCACGAGTTGCGACACTAGAAGACAAAAAAAGGGAGAACTTAATTTTTTAGCACATGTTTTTGGTTCATGATTTATTTATCTACTGTTTTCTATTTTTTTAACTTCTGTGTTTTTCCAGAATTTGATTGTTTTTCCACTTTGTAGGTTGGAAGCCAATCACAAAGGAAGGAGAAGCATGGAGATGATATTGGGTCTAATCAAAGTTTTTTTAACACTTACGTGTTTGTTTAACACTTCTTCAAGAATTTGTCATCTTTTTCTTTCTTTAGAAAACTAGCTTTCATTTTAGTTTAAAAAGGATTCTTTTTGTTTATTTCTTGCAAAAGGTTTAAAAATAATCTTAGGATCAACAACTTACTAGATTTCATTTATGGATTAAACAATTGAACAAATGTCTTTCACTTGTGATTTGGTGCTCTAAAATGAACTCGCATATTGCTTTGAGGATCTAAAAACAACAAGTGTAGTTGTCTTTTTCATGAGGGCTTACTTAGACTAAAGTCATTAGAAAAGGATGTATGTGCTTCTCTCGCGCTTTATAGTGATCTTGAGAATCAAAAGGTCTTTTCTATGACTTTGGGTTAAGATAAAGCAATCACCTCCACACTTCAATTTGGGCTTAAAATTGAACAAACTATTATGAAAGTGTGAGTGGGGACTTTGTTGTGTACATTCTCTCTCCTTTTTGCCAACAAGGATTGATCGAATTACGAATATTGTTCTTCATTCACTTTTGTTTATCCTAGAGGGCCTGCCTTGGGGAAAAAGTACTCACCCAAGGGAACAACTCAACTAGTAACACTCTAAAGCCAAGAGTATTTCCAATCAAGATATAATTGTGGATATTGGAAGAAATGCCAATATCACATGGTTGATTCTGACAAGATAGATCCGAAAGGGGACTCTTGCCATATGGGTCAATATCCATGAATGGAAAGTCCTTACTAAAACCCATGTGCTAGAATTTTCCAAAATCCTTAATCTATTTGTTGGTGCAAGAACGGTCATTCTGAAGCCACCTCACACTTTTATGGTCTTCTAGTAGAGATGGAAAGCATGCCATGGGAGTTTCATGGGTGTTGATGCTTGACTGCCCCGTATAAGTGACTGTCGTGGAGGGGAGCCAGTGGGGTCAAGCATCTAACCATCTGTTCGATATAAGCATAGCTAGACTTGTCCAAGTGGGAATCCAACAAATATTGTCTTACACATCCATAGGATTGTACTTATTCTTGGGTTACAAAATGCATTGCTTGATCGAAAACATCATGGAAACAAACACTTAACATCATCCAAATTTCAAACCCTTTTGAAGACAAATACCATTGACTCAATCCATATGTTATTGCTTTCCCTTGGGATTCACATCCTTAGAGGTTTCTAAGCATTTGATTAAATCTCAATTTGTCTTCTTAAGTAAACAATAGGAAAACCCTTTGCCTTAAGTTCATTAAATTTCCACATAACATAACTTGTGGGGTTTGAAGAAATTAAGACATAGGGCATCTTAGTTTGAAAACCTAATTGAAGAAAGTGTTTTTCTTGGTAAAAGAAAGACATTAAGCAAATCTAAACAAAATGAACTTTCATGTGTGTTGAAGACTTCAAAATCCCAAAGCACAAATCATTGAGTGGAAATCCGAAATTGAATTGTTCAAATGAAATCATTTCTTGGTTACAAAGGTCCTTAGGAAGCATATGCATGCTCTTCATTACCTAGATCTAGGAAAAAAAGTATACCTTTTAGGTTCATCTTAGGATCAAAACACATCAAAAAAAATTTCATCCATCCATCAAAACATCAAAACAAATTCCATCTCATTATCATCTTTTGGAATAATCTTGAAAAAACATCCTTGATACTATGCTTTATGACAAAATTCAAACCATCATCAAAATAATTGAGACAAAATCCTTGAAAACATTTTATCAAAACACCTTTGGCTACGTATGTGTAGATGCATCCTTTTGCATATACTTACTCAAAGTTCTCAAAATCATCTTTTCTAGCTTAGTGTATGTAGATGAATCCTTCTCCATATGCTTAGTGAAACAATCATCTTGTTTGAATAGGTGTGGGTAGATGCATCCTTCTCCTCACACATATTCAAATTATCATCCTTTGAACAAAGCTATCCCCTAGATCATCATCCAACATCTTAGGGTCTTTTTGTTCAAAAATCCAAATCAAAATCCAAATCAAAATCAAGGAAAAAATCTCAAAATCCAAAATCAAAATCAAAATCCACAAGTCCTAAAAGCCTAGTGTCTCATTCAAGATTTATCAAAATCCAAAACATCCATCATCACCTTCAATCCTCAAAAGCATCCTAAAACTTTATACTTTGGGACATAAAATAATGATTGATCCAAAGAATCAAGAGATTCATCTTCATATTCTCAAGGATTGATCCTTTTTTTATGGTTCAAATGAGATCTCAATAGAGGAAGAGTATGGAAGCCAACAAAGAAACACCCGCTTCAAGCGATCTTAGCCAAACAAATGCAGAAATGAATCCAGCAAAATCAAGTAACCCATTAACCCTCTCATCATTGCAAAATCTGCAAGATGAAAACCAAGGAGAGGATCTTACTTTAGGAATGGAATGACAAAAATTCTTCAAAATCCAGAGAATCACAAAATCATCAACATCATGATGAGACTTAACCCTTCGTTGTATATGCTTGAACTAGCGAAACAAGGGGCCAAGTTTCCTTCGGATTCTAATGTGAGTACTATCATGGAAACATCATTTCCCCTATCTCATCCACCATACCCATTTCATCTACACCCCCATCTCGAAATGTCACACAAAACATCCCACAAATCACAACATCATTTGCTCCAACCCAACCCAATGTCAACAAGGGAAACACATTCCTCAATGTTCTTCAATCACATCCCCTTGTTAATAATCAAACATGGATGAAAGCACCACCTTGGAACAAAGCATACTCAAAAAACCATTACACAAGAATGTTCCTCTCACATTCCATCACAATCTGTCATCATCATTTCATGCAACACCACAAACACCTCTTCTCACAAATTCACAAGAAGAGGGAGATACGTTCAGACTAGGGTTCTTATTCGACACCATGATGTTTTCACAACTCACACCCCTTACATTTCCACCTCTTCTACCATTACCATTATCATCTGCACCACTCCTTGGTCTAGGGCTTCCTCCCCTACTAATTATCAATTATACCTACATCCCAACCATCAATCAAAACATTGTACCAAACACAAAAAATTTATTGTTGATATCACAACAACAAATGATAAATACACAAGCAATGGCAACACCATCAAACACACTCTTAACATCACAAAGCATGGTCTCTCAAGGACCAATCACATCGATACCACTATCCAACACCCAAAACATCAACACCTTCATGAATACCATTCCAAATCCACCACCACCTCCACCACCACCAACGTTCACCACATCAAATCAATATGATGCAACATTGTAAGTTGATTTCCAAAGAGGATACTAACAAGTCTAGAAACAAAAATTCATGCAACAAGCCACTCAAGCTACGCAAGCTGCCAAAGCTGCACAAGCCACATCACAAGCACAACAAGCACAACAAGCCATCCAAGCTACGCAAATATTGCAAGCACAAAGAGTCACTCAAGCACAACTATTATTGTAACAAGTTGCACAAGTGCAAGCAGCTCAAGCTCAAGCACAATCTCAATATCAAGCACAAGCTCAAGCACAACTTCTTGCACAAGCAGAGCAAATGCAAGCATATCAGCAAGCACTAAAGCAATACCAAGAGCAACAAGTAGCAGTAGAATTGGCAGCCCAACAACAAGCATTGTGGAAACAACAACAAGCACAAATTCTAGCGGAACAACAACAAGAGCAACAATAGGCATCATTCATACAAAAGCAAGTAGAATCCTACTTCACTTGATAGAACATGCAAATACCATCAAACAACACACTGACCAACCCATCCATCCAAACTATGATTCAAACACCTCAAAACACTTTCATCCCACCCATTGATCCCTAGAATGATGTGACAACACAACTCAAGCTACTCTCGCAACAAGTGCTTGACCTTCAATCAGGGAAAACAGCTAAAACACAAAGAAAATTGTGTCCCTATCCATTTGATAAGAGCCTAGACATGAAACCATTCCCTAAGGGATTTGAAATCCCAAAATTTGACAAGTATCAAGGGATGGGAAACCCTGAAGATCACATCAGGGAATTCCAGGTTCATTGTATGGAGGTTGCATATGACGATACTTATCTGTTGTGGCTATTCCCTAGGAGCTTGGCAGGTCCTGCTATAGAATGGTTCTCTCGCTTGTCTTAAGGCATTAGAACATTCAAAGAAATTAGAGACACATTCATTAGGAATTACACATGTAACATTGTAATGGATGTTAGTCTCAAAGAACTATCAGCTCTGAAACAAGGAAAGAATGAGTTTTTTGCCTCATTCCTTCAATGATGGTGATCCAAGGCCAATTAGAGCAAGTGGACCATGCCAGAAGAACAACAATTCTGCAAGATCATAGCCAACCTTGAAAGCTACCTGTCATTTCATCTCAAGGTTCAGGGAATCACCACATATGAGAAATTGATCTCCAAGGTGCTTAGAATCGAAAGAGCCCTTGTGACTCAACTCGTGGAATCAACATCATATCACGAATCGTAAAACAACTACCCATCATCTAATTACAATGGTAAACCTTGTACATGGGCGAGAAACAAGAACATCACTAATGATGGTGTCATCGATGCCAAGGTGGTCATTAGTGGTCCACACCAACATACACCCGCATTGCAAATCCAACCACAATGCCAAAACACTCATCACAGAACATACCAACCCAATAATCCCACCATCAATAATCTAAATGACCAGAGGGGACCACCCCAATGCAAAAGTTATCCAAAATGTAAATAAGCCATTTTGGGGGAACCTTTGGAGGACATAATGAAAATTTTGATTGCTGAAAAACTCATCCAGCCTCCTACATTCAAAAATTACCAAGAACTTGATGTCAAACCCCTGTGGTACAACGAGAATCAAATTTGTAAATTTCACAAAATCAAAGGTCACACCACAAACAATTGCATGAGACTCAAAAACATCATCCAAGATATCATTGACAAGAAAATCATAAACGTGGAACAACCTACGGGAAATCAAGACCTTAAAATCTACACGAATCCGATGCCAAATCATGGAAACAAAGGAAATAGAGGTGTTAAAGGGAAAGGAAATGTAAATCATGTCTATGAATCTATTGTTTCCTCGCTAAATGAAGACTACATGGTCATCAATATCAAGGGTGCCCATGTCAAAGATTGTGGAGTCACCACAAGAGGTGGCAAAGTCACCATTGCAAGATCATCCCAACCAGATAGAGTCCCTACATCAAGAGCCGTTATGTATAGCTACAATGTTGTAGACCAACTCAAAAGAACACTAGCACACATCTCCATCATGGAGTTGTTAAAAATATCATCAACGCATAAAAAGATCCTTGAGGAAGCATTAGCCTCATCCACTATCCCCACAGATCTTGATGCAGAGCAATTCCAAGCTATGGTTGCAAATATCATAACACCTAATCTCCTTACATTTTCTGACCAAGATTTTCCCACCCAACCATCTCACACTTAGAATCCATTGTAAACAAGAGAAAAATCAAAAGGGTCTTGGTGGATGGAGGAGCAAGTTTGAACATCTATTCTCTTAGCCTCATCAAGTAGTTGAAAATATCAGAAGATTCCATCAACAAAGGCAAGGGCATCACAATAAGAGCATATGATGACCAAGAAAGAGTGTCTCAGGGCACAATTAAGCTCCCTATCCAAGTAGGGCCAACACTCATGGAAACCAAATGTCAAATCTTGGACCTCGAATTTCCATACAATATCCTCCTGGGATGCCCATGGATTCATGTGATGAAAGCCGTAGCATCAACCTTCCACCAATGTGTGAAATTCACATATAATGGACAAGAGGTTACCATCCATGGAGATCCTGAGCCGTTTTCAGATTGCAAGAATCTTGAGGCCAAGTATTACAAAATCCCCCAAGTTCCAAAGAATGATGAAGGCCCATCCACACCATACATCGACCCCACCACTCTCGCATCCACTTATGCGACAGAGACACTCGCCATTCCTGCCTGTTGTGTAGTTTGCACACACGCCCCACTTGAAGTGGGGACCCTCTTTTCATGATGTCTCTGTGACCTTTGGTTTTATTGGATTTGTCCTTTCAAGGTCTTAGGATGTTGCTCTTGCTAGTTTTGGTCTTTCCCTGAGGATTAAATTGATCAAACTTGGTTTTTAAGGGAAGTCCGGGTTTTGCCCTGGGTCCAAGATTTTTTGGTTTACCAAGATTTTCCCAGGTCCTACTTCATCGTCTGTCAATGTTGGATTTTTTTGAAGTCCAGGTTTTTGCTTGGATATGTGATTTTCCGACTCAGGATAATTTTCCTGAACTTCGTTAAAGTCTCGAAGGGTGCATTATTTGTGGAATTCGTGCTCGCCCGGACTGTTCATTTGGCTTGATTTTTTCCAAAATTCCATTTTGGGCTCGGGTTTTTGGGTTTCCTTGATATGTCTTGTCACTTATTAATGCTTGAAGTACATCTTCTCTAGCATTAGTGTGAGTGGATTTAAGGCTTTTTGGCACTCTTTTGATTTCATTATTCATTTACTATTTGCTCTAGTGCCTGAGTTTGTTCTTCTTGAGCTTTGGTTGTTGGATTCTAGCTGCTTGCGTGTGGATTGCTTGAGCACTGGTGTTGAGTATTTTTTTGCTAGGGAAACTTGTTTCTCAGTGACTTCCTCAGGCATGAGCTTCATTTAGAGTTGATCCATGGTAAGTCATTACTAACCTCTCCTTTTGTTTGCACTTCGATTGAATCTTTCGAATTGTTGATTGCTGGTTTCTTAGGTCGGCCCTTGCTTGTTTCATGATTATATTTAGTGAATTAGGGTTTGACCTATCTCTTCACAGGTTGTATCACCCGCGCTGTGCATCCCTTCGCTTACCGATTGAATGTCGGGTATATTCCTATGACTAGGTATTTCTGTTAGGACCTTACCTTCTTGGCACGTAGTCTGTTATATTGCAAAGTTAGGGTTTTGGTATATTTGCCCGGATCTATTGAGATTGGTGGAGTTGTCGTGACTTTCATGTCTTGCATCTAGCTCACCCTTTTTCACGGCATTTGGGACCCTAGTGTGCTCTAGTTTAATCGTCATGAGGGAGACCGCCTGAATTTTGAAGCTTCCCCTAGCTATCATGGCGGAGGTTTAGCTATTAATTTTATGGCATCATCATTTCGTTACAAAGATCAGTCCTTTGAGAGTTGTGGGAATTCAAATTTGTGTGCAATCGAAATTTGACTCATTGGGATTGGTTTTATGTCCATTGGAATCCGAATAGGGAGGTTTATATGATCATTCAATTAATGGTTTGCGCGTTAAAAATCATCAAGTTTTTGAGGTGTCTATAGAATTTTTGCACACTCAGATTTTCCTGGATTCTACCATTTCCTCGGAGTATGATGAATTTTAGAATTTCAAGCTGCCCACAGAAATTCGATCAATCCGGATTTTTTCGGTTTTCTACCTGGTTCCACCTTCTATTGATTTTTGAAGTTTGGGTAATGAATTAAATGTTAAATGATGATTTCTTATTGCTAATGAATGAATTTCATGATAGTCACACAAATATTCTATCTGAATTAATGATTTATTTAATAAATGATGTCTTGGCAGTAGGAGTCTGTCTGGGTCAGATTTCTCTGAATTATGCCCCGATTGGATTTTCTCGGATTACTTCATTCTTCCAGATCTTCAAGATTAATGATTAGTGATGGATCTTAATTATTTTATGTGGTTTCCAGGCTAACCTTTGATTGAAATATGGATGATATTTGGATGCTCATGAGGTCCTTTTTGGTGAATGCATGCTGAATCAAGCAAAGCAGCTTTGGGAAAGTCCAAAGGTGATACAGAAGGGTCCTCAATTACAGACGTAGAAAGGTTGAGGTCAGATATGAAGAGTCAATTTCTAGATAGTAAGTTTGTCTGAGGTCTCTGACACCAATGTAGGGGCATGGAGGTACAAAAAATTCAAGGAAAGGACAGCTCAAAAAGATTCATCAGCCCTAACCAAGGGAATGATGAAGTCTGGACTGGTTCATGTAGCAGGATTCCCTCCTATTGTACAGTGCTATGAGTTGATATTGGAGTGTGCTCGGTAGTATGAATTTGATATGCAGAGGGTCGTTAGCACCGAGGGAAGAGTACTGGCAAACTTCAATCGGGTTTCTATTGCCCAAGCATTTGATATGCTGAAATTACCATGTGTGTGTGCCTTAGACATGGACTTGGCCAGAACTTACTATGAGGATGAGCCTACCAAGGCTTAGCAGATGATTAATTCCTAGCTTGAAAAGCTGAAGTCTCATTTCTCCAAGCTACCTAAGCAATTACACAAGATCAAGTTCAGGAAGGACATATATGATGCCATCACACTGTTGAGCAGGGTGGCTAGATTGAAGAGTGTTGGGGTATTGGAGAGTTGGATGGTGCATGTCATCAACAAAATTGAGCAAGGCATTAATTACCAATAGATAGGGCTTATTAGTGCAACGATTGATAGGCAGCTGAGGGATGTGTTAGAAACAAAGAAGTTTACCATGTCCTCTTATGTGATATATGTGTTGGCCATATTTTACCCATATAGGGGTTTGAATCCAAAAGGAACATTTGGACAGGATATCATCTATGAGATATACCCCAAATTGCACCTAGGAGATCAAAATTATAGAAGGACAAATGATGCATTCACAATGCATATTACTAGGTTGCTCCAAAATTCAAAGCATGTGAGAATATTTGATGGAGCCAAGGAGGTGATAAAAAAAATACAAAGCTTGGTTTATTCAATTCCCTACTTTCTCTTATATCAAAATTGATAGATGTCAAACTACTCCATATAGATTAACAAGATATCCTACTGACCACATTGTTCTATTGGAGGTTACTAGGCAGATATATGGCTTCGATGCTGTTGTTAAAAGAGAGAATCACAAGACAGGGTTTTGTGGGAACTTCCCTTTGAAAATTGGTATAGCCGAGGTTTTCCCTTCAATCCAATCGGCTCATGCATCTAGGGAGGAATTGAGTACTTATGGTTTCTCTTTCCATTCTAAGAGGAAAAAATTTGATATTACTGGTGAAGCACAGAAAAAAGCTACTAAAGAGTAGCACCACAAGGATGATCTCGAGGATTACTAGGCAAACATCAAAGATGACTTTGAGGTGAGAAAGAAAAGGTATTCTAGGCTTCCCGTTGATGTAATCAGAATGTACAATGTTAAGTTAATCCCTGATTAGTTAGAGGATGATGCAAATCTAGTCCAAGACCATGCATATGAATCAGTCAAGGATAGATCCATTGGAGAGGTGAACAGGGAAAAAAGTGAGATAACTGAGTTGGAAGAACTAATGGCCCCTGTCATGAAATTTACCAAGTCATGGTTGAAACACAAGGTATGTGAATTGGAAAGTGAGAAGGTACCTTGTACCTTCAATTTAATGGGAAATCTGAATGCTCACTCCACCTCAAAAGAATCCGGTGAGGATGATTCCAAAAGGAGAACTAAAGTAAGCTCACCTTTTAAGATCAAAATTAGAGGCCCTAAGGAAAGTGAGCTAGAATAGAAAAGGAAACCTAAGGGAAAGAAGAGAAGCCGAACTTTGAAAATAGGCAAGTCTTCTGAAGAGGAGGAACTTGAGAAAGCAGAGGAAGAAGATGCTCCTCCATAGCCAAAAAGGACAAGGACAACTAGGGGTACAAAGAAGAAAGATCAAGAAACTTCCAAGGATAAGGAAAATCCTCTTGTGGTTGATGTGGAGAGTTCAGGAGAAAAACCCTGGGTTTATTCAAGGAGGTCAAGGACTCCATCTTCCAAAGAGATTATGCAAAAGATGGATTCTCTTCCAAAGGTACTGGTTGTGGAACAACATAAGGCTACTTCTCCTTCATTGAGTATACCTGAGCAGACAACCCATGAAGAGCATGAAACTAGGAGGGAGGTAGAACCATTCAAGGAAGGATAACTCTTTGGTGTAGCAGCAAAGATAATAGGTCTCCTGAGAAGGGGGGTGTCCCTATTAAGACCCCATCACCCTTGCAAGGGAAGGAACCTAAGTTGGGTAATCAAGGTGATCCGTCTCATAAAAAGGAGAAGGATGAGGCAGTAGAACAGCATGAAGAGGTTAGGAAAGATGAAGACCAGGTGCATCCTATTGTCCCAGATTGGTTAGATAAAGAAATTAGACGGAAACAGATCATTGTTGAGGACACTCCTCTCGATTGGGATGAAATGTTGGCCAAGATTGGAAAAGGTAAGAAGAAAAATATGGCCAAGGTAATTTCAAAGATAGAGAGAAATGAAGCAAGTAATAGGGTTATTCATATTGCTACCCCTACTACTAATAAGAGTAAAGATGAGGTCACTAGAAAAGATTACAATGTACAGACCATCAATCTTGGACACGCTTCTATGGAATAGGATATTGAAGAATACGAAGGGTCCAGTGCAATGATAATTGGGAGATTAAGGAAGGAAATGCAATCTAAGCATAAGCTTAAAAGGAAAAATGAAAGGCTTAGGAAATGTCTAGAAGATTTGATGAAGCCTTTGCAATCTCTTCACCCATCCTCTTCTACTGCTACTAGTTTCTTACCCAAGGAGACTATTTCGGAAATAGAAAAGATGAAAGTTTCTACTCAGACTATAGTGGATTGGATGAAGTATGTACAAGTTAAAGGAGATGTTGCAATAAAGGAAATCCTTTCAATTGGAAAGGATGTAGTAAGAGCTAAGGATTTATTAGAGCATGTTTTATCTCAGGATAAGGAGAATATTGATCTTTTATTGTAGAAAACTAAAGTAATCTTGGATTATGGTAAGGATCAGTTGGTTGTAGATGGAATTCTTTCTTCATCTAGAGTTAATGAGCCTTGGGAATGGTTTGAGGGCTTGCTAATTTGATAGAAGGCCATCAGGAAGATCAATAAGCAAAAGAAGCAGATGGATGGGGATCTGACTGGTGTTTATGATGGATGCATCACCTTTTTTGAAATAATGACTGGTAGGAGGAAGATTGCTCCTAAGTACCTAAGCTTAGAACAATTGAGGGAATGGTGGCATGATGTCTATACCCCTGATTCTGAAAATGTGCTAACGGGGCACCAATTAGATGATGTGGCAACCTACTTGGCTGTGATGGACAAGGACCAAGAGCATAGGGGTGAGTGGGATAAAATTGTTAAGTAGTCAAAGGAAGAAATTGACTCCATCGAATGTCAGCTCAAAATCCTACCTTTGCCACCTGTTGCTGAGTTGGATAGGGTGTTTTTGAAGGTTCATGAATCATTGGATCAGAAGAAGGATAAGGGAGGTGGTAGTTAATGCTAATTTTTGGATTTATGCTTACCTATTATTATAGGGCATGTGTTGATCCAGGCTGCATTAAGGACTGTGTTTGGGCCGACCTTGATGATGTATCAGCATTTAATGTGTGCCTTATTTTGAAATTCCTAAGGCCAACTTGTTTTGACTATTTTATTTTGTAAATGTTTGGCTGGGCCGACATGTTTGAGGATTCTCTATAAAGGGAATTCATGCCTCATTTGTAAGAGTTGGTTAGAAAGATAATAGAGACAAGCTAGATTAAGAAGGATCCAGAGCATTTTGTAGTAGAGATAATAGTTAGTTCTCTTGAGCAAGTGTTGTAACAGAATAGTGGAATTATTGCTACATTTTGGTGATCTAATACAATTGAGGGCATTGTGGTTTCTCTAGTGAATTCTTTTGTGTTAGTTTATCTTGCATGGTTCCTATTGTTCCATCTTTTAAATTGCTTAAATATCTAAGATTTAGTGGTAGGTTTAGAATTAGATCAATTTGGTGAATGATGTTCATGATTTCATACTTGGAATGCTTGTAGCAATCTCTGGTCTATAATCCAAGTAACTATATGATTGTAGTAGACTGGTGAAGTCAACCTGGACCATACATTTATCTGTACTTAGTTCGATTATAGATGAATGTCTATGATTTGAAAATCTGTATGTCTTAGAAGATTGCACCGTTCTTGTGATATTGCATTGTGGGTTAAACATGAATTGGTTATTTGAGATTGGTCCATTCCAGATATCTGTCATTTACATTGTTCATCTTAGAAATAGTTTCAATTTCATTACTTCTCTTGCACCCTCATCTTTTGTTGTTTCTTTATTATTTGGCTAGATTTAGGATTTAACATCAAAATATTGCAACATCTGATAATTTGGAAAGATACAGTTCGCTTGTAGTAAGGTTCGATTGTGATTACCAGCATTTTCACATATTATCTGAGTTGTTTATGCATGTTCAAGACCTGACACCCGAGAGACCTTGGGGTGATTTTTAGTAACTTATTGTTGAAAATTACCTTTCAAGAGAGATAGAATATTGTATTCTATCCGAGTTGTTCCTATGTAGAAAACACCATCAATAGATTGGTGCTAGAAGGAGGGCATGAATGAGCACACTTGATCATTTCTTAAATGGCATCTCTCCTGAGAGATATAGAAGAAGTACCAGATCTACCCTAGGAGGAGAGCATTTACAAGAATTATAGTTCCCCACTAGGTCAAGGAGGAATCGAGAAAGGGGAGAATCATCATCGCCTTTCCCTTCACCCATATTGTCTGCATCTTCACTTCCAGAAGTTGAGGCCATACCCATCACTGAGGCAGCTCCCATTTAGTAACCCTATCTTGTCATTAATCAAACACAACCACCACCCCCACTTTTTCCAACGGCTTTCCTTCCTAATAATCCATCTCCCTTGTTTTTCCACGCCTACAATGCTATGCCCAAGAATCTTGAACATTTTTGTTCAAAATTTTATGTTAATGACCCAAATAGGACTATAGAGGAGCATATCAGGATCTTTCAAACCTGTCTCAAGGACAGAGGGATTGTTCATGAAGATGTTTCCTATAGGTTGTTTCCTTATGCACTAGGAGAAGAGGCTTTTTACTAGTACAATCACCTCCTATCTGGTTCAATTCTTAACTGGAATGATCTTGAAACTTCGTTTTTACAGAAGTTCACGATACCTATTAGTGCCAATGAATTGTATTTGCAATTTACTAGAGTCAAGAGAGAGGTTAATGAACCAATATCCAATTTCAATAATAGGTTTCACCGTGCGTACACCAAACTTCAAGACCCTTATGTTTTATATAACAATACAACCCTAAGAGTCTATTACGAAGCCCTAGACAACCTTATTGCCACCTTTCTAAAGTGGAGACCCAATCCTCTAGCTAGCCTAACTGATGCCTATACAAAAGCTGTCAAGCTCAACACATATTTAAGGAAAATTTTGACTGGACCATTTCCTTCTTTAGGACCAGTTGCACATCCCAATCAGGTTTAGGCAGTGAATCAGGCACTCACTAATCATACTCCAATCATGAATCTAGTGCCTTAATTACCTTTGGTGCCACATCCTAGTCTCCCCATGAGCTAGGTTTCTCCTATGATGAATTTTCCCCAGCAACAAGTTAACCATCCCTTGTATCAACCGCAGCCAACAAGTTTCCCTGCCTATTTATAGAATTCTGAAGTGTTACATCAGTCTATAGGATCTGCTATAATGCCTGTTCCTCCCCAGAGTAATCCAAGCCATCCCCCTTATGGAGATCCAAATAAGGAAAAGATTGATGAAATGGCTGAGTAGATAAAGAAGCTAAACCTATAGGTGACCTACTTAAGGAATCAAAATAGTCAATTACAAGTTGCTAAGAAGAATATACAATCTAGTCAGAAAAGAGAATTTCCACAAGGGCAGAATTTTGACAAGGGACAGCGTAATGAGAGAGGATTCCACAATGATAGGGGATATAATTAGGATAAGGTTCACAATAATGATAGAGGATTCAATAATAATAGGAGACATAATTTTGATAGAGGATAAGGTAGTGGATCAGGATTTGATATGAAGCAATCACAGGGACAGACTAGGACATGGAATGCAGGACTGAATAATGGGGGAGTCCTCACTCCATTGGATCAACCTATCAATCAATCTGTTAATCAACCAGTCAGTCAAGACAAACCTCCCAATGGTGTATATCTATCTGAAGTTGCCTTGTCAAGATGGTACAAGCTCCATAAAATAGGCCAGCATTCAAAGTTAGAATGTCTAGAGTTCCAAACTGCAACCTCTATTTTCCAGTATGAGGTGGAGAATAATGTAAATGGTTAGGAGATTGTTCCCTCTACCCCCTATGACTCTTCTATGTTGGTGTTAAACCATGCCCCTTTTCCAACAAGTGAAGAAAATATTCCAAAAGAGGAATCTGATTCCTAGGAGGATAAATCAGATCAAATCTGCAATGGGGATGAAGTGGCTTAGTTATTCAATGAAGAAGCAACAGATGATAATGGCCCCCTAGATCAAGAAGAGGCTTATGTTGAAGAAGTATAGATGTTCTAGAGGTAGGGTAAAGGATATTATTTAAGAGATATGCCCCATAGGTGCCCACAGACTGGGGGTCCCTTCACCACCTCCATTCCTCCTAGTAATTTTAATATCCCTCCAGATCCTAATGCTAGTAATAATCTATCCTTTCCACATGCTTCCAGGCAATACCTTGCAAAGGAAGGACAAGTTCAAACTGATCCACAGAAGGAAAAAGTTGTTCAAGCAAGTAAAGATAAGGTGGAAGAATATTCCAGGGAGGTCCCCACTAATCTAAGTGAGGAGCAAATGGCTTTGTATGTCACTAAAGAGTTCAAGAAATTAAAGGTGAATCTTTCAGTATTTGAGTTACTAAGGTTCCCTACAATTAGGAATGCAGTTCTAGGTACTTATGGCGCACACCCAGTGTCCTTGGATAAATCTTCCAATGAGAGTATCAACAAAGTCTCTAGTTCCTAGCCTGTAAAGACACAAAACCAGGCCCACAGTCAAACTAACTTTCCCCTCGGAGATAAAGGAAAGGAGAAGGACAAGACTCAAGTGGCCCAGGTAGATGCTCAACCAACTTTGTTTCAAGGGAAGACAGAGACCCCACCATTCCTTATCTCTGTGTGCATATTTGGTAAGAATATACATAACTATTTATTGGATTATGGTGCTTCTACTAATGTGATTCCATTCGGAGTATGTAGGGCTTTAGGGATTACACTTGCTGACTCCCAGAAGAAGGTAACTTAGTTAGATAGAACTGAAGTAAATGTGGTGGAAGAATTGAACATGATTCACATGTAGGTAGATTCTGACCCAAGGATTCAACAGGTTATCAATATTTAGGTAGCTGATATCCCTGATGCATATGGCCTGATTCTAGGAAGAGATTTTACTAAGGCCTTAAATGGATATGTATCTATTGATCACTCTCATATGTGGTTTCCCTACAAAGGGGTACCAAATCAGATCAAAATTGAGCAAGAACCAAGAATGAAATACATGATTACAGAGTACCAAAATACTTCAAATGAAGTTCTGATATCAGAAGTAGGCATGGAAAATTATATGTTGTCCACTCAATATGACGAGTCAGATTCAAAGGAGATATTGATGCTATATACGATACCTATTGATACAAAGACAGAACCCAACAACACTACTGTTCAGATAGAATCGACTAAGACAAAGGTGGAATTTGAGGACAATAAAATTAGCCTACTAGACAACTTCCAGGAATTCATCAGACAGTGTGTCGAGAACCAAGTTCATTTGGGTAGAAGGACAAGCTTTGAAGAATTACTCTTGCCTAATTGGTGTAGAATTCATAATGCTTCCCATTCAGAGTTGAAGTGTTGTTTATATCAGACAGCAAAAGAACAAGTACAGAAATGCATAAACCCAACCCCAGTGGTCAAGATAGATACACAAAGCCCTCAGAAAGACTATAAAGGAAAGAAAACAATGTTGTCTAAGGAATCTTCTAGCAGTAATAACCCAAAGGATATGATGAAGAGAAGTCCAACTGCTGAATGCTGGATGCTCAGATTTGATGGATCCAAATCCAAGCATGGAGTTGGGGTAGGGTTCAAACTAATCATCCCAAAAGTAAAAAACTTCTTTGCAGCCCATAGACTTCAATTTCATTGTATGAATAATGTAGCAGAATATGAGGCATTAATTCATGGACTTCTTATGGCACTCAAGAAAAAGGTTAAGGTTTTGCAAGTTCTTGGTGATTCTAAGCTGGTAATTAAGCAAGGAAATAATATTCATGCCATTATAGGAGAATGACTAATTATAGGCATAGAGTATGGGACCTTATTGAGGGATTCGATGCCTTCAATATTCAACTGATACCACAACAGAAGAATCAAACTGCAGATTCTCTAGCTCAGGTAGCAAGCACTCTGCAACCTTTATCTTTGTTAGGTTTGAAGAAGTTTACTATAGAATTGACCCCTGTGCCATCGGTTCCAGACAATGTTACTAAATTTCAGGTATTTGAAGATGAAGAGCATATCCTGGACTTCATCACAAACACAAATGTTTTTGCTTCTCAAATAATTGATGAAATAGAACTCTAGGAAGCAAAACTGGATTTAGAGGGAGTGATGAATCTGAAGTCTAATACTATTCCAAGGGGGATGGTATAGTTCGAGCAAATTTTTGATATAGATAAGATCAGAAATTAGGAGCAAGAGTCTAAGAAAGATTCTATCAATGGGCAGTGTGACACTTACAATTTGGAAACTGAGGATAATGCTAAGAACATTTTTATTGGCAAGGTATACACTTCAGAGGAAAGACAAGGAATAATTGAAGCATTGCATAGCTTTCTGGATATTGTAGCCTAGAGTTATGAGGATTTGAAAACTTATGATACATCAATCATAACTCACACTATACCTCTGAAGCTAGGTGCCAAGCCTTTCAAGGAGAGACAGAGGCCAATCAACACATTAATAGAACCAATTATACAGAAAGAAGTTTAGAAATTACTATCTGCTAGAATTATATTTCCTGTTAGACATTCAACATGGGTGGTGAAACTGGTCCCAGTAAGAAAAAAGAATAGGGAAATCAGGCTTTGCGTTGATTTCAGGAACTTGAACAAATCATCAGAAAATGACAACTATCCAATCCCTTCATTGGATGAAGTACTTCAAGTGGTTAATGGATCTCAGATGATGTCTTTTCTGGATGGTTATTCAGGGTACAACCAAGTAATAGTTCAATATGAAGACAGATACAAGACTGTTTTCACAACTAAATGGGGTACCTTTGCCTACAGGAAGATGTCTTTTGGTCTCATGAATATTGGGGCTACATTTCAAAGGGCTATGGATATTTCCTTTAAAGATATAATAGGCAAGTGCATTATTATTTATATGGGTGATCTGACTGTCTTTTCCAAAAACAAAGGGGATTACATCTTCGACTTGCGCAAAGTGTTTCAAAGGTGTAGGGAATTTGACATATCCCTGAATCCTAAAAAGTGTATTTTCAGAGTGACAAAAGGGAAATTGCTGGGACATGTCATATCTAAAAAAGGAATTGCTATTGATCCAGAAAGAGTGGAGGCCATACTGAAGATTCAGCCACGTGCTAGCAAAAAGGAGATGAAGTCTTTCTTTGGCAAGATCAACTTCGTCAAAAAATTCATCACTGGATTTGCTGAAATTGTTAAGTCATTGAATGCAATGTTGAAGCAAGACGCTAAGGTCGAATGGACTACGGAAGCAAAGGAGGAATTTGCAAAAATAAAAAGTCATTGTTGTGCTCCAGTATTGGTAAGTCTTAATTACAGTAATCCCTTTTACATCTATTCATTTGCCTCAGACCATTCATGTGCAGGAATGTTGACTCAAAAGTCTGATGAGGGAAGTGAGCATCCTATTGCTTTTATGAGTGTACCATTAAAAGATGCTAAGTTGAAATATCCAAGTGTAGAAAAGCAGGCATATGCCTTGGTTAGAGTAGTAAAGAAATTCAGACATTATATCCTTAGGAATAAGGTTTATGCAATTGTCCCAGACCCCGCAGTCAAGTTACTTTTGATGCAGAACAAGTTAGGTGAGCGTAGAGCTAAGTGGGTGAAAATGCTACAAGAGTATGACATTGAGATCTAGTCCATAAAGTTGGTAAGAGGATAGGGACTTACTCAGACTATGGCTGAAATGGGGCCTGAACTGACTGTTCAGAATTATAACATTGAGGAAGTTTCTCCAAGTGGTTGGTATGATGACATAGTTTATTACTTGATGAACCAACAATCTCCAGGTCATCTTAATGTTGTTCAGAGGAGAGCTCTGTGATTGAAGAGCAACAGTTTTATGCTAAAGGGAGCTATTTTGTACAAGAAAAATTATGAAGGAATTTATTTGAGGTGTCTTAGGAAATAGGAAGATGAAAGAGTGATGAACAAATTTCATGAAAAGTATGGCATTGGCCATGGTTCTGCTATTGCCATAGCAAATCAGATTTTGAAGGTAGGGTACTATTGGCCCACCTTGTTCAAATATGTTCACCATCATGTGAGGACCTGTCACACTTTCCAGACTGTAGCAACAAAGGAGAGGTATGCAACACTCCCACTTCAACTGGTTACCGAGGTAAGACCTTTTGCTCAATGGGGCATGGATTTCATAGGCTCCATCAACCCACCATCTTCTGTGGGACATAGGTACATCCTAACTATTACTGATTATTTCACAAGATGGATTGAGGCTTTTGCTTGTAGGAAATGTACATCTGAGGTAGTGATTGATTTTCTAGAATCTACCTTTATTAATCGATTTGGATGTCCTCTTTCTATTGTCTATGATAATGGTCCTGCTTTTGCATCTTTAAAATTTTTGAACTGGGCTTTTGATCATAGCATTATTATAAAGTTTGCATCTAACTATTACCCCCAAGGTAACGGGCTGGCAAAATCTTCTAATAAGAATTTATTGACTATTATCCGTAAGCTATTGGAGAGGAACCCAAAGGACTAGCACACCCAGCTTTGATTTGCCCTCTGGGCAGATCGTACAAGGCTTAAGTCATCCATCAGAACATCTCCCTATCACTTAGTATATGGTCTGGATCCAATATTCCCTATTCAACTCAAGATCTCAACCTTGCAATTTATTAATGAGTTTTATGATGAGGGGGATAGAATGGAAGCTAGGTTGACAGAGCTACCAAACCTTGAGGAAAAATGAGATGCTACCCTTGAGAATTTTTCCAAACATCAGGGGGTAGTTAAGAAGTGGTTTGATAGAAGAGCTAAAGTCAATTTTTTTAGGATTTCTAATCTTGTGTTGTACTAGGATAAGCCCCATGATTGGAAAGGGGACCACGAGAAGTTTGATAAACTATGACTTGGTCCATATCAGATTGTTGAAATACTTGGAGATAATGCCTTCCATCTGAAGACTCTTACGGGAGAAGGTATTTCATTTCAAGTCAATGGGTAGTATTTGAAACATTATTTCCAATCCTAAGCTATTTTCAGCCCCCTGCCTTATATATGGTCAGTTTAGGTTGCTTTCTATTGTTTTTTCTTGGTTAGAGTAGGTTTCATTTCGGTTTTTCCTATTTTTCTTTGGTTAGAGTAGGTTTTCTTTAGCTTGTTTTGTTTTGGGTTTGTGTTGCTCTTGCTCTTGGTTCCTTCTCTTTTAGGGGTCTCTTGTTGCATTTGTATGACAATGGTGGCAAGTGTTAGAGTTAGAGATGGCAGATATCTAACAATTAAATGTAGATTTAAATAATAAATAGAGAAACTAAAAAAATACATAGAATAAATCATAATACAGAGAATTTAATGTGGTTCACCCAATCTAGGCTACATCCACCAAATCGTAGCCATCCAATGCTTTTATTATCCAATGCAAAACCTATTACAATCTCATGAATAATCACATTTTTCTTCATACTGTAACCCCCATCCCAACCCCTTTTAACAAGCTTTTAGAAGCTTCCAGAATTAGGGTTTTACAAAGTTAGTTTTCTTTCTTGGTATATTTTTTTCCTTTTTCGCTGACGATGTGAAAAAAAAAATGGCAAACAAAAAAAAAAATTCTCAGGAGCTGTCGACCCCTGCTTCTCGGGAGCTACCGCCCCCGAACCCCTGCCCAGGGCCTGGCCCGGCCCCAAACCCTGACGAGGACAGGGGGCTGGGGTGTACAGTAAACCATGGGCTATACAATATAGCATGATCAGTCGCCACATGCCAACAATCTCCCACTTGGAGACTAATCAGGCTCCACACCATCACAACCTCCCACTTGGAGACTGATCCTAAACAACACTGCTGCACTTACAACTCCCACTGGAAATAAGGACCTTGGACCCTACTGCTTTATTATACTTGAATTCAACCTTGAAGGCCAACCAAAGCTGAAGAGGAGCTCAACTTCTCCCTTGGCACCACCTTCGTAAAAATATCCGCTAGATTGACATTTGTATGTATTTTTTCCAGCTTGACCTGTCCATCTTCCAACACCAACTGAATGAAATGATATCTCAATTGTATGTGTTTTGATTTAGAATGTAAGGCATAATCTTTTGCAAGATGTATAGCACTCTGACTATCTATAAATAAGTAATTTCCATCCTATTGTTTTCCCAACTCATCCATGAAAAGTTGCAGCCATATCATCTCCTTTGTTGCCTCTGTTGTAGCAACATACTCTGCCTCTGTGGTGGATAAAGCAACCACCTTTTGCAATCAATAAATCCAACTCACTGTTGTCCCACCAATTGTAAATACATAACTTGTGGTACTTTGCCTAGTATCTATATCCCCTACCAAATCCGAGTCAACATAGCCTTGTAAATCAGTTTTAGAGCCCCCAAAACATAAACACTTATTGGATGTACCTCTCAAATACCTAAGAATCCATTTTACTACATTCCAATGCTCAATTCTAGGATGACTCAAATACCTACTAACAACTCCTATGGCATGTGCAATATCAGGTCTCATGCATACCATGGCGTACATTAAACTGCCTATAGCTGAAGCATACGGTACCTTGGACGTTTTTTCTTCCTCCTTTTATGTAGTTGGACACATCTTTAGTTAATTTAACATGACGAGGCAAAGGTGTCCTGACAGCTTTTGCATTCTCCATATGAAATCTCTGCAACACCTTTTCAACATAATTAGCCTAAGATAAAAACAATTTTCTATTTTTCCTATCTCTACAAATTTTCATACCAAGGATTTTCTTTGCTGCACCCAAATCCTTCATAGAAAAAGATTTTTCTAACTATTATTTTAGCTCACTTATGTGATCCATGTTAGACCCAGCTACAAGCATGTCATCAACATATAAGCATAAAATAATGTAGCTATCATTATCCAACCTCTTAAAATAAACACAATTGTCAGAATTACACCTATTGTAGCCTTGCTCAGCCATAAAACTGTCAAATTTCAAATACCATTGTCAAGGTGCTTGCTTCAAGCCATATAAACTTTTCTTCAATCTACACACTAGTTTCTCCTTACCTTTGACCTCAAATCCTTGTGGCTGTTCTATATATATTTCCTCTTCCAAATCACCATGGAGAAGGGCTATTTTAACATTAAGTTGTTCTAAATGTAAATCTTTAGTAGCCACAATACTTAAAACAATACGAATAGAAGTCATTTTAACAACAGGAGAAAAATTCTCATCAAAATCAATACCCTTTTTTTTGTGCAAATCCCTTTACAACTAATCTAGCTTTAAATATTTTCTTACCTCCATCCTCCTCTTTCAACCTATAAATCTATTTGTTTGGTAAAGCCTTTTTACCTGCAGGAAACTTGCATAAATCCCAAGTTTGATTTTCCAACAAGGAGTCCATTTCTTCTTTCATTCCATGCTCCCACTCAACCTTGGTATCCACCTGCATAGCTTCATCATAATGTTCTAGTTCACCAGCATCAGTTAACACAATAGTATACAAAGAGGGAGAGAATCATTCTAGAGGTCTACTTATCCTTGAAGATCGTCTAACAAGAGTTTGTGGTATTTGTTGCTGTTGTTGTTTCCCAACATGAGGAACCACTGAAACATCATTGTTTGGAGTATCATCCAACACTACATAATCTTTTTCTTTCTTCTCATGCTGAAGCAACAGATCTTTGTACAACACTTTCTCATTGAATATGACATCCCTACTCACAATTTTTTGATTTTCAAAATCCAAAAGCCTATAACCAAATTCATCAATGCCATATCCAACAAATACACATTTCTTTGATTTTGCATCAAGCTTGGTTCTATTTTCAGAATCTACATGTGAAAATGCTTCACAACCAAAGGTTTTGAGAAAAGAATAACTCACCTTCTTACCATTCCATGCTTCTTCTAGGATACCACAACGCAAAGGATTAGAGGGACCTCTATTGATTAAATAGTAATGTTTACAGCTTCTGCCCACATTTTTAAAGGCAACCCAACATGCAATCTCATAGTCCATGCACGCTCCATTATTGTTCTATTCATGCGCTCAGCCACTCCATTTTCTTGTGGAGTCCTTGGAACCATTTTTTGCCTACGAATACCATTAGAGGAACAATAATCTTCAAAATCTTTACTAAAATACTCACCACCATTATTAGATCTGAGAAATTTTATCTTTTTACCCGTCTCATTCTCAACCAAGCTTTTCCATTTTTTGAAAGTTTCAAATACATCAAATTTCTGCCTAAGGAAATAAATCCATACCTTTCTAGTTGCATCATTAATGAATGTAACATAATACAAAGAGCCATCGAGAGAAGATACCTGAGATGGTCCCCATACATCCGTATGCACAAGCTCCAATTTCTCATGTTTCTTTTGCTTCCCATCCTTGAGAAAACTAACTCTCTTTTTTTTTCCATACAACTTTCACAGAAATCCATATTAACACATTTTAGACCTAGTAAAAAATTATTTGAATGAATTACTTTCATACCTTTTGCATTGATATGCCCAAGTCTATTATGCCACAGTGTTGATTCAGAGTCCACAGCAACTATATGATCTTCTACCTGCTTAACTACAACAATTGTTCTTGAACATTGACCCATTTCTATAGCAATTAAAGTAGAAAGAATAGTATGTCCTGTACAAAGATATAAGGTTCCTACTTTCACACCTTTTGCTACTACTAAGGCACCCTTAGTGACCTTCCAATTTTTATCACTAAATGTAACAACACAACCTTCATCATCTAGTTGCCCTGCTGAAATTAAATTTTTGCTTAACATTGGAACATGCCTTACCTCACGTAGTAGCCAATGATTCCTATTCTACAACTTAATCTTGATTATTCCCTTTCCAACAATCTGACAAGGTTCGTTATGTCCTAAATAAACCAGCCCAAAATCCCCTTGGACATAATCAAGAAAATAACTTCTATGGGGGGTAGCATGAAATGAAGCCCCTAAATCTAATACCCAATAATCATCAGCATTATCAAGGGAAAGAATCAAAACATCCTCATCAAATTTATTACTTACCACATTTTCCTCTATGCTTCCTTCCTTGTTGTCTCCATCTTTATTTTTCTGAGATCAACAATCTTTCTTCAAATGACCCGGCTTACCACAGTACCAGCAATCCCTCTTATCTCTGGATTGGGACCTTTTGTCCTTTGATTTTCCTCGTGACTTCCCATGATTTCCAGAATTGTTTCCTCTATCCTTTGTTTTGCCCCTGCTTTCTACATTCAAAACACTGCCTGATGTGGATGTTCCACCTGAGCTTTTCCTATGAATTTTTTTGCTCAAAATAACACCAACAACATCATCAAAATTCAGTGTATTCAAACTAGAAACAGAATTGCTAACAACCATTACCAAGCTATTCCAGCTTTCAGGAAAAGAACACAGAATCAAAAGAGCCCTAACTTCTTCATCAAAGTTTACTTTTACAGAATTTAATTGACTGGTGACCATATTAAACTCATTAAAATAATCAGTAATTGACCCACCTTCTACCATTTTCATATTAAATAAATGCTTCATAAGAAATACCTTATTTGAAGTGGAAGGATTTTCATATAACTTCGCCAGGGTTTCCATCACCTCTTGAGTTGTCTTTGCTGCTGTAATATTAAACACCACCAATTGTGCTAGGCATAGATGAATACTGCCAAGACCCTTTCTATCCAAGATCTCCCAGTCCTCATCTGACATTGCTGTAGGTTTCTTGGCTTTCCCTTCCAATGGCCACCATAAATCCTTCTGATAGAGATAGTCCTCCATATGCATCTTCAAGTAAACAACAAGGTGTGTACAGTAAACCATGGGCTATACAGTATAGCATGATCAGTCGCCACATGCAAACAACAAGGTGGGTGTGGTGCTCTTAGTATTTCTTTTACAAATTTTAATCATCCTTCTAGAATATCATGGTATGCATTCTCTACCCAATGTCGCTTATCCTTGTGCTAAGACAAAGAGTTCCCTAGTTAGGTTGAACAGGAATACATTAGGGTCTCACATTTGTGAATATTAAAAATACCTAAAGTTGCAGAAGGTCCTTATGAAGTTTGAACAGGTGAAAAATTATTTTTCTGCTCTAGTGCCACTATGGTTCTCCTCCCTGAGCATGAACTTCATTGTTCACAGGTTGAAGTGAAAGTAGTAAAACAACAAGCAATATCAGCAAAGAAAGAGATAATATTGAAAATTAAAAAAGTTTGAATTCAACTCATCAGGGGAATCTGGATATCTCTACCAGGGCTATGGATGCCTGGGTGGCAATAGAGCTATGTTCAGGAGGATCACAACGATAACCTTGTCGGGGCTATGGATGCCTGACTGGCAGCGAGGCTCTATCCAGGTTACTTTTAGAGTATGAACCTTTATGTAGCTTGTTCAAATTGAGTTTGGTTCCTACTGCAGCTAAGGGGAGGTAATGAATGCATATGCACACACTTTGACCCTAGTGTAGGAAAGTTTGGGTGACTTGTGGGTTAATTTCCTTAACCATAGGAGATAACTGGGTGAATGAGTTGAAACCATAAGTTCTGGGTTCTTGATTCCAGTTTGTCATCGAAATGCTCTGGAGTATTTCCCTAGCAAAGTCGCCATTTGTTTTGCAGTTTTGCACACACGCCCCACTTGAAGTGGGGACCCTCTTTTCATGATGTCTCTGTGACCTTTAGTTTTATTGGATTTGTCCTTTCAAGGTATTAGGATGTTGGTCTTGCTAGTTTTGGTCTTTCCCTAAGGATTAAATTGATCAAACTTGGTTTTTAAGGGAAGTCTAGGTTTTGCCCTGGGTCCGGGATTTTCTGGTTTACCTGGATTTTCCTAGGTCCTGGTTCATCGTCTGTCAATGTTCAATTTTTCTGAAGTCTGGGTTTTTGCTTGGATCTGGGATTTTCTAGCTCAGGTGTATTTTCTTGAACTTCGTTAAAGTCTTGAAGGATGCGTTATTTGCAGAATTCATGCTCACTCAGATTATCCATTTGGCTTGATTTTTTCTAAAATTCTGTTTTGGGCTCGGGTTTTCGGGTTTCCTCGATATGTCTTGTCACTCATTAATTCTTGAAGTACGTCTTATCTGACATGAGTGTGGGTGGATTTAAGGATTTTTGGCACTCTTTTGATTTCATTGTTCATTTACTATTTGCTTTGGTGCCTGAGTTTGTTCTTCTTGAGCTTTGGTTGTTGGATTCGAGCTACATGCGTGTGGATTGCTTGAGCGCTGGTGTTGAGTATTTTCATTGCTAGGGCACCTTGTTTCTCAGTGACTTCCTCAGGCATGAGCTTCATCTAAATTTGATCCATGGTAAGTCATTACTAACCTCTCCCTTTGTTTGCACTTCGATTGAATCTTTCAAATAATTGATTACTAGTTTCTTAGGTTAGCCCTTGCTTGTTTCATGATTATATTAAGCAAATTAGGGTTTGACCTATCTCTTCATGGGTTGTATCACCCGTGTTGTGCATCCCTTCACTTATCGATTGAATGTCGAGTATATTCCTATGACTGGGAATTTTTGTTAGGAACTTACCTTCTTGGCGCGTAGTCTATTATATTGCGAAGTTAGGGTTTTAGTATATTTTCCCAGATCTATTGAGATTGGTGGAGTTGTCGCGACTTTCATGTCTTGCATCTAGCTCACCCTTTTTCATGGCATTTGTGACTCTGATGTGCTCTAGTTTAATCATCCTGAGGGAGAGTGCCTAAATTTCAAAGCTTCCCCTAGCTATCATGGCAAAGGTTTAGCTATTAATTTTAGGGCATCATCATTTCATTACAAAGATCAGTCCTTTGAGAGTTGTGGGTATTCAAATTGGTGTGCAATCAAAATTTGACTCATTAGGATTGGTTTTATGTCCATTGGAATCCACATAGGGAGGTTTATATGATCATTCAATTAATGGTTTGTGCATTAAAAATCGTTGGGTTTCTGAGGTGTCCGTGAAATTTCTGCACACCTGGATTTTCCTGGTTTCTACCATTTCCTCAGAGTATGATGAATTCTAGAATTTCAAGCTGCTCACGGAAATCCGATCAGTCTGAATTTTTCTAGTTTTCTGCCTGGTTCCACCTTCTGTTGATTTTCAAAGTTCAGGTAATGAATTAAATGTTAAATAAAGATTTCTTATTGCTAATGAATGAATTCCATGATAGTCACACAACTCTTCTATCTAAATTAATGATTTATTTAATAAATGATTTCTTGGCAGTAGGAGTCCTTCTGGGTCAGATTTCTTTGAATTCTGCCCTGACTGGATTTTCCCAGATTACTTCATTCTTTCGGATTTTCAAGATTAATGATTAGTGATGGATCTTAATTATTTTATGTGGTTTTTAGGCTAGCCTTTGATTGAAATATGGATGATATTTGGATGCTCATGAGTTCCTTTTTGGTGAATGCAGACTGAATCAAGCAAAGCAGCATAGGGAAAGTCCAAAGGTGATACAGAAGGGTCCTCAGTTACAAACGCAGAAAGGTTGAGGTTGGATATGAAGAGTCAGTTGCCGGATAGTAAGATAGCTTCAGTTTATTCTGAGGTCTTCGACACAAATATAGGGGCATGGAGGTATGAAGAATTTGAGGAAAGGACAGCTCAAAAAGATCCATCAGCCCTAACCAAGGGAATGATGAAGTCGGGACTGGTTCATGTAGTAGGATTCCCTCCTCCAGTACATTGCTATGAGTTGATATTGGAGTGTGCTTGGTAGTATGACTTTGATACACAAAGGGTTGTTAGCACCGAGGGAAGAGTACTAGAAAAATTTAATCTAGTTTCTATTGACCAAGCATTTGATATGCCAGACTTACCATGTGTGTGTGCCTTAGACATGGACCTTGCCAGAACTTACTATGAGGATGAGCCTACCAAGGCTCAGTAGATGATTAATTCCTGGCTTGAAAAGCTAAAGTCTCATTTCTCCAAGCTTCCTAAGCAGTTACACAAGATCAAGTTCAGGAAGGACATATATGATGCCATCACATTGTTGAGTAGGGTGGCTAGCTTGAAGAGTGTTGGGGTATTGGAGAGTTGGATGGTGCATGTCATCAACAAAATTGAGCAAGGCATTAATTACCACTGGGCAGGGCTTATTAGTGCAATGATTGATAGGCAGCTGAGGGATGTGTTAGAAACAAAGAAGTTTACCATGTCCTCTTATGTGATATATGTGTTGGCCAGATTTTACCCATACAGGGGTTTGAATCTAGAAGGAACATTTGGATAGGATATCATCTATGAGATATACCCTGAATTGCACCTAGGAGATCATAATTATAGAAGGACAAATGATGCACTCACAATGCATATTACTAGGTTGCTCCAAAATGCGGAGCATGTGAGAATATCTAATGGAGCCAAGGATCTGATCAAAAAATATGGAACTTGGTTTATTCAATTCCCTACTTTCTCTTATATCAGAAATGACGGATGTCAAACTGCTCCATACAAATTGCTAAGATATCCTACTGACCACATTGTGCTATTGGAGGTTACTAGGCAGATATATGACTTCGACACTATTTTTAAAAGAGAGAAGCACAAGATAGGGTTTGGTGGGGACTTCCCTTTGAAAACTGGTATAGCTTAGGTTTTCCCTTCAATCCAACCGGCTCATGCATCCAGGGAAGAATTGAGTACTTATGGATTCTCTTTCCATTCTAAGAGGAGAAACTTTGATATTATTGGTGAAGCACAGAAAAAAGCTACTAATGAGTATCACCACAAGGATGATCTTGAGGATTACTGGGAAAACATCAAAGATGACTTTGAGGTGAGAAAGAAAAGGTATTCTAGGCTTCCCGTTGATGTAATCAGAATGTACAATGTTAAGTTAATCCCTGATCAATTAGAGGATGATGGGAATCTGGTCCAAGACCATGCATATGAATTGGTCAAGGATAGATCCATTGGAGAGGTAAACTAGGCAGAAAGTGAGATAACTAAGCTAGAAGAACTAATGGCCCCTGTCATGAAATTTACCAAGTCATGGTTGAAACACAAGGTATGGGAATTGGAAAGTGAGAAGGTACCTTGTACCTTCAATTTAATGGGAAATCTGAATGCTCACTCCACCTCAGAAGAATCTGGTGAGGATGATTCCAAAAGGAAAACTAAAGTAAGCTCAACTTTTAAGATCAAAATCAAAGGCCCTAAGGAAAGTTAGCCAAAACAGAAAAGGAAACCTAAGGGAAAGAAGAGAAGCCGAACTTTGAAAATAGGCAAGTCTTCTGAAGAGGAGGAACTTGAGAAAGCAGAGGAAGAAGATGCTCCTCCACAGCCAAAAAGGAAAAGGACAACTAGGGGTTCAAAGAAGAAAGATCAAGAAGCTTCCAAGGATAAGGAAAATCCTCTTGTGGTTGATGTGGAGAGTTTAGGAGAAAAACCCCAGGTTTATTCAAGGAGGTCAAGGACTCCATCTCCCAAAGAGACTATGTAAAATGATGGATCCTCTTCCAAAGGCACCAGTTGTGGAGAAACAAAAGGCTAATTTTCCTTCATTGAGTATACCTGAGCAGACAACCCATGAAGAGCATGAGACTAGCAGGGAGGCAAAACCATCCAAGGAAGGAGAACTCTTTGGTGCAAAAGTTGAGCTTGAGGTTGTAAGGTGTAGAAATGTACCCTTCTCCATTGGTACAGTATGAGGATTCTATTGCGAGCATCAAAGATAATAGGTCTCCTGAGAAGGGGGTGTCCCTGTTAAGACCCCATCACCCCTGCAAGGAAAGGAACCTGAGTTGGGTAATCAAGGTGATCGATCTCCTGAAAAGGAGAAGGATGAGGCAGTAGAACCGCATGAAGAGGTTAGGAAAGATGAAGTCCAGGTGGATCCTTCTGTCCTAGATTGGTTAGATAAAGAAATTACAAGGAAACAGATCATTGTTGAGGACACTCCTCTCGATTGGGATGAAATGTTGGCCAAGATTGGAAAAGGTAAGAAGAAAAAGATGGCCAAGGTAATTTCAAAGATAGAGAGAAATGAAGCAAGTAACAAGGTTATTCATATTGCTACCCCTATTGCTGATAAAAGTAAAGATGAGGTCACTGGAAAAGATTACAATGTACAGACCATCAATCTTGGACCCGCTTATATGGAACAGGATATTGAAGAATACAAAGGGTCTAGTGCAGTGATAATTGGGATATTATGGAAGGAAACACAATCGAAGCATGAGCTTAAAAGGGAAAATGAAAGGCTTAGGAAATTTGTAGAAGACTTGATGAAGCTTTTGCAATCTCTTCACCCATTCTCTTTTGTTGCTACTGGTTTCTTGCCCAAGGAGACTATTTTGGAAATAGAAAAGATGAAAGTTTCTACTCAGACTACAGTGGATTGGTTGAAGGATGTACAAGTTAAAGGAGATGTTGCAATAAAGGAAATCCTTTCAACTGGAAAGGATGCAGTAAGAGCTAAGGATTTATTAGAGCATGTTTTATCTTAGGATAAGGAGGATATTGATCTTTTATTGCAAAAAACCAAAGTAATCTTGGAGTATGGTAAGGATCAGTTAGTTGTAGATGGAATTCTTTCTTCATCTAGAGTTAATGAGCCATAATAATTGGTTGTAGAGGGAATGGTTAAAGTAATTTGATATAAGGCCATCAGGAAGATCCATAAGCAAAAGAAGCAGATGGATGGGGATTTGACTAGTGTTTATGATGGATGCATCGCTTTTTTTGAAATAATGACTGGTATGAGGAAGATTGCTCCTAAGTACTTGAGCTTAGAACAATTGAGGGAATGGTGGCATGATGTCTATGCCCCTGATTCTAAAAATGTGGTAACAGGGCACCAATTGGATGATGCGGCAACCTACTTGGCTGTGATGGACAAGTACGAAGAGCATAGGGGTGAGTGGGATCAAATTGTTAAGCAGTCAAAGGAAGAAATTGACTCCATCGAATGTTGGCTCAAAATCCTACCTTTTTCGCCTGTTGCTAAGTTGGATAGGGTGTTTTGAAGGTTCATGAATCATTGGATTAGAACAAGGATAAGGGAGGCGGTAGTTAATGCCAATTTTGAGATTTGTGCTTCCCTATTATTATAGGGCATTTGTTGATCTGGGCTGCATTGAGGACTGTGTTTGGGCCGACCGTGATGATGTATCAAAATTTAATGTGTGCCTTATTTTGAAATTCCTGAGGCTGACTTTTTTTGACTATTTTATTTTGTAAATGTTTGGTTGGGCTGACATGTTTGAAGATTCTCTATAAAGGGAATTCTTGCCTCATTTGTAAGAGTTAGTTAGAAAGATAATAGAGACAAGCTAGATTAAGAAGGAGCTAGAGCATTTTTAGTAGAGATAATAGTTAGTTCTCTTGAGCAAGTACTGTAACAAAACAGTGGAATTGTTGCAACATTTTGGTGATCTAATACAATTGAGGGCATTGTGGTTTCTCTGGTGAATTATTTTGTGTTAGTTTGTCTTGCATGGTTCCTATTGTTCCATCTTTGAAATTGCTTAAAGATCTAATATTTAGTGGTAGGTTTAGAATTAGATCAATCTGGTGAATGATGTTCATGATTTCATACTTGGAATGTTTGTAGCGATCGCTGGTCTATACTCCCAATAACTATCTGATTGTAGTAGACTGGTGAAGTCAACCTGGACCATACATTTATCTATGCTTAGTTCAACTATAGATGAATGCCTATGATTTGAAAATATGTATGGCTTAGAAGATTGCACCATTCTTGTGATATTGCATTGTGGGTTAAGCAGGAATTGGTTATTTGAGATTGGTCCATTCCAGATATATGTCATTTGCATTTTTCATCTTAGAAATAGTTTAGATTTCATTACTTATCTTGCACCCTCATCTTTTGCTATTTCTTTATTATTCAGATAGATTTAGGATTTAAGATCAACATATTGCAACACCTGATAAGTTGGAAAGATAAAGTTTGCTAGTAGTAAGGTCCGATTGTGATTACCAACATTTTCAAATATTATCTAAGTTGTTTATGCATTGTCAAGACCTGACACCCGAGAGACCTTGGGGTGATTTTTAGTAACTTATTGTTGAAAATTACCTTTCAAGAGAGATATAATACTTCATTGTATTTGAGTTGTTGTTGTGCAGAAAACACCATCAACACTGCCATTCCCACCATCTCTGACATCAAGCTCATCATCTAGGATGACAGTTGTGGAAGCTACAAAACCCCTAACAATTCTTTGTGATAGGAGAGTTACCACAATCTCCTAGATCATGGGGATTCCCACAAGAAAATCAAGCTTCCACATCACAAACCTATCCTGAAGATTATCTCGAATTCACAAGCTAGGGAGAACTTGGCCATGAGGTTATTGAAGTAGATCCATCACACATGTTTTATTAAGATGAAAGACCGACAACTAATTTACCAATGGACGAAAGAAGCAAAGGCCTACACATGATGCTTGCAATGGGTTATGATAGAAACTAATGATTGGGACAAAATGACAATGGTCTCATAATACCTATCATGCCAGAGATGCAACCCATAACAAATCTTAGCCTTGGATGTACCATTCTGAGAATAACCATAGGCAGTTGAAGTTCTCTAGTTAGAAAGGCTAATGTTTCTCCTCAGCAAGTACTCATACAACTACACTCACCAATAGCCACAGGTAGAGACACACATAATTTCATAACTAAACCCTATATTAGTAGCGATGATGAAGATACCTTATCCAATCTACCTAGGTTATTTGAAGATACCACCTTGTGTATGATTAATGCCATATCCTTTGAACCAAATAGTCAAAATCATGAGATCTGCTTAGTCCACCCCCAACTAATTGACTATGACCAATGAGGACCACCAGTTCTCAACACATTCAAAAATGATGAAGCGCTCTCAAAATTCATGGGATTGAGGGATAACATTCTAGATGGAGATCACAAGGTAGGCTTTATAATAGATCTGGACACACATGCCTATTATGGGGAAATGATTGAATCCTTTAGTCACAAAAGTGAGAAACTAAGAATCATATCAAAGTCCTTGAGTGAAAACCACACTGTGGCACTCTCTGACAAGAAAATAGTAAAAAGAAAGGATGTATCCAATGGTGAAAACCTCTCTAAGGCACTTGAGGATGAAGGATTTAATCTTTCCTTAAGAGCTATTCATCAAGACAAATCAATAGTATTGGCCGAGAAATACAATCCAATCAACATAGGAATAGAGGAGGGCCCACATATCACATTCTATGTGGAATCACTATTAACAGAAGAGCAGGAACTCCTAGCAGAATTCCTAAAGGAAAGACAAATAAACTTCGCATGGAGTTATACTGACATGCTAGGGTTAGATCCAAAGACTGTGGTTCATCATTTAGCAATATATCTAGAAGCAAAGCTGGTCAAACAAAAGCTTAGAAAAATGCATCCTCAAATCACCTTATTGGTCAAAATGGAGCTCAAAAAGCTATTAGACGTAGGATTTATCTAACCAATTGACTATCTAGAATGGGGGTCAAATTTGTTACCTGTTTCGAAACCTGATGGAGCCATCAGAATCTACATAGACTTTAGAGATTTGAACAAAGCATGTCCAAAGGATGATTTCTGAGAGACCTTGGGGTGATTTTTAGTAACTTATTGTTGAAAATTACCTTTCAAGAGAGATATAATACTGCATTCTATCTGAGTTGTTACTGTGCAGAAAACACCATCAACACTGCCATTCCCACCATCTCTGACATCAAGCTCATCATCCAGGATGACAGTTGTGGAAGCTACAAAATCCCTAACAATGCTTTGTGATAGGAGAGTTACCACAATCTCCTAGATCATGGGGATGCCCACAAGAAAATTAAGCTTCCACATCACAAACCTATCCTAAAAATTATCCTGAATTCACAAGCTAGGGAGACCTTGGCCATGAGGTTATTAAAGTAGATCCATCACACATGTTGTATTAAGATGAAAGACCGGCAGCTAATTTACCAATGGACGAAAGAAGCAAAGGCCTACACATGTGTCTTGCAATGGGTTATGATAGAAACTAATGATTGGGACAAAATGACAATGGTCTCATAATACCTATCATGCCAGAGATGCGACCCATAACAAATCTTAGCCTTGGATGTACCATTCTAAGAATAACCATACGCAGTTGAAGGTCTCCAGTTAGAACGGCTAATGTTTCTCCTCAGCAAGTACTCGTACAACTACACTCACCAATAGCCACAAGTAGAGACGCACATAATTTCATAACTAAACCCTATATTAGTAGTGATGATGAAGATACCTTATCCAATCTACCTAGGTTATTCAAAGATACCACCCTGTGTATGATTAATGCCATATCCTTTGAACCAGATAGTCAAAATCATGAGATCTACTTAGTCTACCCCCAACTAATCGACTATCACCAATGAGGACCACCAGTTCTTAACACATTCAAAAATGATGAAGTGCTCTCAGAATTCATGGGATTGAGGGATAAAATTCTAGATGGAGATCACAAGGAAGGCTTTATAATAGAGCTAGACACACACGCGTATTATGGGGAAATGATTGAATCCTTTAGTCGCAAAAGTGAGAAACTAAGAATCATATCGAAGTCCTTGAGTGAAAACCACACTGTGGCACTCTCTGACAAGAAAATAGTAAAAAGAAAGGATGTATCCAATGGTGAAAACCTCCCTAAGGTACTTGAGGATGAAGGATTTAATCTTCCCTTAAGAGCTATTCATCAAGAGAAATCAATAGTATTGGTCGAGAAATGCAATCCAATCAACATAGGAACAAAGGAGGGCCCACATATCACATTCTATGTGGAATCACTATTAACAGAAGAGTAGGAACTCCTAGCAGCATTCCTAAAGGAAAGACAAATAAACTTTGCATGGAGTTATACTAACATGCTAGGGTTAGATCCAGAGACTGTGGTTCATCATTTAGCAATATATTCAAAAGCAAATCCGGTCAAACAAAATCTTAGAAAAATGCATCCTCAAATCACCTTATTGGTCAAAATGGAGCTCAAAAAGCTATTAGACGCAGGATTTATCTAACCAATTGACTATCTAGAATGGGTGCCAAATCTGGTACCTATTTCAAAACCTGATGGAGCCATCAGAATCTACATGGACTTCAGAGATTTGAACAAAGCATGTCCAAAGGATGATTTCCCACTTCCCACTATTGACATAATTGTAGACATGATAGCAGGACATGAGATGCTATCACTAATGGATGGCTTTTCAGGATATAACCAAATCATGATAGCAAAAGAAGATCAACATAAGATGGCTTTCACTTGTCCATGGGGGACCTACAACTGGAACATGATGCCATTCAACCTAAAGAATGCAGGAGTAACCTATCAAAGGGCCATGACACTAATATTCCATGACATGATTCATAAAACAGTCGAAGACTCTGTCGATGACATTCTAGCTAAGTCAAGAAAGAGACAAGATCATATAGCAAACCTAAGTGCTATCTTTGACAGACTAGAGGAATACAAAGTCAGACTAAATCTCAGGAAGTGCGTCTTTGGTGTACAATCAGGTAAATTGCTAGGATACGTAGTCTCCATGAGGGGTATTGAGGTGGATCCGGTGAAAGTAAAGGAAATCCTTGAGATGGAAGGACCAAAGGCATTAAAACAATTGAGAGGCCTCCAAGGCTGACTTTAATCCATCTGACACTTCATAGTACAACTGGCAAACAAGTAGAACCCATATTCTCACCTACTCCACAAGGGGGTAGCATACAAATGGGATACAAAGTGTGAAGAGGCATTTAAAAAAATCAAGGAATACCTACTAACACCACCAATGCTAATGCCACCTATCTCAAGAAAGCCATTGATCTTATATGTATCAGCAACAGTAGTAGCCCTTGGAGCTCTCCTAGCCTAGCATGATGAAATCAAAATGGAGAGGGCCATCTACTATATCAGCAGGACAATGGTCGATCATGAGCTAAATTACTCATTTATCGAGAAGGCATTCCTTACCGTAATGTTTTCATCCTAAAAATTCAAACAGTACATGATGGCACACAAGATAAAGCTTATTGCGAAAATTGATCCCCTCAAATATCTATTATCAAAAGAAATGCTCATAGGCAGAATGGAAAAATGGGTAATGATACTGCTAGAGCATGACATTGAGTATGTGAAGCACAAAGATATTAAGGTATAGGTTATTGCAGATCAATTAGTAGAAGCACCCATTTATTCTAAGAATCCTCTTGTCTCAGAGTTTCTAGATGAGTCCATCTTTAACCTCAATGTAGCTGATCACTGGAAACTATACTTTGACAACTCATACACACAACACGGATTAGGAGTTGGTGTCTTCTTCATCACCCCATAGGGGGACTGCATACCAAGGTCATACAAACTAGCATTTCCTTGCACAAACAACATAGTAGAATATGAGGCTTTGACTATAGGTCTCAGGATAGCAATGCAATGGAATATCATTACTCTCAAGGTCTATGGAGACTCTCAGTTGATCATAAACCAAGTCAATAATGAATATTAGACTAAGGATGATAAGCTCACTCCATACAAGAAATTGGTAGAGACTCTAAAGGAATCCTTCATTGACATAACATTTGAGTAGATTCCAAGAACCAACAATAGAGTAGCAGACGCCATGGCGACAATTGGATCCTTGCTGAATATCCCTAACAATGTTCCCAAATATGAATTCTTGATTGAGTAGCTTCTCGTTCCCGCATTCAAGGTACCAGAATCAAAATTTGTGTGGGAAATCATTGGTCCCAGCGATCCTTGGTACCATGATGTCTACACATATCTTTGCATAGGAGTCATACCCACTAACCTACCATCAAGCCTAAAATGAACCTTCATAAAAAATACATCTAGATTTGTGATCCTAGGTGATACCTTATACTATAGAAGCATAGAAGGTACCTTGTTATGTTGTCTAAATGCTGAGGATGCATTAACTACTCTAACCAAGGTTCATAATGGAACATGTGGTTCACACTAGAGTGGAATGACCATCGCCAAGAAATTGCTGAGGATGGGTATTACTGGCCCACGATGGAAAGAGAAGCACATGATCATGCTAAAAAATGTTTACAATGTCAACAACATGGGGATCTCATCCATGCTCCAGCTCAAGAGCTTCACTTGATCATCACACCATTTCCCTTCTCACAGTGGGGACTCAATCTCATTGGAAAAATCACTCCCGCCTCATCCAATGGCCATAAATTCATTATCACTACAACTGAGTACTTCACAAAATGGGTGGAAGCCATACCCATGATGTATATCACTGGGAAGCGAATCTCAAAATTTATCCTAAACTATCTCATTTGTCATTACGGTGTCCCACAAGCCATTATCTCAGATAATGGGACACCATTCGAGAACCAGGAGGTTCGTGACTTGTGTGAGAAATTCAAAATCCAGCATCACTTCTCCACTCCATACTATCCGCAAGGCAATGGCCAAGCAAAAGCTATGAACAAAACCATCCTCAAAATCCTTAAGAAAATAGTCAATGACGTAGGTTGTGACTAGCATTTGTAGCTTAATCCCGCCCTCTGGGCTTATCAAACTAGCATCTGCACACCCACTAGTGCCACCCCTTTCTCCTTGGTCTACAGATCATAAGCTATCTTCCCCATTGAGATCAAGCTCCGCTCCCTCATAATATCATTGCAAAACCTTATCACAAATGAGGAATATCGGCTATCAAGACTAAATGAGCTAGAATTACTAGATGATAAATGCATCGATGCTCTAAATCATCTACAAGTCTATCAAAATAGACTCAAATGGAGCTACAACAAGAAAATAAAAAGCAAGACTTTCCAAGTTAGAGAACTAGTTTTAAAAGAAAATCAAAAGAATTTCCTAAATCCCAGCAACAAAGGCAAGTTCAAACCTAACTAGCTAGGACCATTTGTCATAACATCAAGTTATAAATCAAGGGCATATCAACTATCAACACTTGAAGGGGAACCTCTATAGGAGCCCATGAATAACTCCCATCTTAAAAAGTTTTATGCCTAATTCTTTCAAGGTATAGAACCAAAAAATCCAAAAAATCAGAAAAATTCCTGAAAAAATGGTTATTTCGGCGAAAACCTAGAAAACAGGCATCTTGGTAACAACAAAAAAATCCAAAAAAATAGAAAAAGGATAAAAAAAATCATCCTCTAGTGAAAACCACTTTGGTGGCACTTGGGGCAAGTACCTTGGTGAAAACTTGGCAAATAGGTGCCTTGTGTAAATAATCACTTTCCATCTACTAGGATCTTTATAGCTTGTTCTGCATCATCCATCCATTTCGCTTCCATCATCCATCTATTTTGATTCCACCATCTATCACATCACTCATCCACTCGCATCCGCACCATAGCTTGGTCCTACTTTCATATCATGATCCCTCCTAGTATTACTTGACCCATCCTCAAGGTTAGTTTGTCCTACCTTTATTGGGGTAGTCTATTACATCATGTTGGGGGCATGTTCTCATCGAATCAGATTCGTTTATGGTCTTAAAGTCTTCAAAATCAGAAAATCCAAAGACATCAGAAAATTAGAAAATCCAAAAACATCAAAAAATCAGAAAATCCAAAAACATCAAAACATCAGAAAATCCAAAAACATTCAAAACATATAAAAATCCAAAAACAGGTAAAAAGTCATTCAAAAAAAAAAAATTGAGTCGTCTAGTCAAACTACGTTGTCTTTGAGCTTGAACGTAGGCAAGGTTGATCATTGATCATCCCTTGAGACATTTAGGTCAGTCATATAGGAGTCTATCATAATAAACTGACATTTCATCATGTATATCATCATCTGTAAATCAGTCAGGTCATTGGTCAAACTACGTGGTCTTTGCATGTATAACGTAGGCAAGGATAATCTTTTGATCATCCCTCAAGACCCCTAGGATAGGTCTTTAGGTTAGTTACTTGGTCAAAATCTTAGAAAATCCCAAAAAATATTTGAAAATTTGAAAATCAAAACATTTGTAAAAATATCGAAAACACCAAAAATAGCCTCAAAACATTGCAAAAACATCAAAAACATCCAAATATTTGAGAAAATCCATCCATCTCATTTCACTTTCACCCACAATAAGCATCATCCATAATAAACTAATTGTCATCATCAACCTTTGGTGAAACAATTAGAAACAAGTCTAGCAGGTTTAAAGTGAAAACCCAAAAATGTCAAGTCTTAAGTCTAAGTCAGTGCATAAGCAAGTTAGTTATCTCTTTGTACCGGTAACACATCATCCAAACAGTCCCATATCAATCATCTGATAACATCATGTCCTAGGATGAATCCTTCCTACAAAAGGGGCATTATTTATCAGAAAGAACACTTTGGATAAATGAAATGGTGTGTCACCATCCACTAACATGTACTAGGATGAATTCTTCCTACAATGGGCATTATCTTTTGGCAATAATTTTTGGTTATCATCCTTAGAAAACACATCCCTTTTCCATTAGTGGTATTGAAGAGCATCAGTTTGTTTGTTTACTTGGTCTTTTTCTTTTGACTTATCTTATTTGCGCTCATTCCAAGGATGTCTCGATGATATCCCAAGGTAGAGGATTTAGAGAAATAGGAATGGAGCACTGATCATTATCTTTTGTCTGTTGTGCTTGTTGAACATTCTTGCAATATAACCTTGGCGAATACTTTCTTTGTTAGGTATGTACGAAAGAGGTCTAGGGAAACTTGTTGACTATTGCATAGAAAGGTTTAACTTTCCGTGTTTTGGTATGAGGTGTCTAAAATTTCTAAAGTGCATCCTAGCAAGGTTTCTGTATGTCAGGTGTGAACACGAATACTCCTATCTGATTGTCGAGTCAAAGTCCATCACACTAAGTATAACACCATCCTGGTTTTCTATACCTTGATGCATCATACCACATGTGTTATCAAACATAAGAAAATTTGGCCCTTTGAAAATCCCAATTCCTCGGCAAGTAATCATTATCATCATCATCATCTGTATTTGTGTCATATTGTGTCTTGTTGATATGACTTTCTCTTTTCTTACTAATCACACTAACAAGGTACTATGACAGCTAATCATCATCACCATCATCATCATCGATCCTGCATCCACAAATCATTAGCATATTGCATAAGCATATCATATAGGAAACATACACATGGAATTTTAAATAGGTGCATTCATGACATCGCATTTCACCCATTGCATTACATCTCATAGCATTACATTGATCATTGCATAAGCATTCATTTGCATTTTATAAATCATCACATAGCATGAATGAAAACATTCCATAATCATTATAATCATAAACAATAGGAACATAAGGATTTAATTCATTAGGCATACATATCATCACATTAATATATCATTGCATCACATACATCATCATTTAGGATAATAACATTTGTTATTCTAAGCATCTCATAACACCATTTCATTAGCATCATCATATCATGACCATCGCATCATATCATATATATCTATAAATCATCTCATAAATAAGCATTTCCACACATCATCATGTATACCATAAATCAAATCATTTCACATATCACAAGTGGCATGAAATAAATCATCATAACATCATGGCACATCATAATCATCGCACACATCATTACAAATAAATGCATCCATAGAATGTCACTACAAAGCATATAGAAATAAGCCATCCATGCATAAATAAAACAACACATTGCATTGCATCAAAATAAGTTCATATATATCTCATATTAGCATATCACTATTATAGTACAAAGAATAATAATCAGATCACTGTACATATATGTCAATCAGTACAAAATTCCCATCGGGGTATCAAAAATGAGCCCATAAAGCACAAAAAGTACATTATAATATTTAGATCAAGCCCGATCCTCATGGATGCTACCCTCACCCCTGTCACTGTGACCCTCTGGTGGTCTCTGACTAGCCCGCTCTGAGTACTCAGCAACCCAATCTGCTCTAGGTACATGGTCATGGTAGGCTTGGCAGTAGTACTCTATCTCTCAAATAGCATCTTTGTAGGATCGTACCCGCACCGTATCATGAGACAAGGAGGTTGTCATGCTCTTAATAAGTTACCTATGGCCTACCTCTATTGTTGTCTATAGCTCTACAACCTATCTCTACTACATAGCCTGATCCCTCTCTGCTCTCACCCACTCTCTATTAGCCCGTTCCTGGTCCCTCTCGGTCGTCACTACCTATACCTGTGCCTATAACTATAGAATCAAGGCATCATGTGCGTCTTCCTGCCCTAGTGGTTGTGCCCGTGGCTATGCATGAACCTAACCCTCACCCTCAGCTTGTGGTGGTGGGACTGGTAGATCCTGCTGCTAGTCTTGCATGGGGACATCTTCATGACTTGGTGGAACTGGGGGAACCTTTGGTGGATCCTGTCGGATATCGATCCTTGATCCTTGCCCTCATCCTCATCCTCTACCCGTACCTCTGACTCTGTATGCCTCTAGATCCTCACCTAGAATAGTCAACCAAAGAGGAGGTCTGAACTAGTCTCTGTATGCCTGTGTCATGCCTAGATCTACTAATCCTTGATCATAGGCCCAAGGTCGGGCCACCTAATGTCAAAAATTATCAACCGCCTCTATAGTAGGATTACTAGGCCCCCATAACACTTGTGTCATGCTGCATGCAAACACGGCTACGTAGCCATCATCTAGCTGATCCTATGGCTCTCTGAACTGACATTGTACGTGCTCAAGCAAGTATCTCTCTATCATCGTATGCTTCTACCCCTACATGTATCGATCTTGGGGGCAGTAGAAGAGCTAGTCTGCATCATTAGCCCATTCGGGCTAACCGAGGTATGGTCTACAAGTGAACACAAGCATCTCATCTATGACCCACATCCAGTAGGGGATCCTGTGCTCTCTAGTGTGTGTGAAGGACACACCACCTCTGTATCATGTCACCAGGGCATCTTCTGCCCCCATGAAAACTAGAATGACCCATGGACGTAGCACAAAAATGTGCTCCCATGCCCAGACATGCAACAAGGTCACTCTGGCTCCCAGCGCTCTACCATCCACATACACATACTTGTGCAGATCCCTATAGAGTGAAGCTAAAAGTACGGGCCCCCATGCAAAGTGAACTGGTTTGTCCCAGACCATCCTCTCCCAGCAATATCCCCATCTAGGACTGAAATACCACCCTTGTCTATCTACGGCAACCAAACCTAAAATGATTGTCGCAATCGCCCAATGGAAGGGAGGTGCTATAACTTGGTACCACTCCAGCTCAATCTGCCCCTCGTAGTAGATAATATCTCGAGTGGCGAGGACTCAGGTACAACAATTGTGTCCCTCCTCCATGTCATAGATCACCTAGTGGTCATGAATGGGAAATCGTAATATCCGCCATACGTCCTCCAGTGTGACGGTCACCTAACTAGTGGGAAGATGAAATGATGATGTCTCATTGTGCCACCACTCTTCCAGCCCTGACAACATCCTGAGGTGTGTGCACACGGGTGCTGCATACACAATATGCCATAGTCCTGCAACACCCAGTCGATCCTAGTCTTTGTCACTAAAGTCCCATAGAACACTCGCTAGATCTTGTGACTGGTGCTTCCAAGAATAAAGCTCCCTAGGTCCGTTCTGCATCACGCAAAGTTAGCATGTTAATTTTTTTTGAAAAATCCTAGCATCGTGCCTCAAACTCGCTTCTAGCGGTGTAGTTTGTGAAGGCGTCGCAGTTTGAGTTTCCCCAAACTCTGACACTGGACCCAGATTTTTGTTAAACAGAGCCACCATGATGCACTTTAACCCTCAGCATCGCAACTTTCTTGAAAAGGGCACCACCACGGAACACTTTTCCAAACTGACCCACAAGTCTGAGCCGAGCCTAAACCCAGCAGTGGAGTTTTTAAACTCCATATTGCACCGCTACAGTGCAAAAAGTTCAAAAACGGTGCACTTTAAACACTAGGCGGCGCTATAATAGCACTGCTGGAGGCGAGCTCTCCTTAAAACATGCAATAAATGCGTTGAAACGAAAAAATGAAGCTTCAGTTAGGGTCACATACGGAGGCACCAATGTCGAGTGGCCGCTGGTAGGTCTGAACTCAGTCCAAAATATGCAGAGAAAGCTATTGTTGTGCCATATCGTTAAGGGGTTAGAGCTCGAATCTCAGGGTTTGCTGGCAGAGGTGTGTGAAAATTACTTGAAAGTGACCCCTCAGGCCCCTTTTAAGCCTAAAAATTAGGGTTTCTTGACCCTCTAGAGCTGTTCTACTAGGGTTTTGGACGCCTGAACCTATTTTCATCCATTCTAGGCTTGTTTTTCATCATTTTATTGCTCTTAGACACATTTTTAGCCTCCCGGACCCCTTCCAGACCTGTCGGGCACTTTGTCACTTTTTTTTACGAGATCACCGAAAAAATTAAAATTTTCATTTGATCTCTCAAGGGGGCATTATAATGGCATGTTTTCTCTCACCATGTAGCAATGAGGCAAGTTTTTAAATATCAAAATTTTTTGCTTTGATCAAGATCATGTATTCTTTGAACCAACGCAACGAGTGCATTGCTTCAAAGAGGGGCAAAATGTAGACACTTTAATTGACATTGTGCATTCTATCCTGACTTACTAACATCATTTCTTCCTGAATCATTCCTTGGTCTAACCATTCAATCAAATTCCCCTATCTAATTAAATTCATCAATATTCATTTCTTAATTAAATAAATCATTTTATCTAATTAATTCACTTTCTCCTGTTAATTAAATCAATCCATCTTATCCAATTATCCCTAATTAATTAAATAATCAATTTATTTTATTAAATCTCCAAAGTCTATCCATTAAATTAAATAAATTAAAACCTTATTTTATTTAGTCTAACACCATCCCTTTTAATTAAATAAATCAAAATCTTTATTTAATTAGCCTCTTATCATATTCCTCTCTTATCTGATTTAAATAAATCCATAAATTTAAGTTAATAAGTCACATCATCTCATCTCCTGTTAAATTAATTAACCCTTGATTAATTTAATCTAATCTCATGTCACATCCTCTAGATAATGCAAGTTTCACATGGAAATAGATTTAATTCATTTATTAAATCCCTATTTTCCTCACAAGGCATCTTTTTGGAATATTCTCTCAATTTGAATTCAAAAATTCCAAGTCAACATGTACATCCAACAAGGCATTTAAAACCTCTTACATGTCCTTTGCCTTGAGCCAAGTGGCATTTATTGCATTTTCCCTTCCCTCTTACATGTCATTTCAGCAAATTTGAATTTCAAATATTGGCATTTATTGGCACAAACCCCAAATCTTGCATAACCATCATCCATCCATAACTTGACAAGTGGCACCATATCATTGGATGAATGTTAGTCCCACATTGCTCAAATTTGAGCATTCATCCATCTTGAAATCCTATAAATGAAGAGCTCTTCTCCTCATTTTATCATCCACAATCCAAGCAAAGTTACCATGCTCAAATATCTCTTGAGTTTCATCCATTATCATTGAGTCATAGTTAGGTTTTATAGATTTTGGCTTGGAGTGTTCACATTTCATCAACAAAGTGGATCAATCTCTTCAACATTCGAATCTTGCATCATAGGAATTAGGAAAGGGCCAATTTTCACATCAAAGTGGCACCAATTCCCCCATGGGATCAAGTGTTTTCTATTTAAATTAGGATTTAATCTAGTTTTTATCATTTCATTGTGTTCTTGTTTATTTTCTTTCCTATTTTGAGTTTGCAAATGGATTTCATGGGGAATCCTTCTTTTAACTTGCAAATCCTTGTCTAACTCGTTTATTCTTGTTGTTTTGCAGGTAGTAGGAAAAGGGTTCGCACAATATATAATTATACTAATTACCTTATGCACTATCTAAACTAACTCTTTTCTCCTCTCATATGACTAAGTCTAGGGTAAAAATATAACATTGAAATTAATTGGGGCTAAAAAATCTAATCTATTGTCTATTATTTTTTTAAGATTGAGTCAACACATTAGATATATTGTCACCTTGGTCTTATATATCTTGATGCATAAAATCTATTTCTATATTAAACAAAGCTTGCTAAACTCAAAGTCAACACAATGCATTATCAAATTTTTATCCATAATCTTGTTCCTTTCATATCATTTTCTTTATTTTCCATCTTTTAGTTGACATTTTTCTCATCTTATCTTCTTTTGAGAGATAAAACATGTATTTTGTACATGGATAACCCCTAAAGAGGGCATCAATAATCTCACTTTTCTAATTTCCCATTTCTCACTTGACTAGGGAATATCATCATCTTTGTTTCTTCTAATTTTTCTTCTTAGCTCTTTTTTTTCTTGAAAACAATGTTAGTTTGAATATTACTTAAAAGAGTTGAAAAATGTACACACTAAAATTATTCAACCTAACGATAATCATCATCATGTCATTTTAAAATCATTAATTAAATCTATTTTCCACATTTTTAATTAAACATTAATTAATCATCACATTCATCATTTACTGATCATCACTGCTTTATTGTATCTTAATTATTATTGATTTATCCACTTATATATTTAAATACAAAATATTTTATTGTTTAATTAAATCAAAACTATTTATCCATATTCAAATAAATTTCATTTTGATTTGTTAACTCCATCTACTTTTAGAATCCCAATCTTCCATCATCACTTAACTCCATCTGATTTTAGAATCTTCTTCTTAATCTATTAGTTAGCTTACTCTTCAAATGTAAACATATTCCTCACATTTATGCATTAATCAAACCAAATAATTCATTATTATCCTTTCATGGATTGAAAATATATTTTTTCTATTTTCTAGTTGATTGGACTCTACAACCACTTCACTTCACTAAAGTCTTGATTCTCATCCTCATTTCTCAAATGATTTTTCTTCATAAAATCTATAAATAGAATCCTTTATTCATCATTTTCATAGATCACATCTTATACCAATTAATTTTCTCAAAATTTACATAAATCAAATCAATAATCAAAATCAACATTTTATGCTACAAAGATTTAGTATCCACATTTGAAGGAAACCAAAAATAATTATTTTAAGGTTTTCAATGGGATTGATAAATCTAGGATTCAGATTTGATTTTTGTTTTATATTTTTCCATCTTATTTCTTTGTTTTTTGAATTTCAATCCTTGTAAAGATATAAAGTGATTATTGTAGACACCTAAAAATGACCAAGGCCTACAATCTTCATTTTACCACTTTTGTCCTAGCATAATTATGACATTTAATTATGTCCTTGGTCCACATTCGACTATTGATTAAATAATTCATAATTATTTAATTAATTCATGTCCTTCTATTCTTCATGATTATTAAATAAATAAATTCTATTTATTTATTAAATACATCATTAATTGTCTAAGTCTTCCCTTAATTAAATAAATTTCTTAATTTATTTAATTTCCTTTCTTCATTAATTCTTCTTGATTTTTAAATAAATGAATTTCATTTATTTATTTATTTAATATGTCACTAATTGTCACAATTAAATATATTTTATTAATTTATTTAATTATTTAGTCTTATCTTCCAAATTAAATAATTATTTTTAATTATTTAATTACTAATTTCACTTTTCTCTCATTTTAAATAAATGAGAATATATAAAATGATTTCATTTTATTTACTTTCACTCTTTTTAGCAAATAATCTAAAAAAGACTATTTACTTGTCACACAAAATTATTATTTTGAATTAATTATATTCAAAAAGATATTATTTTTCCAAAAAGCAAGTAATTTTTATTTAATTCTTGCTATGATTTTTTATTCAATCAGGCAGTCCTTATCTTCTTGATTTTCGAATATCTTTTATTTCTTCTAATTAATTATCTCATTTATTCTCCACCATTGATGTGATTTTCTCAAATTGCATCTTGGCCTCTCATTTAAATATTTCACCCTAACCCTAATTAGGGATTATCCTACATAATCTTGACCATTGATTCTAGGGTATTTGTCATCTTCTCATCCTGGCCACACATTCAAAATTGCATTCTCTATAAAATAGCAATTTTGTTCATATTTTCCTCTCTCATGCTCATTTTGTCACTTTAGATTATTATTATTGTCATTTGCAGCCATTGTCATTTTTAGTCTATTGTGAAGTCATTTTCTTTTATCAAATCCTTCAACATTTTCATAGGGCTTTAGCATTAGTTTAGGTTGCTCATTTGAAATCTGAGGGCCTCATCCAATTTGCTACAAACTAGAAGGTGTAACAAAGGTGAATCATGGAAGATGAAGACTTATGGTAACATTGTTCCTTTTATTTTCATGTTTATTTCTTTTGTGCTTTGTTACTTCATTGGATTTTGATGTTTATTATCTAATAAGCTATCAATCTAAATTTTCCATTGATACATTTGGTGAACCTAACAATGATTTATCCAACCTATCATTTTCATAAGCTATCCATTTTTTGAGGTATTATCCATTTTTTTGGTTATTTTCATACGTTTTTATATTTTTTGCTGTTTTGATGGTACAGGTATGAATCAGCGCAACCGCCTGTTAAAAAGTTGTGACGCATTTGATGTGTGACGATGAATTCACAAACACAAAAGTTGCAATCACTCTGACAAGCCGCAATTGATGTCCTAAATAATGCATCTACTAGGTCGTGCCGCATTTGAAGTCTTGAACGACACATCTAATATGTCGTGCCACATTTGACTGGTAAAGATTTTCTTTCATTTTTGGCATTCTGATTTTCAGATTTTAGGGTTTTCTGGTTGCTGGTTTCTTTCTAGTTTTTCTGGTCCTCTAATTTCCTGGTTTTTCATTTCTGCATGTTAGCTAGCTTAGGGTTTTGTGTTACTAATCTTCATTTGCAGTGTGTGGCAGTTACTATTCGTGTGTCGAAGATCATTTAATAAGGAAACTACTAATCTTTTTTCTGCAGATTCAAATGTCGAAGATGGAGTAAAGCAAACATTGTGCATGTTTTTCATAGATTAGTAAACATTTAACTTTGGTGCACATAAAAGGAATATTCATGTCTTCTTTGCTTGATTGTGTTTGCAAGATGGTAGGTGAGTATGCTCTCACTTGGTGAAAACCTCATGATCAGAAAACCAGACCCATATTTATTTGTTATTACCCTGACTTGGTATATCGGAGTATCCTCTCCCCTCACACTTTCGGGCAATCTTGGGTGTAAGAGAAACAGATACCAACTCTAGAAATTGGGCTTACCTAGGAATTTCATCACCCCAATGTGACTCAAATCGGCAGTGGAGGTACAGCCAAGCTACCCCTGACCAGTATATAAATGTAAACCTTAAGGGAAAACCTAAGGTTGCTTGTGCTGATGTGTCATACAGATGGAGTTGTACTCCCTTAAACCTTGTTGAGCTTAACCTCTTCAAGTTGGAGTGCAACCTTAATGGTGATTAATCTCTTGCCCCATCTATGGCCGCTCGAGTGGGGGTCCCTAACTAAAAACTCTTGTATAGAAAGCCAAAATCCTTCTATTTGCTAGCGCAACATCGGTCGGTGTGAAGGCATCCACACTTTCGCAATTTGTAGTAGATGTGATCAACTCATGATGGGAGTTTCATGGGGGTTGAAAGCTTGGTTGGCCTGAGAAGAGATTGCACTATAAGGGGGAGCTCATGCAGCCAAACTTCTAAATTCACATGCTACAGATATGCGGTTAGGTAAACCCATGTGGAATCTAGTGAATACTGTCATGGCCTAACCTAGGATTGTACTTATCTGATGTGTGTTTGGTTACTCTTCAAAACACTGTGTTTGTCAAGTGCTTACTAGTTTCATCACAGCTCCAAACAAAACATTCAACACCAAACATATCAAACTTGCAATCAAAACGACAAGAAAATCAATTTGAAACAAAATTGTGTCGCATCTATCGAACCGCAAATGATTTTTTGAACTGCACTTGCTCTGTTAAACCGTAGTCGATACTCAAAATGCTGTATCTATATGTGTCATGACACATCTGAACACTATAGAGTCACATTTGCAAAACTGAAATGCAACTGACTATCATCGAGTCGTATCTGATAAACCAAGCCGCACTTATCTATTTCTGAGTTGCATCTATTAAACTTGAGCTGCAGTTGCAAAACCACGACACAACTAACATCTCAAATGACGCATTTTCTTGTTACTATTTAAAACTTCATCCAAATTCAAATCCAAAGTCTTCATCTTGTCAATAATCTGACAAACATTGTTTCCTAGAATTTTCTATCAGAAACCAAACTTGAAATTGCTCAAAGTCTTGAACCCTAGTTTGCATTCATTGCCATAGGTTGCATCCCTCATTCTCTTAATTGCATACATTTGACATTAGGTTTTCCTTAGATTCACAGTTTTGCATCTTTAGGATTAGGTAAACCTCAGCACAACTTGCAACATCATTGTTTTTGAAACTAGGCTCTTTTGGACTAGGTTATCAAACCCCTTTGCAGTCATTGTCCTCTTTTGTGGATTTTCCAACTCAAAATTCTAGTTAGGAAAATTCACTGGTCATTTTGACCTTGTCACCTTGTCATTTTCAACAAAGTCCTCTAGTAACCAAAATTGAAAACAAAGTTTAAGCTTAGATGTGCTTAGGTACCCTTATCTTACATTGCATTTTAAGTCTTCACATTGCATATCCTATTTACAAAAATCCAAAACATTAGTCATCCTAGTCATCATTTTGTACTTAGATCTTGCATAATGTCATCATTATTAGTTGTCATGCCCATTTGAGCAATCTCATTTATGGTGGAAACCAAACTTCAAAAACAACAATGACAAATGGAAAAATCTTGACAAGACCCCATATCTATTGTCGATAATCCAAACTGGACCTTTTACGATCCATTTTCCAATCCAAAAAATCCACCTCCAGTGACAATGCAATCCTCATCAAGCGGTGCATTTGAACTTTTCTTGCAAAGTGATAAATATGGTCACATACTTGAGGAAAACATAGAGGCAATAGCACAAGACCTAGAGGCCTCTCACTTCATTGAAACAATGGTATGCCACGACAAAGATAGATTCTTGGCTATACTCTTGAGTGAAGGAGCCAAATTACCTCAAGGATTTGACATTAACACGATAAATGTGACACCTCTTGACCCTAATAACAACAATGCACATAACATGTCACATAGTGGTCAACCTTCAAACACTACGAGCAATACTCCCATTGACACCACAACGAGGGTGCATGCTACCTCCAACATCCCAAACACCTCCAACAACATAAATACCATGACAAAAAATGCCATGACAGTAAATGCCATAGGAGCATCATCAAGTCATAACAATCCCCCCTTGATAGCTCCATCTACTACCATGAGTACACCTTTGACATATCTGCTCAGTGGTATTTCACAAAATCCTTTGGGAGGGAGCAAGGGATGCATTTTTATCTAAGGACAACAACCAAACATCAACACAAGAACACAGTCACATGTCATTGCATCCCAAGGTACAAATACAAACATTCCCCTTGTGCAAAACTAACAATTTGCACAAGGTGGCCAAATAACACAACCCATGGCACCATTAACACATCATAACATCCATGGTCATCACATCCCCAAATAACGACACATATGGCTGGGGGACACATCCCAACCTACTCATCTAACATTCATACTCACCAACACGCACCCAATCATAACCTTCACTATCAACAACACATCAATCTGCACATGTCATACATAGCACAACAATCCACACCACCACAATACACCAACATTCATGCACAACAAATAGGGACTTATGATGTACAAGGCAATCCAACGTATGGAAACATAAATGACCCTGCTGTGGATGCCCTCCAAACAAGAATGATGGGTTTAGAGAAAACTATTCAAAACCTATACATTTCAGGCCAAAAATCGGAAATATCATATGACTTAAATGTATACCCACTTGACACAAGCATATACATGCCTCCATTTCCTCCAGGATATGTGTCACCAAATTTCACAAAATACAGAGGCAAGACAAACCCCATTGAACATGTTCACGAATTTGCAACCAATTGTATGGACAACGCCTATGAACAAACATATTTGATGAGACTATTTTCTAAAAGTTTGGCAGGTCAAGCCCTTGAATGATTTTCCACACAAAAGGATATCCAGACATGGGATGAGCTTAAATGGAAATTCATCAAGAACTACGCGTACAACATTGACATGGACACTTCCATCACTAGCTTGTGCAATCTCACGCAAGAGGATGCTGGAAAGACATTTATCCCATTTTTTCAAAAATGGAGAAGCCTTGCTAGTCGATGTCATATTGATATACCAGAACGGGAAAAGTTCAACATGTTCGTGCAAACACTACTAGGGCCTCTAAAATATGCATTGCAAATATAGTGTTGTACAAACTTCATAGATTTAGTTGAAAAAGGGGTCTAGATTGAGAAAGCCCTTATCGCAAAGGGAGAATTATGATATGGTTCCAAAAAAACAAATGTCAATCCAACCACAGACAAGAACAAATACTGGATAAAAAATAAACATGTTACAAATGACGGTGTTGTTGACGCCAAGACTGCAAACGTTGTGGGTCTTGTACTGGCCCTAAAAGGGGTTCAACAACACCAACCACCAACGACATCAAAACCCCCTCCTAATGTCCCTTTCAACAATCAGAATAGTCAAAATAACTAGGGACAATACTGTCAAATGAGACAATTTCCCAAAGGTCACACATACACTCCTTTGGGTGAACCCATTGAAGAAGTCCTTAAGAAATGTATCTAGAATGGGGTCATTACACTCCAAGAATCAAAATCATATGATCCAGGGCAATTAAAACCAGCATGGTGGAATGACAATGCATTTTGTGAATATCATTGAGGAAAAGGACATACAACTTTCAACTGTCGACAATTGAAAAACCTAATACAAGATCTTATCAAAAGTCACATCATTGAAGTAGGTGGATCTCAATTTGCTTCCAATTCAGATCATACTATCCATAAGAATCCACTGTAGGACCACGGTTCTCATAATGCTTCCACGTCAGGACCAAAAAATCAAGCTAACATAACCTAAGTCAAGTATGACTATTCTAGTGGACCCATTATAAACAATGTCTAAACTGATAATGAATACATCAATACCATTACGGTTAGGAGAGCACCCCAATGTAATGCTACTACTCGCAGTGGAAAAGTTACCATAGCTGGTCCACCTACTGCTAGACATTCCAAAATAACTATACCTAGCCCATTTGCTAAAAAGCTAGAACCTGTCTCGACCACAAAGCAGTGGAAACCCAAAATTCAGTTCAACCTTATTGACTAGCTAGGAAAGACTCCCGCACAAATCTCTATACTTGAATTACTTCGCATATCCCCCGCCCACAAAGAAATCCTAGATAAAACCTTGCTTGAGTCATTGATCCCTAAGGACATCGATGTCAATCAATTTGAAACCATGGTGGGATATCTCACTACGCCTCACCACGTCACCTTCTTGGACCAAGATTACTCATCACCTAAAACCAACCACAATGACACATTGCACATAGAAAATTTTGTCCACAAGCACAAAGTTAGACGAGTTTTAGTAGATGGCAGAGTAGGATTGAATATATGCTCCCTCAAATTGGTGAAGGATCTAGGGTTCTCTGATGCGTGCATGGACCCAACGAAGAGTATAGTGATCAAAGCATATGATGATGAGGAATGCTCTTCATGGGGTGTTATCTCTCTCCCAATCAGAGTGGGACCAATCATTGTGGACACAACCTGCTAGGTCCTAGATTTGGAACTACCATATAACATCTTATTGGGTCATCCATGGATTCATGCCTTAAAAGTTGTTCCATCCACATACCACCAATGCCTCAAGTTTCCATTTGACGGCATAGAAATAACCATATATGGAGACATCGACCCTTTCCAATATTGTACAAACTTAAGGGGTATCTCTAAACATCGAGTACCTATTAACCGAGAAGCACCTAGCTCCTCGTCATCCATATACGTCAGCCCATCCACACTCATGCCATCTTCCACATCCATTCCATCCACGTCTTCTATCATACCACCACCTTCCACTAGCCCTAAGAATGAATCCACTGTCAAAATCTAGGACCTTGGCTGCAGAGAATTCAAACTGCACACAGCATACAGCATAACAACAATGCCCAGGTCTCCAAAGGACTATGGTCAGCCATGTTTCAGAATGGAACCTCGGGAAACTTTCAAAGTTCCACCGAAAATAGTTTTTATCAAGTGGGGAGACATGAGTAAGCAAGACCTCACTGACATTATTGGATGGATCTACAAGGATACTGTCGCCCTACCTCCATTACTAGTTCAAAAATATGGCAAAGGTTATGAAATCATGAAGGCTAAAGGCTACGATGGTACTAGTGGCCTAGGAAGAGATAAAACTAGCCGAAGGGAACCCATAAAATCTTTTCAAATTCTGAAGTATCTTGGATTAGGGTTTGGATCACCCGAAAATGACGATCAACGTACCTCTGGACTTTCAAGTGAGTGAGTACAAGCTTCAGATAGTGTTGAGACTACTAGGGAAACCCTCACTGAAACTGACTCCCATGAGTGGGAATCTGGCTCAGAACGATCCCTAAGTGACTGTTGTCTTGATGATTTGTTTGTCGAACTAGGGGAATTGACCTCTGAACAATGATTTTGGCAAACATTCAAAATTGAACAAGCACCAAATAGTCAAAGTCCCATTATCACTTCCCATGACGACCAACACCCATCATCTAAACCCATTCCATCCAATTCATCTGAAGTGTCAGATGACATTGACAATCAGGGCTCTTAAACCTTCACCCCTTATTTTGACAACGAATATGACACTAGTGAAGGAGAATATTGGATAGAGTTTGATGTCGAGTTGGATGATGATAATCTCATCTACAACATCACTGAACACATCTGTATTTTGTCCGCATCCTCACCCCAATTCACCAACATGGATGATGGCATCTCCTTAGTTTACCCTAACCTAGTTGATTGGGACCAACAAGGACTGCCAATGTTAGATACATTTCAAAATGATGAGGCAATTGCTGAATTTATGGGATTACGAGAAGGTATACCCAGTGGGGACAACAAATCAAGATTTTCTATTGATTTAGACTACATGGCATACTTCAGCGAGACTGTTTAGTCCTCTAGTCATAAAAGTAAAAATAAGAATAAAACAAAAAGTGAAACGTCTCTAGGTGAAAATCTAAAGGCACCTCTTGATGATAAAATAGTAAAAATAAAGGACGTATCTATGGGTGAAAACCTCTCTGAGGCGCCCAAAGATGGAGGACTGGACTTTCTCCCCATGCAATAGGAGAAATCAACTATGCTTATTGAGGACACAATAGAGGATAACATTTCAACTGCGGAAGACACCAAGATGGTCCTATTTGTTGCATCATTGACTGACGAAGAGAAACCATAATTTCATAAATTATTTGTAGAACAGAAAATCAACTTCGCATGGTCCTATGCAGACATGCCAGGATTGGACCTAGAACTAGTTTTGTACCATCTTCCACTATTACCTAAAGCTAAACCAGTCAAGGCAAAAGTTGCACAAAATGCACCCTCAAGTTGCTCTATTGGTCAAGGCCGAGTTAAAGAAACTATTGGATGTCAGATTCATAAGGTCTATAGATTACGCTAAATAGATTTCCAACCTAGTGTTGGTGACAAAGCCAAATGGACTGATCTGCACATGTACAGACTTTCGAGATCTAAATAAAACATGCCCAAAGGATGACTTTCCTTTGACAAACATTGACATCATAGTTCACTTAACCGCAAGATATGAGATGCTATCCCTCATGGATGGTTTCTTTAGCTATAATTAGATTTGTATTGCTCCTGAAGACCAACACAAAATTGCATTCACTTGCCCATGGGGTACATATTATTGGAATGTCATGCCATTTGGTCTCAAAAATGCAGGTGCCACATATCAAAGGGCTATGACCACGATCTTCCATGACATGACACACAAAATAATGGAAAATTATGTAGATGACCTATTGGCCAAATCAGCAACCAGGAAAGATCATTTGAAGGTACTCGACACAATTTTCAAGAGACTTGAAGAGTATAAAGTTTGGCTAAACACTAAGAAATGTGTTTTTGGGGTCACATTTGGAAAAATCCTAGGATACATAGTTTCCCGAAGAGGTATAGAGGTTGATCCAACAAAGGTTAAAGCCATCATAGACATGCCGCCACCCAGAGGAATCAGTGAACTAAGAACTTTACAAGGTAGAGTACAATCTATTCAGCGTTTCATAGCCCAATTAGTAGATAAGTGTCACCCATTCCAGTATCTGTTGCGCAAGGGTCTCCCCTTTGTATGGAAAGATAAATGTCAAGAAGTCTTTCAGCAAATCAAAGATTACCTATTGTCAACACCACTCCTCATGCCTCCAATTCATGGAAATCCATTGATACTCTACATCTCGACTACTAGTTCAGCACTGGGGGCATTACTGGCACAAAATGATCATGAAGGAAAAGAACGAGCCATCTACTACATCAGCCACACACTAATAGGGTATGAGTTGAACTATACACACATTGAACAGGCATGTCTTGCTATTGTCTTTGCATCCCAGAAATTAAGACACTATATGCTCAGTCACCAGACACACCTGGTTGCCAAGATTGATCCACTAAAATACCTATTAAGTCAGGTGGCATTAACAGGTCGGTTGGAAAAATGGGTAATGATACTAAGTGAGTATGACATACAATATGTTGAGCGTAAGGCAATAAAAGGACAGGTAATAGGAGATCAACTGGCAGATGCACTGATTCAAGTCACGCATCCACTAGTAACTGATTTTCCTGATGAGTCCATTTTTCATGCAGAACTAGTAGTACCATGGAAACTATATTTTGATGGGTCTCATATTGGTCATGGCTCAGGCGCTGGAATCTTGTTTATCACACCACAGGGAGATTCAATTCCTAAGGAATTTTTGATCACTTTCCCTTGTACAAATAACATTGCTAAATATGAAGCACTAGTCACAGGTCTCAAAATGGCAATTAAATGGAAAATTCAAATGTTGCATGTATTTGGGGATTCCCAACTTGTTATCAACCAACTGAATGATGACTATGAAACAAAGGATGAGAAGTTGCTTTCCTACAAGAGGATGGTCAATAGTTTCCTGACACACTTCAAATTGAATTCTTTTGAACAAATCCCCAAGGTACAGAATAAAGTAGTTGATGCAATGGCTACTATTGGTTCTCTCTTGGACATCCCTCAAAATGTGTCACAATTTGAGTTCTTAATAGAACAACTTTTAATACCGGCATATGATATCCCAGAATCAGAAATGGTTTGCGAACTTGTTGGTCCCAATTCTCCCTAGTATCAAGACATTTACAACTACCTAAAATCTCAAACCCTTCCACTAAACCTATCCAATAACCAAAGAAAGTCCTTCATCCGAAAATCTGCCAAGTATGCCATCATCAGTGACACCCTGTACTGTCATAGTTTTGATGACACCCTCCTTAGATGTCTCAACATTGACGAAGCACGTACGACCTTACGCGAAGTGCACGATGGTATATGTGGATCTTATTTGAGTGGTCCTAATCTAGATAAGAAGGTAATGCGACTGGGGTATTATTGGCCAACAATTGAAAAGGATGCAATCGAATATGTGAAGACTTGTCACAAATTTCAGATCTACTGTGATTTGATCCATGCTCCAGCACAAGAACTACAACCAATCACTTCTCCTTGGCCCTTCGCTCAATGGGGACTCGACCTCATGGGTAAGATCCATCCAACCTCATCTAATGGCCATAAATTCATTATCACCGCCACTGAGTATTTTACAAAGTGGATTGAAGCCATTCCATTGACATATTATTGGCAAAAAAATATCAAAGTTCATCCTTAACTACATCATTTGTCAGTATGGCCTTCCGCAATCCTTCATCACTAACAACAGACGTCCATTTAAAAACTAAGACATACATGAGTTATGTGAGTGATTCCATATCCATCATCTCCATACTACCGACAAGGAAATGACCAAGCTGAGGCATCCAATAAAACCATTGTCAAGATCCTAAAAAGGACTGTCAATGACACTGGCCATGACTGGCACATACAACTCAACCCTGCTCTGTGGGCTTACTGAACTAGCATTCGTACGCCTACAAGAGCCACTCCATTTGCCCTAGTTTTTGGTGCTGAGGCCATATTACCCATTGAGGTCAAAATTCCTTTGTTACGAGTCTCCCTGAAGGGCCTAACTAATGAAGAGGAGTATCGACAGTCACGCTTGCACGAGCTAGAAATGCTGGAAGAAAAAAGGAAAAATTCACTTAACCATCTCCAAGCATATCAGAACCGTCTTTGTCGTAGCTACAATAAGAAGGTTATGGTCAGACAGTTTGACATTAGCAACCTAGTCTTCATGCAGAACCCCAAGAACCAAGCCGATAGAGAAAAGCCAGGAAGGTTTGAACCAAACTGGTTGGGTCCCTACATTATTATATCTTCTTTCAGTTTTAGAGCTTATCAGCTGGCCACACCAAATGGAGAACAACTAATAGAACCCATCAATAGTTTACATCTTTGAAGGTTCTATGCATAGCATCAGAGGACTGAGTTGGAAACCACAAAATACAAAAAAAATGAAAAATGATAAAAAATGGTTGCCTTGATGAAAACCTAGAAAATAGGTGTCTTGGTGATACAAAAAAAAATTCAAAAAGTCAAGAAAAATAGTATAGAGAAAAATAATTCGTTCAATAGTGAAAACCTGGCAAACAGGCACTTTGAACAAGTACCATGGTGAAAACTTGGCAAACAGGCACCATGAGTAGTCAATCATTGCTCCGCCATCTACTGTCACTTTGTCTGCCTTGGCTTAGAATGAAAGGTATTTTTTCTATTATTATGCAAATCACCACCACATTCTACCCTATCTGTCATAGTGGATAAATGATTGACATCATGTCCTAACGATTGTCCATTTAGTAAACCAGCAACATTCTATATGTGTTCCTTAAAAATGGCTAAGTCTTGGACCGGACTGGGGGAAAAATCTTTATCATGAAACTATAGTGGATGTCACACATGATCTTGACAATTGGAAAAAAGTCCCGAAAAAAGACCAAAAACATCATAAAAAGTCTTGAAAAAAGACAAAAACATCACAAAAAGTCCTAAAAAAAGACAAAAACATCGCAAAAAGTCCTGAAAAAAAAAACATAAAAAGTCCTAAAAAAAGACCAAAAACATCATAAAAAGTCTTGAAAAAAGACCAAAAACATCACAAGAAGTCTTGAAAAAAGACAAAAACATCATAAAAAGTCCTAAAAAAAGACCAAAAACATCGCAAAAAGTCCTAAAAAAAGACCAAAGACATCGCAAAAAGTCATGAAAAAAAGACAAAAACATCATAAAAAGTCCTGAAGAAAGACCTAAAAATCATAAAACGTCCTAAAGAAAACCACAAACAAAAACATCAGACTGCTCGAAAAACGCAAACATATTGTCATCTCTTGTCAAAATCAGTCATATCAATCAGTCTTTATCATTTGTCTAAACTACATTGTCTCTGCGCATTTGCTACATAGGCAAGACTCACATTTGAGTCCCTGAGACATTAGGTCAGTCCATTTAGGTTTGTCAGAATAAAATCATGATTCAAACTTCTGTCCTCAGGACAAAGTCATTGGTCATGTCGAACTATGAGGTCTCTGAGTGTATGACGTAGGCAAGGCCATCTGTCGATGAGCCCCCGGTGCCACATTAGGTCAGTCCATTAGGGTTCATGACATCACACTGGCACACATGACAAAAAGTATTCAAGGGAACACAAATTTTTTCCCAAACGAACGAAACTCATCAAGCAAATTATGACAATCAATTATTTCAATATGACAATTTCATCGACATGTCAATCATATCATCATGACAATATCGGCATATAGTCAAACACAAGTCAAACTCAGGCAAAGGAAGTCAAATCATCATAACCTGTCAAACTGTCAAACTTTAGGTTAATCTTCAAATGAGTCCTTCTGAATGATAACCTCTGTCATATATGTCTTAGGATATGTCTTTCCTAGGCATCATCATTGTCATTCGACATTTTGAGTGATCCTCTTGACATCTAAAGATCACTCTTCGTGACATCAGTATTCTTTAGATGTGTCCTTCTAAAGAACAAACTCTATCATGTATGCCTTAGGATGTGTCCTTCCTAGGCATCGTCATCATTTAGAGGGACCCCTTACGACTATTAGGGATCAAATCCTCTTGTCATCGACATTATTCAAGATGTGTCCTTCCTAAATTCACCAATTCTTGACATTTTCCAAGATCATCAAAACTGTAAACATTTCAACATATCAACATTATCAAACATGGTATCTTGGCATCAGAACAATGGATATCCAGACACACTTGGCAAACACTTGACAATGGTGTTTTAGTCTTTATCATGATATTAGTTTTTTCGCGAGATCTCACTAAGCAGGATTTAGAGAAGTAGCGACGTATCATGTCAATTGACATGCATGACTACTAGTTTCTCAGCGAGGTCCTGATTTTGGGATTTAGAAAAACAAAATATCATGGTAAGGACTCTATTTTTGTATTTTGAAAATCATGCCACTAGTTTCTCAGGGATGTCCTAGAAACAAGACTTAGAGAAGCAACAACATTTCATGACTTGTCTTTTTCTGCATGTGGTTGATTATGGCAAAAATACTGGGGCAATCACGCTCCTAGCATGAGTCATGATTATCCTTGTCTGTGACTGTTTGTCTTATGTGATGGTACGACCTTGCACACCTTGATCTATATCATATCAGGGTGTTTCTTGGCCATTACAATAGTCTGCCCAATGATGATTAAGAGCAATAAATACTAATGTCCTATGGTAAAGCTTTGAAGGATTTGGTCTAGGAATTAACATGCATTTTCGTAAGTCTTGTCATCTTCTCCTCTTTGGTCTGGTCATCTTCTCTCATCAAGTCTTGTCATCTTCTTTTGTCCATCTCACGATGATATCCTATGACATCCAAAAACATAAGTGTGTCCATGATCATATAAACATTGCATTAGGTCCATACATACATCATCCATAGCATCAAATCATATACATAATAACAAACATTGCATTAAAGTAATCATCAATGTTGCATCTTTTACTAAAATACATTATGCACATCATTATCATCATCATATCATATAAATAAACATTACATCATCATGGCATTAACATAAGCATCATAGGACATACATGGCATCATAAACCAACATCATACATCATACATATCATAAAGGATTAAATCAAAGAGCATCACATAACACATGTAGGTCGCATCAAAACTGCATCATCATATAGTATCATATCAAAATGTACAATGTCACAAGATAAAGTCATAAGATATCACAAAAATGGAGCTCATAGGCTTAATAATATACAAAGTGTGTCATAATAACAAAATTCCCCTAGGGTAGACTCTCATCATCCCCTCGAGGCAAAGAATGTGGCGGTTAAAGATCTATCACTGGTACTGAAACAATCAGAGGACCTGTTGCAACTTCTGCCTGTGCCACTGATGGAGCTGCAAAGGATGGTGTCATCTCAATAGTAAAAAGCATCTGTGATGTCACTATAGCTGGACTCTGAGAGGAAGAGGGATCAACCACTGGCAACTGTACCTGTCCTGACCTTTGCACTGAACTAGTTGACCCATGACTGTGACTCGAATGGTGGCTCAAAGTGTGCCTATGTGAATGGTGTGACCTGTGCCCTGAAGTGTGTCCTATCGAGGTAGACCCTCCGACACTAGTATGACTCCTACTGCCAGTAGCACTGCCTGATCTATGGCCACTGCCTGTCCTCGACTGTGACTAAGACAATGTAGGATCTCGTCGCTCTGGTGGCACTGCCTGCTCATATAATGTCCTATACTGCCTCAATCTCGTGCTCACCCTGGCTAGCTCGTGAGCCATGTCTCCCATAGGCCCTATGCATAATGCTGCAAAGTCTATGCACCATTGAGTTGCGTCCTACTGGTAGATCATCGCCTGATCCCGCTCTACCCGGGCTACCTCCAACACTGACTATAGTGACCTGACCTGTGCCATGCTGGCATCCAATCTCTGCTGAAGGTCCGCTACCCTCTGATCTGCTGTGGCATCCTGGGGTAGTCCTGAGCTGGAGGGTATCTCCTCCTCTCCCTCTACCATCTTCCATCTAAGGAGTCTCTCAGCCTCATCCATGGAATTATCCTCATCATCATCATCCTCCACCTCCACCTCCACCTCCACATCCTCCTATCCTCTGACCTCTACCTTTGCCTCCTCCTGCCTCTCCTCCTCATGCCTCTCCGCCTCCGCCTCCTCCTCATGCCTCTCCACCTCCACCTCCTCCTTGTGCCTCTCTGCATCTGCCTCCTAATGCCTCTCCTCCTCATGCCTCTCCTCACCCTCTCCCTCTTGTCTAGGCTGCTCTCCTCTCTCCCCCTCCTCACCGACCTTGGGGATAGCATCTAAGGCTACCCTCGCTATGCGCTGTCGTACCCTCTGGCCCTGCCCCTAACCATCTCTCCTCTGCCTCCAGCCATCTCCGCCATCATCTCCCCCTGTCTCCATCTCTACCCCCATATTTTCCCCTACCTCCATCTCTACCCCTGCCTCCATCCCTGCCCCGACCTCTGGCCCTGTCACTGCCTCTGCCTCCCTGTCTGGCTCTTGGCATCCGTGGAATAACTGATCGTCTGTCTACTGGTGTTGGACCATCCAAATCTATCAATGGCACTGGTCTGCATGCCTGCCACGATAAATCATAAGCCAGCATCATCCCAGGATCAGCTGCTCCACCCCTCCATCCCCATGCCTGGGCTACTAGCCTGTTGATCTATTGCTCTGCAAATTCCATTGGAATGGCTGGCCCCCACGCATACTCTCGAGATGATCTGGCATACTCTGCTATCCCGGCAGGTACATCCTACTACTCCCCAAACTATGTAAGGACACGCTGTGGTAGGTACATCTCAATGATCAAAGATGTTTGCAATGTCCTACCAATCATATATCTATACTCCCTGCAGAAGCTGAGGTGCTTGTCCTCATCATCCCACGCCTCAAAGTCTTTGTATGGCCTCCAAATAAATGACACCATCGTGTCAATCCTATGTCGCCACCAGCCTGTCTCACCCATCTGAGTCTGCTGTAGTGCACCCACGTAGTAATAGGCATAGGGCACCCCCTCAGCCAATTGTGGACTCTCAATGGGAGGACGAAATATGGTGATATGCTCCCACGTCCAGATCATCATCAGTGTAGTCTCGCAGGAGATACTCTCTCCTCTCCTATAAGCAACGTCGTGTAGCTGATGGTAAAGTGTCCCTAGCAAACAGGAACCCCAAGCATAAACCATCCTGTCCCATATCATACCAACCAGGATGTCGCCCCAACCAATAGGAAATCCATTTCCCCGGTGGTCAGGAACCAAGATCCCCCCAATCAGGGTTGCAAGGAATGCATCAAGATGACCATAATGATCTGCTTGGAACTCCCATCTGATCTCATAACCCTAGATGCCCAGCCCAGCACCCTGATCTCGATAGTAGGCATGGAAGGTCTGCTCGCCATGTCATGGGTCATAGATGATCCACTCCCTTCGGATTGACACCTGAAGAATCCGGTAGACATCCTCCAAGGTAATTGTGGCCTCACCTGTTGACAAGTGGAACGAACAAGTCTTCGAATGCCACCACTCGCACAACACTGTCAGTAGCCCCTGTTTACCTGAATGGCAGGCATGAAGGCAACATGGAATAATCCTAATCGCATCAGTTGTCGCCACTCTCGCGGGCCCAACTGATCAGCAAACTAAAATGTCACCTGTCTGCTCTCGTGAGTATAAATCAGGGCAAGCTGCCTCTGCAAAAGCCAAGCAAGTCATTAGAACACTGAGCAAATTGGTTAATATTATCAAAAAGCATCTAAGGATACACAAATATCAACATGAGCTAGGGTCAAGGAAAAAGGAAAATGTGTCGCATTCGAGCAATTGCTTCACAAAAAGTCAATTGCATCGTACCGTACATCAAATGCGGTTTAAAATATCAAATGTGTTGCATGTTTACGCTTGCATCACAACATTTGCCAAATGTGTCCCATTAAGGCAGTTGCATCGCATAAACACAATTACATCGATCAAAACAACGAATGCGTTGCAATTTGACAATTGCGGCATTCAGACACTCAAATGTGACTCGATAATTTGAATGCATCATAGAAATTTTCAAATGCGGCGCAAACCACCACTAATCTTTATTTTTTCTTGGCACTTGCATCATGACGCATCAAATGCATCGAATGCGAATGCAATTGCAGCTTACGCGAATGCAGTTGCGTCATAGCGTAGACGTTGTTTGTCCTAGAAAGCTAAAAATGACACGCAAAATGAGAAAATGACAAAGCAAGGCAAGGGTACTTACCGCTGGCTCTGAGCCCTCTGGCCATCTAAAGGTCTGTATGATCTCCCTGCGATGCTCTGACACTGGAATAACCATCCTCACTACGCTCCTTTTCGCTCTAGGCTCTTGAAATTTGCAATGTAAAAAGTGGAAATGAATTAACTTTTACCCATTTGTCAACCTATTTATAAGGTCAAAATGACATTTTTCTTAGGTGGGTTACTACTGAAGGCTCATTTGACCACCTTTGACTTTCCCGTTGACTTTCTTAAACATGTCCGAATCTAAAACTGACTGTGCCATTATTTTTTGGGGCATCAAATTGATTTATCGGGACCCTTTACAAATTTTTCTATCATTGGCCCAAAATTTGAAAAATTTCCTGAGGGGGCAATGATACTCCGTACCTTCACTGGGGCATATTTTCAACTTATTTTATTTGTCACAACGCGACAAGCGACATTATGACAAAGAGGGGCAAAATGTAGACACCTAAAATGACCTAGGCCTTCAAGCTTCATTTTACCACTTTCGTCCTAGCATAATTATGACATTTAATTATGTCCTTGGTCCACATTCGACTATTGATTAAATAATTCATAATTATTTAATTAATTCATGTCTTTTTATTCTTCATGATTATTAAATAAATAAATTCTATTTATTTATTAAATATGTCATTAATTGTCTAACTCTTCCCTTAATTAAATAAATTTCTTAATTTATTTAATTTCCTTTCTTCATTAATTCTTCCTGATTTTTAAATAAATGAATTTCATTTATTTATTTATTTAATATGTCACTAATTGTCACAATTAAATAAATTTATTAATTTATTTAATTATTTAGTCTTATCTTCCAAATTAAATAATTATTTATAATTATTTAATTACTAATTTCACTTTTCTCTCACTTTAAATAAATGAAAATATTTAAAATGATTTCATTTTATTTACTTTCACTCTTTTTAGTAAATAATCTGAAAAAGACTTTTTACTTGTCACACAATATTATCATTTTGAATTAATTAAATTCAAAAAGATATTATTCTTCCAAAAAGCAAGTAATTTTTATTTAATTCTTGATATGATTTTCTATTCAATCAGGCAATCCTTATCTTCTTGATTTTTGAAATTCTTTTATTTCTTCTCATTAATTATCTCATTTATTCTCCACCGTTGATGTGATTTTCTCAAATTGCATCTTGGCCTCTCATTTAAAGATTTCACCCTAACCCTAATTAGGGATTATCCTACAGGATCTTGACCATTGATTCCAGGGTATTTATCATCTTCTCATCCTGGCCACACATTCAAAATTGTAGTTTCTATAAAATAGCAATTTTATTCTTATTTTCCTCTCTCATGCTTATTCTGTCACTTTAGGTTATTATTATTGTCATTTGCAGCCATTGTTATTTTTAGTCTATTGTGAAGTCATTTTCTTTTATCAAATCCTTCAACATTTGCATAGGGCTTTGGCATTAGTTTAGGTTGCTCATTTGAAATCTGAGGGCCTCATCCGATGTGCTGCAAACTAGGTGTAACAAAGGTGAATCATGGAAGATGAAGACTTATGGTAACATTGTTCCTTTTATTTTCATGTTTATTTCCTTTGTGCTTTGTTACTTCATTGGATTTTGATGTTTATTATCTAATAAGCTAACAATCTAAATTTTCCATTGATACAATTATTAATACTATCAAAAGATTATCATGGAGAAATTAAAAAAAAAGTAATTAAAAGATTTGGTATAGAATTATATATCTAGTTGCAATATTTGGCTATGAATGTAGCCACCTAGGACCTAGGAAGTTTAATCAAGTCACAAGAAAAAACCAAACATAAGACACTAGTTTTATTCAATGAAATGATAAAAATTCATAAGATTAGGACATGAATATGATTTAAATGATATTACAATGGGAACGCCTTGGTTATATAGGACATGATGAAATTTAGTATAACATAAGCTTATGAAATTTGTCTTAATATTATGAATTGATGTTTAAAGTTAGAACTCCCTACAAACATCCTATTTAAACTGGATTCAATGTGACGAGAGAGGTAAAGTAGCTAAGTATATATCTCCTTTGATCTCATTTAAAAATAAAAATTAAGACAATCTACTCAGTACAACCATATACTCATCAACCAAGTTATAGTGACAATACATATCTCATTAATGTTTTAAACACAACATATGGAAGTAACTAAGGGAAAGGAGAAAAAATATATAATAATGTAAAAGTGTGTATTATGTATTAAAGGATATACTCATGTATAAATATTATATGACATGATCATTGAATCATACATTAAAGGAGAAAGAAAAGTACCCACAATTTTTTACCTAATGAAGGAAAATAATAAAAAATAATATATAATGAAATTAGGTCATAAGTAATTTGAGATGGACTCAATATCCCATAATGTTACACTAGTAAGGGATATAAAAATGTATAATATGTAATATTGATTAATAACATAATGAAACATGTGATATTAAGAAAGCTAAGCAATCGGTTGGTGATGCTTGGGAATGTTGATGTAAGCTAAAGAATGTAATGTTCATGCTCTAGGAATATTTTGTTGCAAGGTGTGCGCCCTTGGTCTCCATGTGTTGTGTAGCACAAAAATCAGGTTCATGACATGGCTTAATTGCCTCCCATGCATTCATTAACTCTAGCAATTGTATCGAGCTTTAATAATTCAATCATTTGGTGTAACAACAATCATCTTTTCAACAATTAGTATAAGAGCCTAGGTCATGAGTTTGAACCCCTCGCTTGCACTGGGGGGATTGTTGCAAGGTGTGCACACTTAGTCTCCTCGTTTTTTGTAGTGTTACACCCAAGTTCATGACATGACTTAATTTCCTTCTAGGTATGTGCAGGATCATCATGGAAAAAATAGGTCCTTAAGTGAAAAAAAATTCAGAAAAATTAGAGTTAGGAAAATTGACGTAAAAATTTGAATAAGTTATCTATATTATTTCAAAAATATGTAAGAATAGAATCTGTAGCAAATTGAATGCATTTTATAAACTTCTAGGTTCATTTTTTTTTTTTAAATCTATTTGGTGAAAATTTAAAATTTCAATGCAATAGTACTTAAATTTCAGGGAAAAAATAAGAAGTAGGTGTCTGTCTAACCACCCTAACCACAATAAAATGGTAACATTTTTTTATAAGATTTTAGATATAAGTAGAGGAATCATGTCTTGATGTGATGCATATTTTTTAGTATTTTTTTTCCAGGTAAATAATTAATTATGATTTTTTTATTGCAACTTTTAAAAAATATAAAAACTCGTATGTCTGACCACCTTAACTTGGTCAAAACTTAATGATTTTTTTTTTGTTTTATTTTTAATCTTATAGTATGCGAAGCATAAAATCTAACACAAGTTTTGGATCCAAAAAATGTAATACCGTTTGAAAGCTATAGATTTTTTTCAATTAGCCTATCAATTAGAACTTTAGTCATAATTCAAATAGAAAATGAATAATAATTATTTATTAAATTCAAAGTAAAGCATAATTTATATTGGTGGAAATTTGAGAATCTCCTTTAAAAACCCTTTTTGTTTCATCAATTTTGGGTAAAAAAAGTTGTCAGCCACATACCTTACAAATACCCATCATATTGCCACTTTTTGGCCCATCATGATCCTGCACATACCCTTCTATGGATTCATTAACTCTAGCAGTTGTATCAAGCATTAAAAATTTGATATTTTGGTGCAACGAAAATAATCTTTCCAACATGTTCTTTAACTAATAATGTCTTATTGAATGCAATATTATGGATAATGGTTGTATAGATGAAATTAATTACAATTCATCCTTAAATACAACACCCTTTCTCATGTTAATAATTTATGGACTTTAATCAACATATCACAACTAATTGTGATGGTTTTTATCAAATTGGATTTAAATTCGAATCTTGTAAACTCATGGGTCATTTTCACTCTCATGAAATCAACCTAGATTGGGTTTACATCTAAGGATTTACTTTGGGATAGAAATTGTGTGAATGGATACTTATGATGACTCTTTGGGATGTGCGTAGATGAAATCAAATATGATTGAAATTTTTTGAAATTTTTTATGTTTGAATATGTACCTTGTAAACTTAAAACATTACTTAATAGACAACTCAATAAAAAATGGAAAACTAATAATACAAATATCTTATTAAATATTTTTAACACTACATCCGTTTATATAAATAATTTATAAATTATAATATATAAAGCATATAGTGAGACAAGTGTGAAATATTTTATTCTATTATAAACAATGAGGTAATACAATTATTGAGTAGGAAAAGTGATCCTATATCCAATTAGAATAGCTAGGATGATCTCTTTTTCACTTCACTCAACATTAAGCATAGATTGACTAGGATTTGATGATTAACTTGCTACGACCAGGGAGAGCCAATTCCATAGGGTTTATGTTTGTTTATTAGTTTTGGTGTGATAAATCTGATTTATGCTTTAACAAGCCTATTAGACATATGACCCTAGATCAAAAAATGTAATTTCATGGATAGAAGAAAATGGAAAGTAGAAAAACTAACTTGGGCTTGATAAATGACAACAGTGAGGAACTTTTTCCTAAAATTTGGATTTGATTTATAATGAAAAGCATACAATGCACCCTAGATAGAATTTCTTCTTTTCTAGATCTGCAAATTTTGGATTGTATATTGTAGTCTACCCTCTATTTTCCTAGACTGTCTCCTGTTGAAATCTTCAGATCTAACCTACACACATGAAAATAGGGGAAATATTAATTTTTGTAAGAGCTTACCTTAGTCAAACCTCGTTTGGGTATTTATACCTCCACATATAGTGATTGATGATTATCAATAGGGCATGCCCTAGGTTAGGAAGAGGCCAAAACAATAATAATTGATAAAAGTGATAAATAATAAATGACAATGTTACCTTGATGTGAAATCCTTGATGAAGTGATGTCACACAATTCACAACAAAAGTTGATTGATGGATGCCTTGAATGCTTGATAGGCCTACAAAAGGTTAGTTCACATATGAGTAGATTGTTGAAACTTGTATGTAGAGGATGAAAAAATGTATCTTCATGAGTTGGCATGATTGATCATAATGAATTCTTGCACATAATTGATTCCTTCCTCTTGATGTATTGCAAGCTTGAATTTGATTGATGAAAGTGCTATAATGATGCTGCTAATTCTTCCCTTAACTAATTTTAGGATCTTCAATCTTCTCTCTAAGATTGCTAAGTATGACTCTAGGACTTCAAATTTTAAAATTACTAGTATTTATATGCAATTATTCCCATTTGTCAAAAATCAAATTTCAGTAGATGATAATTGAAATTAAAAATTTAAATAATAAATTCCAATACCGACATATGCAAATTTGGAGCCAAAAATACTAGTCCGAGGTATAGGGCACCCTAGACTAGTTTCAATCTTTTTAAGGATCAAAAGGGAAAATATTAATTGCATAGTTTGATTTCTGATGTTTTGATTTCCAATAATATTTATAAAATGGGTAAATAATGCATAATTAGCTCCAAGCATATGGGGGAAGTAAAACCTAGTGTGAAACTATCAAGTGTGATAATTTTTTATGCTACAACAATAAAGAATGATAATCTATCACAAAAAAAATGTGTACTCAATAAAGAGTGATAATGATGTCAATATTGACTTAAGGTTAAGGCAAAAAATCTTGACTACTCAAATATTCCCCGATTTTGTAGAAATCTGAACATTTATATAGTGCAAAAGACAAGGAGAAGAAAAAATGATTTTCTAAGATTTTATTTTAATCCTAATCTAATAGTATTAAAAAATAAAAAAATTACTACCCTCATTACTGAAAACCTTTAGAACATACAAATTATATTATAATTGTGTCAGAGCTATTGTTAAGAATTTGCAAATCTTAATTCATAGGCAACAAAATAAATTTCAAACAAAAGATAATGACATTGAAAACCAAGTAGATAAGATTGTTGAATTGAAGGCAATTTCAACATTAAATTGAAATAGGGTCATGGTTAACAATTTACTTGAAGTAAGATGATTATAATGTTTGTTCCAATCATACTATGCATGATTGAAATCTATTTGTATCATCACCAAGAAAATGAGGAACCAAAATACATTATTCTAAACATTTTTTCTAGTGCACTCTACAAACACGATATAATATTCTTTTTTTCTACCATGTTTGATGGTACTAGAATCCTAACATAAATATTTTATATTCCACATTAATCAAAGTCCAATGATATTTCAAATGTTTAGGTAGAAAAGTGTTGTCAGATGTACAAGTTTCTACAATTCATAAAAAGGTGTTACTTTTTTTAAGTTGGTAAAGTTAAACCAAAATGTGAATGGAAGGTCAATAATTAACATTTCAATTAAATATTTCTCACTAATAAATAGATTAGATATTAAGACAAATGTGTTGAAATATATAATCAAATGTTATATAATTGACAGATGTCCAATAATTAATTGTAAAAAAAAAGAGTTACAAACTAAAAAGTTAATAAAAAATCAACAAATGTTACCCAAATTTTCGAAACATATATAAAAATATTCCGAATTCTTGACTTATATTAAATGATAAGAAATGACTGATAGATTAAATATATTCAATCTATAAAGAATTGTGTGATTGCTTTTGATTTTAGTTCTAAGTATATTAGAACTATTAATGAGATGTCCTCCAAAGTTAATAGGTGTGTTGCCAGGAGTACGATAAAATCACCCATAAGAATTGCCAAGGGAGAGGTGGTCAGTTACCTATTGGATAAAACGACCCACGCGCTGTAAGGTAAAGAGAGGGACAGGTGGTCAGTTACCTATTGGATAAAACGACCCACGCGATGTAAGGTAAAGAGAGGGAAATTTATCTGTCAGCTGAGGTGTTTCTCTCGATCCACAAATTCATCTATCGCAATCGCAATCGCAATCGGTTACATTGTTGAAAAAATGACACCCGCTTTACACTCGCATCAACATCTTCGAAAAGACCAAATATGACATTACTTAGCACGCGCCCAACCTAAGCAAACGCAGTTCAGATTAACAACTTCAATCAATTTAGAACTTCATTACCTTCATTTATTTTACCCGAGATTCTATCTTCCGTTCGCTAGTGATTTATACGCTTCAAAGGGAATCTTAGTGGTATTGTGATTATAGCTTTTATAATGTTATATATATAAATTAATTTAAGTAAAATGTATTTCTTTCTTTAAGTAAAAGGATAAATTATGCAACTAATCACAAGGTTAACAAGAAATCAATGAATCATTTTTAATGGATATTTCATATCTCTTGTTCAATGATTTACTTAGAAAATGAGAAAGTAAGGTAGGGGCAAAAATTTATTTCTGTCAATGCCACAACTTTGAGTAATGCATAATTCTCATCATATCTAATAACTAGGATGTTTTTGTAAAGATATTGTAGGAGAAATGGTTCTTATAGTAATCTAATTTAAAAAAGATTTAATAGTCCAATAAAATTTGCATATCATTTAACTATAAAATTCTTGAAAGTTTATCATATTTATATTGACAATTTTTTCTATTTCATTATTAAACAATTTGATATTTTAAAATAAATCTCTTCTAGTATTCGTGGTTACAACTTTCACTTTAAGGAATCCTCTAAAGGTTTATTATTGGTTTCTATAATGGTATTAATGCTACAATATTATCAAAAGAGCATATCCAAAGAAAAACAAATAGTTATCTACCTATATATGAACAATATATGTTTATTAAATATATGTGGTGTATTTACCAAAATTTTTAGATATTGCGATTATGTGGACATCCAATTATTAGTAAGGTGATATAGATTTTTGATATAGTTACCATAACATAGAATTTTGTCTCCACTAGGGCTTAGGACCTAGGACAACAATCTTCTATATTTCACATTCAACGATGACCCTAGAGATCTCAACCCAATGAAGAATGAAGGAAGAGATTTGACAATAGGGTATCCTAGGATATGATTTTAGATTATAAGAGGGGTTCAACACCAAGTTAAAAATTGGAAAGATAATGCAATAGAGGATGAAATGCAAAACCCTAGTTTGAGGCAATGCTTCAATGAATGACCTAGAAATGACCATGAAACAAAACAAAAAACTACAAAACTGAAAGTGTGCACTTGGAATCTAGAGAGAGATGGAATGGAGCTTTGAAATCCTAAAATCGCTTATTTTTAGGCCTAGTGGGACTCATTCGCCATTCTGTGCGAATCAATCCCAAATCAAGGTTTCTATACTAAAACAGGTTTCTCATAAAAGGGTATTCAAAACTGCAAAAAGATCTTAAAATTGACCCAAAATGGGACTCATTCGCCAATCTTGGCGAATGAGTCCACATAGGGTTTTCTAAAACATGAAGGTCTAAATCTAGTATTTAATGTCCTCTCTTCTTCTTCCTCTTGATTTCTAGATCTAAAATTGCCAATTTTGGGCATGTAGGTGACTTTTTATTAAGATAATGACCTAGCAAATGGGGAGACAACTCCAACAACCTTGTAACCTATTCTTAAATGATTTCCAATCCTTCAAAGCACCTAGATACATAATCACACAAAGAGAGAGAGAGAGAGAGAGAGAGAGAGAGAGAGAGAGAGTGTTGATTGTTAGGGAATAGGGGCTTGCCTTGGTCAAATCCCTTTTAGGTAATTAAACCAAATAATGAAATAAGATAATGAAGCATGAACATGAAGTAATGCAATTAGAAACTTTCCACGATGATGGATCTTAAATTGTTGTAAGAATTGATGAAGAATCTTGCCCTTGAATGCCTTAAAATTGATCTTGAAAGCTATCTTGATGACCTTGTGAACACTTGGAGTTCTTAACTCTTACTTGCTTGAATTGACAATTTGAATACATGATAAAACAATAATTTGAGAGCTTTTTTATATAGCAAATCCACTAAAATGACTATTAATTTGATCCCCAAGGTTGACATTGAAGAAATTTGAATTAAAAACCCACTTTTCCTGCTCAAAGCCTTAAAAATAGGCCAAATGGGACTCATTCGGTATCCTGGGTGAATGATTCCCACTTGGATGGGGCTCATTCACCCAAGGTGGTGAATGGGTCCTGCAGGGGCTATTTTTCATGCTAAAGTGTCAGGGAGTGGACAATTTAAGCTTATATGTTGATATTGTCAGGGTTTTTTAATCGAAATATGCCTCAAGATGCACAATATGGGGTCATAGGGGCCTATTAAAAGGTCATAAATGCAATAGAACCCAAAATCCAATGTGAAAGTGTTAATAAATACACTTTACAACACTAAATTAAGACAAAATTGAATCTATTTAGCTTAGAAGGGCCATAAATCCCATGAGAATGTGTAAAACACATTACAACACTAGATTAGATCCACTTGATTTACAAGCCTCCTAAATTTAATGTGAAAGTTTAGATAAATACATTTTACAACATTAAATTAGGGTAGAGTTACGTTAATTTAGATTGAAAAGGGCCCAAGACCTAGTGTGGATGTGTAAAACACCTCACAACACTAGATCAAGGTGAAATTAAGTCTAATTTATCATTAGTTATTCCCATATCAAGTGTGAAAATGTCAAGGGACACATTTTTTGACACTAAATTTAGCCCCCACTTAGTGAGAGGATGAACATGCTTCAAACTCACACTAAAGTAGACATTCAAGAGGGGTCCAATTGTACCAATGCAGGTGGTCTAGGATAACAAAGATCGAGGAAGCAACCAAGCCCCCAAGATCCAAGATCCTAAGTTAAACTGACATAAGCACGAAAGGACACAAACAAGGTGTATGATTTACAATAGAACAAGATACACAGACATGCAATTTCAATAACTAGAAGAATAACAAAATAAAAAGGTGGATCAAGGTTCAACCATTTTGTCCAATGTGATGTGGATCAGATCTAGGTTGTTTGTCTGAAAAAGGCATATTCGCTCTGAGGCGACAAAACATTTGGTTGTTCACTGGGTGAGAAGTCCTAAAAGGTGAGAAACTTACACTCATGGCTGGTATGCACTCACACACATGCAAGTGGCTATGGGGAAAGTCATGCCTCGGTCGAGATTCCTACTCAAACCATACACAATTTATACCTCTTGATAGCTTTAATAAGGTGCCACACAAAAATGATCTTCGAGCTCCATGATGCAAGCAAAACTTTGTATGCTTGAAACTCATAGACATTGTAAATGTAAAATAGTACAAGGAATATTCAAAGGGATTTCACTTAGTTTGTGCAAGGTCTCTTCTTAGGTAACATTGTGCCTAATGTCTCCAAGAGAGGACAAGTCAAAGAAATATCATTCTCTTGGAGGGAATTAAACGCAATGACACCACCAAGAAAAGGATGCATCGCAAGAAGAAAGAAAATTGCACAATGAAATATGAGTGTCGATGTATGCCCCCACTTTAAAGCATTTGTTAACTCCATTACTCTCTTAACTTTAGGGTTACGGATTTAGGGTTCATCTCCCAGGAATTACGTCCTAGGGTTAAGGAGTTAGGATCTTCATATCCTAGGGTTCATGAGATGCTTAAAATAACAAATCTATATGGGCTAAGGTTTTATGGTTCATCTCCTAAGCTTTAGATCCTAGGGTTAAGGGTTTATGATCTTCATATCCTAGGGTTCATGAGATGCTTAGAATAAAAAATATATATGGGTTTAGGCTTTAGGATCTTCATATCCTAGGGTTCATGAGATGCTTAGAATACCAAATCTATATGAGTTAAGGGTTTAGAGTTCATCTCCTACGATTTAGGTCTTAGGGTTAAGGGTTTAGGATCTCCATATCCTAGGGTTCATGAAGTGCTTATAATAACAAATCTATGTGGGTTAAGGGTTTAGGGTTCATTTCCTAAGATTTAAATCCTAGGGTTAAGGGTTTAGGATCTTCATATCGTAGGGTTCGTGAGATGCTTATAATATCAAATCTATATCGGTTAAGGGTTTAGGTTTCATCTCCTAGGCTTTAGGTCATATGGTTTAGGGTTTCAGGTTTCTAGGGTTCATGAGATGCATAGAATAACAAATCTATATGGGTTAATGGTTTAGGGCTCATCTCCTAGGCCTTAGGTCCTATGGTTTCGGGTTTAGGGTTTCTAGGGTTCACAAGATGCTTAGAATAACAAACCTATGTGTGTTAAGGGTTTAGGGCTCATCTCTTAGGCCTTAGGTCCTATGGTTTAGGGTTTAGGATTTCTAGGGTTCATTAGATTCTTAGAACAAAAAATATATGTGGATTAAGGGTTTAGGGTTAATATCCTAGGTTCTAGGTCATATGTTTTAGGGTTTAGGGTTTCTTACATTCATGACATTCTTATAATAAGAAATCTATATGGGTTAAGGGTTTAGGGTTCATCTCCTAGGTTTTAGGTCATATGGTATAGTGTTTAGGGTTTCTAGGGTTCATGAGATGCTTAGAATAACAAATCTATATGGGTTAATGGTTTAGGGTTTATCTGCTAGGATTTAGGTCCTATGGTTTAGGGTTTAGGTTTCTAGGTTTCATGAGATTCTTAGAATAACAAATCTATATGGGTTATTGGTTTAGGGTTCATCTCCTAGTTTAGGGTTTCTAGGTTTCATGAGATGCTTAGAATAAAAAATCTATACGGGTTGAGGGTTTAGGGTTCATCTTCTAGGTTTTAGGTCATATGGTTTAGGGTTTCTATGGTTCATGAGATGCTTAGAATAAAAAATCTATATGGTTTAAGGGTTTAAGGTTCATCTCTTAGGTTTTAGGTCATATGGTATAGGGTTTACCATTTCTAAGTTTCATGAGATTCTTAGAATCACAAATATATATGGGTTAATGGTTCAGGGTTCATCTAGTGGATGCTTTAGGTCCTATGGTTTATGATTTAGGGTTTCTAGGGTTCATGAGATTCTTAGAATAACAAATCTAGATGGGTTAATGGTTTGGGATTCATTACTGGGCTTTACGTCCTATGGTATAGGGTTTAGGGTTTCTTGGTTTCATAAGATGCTTAGAATAACAAATGTATATGGGTTAATAGTTTAGGGTTCATTTGCTAGGCTTTAGGTCCTATGTTTTAGGGTTTAGGGTTTCTAAGATTCAAGAGATGCTTAGAATAAAAAATCTATATGAGTTAATGGTTCAGGGTTCATCTCCTAGGCTTTAGGTCCTATGGTTTAAGATTTAGGGTTTCTAGGTTTCATGAGATGCTTAATCCCTTTAAGTCATTCTGTCAACTCCCCTTAATCCACCCTCTTACATCCCTTTAAGTCATTCTATCAATTCCCCTTAGTCCAACCTCTTGCATCCCCTTAAGCCATCCTCTTTAAGGACCGTTAAGTCATATCCTCTTACATGCCCTTAATCCACCCTCTTGCATCCCTAAAGTCACTCTATATGGGTTAAGTTTTTAGGGTTCATTTTCTAGGCTTTAGGTCCTATGGTATATGGTTTAGGGTTTCTAGGTTTGAGATGCTTAGAATAAAAAATTTATATGGGTTAATGGTTTAGGTTCAACTCTTAGGCTTTATGTCCTATGGTTTAGGGTTTATGGCTTCTAGGTTTTATGAGATGCTTAATCCCTTTAAGTCATTCATTTAAGTCACTCTCTCAATTTCCCTTAATCCACCCTCTTACATACCATTAAGACATTCTATAAACTCCCCTTAATCCACCCTCTTGCATCCCCTTAATCCATCCTCTTAAATGACCCTTATGTCATATCCTTTTACATCCCCTTAATCCACCCTCTTACATCCCTTAAGTCACTCTCATAATTCCCCTTAAGCCATCCTCTTAGGACCCATTAAGCCATATCCTAGGGGTCATGACATGCATCCCCTTAATTCACCCTCTTGCATCCCTTTATGTCATTCTCTTAACTCCTCTTAATCCACCCTCTTGCATCCCTTTAATTCATTATATTAACTCCCCTTAATCAACCCTCTTGCATCCCCTTAAGTCACTCTCTTAACACCCCTTAAGGAATTCTCTTAGGACCCCTTAAGCTATATCCACTTAGGTCTCCTTAATCCATCCTATGCCAAACATCACTTGAATTTGAAAGGAATTTATAGGATCCAAATTTCTAACTTTTACTATATATCATTCTTTTCTCACATGAATTATTTAGTTAAATGACTCAAAAAAACTATAGCTACTTTACATTAATTATCTGTGTAGGTTCTCATCAAGTCGGTCTACCATGTGATTTTCATTGTAAAAGAAAATTATCAAGAGACTATGTAAATATCAATTTGTAGTCTTGACCTAAAATTTGATAAGTTTTTAATTGTATCTACATGCACATATATGTTTCATCATGTTATATAGTTGTATTAAACATCAATATACATTATATATGTTTGTTCGATGTATGAAATTCATTGAAATTATTAGTCACTTTTTAAATATATTTTTCCAATTTTATCTTATACAAATAATGTCTTATATTTGCCACATTTTATATATAATTGTTCAATTGTATAAATTATACATTTTATACGTATAATGAGATAGATTTTTGTTCAGTGATTCAAATATTTGCTAGAATTAGAAAATAGTTTAAATTACCTACCCTTAATTTAATATGAATATGATCTAAACTATTTAAGGAATGTTTTAATTTGTCACCTAACCATGTGATAAATTATTGAAATTTAAGAGTTAATCATTTTAAGACATGTCTAAACTTAATCCAAAAATGGCATGTAAATATATAAGAAATTTGATTCTAGATAAGAATTTATATAGTGTGTATTACTTGAAAATTAGATAAAATAATACATACATGAGTGCATATAATCATCATATTAAATTTAACTAATGTAAATAAACACAAACATGATCATATTGATTGATATAACATATGTGAAATGGTCCATGAAATAACATGTTCAAAATTTATATGTCAAGTCCAACACATATATTTATATAAAACTAGAGATCTATAGTCCATAAAATTTAAAACAATCTAACTATCAGGGTGATTAGTCAAATCAAGTCTCCTCTTTTCTCCACATGAACTAGATGTACCTGAATCATGCTATAGAAGAGTACAAGAAACTTGGAATTAGATTTAAAGTTAGTTAGAAATTTTGATATAATTTAACATATAAACTTGAAAATATAAACTTGATAAAAATAAATAAATTAAATATATAGTAAATACAATAAAAATGATTTTTAGTATGCATAAATTACCATATGATCATGTGAATCTAATGACACATTTTATTCAATAGGTAGTATAAATGTCAATTGAGAAGGTCCAAATGCTTGATCTACTATTTCTTGCATATTCAAATAAGGCAAAAAATATGTTAGAACCTAAAATATATATATTTAAAAGGTCCTTAAAAATTGTATAGGATATTTAGTAAATTTTACAACCTCGAATGATATGACCTCGTGATCATGCACCTGCGATTTCCCATGTATAAAAGTTGACAATGTTTCTGGTGGGCTTGCCATGGGTATCACATGAAATCCCTACATATAGATACAACAATGTATAGATCATTAAAACGTTTAAAAACTCAAAATAAATTAGATCTATAATTTGTATTTAATTTTAACTTAACAAAATTTTGAAAGAACGCACCTGAGCTAATGATGACTTAGGAGCACTAACCACAGCTTGTGGTTTGTTGGTACTCAGTATCGCATGACCTTCCTGCATCTAGATACAATATATCATTTCACACAAGTGTACAAATTCAAATTAAATTAGATATATCCACATAAATTAAAATATATATTGGTTTTTACTTGACCAAAAGGTGAGCCCAATTCTACAACACTCAAGATATAGACATGATCATATTGAGATTCACGCATCATGTGATCATGCATCTACATTGAACACTTCTTGAATTAATATTATATTATATATATATATATATATATATATATATATATAATTTAATGTTGTTATTTACATGAAGTTTGCACATTTCAATAAAAATATTTAAATGTGCCTAAGTTCAAAAGATGTACATACCTATGTAGGAGGATCCTCAAAATATAGTAAATCCATATATGAATCCATCCTAGATGCATGTGTGTCACCTGAAGTGGATTCCTAAGTATGCCCATAGCCTAAGCCTCCATGCTCTTTATTGCCCACTTTAGCCACTATGTGTGTAGTCTGATGAGTGAGATGTCCTAAAAGAGAACTCAATACTCCTAATGTTGACAACATCGTTTGTTGCTGAAATGTAGCAGGAACACCAAGAGAAGGAGAAAAAATAGGAGAAATTAGAGCATGTCGCTAAGGATCGACACGTGTTCCTATTCTATGTTAGGGCATGCCATGCCTAGCCCCATGAAATTACCTCATACCAAAATAGTTGGATTTTAAACCCAACTCAAACTTGACCCATAAATTTCTCAAAAAGTAAAGGGGAACCTCACAATTTCCATGTGTTGGAGTATCAAACACCATCCACCATCTATCCCAAAAATTTGCAACTATCTACGGGTTCCTACACCATTTAATTGAAATTCATTTTTTGGTGGGTGGAATTATTTTGTTTGCTTGGGGGCTAAAAAAATGTTGGAAAATGGCTTGTTTGGTAAATTTTTAGGTCATGGATTTCTTTATAAGACAATCCATCTGCATAGAATCATCTCGTCTCTTATCTTCATTGATAGAACCTATCTAGGTCTTCATCAATAAATCAAACAGAATTGAAATCAATTTGCATCAAAGATGCAAACCGTGTGAGATGAGGGGGATATTAGGCTCATTTTTTAATCAAATCTATATTTTCTTGAATCACATTAAGGTTTTTTCTAATGTTATCTCTTAATTGAGCCTGATCTACTATAGGGCATGGGGGGTTAGGAGGTGGAGAGGGTGGAGGTGTGGGGTTTTGTTGTGGTGGAAGATTTGGATGTATGGGATCTTCAGGTTGTTCATTAGGTATAAAATCCTCTATGTTAAATTCAAGCTCCATGTTCAATGAAATGGCAACTACATGTTAAACAATTAAAAAATATCTATCAATAAACTAATTAAATAATGTACACAATTTGAAAGTTATAAATCACATTGAAAGTGCATAAATTCAAAATACATTTCATTTGTAGACACATTCAATTTAAAACATTAAAAAATACATAGCATGAAAATTATAAATTGTCCATTCCTTTTCATTGTCTATTATAGACCATGAGCCTTGAAATTTTATTGCAATAAATATGATTTTGAGAATTAGAGCCAACAAGCATATTCATATAAAATTTATTTTATGATAGAGGGTTTAATTTTATTAAATCATGTATATTCAATTGGTTTTGTGTTGACTTCTAGTAAGCATACAGTTTGATTTTCCTTGCAAGGTTAAAATTGAGTGGTGTGTGGTTGTTAATTTCAAATTATTGTATCATTCTATCTTGGACTAATGAACATTGTTCCTTAGTGATGCCTTTTAGATGATTCTATGTATGTTCTAACCTATGCATTGATTGCCAATGAAAGATGCCTCCTAGGCATCATGTCACTTGTTAAAGTGGGAATGAGGAGAAGGATAAGAACCCACCTATGAATCGTATTGGTGGTCCTCAAGTTATTGGTCTCCTTCAAGATATAATAGTAAGGGGCCCTCATCAAGAGGCATACCATTTAGTGCATTCCCATCATTATTAGAAGAATAGAGAGGAGAAGCCTCAAGGTGGAGAGAGAGAGAGAGAGAGAGAGAGAGAGAGAGAGAGAGAGAGATCACTCTGGGATCCCTCATAATTCTAAATTAGATGGAGAGGTAAGTTGAGAGCTACCAATAGAGGGGAATGGTAGGTAGTGAATGTGGATGGTGTGCTACTAGGGAAATTTCATGTATATTCAATTGGTTTTGTGTTGACTTCTAGTAACCATATGGTTTCATTTTCCTTGCAAGGTTAAAACTGAGTGGTAAATTTTACTTGCCCTTGAGCCTATTTTCATGAAATTTGATACTTGGTTTTGGGTTCCTTAGAGGTATGTATAGGGACATAGATACAAATTTTAGGGACTTGTTCTGCACCTAAGCATGAATATTATGAACATAGGTGAATATTGCTAAAGAAATTAAACAAGGACCTGGAAAAATGAGCACACCAAGTATTTGAAGATTTGTTACAGGGGGAGAATAAGGATTAGGAGTGATAAAAGGTATTACTAATGCAATCTCAAATGCTCACTAATAAAGATTATTAAGACCATATTTGAAACAAGCTATTATTTCCTTGACATTATAAATAGACCTATCTAGGGATTATATGTGATTTTAGGGATAGTAAAAAGACAACATCTAGAAATTATAAATCTAATTTATGTTTAGGTTTTAGGTTTCAGGGTTTTAGGTTTAGGTTTTAGGGTTTAGGTCCTAGGATTAAGGCTTTTAGTTTTTAGGTCTATATTTTTTGGAACCTAGGGTTTAGGGTTTTGATTTCTAAGTTTTGTGTCCAATTTAGGTTAAATTCTAGTTAATTTAGATATAGATTTTATGGTTTTAAATTTACAATTTAACATTTTTGGTTTGTTTGATGTTTTTGGTTTTAAATACAGTTTCAAAACTATAAAATATTCAACATAAAGAAGACCAAACAAACAAAAATTAAATAACAATTACAAAACAAAATTTCAAGATATAAAGCAAAAGGAAAGAGTAGAATTCAACCAACCTGGAGGTTGCAAAGGTCAGTTGTGTCAACGGGAGGAGAAGGAAGTGAAAATTTGGTTCAAATGGGCCCTTAGGAACACATACATGAATTAATCTATCCCTCAAGCTCTGCGGCTAAATTGCAGTGAGAAAATGAATAACATAGTCATTTATTTAAAAATTAAATAGCTTTAAGAAATGTGTATGCATTATAAAATGTGTATGCATTTGTAATCTATATGTGTTTTGTAATGCGTACGTGTTTTGTAATGCATACCTGAATCTAAATGTATACACATTCGAATTCAAGCTTGGGTACCCGATCCAAAGCGTATACACATTTTTTAAAAACATGTACGCGTTTCTTGCAATTTTTTTTTGTTTTGGCCAAAAATTCCCCTCTGTGTGGACCCAACTTCCAACTTTTACACCTAAGTTTTTTTTTTTTTTTTAATCATTTAATCCAACTATTTATTTATTATAGAAGCTCAACCATAAAGCCCTTTCTAATTAATTCACTTCTCAAGGTTACATCGAAATATCAATATCTTTGTCTCTCTTCATGTGATTGTAATTTTGGTTGCAAGAGTTTTATAGGAGTTGTGGGGTTCACAAATCAACTTTAGCAGTTTGATGGTTGTTGTCTCATCAAGACCACAAAGATAAGGTACCTTATAATGTGTTGGGAACTTAGGTTTTGTATATTATTTTTCTCAACATAGATTTTCCAATAGTGATAAATGTCTTGTTAGTGTTATGGAATCCTCTCGTCTGTTTTTCTTGAGAATCAATCCATGCATTGTATTTAATCTCAGCATGGTACTTTATATACTATGGGGTATAAAATCAATTAGTATATAAAAAAAAAGGTTGCTAAAATTAAAGATATCATGTTTATTATATACATTTTTCTTTACTTTTTATTTTTCATCTAACATTTTCCTTACTTTTCTTTTGAGAGATCAGCCATGCATTTTTCACATAGATAATCTATTGACAGGGTATCAACTTTGCAAATTTTCTAATTTTTCATTTCTTATCTAATTAGAGAATACTCTCAATTTTTTCTTTTTTTCATTTTTATTGTTAGATAATTTTTTCTTTGAAACAATGTCACTTCAAGTATCACTTCAAAGAGGAACAAAATATAGAAACTAAAATTATTTATTTAGTACAATCAACTTTAAATTTATCATTATTTATTGCCATCTAATATTTATTGCATCGTTAATTAACTATTATCAGTTATCATTTATTAATCAATTTATCTATTTAATTAAATAATATTTTATTATTTAACTAAGTGAGAGTTGATTATCCATGTTTCAAATAAAATTTTAATTTTCATCTCATTAGTTAAATATGTCTTCCATCATCAGTTAACTCCATCTTGTTTTAGAAACTTCTTCACTTGTTAATCAACTTCATCTTCAAATGAAAACTTATTCATCTCATTTATCCATTTATTAATTTAAATAATTTCTTTTTATTGTCTCATGGTTTTGAAATGGAAATTTTTCATTTATCAATTGTGTTGAATCCACAACATTTATAGTCAAATCAAGCCTCCAAACTTATGCTTATTTTCCATTTTTTTCTTGGAAACTCTATAAATATCCTTGTTCCTCTCTTTTTGATAAATGACTCTTTCCATAAATCCACAATATTAAAATATATCATCAATAAAATAAAGGTATTGTTCTAATGAGTTGCATCAACATTCCTAACATGCAATGGCATCTGAGTGGGAGATTTTGAATGCGCTTCTAAGCAGGAGAAAACGGTCGACATTTTGGAATGGCGTGGGCAATGCTCCTGTGTCTATGGCTGCGGTTGGATGGCTGAAAGGGTGCCCTTCCCTTGTTCCTGTTGTGGCCTGGGGTGCACTGGATGGTGGTTCTAACAATTCTTTGTCGTCTTCACAAGTTGTGGATGCAACTGCAGGGTCCCCCCTGTTCCTTTGGACTTGTTGCAGGTTCTGGGTCAGGGTGTGCCCTCATGTGGTGGTTGTGTGGCTCCTTTGGTCTATGAGGAGCTACATCCTCCTCCTGTCACTTCCTTTGTGGGCACTATGTAGGGTGTGGCTGCCCCTGCCCATTCCTCTAATGACTTTCATCAATCATTTTTTGATGTTGCTCGTGCCCAGGTCCTGACTAGGGTTCATCCTTTGCCTTGTGCTCGAACCTCCCTTGTTGTGGTATGTGGGCTTGAGGTTGCTGAGAATGAGGAATTCTATGTACGGTAAGGTGTGGTCTGCAAATTTAATGGCCTGTGGACCTCCCTTCCTAATCTCCATAAATGGATTTCTAATTCCTGGAGGCCTATTGTTTTGGAAAAAAATGAGCTCTATCCCAATGCTTGAGGATTTTTCTTTGCAACTTTTTCTTCCCTGAAGGATCGTGACAAAGTGTTGGATAGGGTGTCGATATGGGGTGTTCATTCATTGTTTGTTTGGCCTTGGTCTCGCTCTTTTGATCCTATTACAAAGCCTTTGAATATTAGACCTTTTTGGGTTCAACTACTGAATCTCCCACTCTAGTTTTGGGAGCTTTCTTGTTTCGAAGCTATTGGTAATGTTGTTGGTAGCATTTTGAATGTGGATTTTGCATCTTGGGATCTTGGGAAAGCTACGGTGGATCATATTTTAATTGATTTGGACATCTCCAAACCTCTTCATGGTGATGTGGTTTTAATGGTGGTGGAAAGACCTTGGAAGCAACTACTGGACTATGAGAGGCTCCCTTTTCGGTGCAAGTGTTGCTTCTCTATTGGTCACCTAGCCTCTAGTTGCCCTTTGCTTGCCGCAAGGGTGCTGCCACTTGGTGGAAGAATGCTCTTCCAGACCATCTCATAGTTGTTTCCCCTTCTTTAGATGATTCCTCTAAGGGAAACCCTCCCCCTATTGCTCCATTAGTGTTGGAGCCTTTTCAGGCTCCTCTTCCAACCTGCCCTTTTGTGGAACCTTCTACTTTCACTGTGTTGTCGGTTCTACCTATTGCTTGTTGCTTGATTCTGTTGGTCCTATGATTGATCCTGAATCCTCTTCTTGTTTACCGACTCTCTCACCACGTGATGCCTCCTTGCCCAGGGTGGTTGTTGCGAATCCATTCCTCTCGCCTTGCTCAGTGGATTTTGATTCTTAGCCTTCCTGGTCTATTGTGTTGAGGAAGAAGAAGGGTCTCCCCAGATCCATTGCTTCTTCGAGGCCTCGGGTTCTTGGTGTCATATTGGTCCCCTCTGGTTCTCGGGTGGTCTAATCATTTTTTGTTGTTCTACAACTATCAGTCAGCTGTCTCTATTTGTTTTTTTCTATTTTAGTTGGTTTGAACTATGTTTCCTCTAGCCCTTTGGGCTCTCTGTGTAAAGGGTACAACACTCTATAAATGCTACTTATTTTATCAAAAACATTCCTAACATGTAAATCAATATAATGAGATTAGTAATGAGGTTTACAATGATATTACTAAATTTAAATTTGAAGTGATAATACTACTACATTTTTTATTTTGAAGTCATCAATTTCCTATTTTTCATTAAATTTTTTACAGGATCTTTATTCCTTTCCATGATTTTACCTTATAACTTTTCTCTCTTTTGATAATATTTCTAGGGTTCTTAAAATGAGAAAAAAAAAAAATTTAAACAGGAATTACCATAAAGGGGTAAAATATCCAACAAAAAATTGAAGAGAAAATTTAATATTATGCATAATGGACATATCTTTCCTATAGTTACGAATTTTCTAAGTAATTGTTGGATAATATGTATTATCATATAAATAATAAGTTATATAACTAGAGATAGATTTCTACTAGGAAACCTAATAATTCCATAAAATGTCTAGTAAATCAAATCCACCATTTTAAAGAATGATATTTGAGCCAAAGTATTGAGACATTTTTTTGACTAAAATTATAATTGTTAAACAAAATGTGTAATATGAAATATTTTAAGGAGTTTAGAGTAGACCTCCTAAAGTGAATAGGTAACACATTATATGCTAACAAATTTTTTGGTTCCTAAAACAATTTATTCCATAAACATTAATACTAGACCTGAAGACCTAGAACCACAAATAAAGTCAATATAAGATGGTAAAATAGCCTTTTTATAAAAAATTGAGAACTTATGGACCAATTACTAATGGAGTGTGAATGTTGTTTACTTTAGGGTCAACAAGATCTAGGATTTTATTCCTAGAGCTTATATGTGTTGAAGAATGTGAAGATCAAAAATTATGATTTGATAACCTTCCACAAGTGAAATGATAAACACAATAAAATATCTATAACTTAATATGAAGACTGTAAATATGTAATTAGGAACGTTGAATATATAGGCAAGGTAGATGAGGTAGGAAGGTTGGACTGAATAACTAACTAACCTTTTGAAGATAGAACACTTTTGAACTCACTTGACAAGTGTGTGAGTAAGTGTCAAATATGCAAGTATTAGGTGTGTCAAGTGTAGAAGACACATCTCTCAACCATATGAAGTGAGACAAAACTCTAAATATCATATCTTAACTTGAGCTAAGTGTTAATAGGTCAATCCTAGAAAGGTTATATCGTAACTAGATATGTAAAAACACTATTTACACTAACAATATGAAGACTATTAAAGAAAAATAAAAATAATATAATTTATCTTTTAAGGTATTGTGTCCTATGTGTAAAATATTCCCTAAATATTTAGCACACCACTATACTATTTTATTACTATTAGTGCTTTAAACATCCCTTGAGAAGATTGAAACATATCATGTATTCAAACACATATTTCATAACATTATTTCTCTCTATAGTTACCATCACATGATTACAAACTACATGCTTGATGGGAATTAAAACAACTCATAACCTCTAAAATGGATTCAAGGTCTCATAAGTTATTGTATTGCAAAAGAAAAAGATTATGCAAGACTACTAGAATAATTAAAACAAATTAATATTTAAAATGTTGTATATTTAAAATTTATAATTTATGTGATGGTTGAATCATTTACTAGATACGTATTCCTTATTAAGGTTTGGATAACAAAATTAAGCTCTAAATTAGAGATTAGTGTGTACACATTATGATTCTTAATTGAACATGGTCAAAAATAATATAAAGAACTAAACTTTACATTCAAATTCATATAAGTTGACTTGTATATTTGTGGCATGCACTACCAATTTATTATTTCACCAAAAATAGACCATTCTTAAATAATTGTTAAAAAAACAAAATATGATTAAAATATTCAAAAAAAATCTTAAGAAGAAATATATAATCTCTTCCTACATGATCTAATCACACATAACACACATACTATGATGCACAAAAAGTTCCTAGAAACACATATAAATGGATATGACTAGTTAAACCCATAAATGCTAGAATTATTTATATATACATTTCTATTAAAAGGATTAAATTGAACATTAAATATATGTGATACGGTTACTAAATATATTATATGCTGCAATATTGTGGACTTGCATTTTTCGAAATGAAAATATAGAATTCGTCAAATTGTCAGGGACGAAGGCATCTAATTATTGCAGTTATGAATGTGGCATTGAAGAAACACCTTAGCAAACTAAACCTCATAAAACTATGCGTCTCTTGTCGGCGTCCACAACAACAATGGATCCACGTCCTCATGCACCATATCTTCAGTTGCATCACTAGGGTATACAACAGCAGGAGATTCATTGAGCAGGAGGAATACAAGCTTATCATTCTTAGATTGCATATTCACGAGCTCTTCTTGCTTGGCTGCCAACTTGGATTCCAGCTCGGCTATTCGCATCTGCAGTTCATGGACTACGCTACCAGTTCCATGGATGGGGTCCAACACTCTTGCACTTGCTTCATACACCAAACTATTTACCGCATCTGCTCGCTGCTCCACCTCCAGAACCTATAGAGGAACATTACTTAAATATATAAGTGCCACAATCAACTTAATAGAAAAACTGTAGACAGTTTAGGGGAATAACGTATTCGGACGTCTGTGAAACTTCACATTTAATATTTTTGAAGATCTAAACAAAAAACATTCGCAACAATTTGCAATATGTGACGGATAGTTGGGATTACTCTTTGAGATGTATATAGATGAACTTAGACATGAATCAAATTCTAAAACGTAAATTATATAGAAGTAGAAGTGGATAATCTATCCCAAAAACTAATTTGTATCTAATAAAGAGTGAAAATCTATCCCGAAAATAATATGTATCCAATAAAGATTGATAATGAAGCTAACACCCAGGTGCAAAGATCTACTAAACTTGAAAGCAAAACATCTCCACTGTTTAAATATCCCCTGATTTTGCTGAAATGAAGGCATTTATAGAGTGAAAAAGAAAAAAGACAAATACGGACTGTTTAAGATTATAGTTTATGTCTAGTACCGAACTATATAAGAAAGAGAAAAAGCCCTACTGTGATTACTCAAAACCTTTAGAACATACACATTATATTATAATTACGGGGGCTTTCATTGGAGCTGCTGTTAAGCATTCGCAAATCTTGTGTGCCACACCATGTGAATCCATCAAGTTATAGGCGACGAAACAAATTTCAGACAAAAGATAATGGTCTTGAAAGCTAGTAGATACGATTGCTAAATCGAAAGCTATTTTTCAACATTAAATATAAGTGTGGCAATGGTTATAGATTACTTGAAGTAGCTTGATGATATGGCTTGTTCCAAACACACTCTGAACGATTGAGAATTTATCTGGATCATCACCAGGAAAATGTGGAGCCAGAATACATTCTACGGAACATTTCTTCCGGTGAAGCCTACAGGCCGCGCAGGATACAAAATTTCTTCTCGCAGCCATGTTTAGTGTTAATGGAACCCTAATATAAATATTTAACGTTTTACAGAACTGATCATTCTTAACTACGGTTAAGCGATTTTGTTGGAACATATGTAGAAATATTGTACGTTCTTGACTCAGACAGTGACGTCAGTTGGCATTCAAAATTAAATATATTAAAGTTCCTGGCACGTGTCTTTTAGAGCCAGTAAAAAGTTGAACATTGTTATTGATTTTTTATTTCAATAGTGAGATGTCCTTGGAAGTCGATATAGAGGCATTGGTAAGATTGAAAATTGGCATGGGAGACCGAAAAGAGTTGACATACGATAAAATCATCTATCGCAATCGCATAGGTTACGAAGTTGAAAAAAAACCACCGCCAGCCGTTCTGGAAAATTTGCGTTCACATAAATACTTTCCTTAATATGGTGAGAGATCTCCATCAGGTTCTAGTGTGGTTCCTGTGGACCTTTCCTTTTTTTTTTTAAAGGAAATGGATGATAATTGATTTTCTGATGCAAGCTACACATGATGTGAGTGCTACTCACAAAATGGAGACTTGTTGGTTGTTTGTAAAAAGGGAAGAACGACCTATTGTGGTTATTAATCTAGAAATCATTGCAAGGATGTGGCTTATCTTTCAAAATATGCTTTCATTTGTAAGTTTATGGTTTTAAAAGTTAGTTTGTCTTTCTTAGAAAATTGGACACATATTCAATGGTAGCTTAAGAGAGATACGAAGGTTATCTTGGCAGCTAATAGTTTTTTCTTTGTAGTCTCACAAGAATGGTAGACAAAAATAAGGCATTTGAAGGACGGTCATATTTTCACAATTAGGCAAGATTGTTTATTAAACTTTGGCGTGTCAGTTTTTATCTTTGGAAGATATTTCTTTATGACTTCTAGTTTGTGTTTGTCTCCTTTGACTACTTTTGGAATTTTTGAGATTTGATATTTTACACTCAATTGTTCAGGTTCTTGGTAAGCCTCTTGGTCCTTCTAATCAGACACTTGAAAGAAATGTAACTACTTATGCCTATATTTGTGTTGAGATTGATCTCAATATTCCTTTGTCTATTTCATTGGAAATTTGAGTGGAAAATGTGAATTGGATTTAGCCGGTAGATTATGAATCTCTTATGTTTTGTTGTCGCCTTTGTCATGATTATGACCATCTTCAAAGGAATTGTCCAAAATAGATTTCTAATACTTTTTATTCTCAACCAAATATAACTAAGGTTCCACTTTTAGCAAATGAGAAATGGAAAGCCCCAACTATTTATTGTAAGCCTGATACTAATGGATTTATTCATGTGCAATCTTGTAATAAAGGAAGGATCAATATGCACTAGAAGAAGGATTCTTCTAAAGGGAAATTGAGTAATAGATTGGATAGTTTTGAAAGTTTTGAAAATCTTGACTCTCATCAATATGTGGATCTTCCTATTATCTCCCAACCATCAAAGATCCAACCACCGCCACGAAAGGTCCAACCATAATCTTTAGAGTATGTGTTACTTCAAGAAGTGCATGTTCATAATCATTCACCTACTTAAATTTATTTTCCTATTCACAATGTTGCAGTTCCTATTCAAAATGTTATAGAGGTTGTCGGTCCTAAAAATTGTGTTTTTCTTGATGTTGAACCTGATTAGCTGATTCAAATGGGGTATCTCTAAAAAGAAAAAAAATACCCCATTGAACATACAACAAAAGAATATTAAAATGGAGAAAAATGTTCAATAGAAGGGAAAGTTACCAAAATAATTGTTATCACCTGGAATATGCACCCTATTGAATCTTGAATCCAGCTATCTCTTGAAACATGGGATGACCTCTCAAGTTGTGGGACTCGTGAAACTTGAGGTCAACCTCTGATAAAAGAGAAGCTTCCCCTTGGTAAATCACCTAAAAACTAACTCTAACTAAACAACCTTGCTAGGAAAAGAGAGGAGAAAGATATAATAATATGAAACTAAAATGGAAAATGAAGGTGATACATTGGTCAAATATAGTAGATTTCTACATTGTTTTAGCAACACAACCTATGAATCTCAATCTAGAGCTTCACACAATAATTTGCTACAATAATTCAGAGAAGTTAGAACAACATCAGTCAAGGAGTCATAGAACTCACAATAATACCTACTTCTCTTTCATAAACAAATAAAATTGAAACAAATAAAGGAAAAATTATTGATCTTTGAATCATTGAAGGCTGCTACAATGGCTATTTTCTAAAAAAAAGTGAAATATTACATCACAAGCATACAATCATCAATTATTTCAAAGTGAAACAAGGTTCCAGTTGTAGTCAATGAAGAAGATTACAAAAGTAGAGACCTAATTTTGACTAAAAAAATTAAAGGACTGAATGTCACTTTGTCACAATAAACTTTTCCAATGCTTTGGAACAAACATAGGCCTCTTATTTATAGATTTTTGAGAGCCTAAAATCAAAAAGTCATGTTGACTTTAGATATTTTTCTTATGAGTTGTCATCCTTATCCTTTGTAGATAATATTTTCCTTTTTACTTTATGAATTTTCAATCTTATCCTTTGAGTTGTCATCCTTATTCTCTATAGATAAGATATTTGCAGTCCCTATCCTTTGTGAGTTGTCAATCTTATTCCCTGAGTTGTCATCCTTATCCTCTGTAGATAAGATATTTCTAATCCTTATCCTCTATGAATAAGATTCACCTTTTTGCTTTGAGTTGTTAATCTTATCCTGAGTTGTCATCCTTATCATCTATGGATAAGATATTTTGCAATCCTTATCCTCTATGGATAAGATATTTTTCAATTCCTATCCTTTGACTTTTAATTTCTTCCTTTGACTTTGGATTTTACTGTGACTTTCTTTTACAAAAAATATTTCCCTTTTCTTTTTCTTCTGATTTTTCATAAAAAAATCAAATAACATTTTGGCAATCTCATGAGGGTTATTTTCCTACTGAATAACTAACCAGCTTCCTTATACAATCCATTGCGCATGGAGTCTTCATATGGATCTATAAAAACTATTTGCCTCATCAAAAACAATACTACCAACATGCTCTAAAAGAAAGGAGCCTACTACAAACAACAACTTGTGCATAAATAACATAGGGAAAAGAAACATAAAATCCTATGCAACAACACTTATTAGCAAGAAAGAGAACCTATCCTAACCTATACTAACCAATAGTAGTGGTGCTCAAACAAATCCATTAACTAGTTTTGCAAAATAACTTCCTTTTCTGACCAGCATAGGATAATTTACATGATCATAAACCACTGGGAAGAGATGAAACACAAATAGATATTCTGTAAACTATTACAATGCTTCGTGAATGATGTAAATAAACTCACTCATCTCTTCATGTTTATCATATATAATATCTTGAAGTGAATAAGTAAATTGAATGTGTCCTTCCTTAGCTGCAACTTCATGCTTGGGTGGAAGCATGACTTGTGATGCTTTGTGGTCCTCCATCCTGGCTAAATGTCTAATAGGACATCCTTGTGAAAGAATAAAATTTGAGCTCTCCTTGCTGGTTTCTTACTTATGCAGTGCTTCTTCATTATCTTGTTGATTGGAAAGCTTTGTTTCTTGTGATTGATTTGGCAACAATATAGAAATTTCTACACTATGCTTCTGTTGCTCATGATTTTCTTCTTCTAGAGGTGCAGGCTTAACATGTAAGTTTGAACAAAATGCCTCCAAATCATCTTGAAATAGATCTTCTTCAACCTCTTCCTTGCTTTTCTATATAAAAGGATTGATTTTGACTTCATAGAAGCTCTCCTTCTGTGTGTCAACTTCCTCTCTATTTTATAAAACAAGGTTGTCATCATTGTCCTCATAGACCAACATCTTTTAATGCTCATTTTTATCTTCTATATACTCCAAACTATTGTTGATGTTGGTATATGCATGTCATCTTCATCTTGCTCAATGAAAGAAGGAAGCTCGTCAAACAAAAATGTAGAAATTTCTTCTTCACCATCCCCTTTTTACTTGTTATTTTGTTGTCCCAATTGATTTGTTGACATAAGAACTAATATATTCTCTTCAATTTCAAAAAGAATGAAAGTTCATAAAAAAAAGTTAGTAAAAAATTTGCATTCAACCCCTCTAAATTTATTTTCAACTTGATATCATATTTTATTATTCTCATCACCCCCTTGTAGTAAGTCTAATTTTTCTATACCTGTTGTGTGGTCTCACAACATGCCCAAATACTAGAAGACTTGGGGACCCCAAGTGAAATATGGGTATGTGCAAAATCATCATGGAAAAAACAGGCCCTTAAGTGGTGCAAAATTCAAAAAAATTAGAGTTAGGCAACTTGACATAAAAAATTGAATAAGTTATCTATATTATTTCAAAATTATGTAAGAATAGAATCGGTAGAAAATTGAATGTAGTTTCTAAACTACTAGGTTTTTTTTTTTTTAAATCTATTTGGTGAAAATTTGAAATTACAATGCAATAGTACTTAAATTTCATGGAAAAAATAAGAAGTAGGTGCCTGTCTGACCACCATAACCACAATAAAATGATAATATTTTTTTTATAATATTTTAGATATAAGTAGAGGACTCATGTCCTGATGTGATGCATATGTTTTTGTAATTTTTTTCCAAGTAAAGAATTAATTATTAATTTTTTATTACAATTTTTAAAAAATATAAAAAACTCTTATGTCTGACCACCTTAACTTGGTCAAAACTTCATGAAATTCAATTATTATTTTTTAATCCTATAGTATGTGACGCATGTTTCAGATTCAAAAAATGTGATACCATTTGAAAGCTATAGATGCTTTTCAATTAGCCTATCAATCAGTACTTTAGTCATAATTCAAATAGAAAATGAGTAATAATTATGTATTAAATTCAAAGTAAAGCATAATTTATATTGGCGAAAAGTTGAGAATCTCCTTTAAAAACCCTTTTTGTTTCATCAATTTTGGGTTAAAAAAATGTCGTCAGCCACATGGGCCATCATATTACTTACATATTGCCACTTTTTGGCCCATCATGATCCTGCACATACCCATATAACACTATGGCAAGTGCTAGCTAGTTGGAAAGATCACCGAAAGTGAAAAGGAAAAGATAAATTTTTTAGAAAAGAGTACTTTGTAATTCAAGTGTTCCAAGTACTAGTTACCGAGAACCAAGAAAGCTAGAGATGTAAAAGGTAAAGAAAAGTCTTGAGTGAAATGTTTCGGTCTACAAGCCAAGGTTAGGTAAATATGGAAGTTTTGATAAAAGAAAATGTACAGGAGAATTATGGGTAAAAGTTGAACACAGGGTACCAAGTATCGGATAATAGTGTAAAGAAAAGTTTTAAATTTTTAAGGTTATCCAAAAAGTCTAATGGTCTAGCAACCCGATTAGAAAGATAATTACGCAAGAATATATGATTTTCTTGAAAGTGTGTTATTTATGATGGATTTATAATGATAATGAATTAATGATGATTTTATTTACAGGAGATTTTTTTATAAATGTTTTTAAAGGGATTTAATAGGTGGAATTTGTGATTGTAGGAGAAGCAGATTGCAATGCAAAGTTCAAGTATGGACGGTTAGGAAAATTTGGATCATAGATAGAATCATATCCATATCAGTCTATATATTCCATGAAATCATGCCAAGGAGGAGCTTGAGTCATCAGAATACTGGCGATCCTGGTATTTCACATATGGTGATAGAAAGCACCAACCTCTGAGGAAGCTCATTCCCAAGAGTAGGAAGCCCAAGGAAGAACCAAACTATAGGAACAAGATGATAACGAAATCATTTTGAATATATGAGAAATTTCATACATACTATCCTAATTCAAGTTATTATCCTAGCGATAATAAGAAGATGAAACACCTGAAGAACATCAATGTGCAAATGAAGGTTGACCTTTGTTGACTTTGTTTGCAATTCTCTTACTAGCCACCACATTCCATGTGCCTTGATGTGATTCATCCCTTTGATTTTCTCTCATGTATTTGTCTTATCTTACCTTTGTCTTACTTCTATAAAAGGCCAAGGGATAGTTATTTTTAAGTTAAGTTTAAAATTTGTGGATGTCAGAAGAGCCAAAACTTCTCTATGTTTTGTTCTTTTTTCCTATTTTATGAATCATTCCAGACTAGAAACTTGTATGCACATAGAACTTATCAATATTGAATCTAATTTGATAGCTACCTATCTCATGTATCTTTTGTAGTTGGTTTGTTAGTTCAACCAAACAAGACAATGTGTTGCGTCATTTAAGGGTGCATGCAAAACCTACTTGGTGTCCAAACTAAACCCCCTTCTTTAAAATATCACACTGTTTTATGCCTAGTTTTGAAGCAATCTAGTGAAGTATGAAGCGGTTTTCTTTGATTTGATTAAATCTTGGGGCATGTGTGGAGAATACTCAGGAGTAATTTTATTTTTCAATATTTTGATGCTTTATTTTACATTAGAGATGTTTAAATTTCTAAAAATGTTCCAAAAAAATGGATGAATGAATGGAAATTTATTGCAAATCTTTCGTTTCTATGAAGTTGTTGAATTTTTAAAGCTAAATCTACTTAAGTGATAGAAAAATTGTTTGATGTTTAGGAAATATTATTGCAAATGTGTTGATTTCATGAGATTATTTTATGACCGAATTGAAAATCTTGTATTTAATGCTTATGATTATTAAAGAAACTAGAGATAACCATAAACCCCTTGAGATTAATAGCAAAATCACATCATACCCTGAAGCAAACCTAGTATGGTCAATACTTGACTATCGGAGCCTTGAGATTAAGCTAAGTCAACCTTTTCCTTTTATTCAGACACCTTAGGTTGCCCCGGTTTAGTGTTTCAAGTAAAGATAGGTTCTTCATGGTTTTTCTGTGAGGATTTTATTTGCACTATTGTTGTGTGTAACATCATCATCAATAGGAACTGGCACTAGATGGAGGGGCCTTGATTTTCATATATATATTGGTTATGGGTTTAAAAGTAGCTTGTAAGGCAAAAGTCTAATGCAAGCTAGTATTTTGAAAATGGAAGTTGAGAAACTCTAGAAAATTCTTAACCATATATTATATCCTTTGAGTTTATTCACCTTTGGTAGAGTCACCAAATTTATAATTCATGGCATAACTGATCACAGTAAACTTGATTGTGAAATATTTTTAACTAGGGTAAGTTTGGCTATGCATAAGGTGATTTTGTTAATGGAATTTTTTTAACTACTAAAATAAAAGAACCATTAACTAGAAATATTTTGAATTCTAAAAAAAAGTATGACCCTAGTGAAGCTGGAAATATTAAAAAATTAATTGATACATTGAAACAGTTTGTTAACTACAATTGTTATGAAGAAAATCTTAAGGTTTTATAGGAAAAAAGGCAAGAATGTTGAGATTCAAAAATATGGCACCGAAAATGAGGAAACAACATTGATGAGTCATCATTATTTTCACGTGTTGAAAATGTTAGTGAAGGGAAAGAGTGGGAAAATCGAGCGGGAGATGCATATTTTTTCATTCTAAAGTGAAAATTCACAAGCTAAAAAAGGAAATTTTCTTGATTTCATGCATAATACAGAGTATCAAGTTTTTAATACATTTTCTTTCTCTGATAACTATATAAATGGTGATATCTTTTGCTCTAAAAAAGTTCAAAGTGAAGACAAGGCCGAGGACATGGAAATTTTTGGAGGAGAAGAAAATCAAGAAATGGACACAATCATTCGTGAAACTGAATAGAGCAAAGAAGAAAACCATGAACCAGGACTGAAAGAAGGTATAGTATTGAAAAATTAGTGAAAGTGTGTGCAACCAACCTTTAATGAGGTCATTTTCATGCATGTGAGCCAATTTATTGGTAATTACACCTTTGAATTGATGTTAAATGCAAAGAATTTAAATAAACTAATTGTTATAGTAGGACATTTGAAATTTATTCTAGTGATTTCAAAGACAAACCTTCTATAATTTATTTTTCTTTTGAGCTTAAAATAAATTACTTTGTTAGGGTTAGTCATTTGTTAGAGTAAAGTTATGGCTAGTTAGGATTAGTTTCCTATTGTAGAGTATGTTTTGTTTTTCTTTTTCATTTTTTTTTTATTGTCTTTCCTTTTCTATTTTGGCCCTTTGCATTAGCAAATTCTTCTTAACTTAATATAGACATGAGAGTTAATTCAAACATTTTGTAATGTTGTGATAAAAGATGTAAAATGATAAAACCGTAGATAGTAAATAAAAGCTTTAAAATATATGACAAATATATAAATATGTGTGTGTATTGTGTATATACATGGAAGTATCAAAATTCTTGTTGTAAAAGATTAAAAAAAAAAGAAAAAAGAGTGAGCTGAGTTACAGAGAAGAGTGGCTATTCAGTCAATCTGGGATGCCTCATCCATCAGGGATAAATACCCTTCATAGGTGATTTCCTTGTGAACTTCAAAGTTAGGAGTATGAAGGTCAGTCAAGAATGACCAGAGTGGAACTACTTCCCTGTGTTCCAAGAACCAAGGAATATCATCCTTAGAAGGGATTCCAATGGTCAAGTGTGCAACAGGAAAAATATTGTCCAAATTATCCAAATATTTGGGTCACACTATCATATTCATCGCTAAAAAAACATCTTCAATAGGAAGCTCAATGCTCATGAGTGATGCTATGAAGCCAAATGCCAAGTCAAAATAAAACCATTGGTAAGATTTGTATTCTACATATTGTTCCCAAAAGACTAAGCACAAGTTTGACACAGTGAAGCTGGTAGTCTGAATGAAGAAAACCTTTTCAAGCCTTTGATTTGTGATGTGACCCATGAAAACATTATGGCGGTGAGAAAAGATCAAGTAAATTGGAGTATCCATGACCTACAAGTGAAAGAAAGCACGAGCAGAGCATAAATGAAAAAAGATAATTGAAAGATAGCAAAAGTGTAAACAATTTGAGAGAAGTGAATAATTTATAGAAACCATGAGGAATTTGTGGTACATAGTTTCCAAGATCAACGTCTCAAAACTCATAAGTAAGGTGACAACCAAATGAGTTCTCTAGAGCATAATGTTAAATCAAATTAATTCTTACACAGTTTTTGACAATTTGCTTCAAAATTTGGCTAGTACAAAGATTGTGAATCAAGAAAGAGAAATATTTTGATATTAATGGTGGTCATTTCATTGTGTTTTTATTAAGCCATATTAATCATGAAGGAGCCCATGTGTGCAAAGCAGAAAGGAAAATGAAGCCTGTAAGGAACCCCATGCCATCACCTAGAAAATTTAAAAGAAATGATACATGTGCATTGAGGCGTGTGAATTTAATGCAAAATAGTGTGATGATGTTTAAGTGTCATCATGAAATTTTTGATCCATTAATGTGATGCAACACCATAAAATTGGAATCGCTAGCCAAGTATTTAGTAGTTTCCATAAAATTTGATTGGGAGGGTGATAACTAATGGTTCTAAATTTAGATTTAGATTTGGTGATTAAGCATTTTTCTACTAAATTTTAATTTATGCATTTCTTCTAACATATAGCGAGTTGAAGTTAGTAAGGATTTGGCATAAAAGTGGTAAAGTTTAGTTGGGAATACACACCAATAGAGAATTATTAAATGAGTTACTGGGAAGTAGTGAAACGATGAAGGTATTTTCATTGAATGAAAAATCAAAAGGTAACCTTCACTACCATAGTAATTCTTAACCTAATAGCGGGCTTCATTGCTTGGAAGTTGAAATGAGCTATCAATGAAAGATCAATATATATATATATCAACTCTTTAGGCTATCCAAATATCTCTACTACGGCTATAGACGCTTGGCTAGCAGTAGAACTATGTTTGGGGGAATTACAGAGATAACCTTGTCGAGGCTATGGATGCTTGACTAACAGTAAGGCTCTATCCCTGGTTGGCTTTGGAGGATTACCAAATTATGTAGTTCAATATCAATGATTTTATTTTTTTCACTAAGTTCCACAAATTGGAATAAATCAAAGCACAAATGGATAGTTCTAAAGAAATTTTATTATTTTTATGTTAGAATCTAGTGTAGCATCGAAAAAAGGATCCTTTGACATTTTTTGCACTTGTTTGGGTCCTCCTTGTAGATGTTGGCTTAATGTTGCCTTGATTTAGTGTTTTTGTGGACATGCAAATAATCCTAATTGACATTATGCATCTAAATATGACTAATTAACATCAAATTCCTCTATTAATCAAATAAAGTAATTTATTAGATTAAGTCACTAATGTTCATCCTATTTGATTAAATAAATCAATTTATTTAATCAAAATCCTAAGTTCCTCTCATGTGATTTAATAAATCAAATGTTAGATCCCCTAGTTTCTTCAAGTTAATTAATTTTGGATAAATTAACTCCTAATCATCATTACCCATCCTCTAGCTTTTGACTCAACCTTGGTCAAACCTAACCCGTAATTAACTAACCCACTTGCACATGAAAATCAATTCTTTTAATTAACTAATTATCTCATTTTCCCTCACAAAGGCATATTCTAAGGGAATATTCCTTCATTAACTACATTTATTTGACTTTATTTCCCAAACAATTTCCCTTCAAAACATCTCAATCACATTCATTTAATGCCTCTTACAAATGCATTAATCTCTCTTACACCCCTCTTACATCTCAACCACGTGTATTAACTATGCACATTCTCCAAAATGTGCTCCAATTTTGCCCATTAGATTTGCAACAAGTGTCACAATCTTATTGAATCTCCTTTAGTCTCACATTTCTCTCATCTCTCCATTCTTCAACCCTTCAACCTATAAATAGAAGGAAATTCTACTTGAAAATCATCCACAACCTTATCATTCTCACTATAGGCACATTCATCTTGCACTTCATCACTCATCTTTGCATCTTCATCACTTTTTGTTCATCATTTTGGAAGCTTATCAAGGGGGTGGGAAAGGACATCCTTTTCACATCAAAGGAGCACCACTCCCACTATGGGATAGAGTATGATATTACTTTCATATGCTCTCATCTAGTTTATTTGGTTATTTTTATCTTGCTTGCATAGGTAGCATGATTAGATATCTCATATGAATGCTAGATTTACTTGTTTTAAATTGACTAACAATACTAATGGTGGTCATTGTTTGAAGCTATAGACATCCAAATTTGACCACCCCCATATGGTCAAATTCATCCCCTTTATTCTTCGATCCTGCATCCCTTCATCTACGTTAATTAAATAATTTATTTAATTAATATTTCCATTTTTCTAATGTTCCTAATGTATTTAATTAAATAATTAAATACTTTATCATTTAATCCCCTTTCTTCTCTAAATTAAATAAATGCTTTAATTTATTTAATTTAGTCATTTAGCTTTGTGAATTTAAATCAATTTTTAAATTCACCTTTTTCTCTCTCCTTGTCCCATCCTCCATAATTCCCCTTTAATTTGGATTAATTTAATCAATCCATGATTAGGATGTGCACACCCTTAATCAAGATTAGTGTCACATCCTCCATAATTCTCCATTTTCCTTAATCCTTCATTAATCAACTTAATCCCCTATTTGCACAACCCTAATTACTTGATTAGGTCAACCTAATCCTTATGCCATTTATGGCATACCCCAAAGCCAACTTTCATTAATTGTTTTCTCCTTTTGGAGAAGGCAACCCATTTCCCCATGTGAATTTAAAATTCACATTTATTCTCCCCATGACTTTTAAGAAATTTTTAATTCATTTTCTCTTCCCCATGTGGACATTTAAAAAAAAAAAATCCTCAAACATCACATCACCCATATGGGGACAAGGACCTCCTTTATGAGGATATCTTGTCCCAATCCTAAGTTACCATAAGGTACCTCCACCTCACCTCCATTTTGATACCTCACTATACACATGGCAAGATGTGAGGGCTTGTGAGTCCTCAACTCACCCTAGCCCTTGATATTGTCCATGGTGGCATCATCTCAGCCCTCCATTTCTTAGAGGCATTTCCCCTAAAATTAGAGGATTTTCCCTCATTTGCAACATTCATCATCTAGCACACTTTCACTCTTACTCTCAAGCATTCAATCCAAGCCATAACCTCCATTTTTGCAGCTCCATTTGCATCCACATTGTGCATCTATCCAAATACCCATTTACATCATTGCATTCCTCATCCACTCACTATCATTTAGAGCTAGGTTGCATGCTATTTTCCATCTGAAGGAGCACACAATCAAACAAATGAAAAGGGCCAACCAACTCATCAACTTGGGCAAGGTAACATACTTCCTTTTGTATTTTGTTTTTGTTCAAGTTCAACTAGGCTAATAGTTGAGGTGATGTTTGTGTTTTTCCTTGTTTGCATTTGTTTTTTTTTTGCATTTTATACTAGGAATTTCACCTGCACAAAAAATCATATGCAAATTTAGTGTCCACATTTTGGCACCCACTGTGGGGCTTGTGTTCCACTTTTGCAAGATTCTAGAAATAGTAGAATTTTTTTGTTTTCTCTTTGTAAAAAAAATATTTTGGTAAAGTTATGATTTCATAGTAGATTGTTGAAGCTGTTACTTTATCTGAAGAAGGATGTCAATGGGAAAATATGCTTGTTCACACCAAGGAGTACTGTAAAACATGAATTTACTCAACAATATCATATACATTCTTTATTTCATTCATTAACTTGGTCTCTAAAGAATTTTATGAGTTGGCTTCACTATTCATTTGCAACATATTACTTTATGCCATCTTGTTGCATAGTAAATAAGCCTCCTTTAACTTATTCCCAAAGGCTATAAGCGTAACATATAATTTTTAGTGTTGGCTTCATACATTACCTTGAGAATTTTTTTATTTCATTATATTTAAGCACTATACAATTATTACCTTCCTTATCCATATTCCAACATAGCATTTCTTGACAATTTCGTTGGCTTTTAAATCATAACACTGTTTGTTGCACCTAATTCATGCGCTATGTATGTTGATCTCTGTAAATGTGTTCTGTATTCTTGATATAAGAATTACATTACAGTGTATTTATAGTGCTCCTTCTAGATCCATGTCAAGTGTTGAAGCTATTACTTTATCTGAAGAAGGATGCCAATGGAAAAAATGCTTGCTCTAGACTTCCATTACATTACTTGGAATGTGGATCTAGTTCTACACCATCCATTTTTGTGTATTCTTGGATTTTGTAAATTTTGAATTCAATTTTCCTTCTTACCATCATAAAGAAAACAAAATCCAGAAGTTTGACTGAACTTATTTTGTTCTACAATTATATCATATACAATCATCATATGCATTTTCCATTTTGGATTTAATTTGAGAACAACATATGGTTGAAGCTTCAAAAGATTTTTAATGTTGTGATTCAACCTCCTATTTGAAATCATATGGCTTCTTGGGGATTTTATAAAATATGAATTTTAGTGCTTTAAACATTGTTTTCTTTTACAAACTTTTCATGACACGAGTAATTTTGTTTGTGATAATGCATTACTTTCATTGACTCATTATTTCTGATAACTTTGTACTGTTTGCAGGTTGGCATTGGAATTAAGCAAAAGAAAGCACATTTGATTTGGAAGTGGGTCTTGAGATTGAACTTGAAAAGAGAATTTTTAAATGATTATTGTAATAGTCTAGGACTTTCATTCTTGCTTTTGTTTTCTATTTTAGGACAAATCACTTCATCTTTTGGGCTTAAAATTTACAAACAATTCAAGCTTTATCAAAGTTTGTTAAAATTTAATATTAGGAACTTACTATACTTTGATTTTGGGTTAAAATTGAACAAGACAAACTCATATTTAAGTTTGGTTCTCTAAAAAGAACTCATCATTGCTTTGAGGCTTAAAATGAATTTATTCTTTCATTTTCTTGTAATTTTTTTTCCAATTTGTGTCATTCAAATTCGTATGCACTTATCTCATGCTTTCTGACAATCTTGAGAATAAAAAGCATTCTAGTGAAATTGGTTGTATAAAAAATTACCCACATATTTCAAATTTGGGTTTAAAATTGAACAATCATGCTAGTGTGAGAAAGAGACATTGTGTGTGTTCTCTCCTTATACTTTATGCAAACTGGGTAGTCAAACTACAAGTGTACTCCCTCACTTTTTTTCACCTTTAGAGGGGCCAACCTAAGAACAACTCAAAGGAAACTCCAACTAGTTTTTCACTCAAGCTAGTATATAAATGGATAAGACTAAATTGTCAATTCCTCACGGTATGTAGGCCTTAGCCGTACAGTGTCTTTCAAATGAGATACTACTGTCAAAAGTATAAGAGCCCCTAGTAGGATTGATTAAAGCATTTAGTTGTTTGTTGGATGCTCACAAGGTACCATGTCCCTGATTACCCAAACTAAGAACCAATTTTTTTAGAAGCCAAAAATTGTACTATTTGTTAGTGCAAGAATGTTCACTTTGAAGCCACCCCACATTTTTATTATTCAAAGTAGAAATAGAATAAATCCTTTTGATCTCTGAATTTTAAGGATTTTGAGATTTTGTGGTTCCGAGAAGTGTGTATCGGGGAGGGGAGCTAGTGTCACCAAATCTCTATTTGTTCACTTTGTCTCAGTGTTTGGAGAAATCCAAGTGGGGACTTAACAAATATTTCCATTTCTATCATAGGGTTGTGCAATTTGTGAGTTATTCAAATACTTTGCTTGGATCTAATACTTTGAAAAACACATTCAAAAATTCATCAAAATTTCAAACCCTTTGGAAAGAGAAAATATCCTTGAAGAGTCTACATAGTACTGCTTGTCCCTAGGGATTCTATCCTTAGAAGCTTCTAAATATTTGGGCCCATATCTCAATTTTCTCTCTCTAAAGTCAACCTAGGAAAACTATGCCCTTGATTCTTTGATTTTCACATAATGGACCTTATGGAATGAAAAGGAATTGAAGCATAAACATTCAATTTGAAAGCTAAGAAATAAGTGTTGATGTGGTAAAAAAGAATCCATTTAATCAAGATAAAAGACAATTGAACCCCACATATGTTTTTGTTCAAATGATTTCCCACAAAGTCAAAATCCCAAAACCAAAGTCTATCAATTGTCATAAGCGTCTTAGTCCAAAATATCTCAAGAAACATCTTTCAACACTTTATGAAGTCATAGATAGATTGGTCTACAAATTTTACAAACGTGCTTCAAGAAATAATCCAAACTTGTATTCCTTCTATTATTGACAAAATTTGGGTCTTTTCCAACTTTTTGAGTTTCTCACATAGGGTTGAAAAGTTTTAGAGGTATAGCATGTTCTTCAACACCTTTATCTTGTCAAAAAAAGTATTTCTAGGTTCATCTAGGATCAAATCAACACATTCATCTATACCAAACATCAATAAAATCCTATTTCACAAATAAATATTAGAACCTTGGAAAAATCATTCATATTGGAATTTTGGTAAATCCTTTAAATCAAAACCAAAATCACCTTGTTTGGCTAAGTGTGTGTGGATGTATCCTTCCTCATACATTTAGTTAAATTGTCACCCTTTTGGAAAAGTTTATTCCAAGATAACATCTAACCTCTTGGGATCATAAGTCCATGATCCAAATCAAACCAAATCAAAATCAAAATCCTAAAATCCTAAAGTCTAGTAAACATCCATATCATTCACCCTTCATTTATCACATCATCATCATTTGATCCTTATCATCCTAGACTTCCCTTTTGTACCTAAGTTTTAGATCAACCAAGGGAGTTAAAGATTCATCTCCCATGTTCCTAGAAGTTTATCCTAATTTTATGGTCCAAACAAGGTCACAACACAAGAAGATCATGGAGAAAAATAAAGAAACATCCACTTCAAGTGATTTTAGTCAAACTAAAATAGAATTCAACCCTAGGATATCCATCAACCTTCCACTTAATCCTCCCCAAATACCTCAAAATCCTCAAGAGGGAGGTTTCCAAGTGGACATCATCAAAAAATTTGAAGGGATGACCCAAGATGAAATAATTAAGCTAGTCCAAAATTGTGAAACACATATGATTGTCAACATAGTTATGAGACTCAATCCCACACAATAAATGTTAGCATTAGCAAAGGAAGGGGCTAAATTCCCTTCTGATTTTGATGTGAGCACTATTGTGTAACAACCTCTTTGGAATATGCCGCTACTATCATTCACACCTTCCTTCCCAAACATCATCCAACCCATAATACAACCAACATCATCTCATGCTCCAAGTCAACCCATAATCACCAAGGGGAGTTCATTACTCCAAGCTCTTCAAATAAATCCCCTTGTAAACAACCAAAACTTGGATACAAACACAATCTTAGGCATGCCTAATACCATCCCACAAGACCCAAAACATCCATATGTACCACTCATTTTCTATGATACAAACAATTTCCTTCCACCTTTTTTGCATCATTGGGATACCTTCTCAATACACGGGTGATCCCATAAAGCTAGTTTACAATTTCTGAGAGATTCTAATTTTTGCTAAAATCACATATTTTTAGAAAATATAATGATTTAAGCCTTAAAAATTTACATTTAAAGCATTCCAATTGAAGGGAGTTTGACCAAACTACCTTATATCAAACCCCCTTGGATAGAACCCCACTAGTTTTAAACCATACCTATAATAGAGTCTCCTTTAAACCTATCAAAATGTTGATTAAAAACCACTTTTGATTTACCTTTTGGGGGATCAAATGAATTCATTTAAAATTTATTTTTTGTAAGTATATAGTCCTTATTCTAAGCTTCCCAAAAAGTATAATTTTAAATATATTTATTTTTATTATTATATTTATTTTTTATTTCTTGTGAATGTAGGTTTTTCAATGAAAATCAAGCTCTTTGTTTTGCACATGTGGAAAAATAGAAGATTATAAAAAACAAATTCAAAAATATGAGTGCACCAGATATTGAAGTCCTTGAACCAACAAAAAAAATTCAATTAAGATACATACAAAAAAAGTTGTGTTATACAATCCGCTTATGTCTGAATTGTAATTAGTTTGAATTCAAAACTTGATTAAGGAAATAATATTCAATAAAACACTATGAAACCAATTGGAAGCACTAGATATCATAGTTAAAAATCTAAATTCGAAAAAAATAGAATTTTATCCTTCATGGAAAAAAAGTTATGTGTTATATGGCGAGCATCACTCCTTAAAAATGGTGTTTACTGAAAAAAACTAGTTTTTGAAAGAGATGAAAAAAGAAGTACAATCTCATTCCAAAACAAATGAAAAAAATATATTTAGAATCTAAAGACAAAATGTCAGAAATCACTAGTTTGCATCATCTTCAAATTCCTCATGGTTTAGCCGCTATAGGTTCTCGAAAGTGAAGATTTAGTTAGAAAAAATTAGTTCAATGTCTAGTTTGGCTAAAAATTGTAAACCAGTATTGTGGGATCACCCAGACAAGTCTCTATCCCCATGATATCACAAGGAAAAGTGGATCCCTTTGGGAAAGTAGGAAATTTTAATGCATCATATTCAATTTTTCAAGGGAATACACCACCTATATTCCCATCATTCCCTCTTTTGACATCAACATCCACACCAATCCAAGGTATAGGGTAACCCCCTTTACCCAACATACTAATCAAATCAAATCAATCCACCAATCACAAGTCAAATCGATATGTCAATCGTACAAAATCCTCCAAGCATGTCACTGATATGGCAACACCAAGTGGCAGTAATCCAAACATCTCAACCAATTATCACTCAATCTACAACACCCCTAACTCTCCAAAATGTGGTTTGTCAAGGACATAGCACATCAACCATACCATCTACCACTTAGCCCCTCGTCATCACTCAACAAGCACCTCCACAAACACCCCAACAATCTCTCATCACACCATCTCTCACCATTCCACCAAATCCCCCACCTCCACCACCAAATCCAAATATTGCAAATCAATACAGTATCACATTGTAAATAGCCTAGCAAGCATATCAAAAGGCACTTCAATAATTCCAAGCTCAACAAACCACACAAGCTATGCAACAAGCCACACAACAAGCACAAGAACAACGACTTGCACAACAAGCCACACAAGTTGTGTAAGCTCAACAAACAACCAGGCTACACAATCTACACAAGTTGCACAAGCTCAATACCAAGCACAACAAGAAAAACCACAAGCCTTGTTACAACAACAAGCTTATCAACATGATCTATAACAATACCAATAACAACAAAAAAAGGATCAACTATAAGCCCAACAACAAGCATTGTTGGCACAACAACAAGGTATGTGCAGGATCACGATGGGACAAAAAGTGGTGATATGATGGACCTATGTGTAGGGTATGTGGTTGATGACCTTTCTTTTACCCAAAATTGATGAAACAAAAAGGGTTTTTAAAGGAGATTCTTAGCTTTCCACCAATATAAATTATTCTTTACTTTGAGTTTAATAAATAATTATTAGTCATTTTCTATTTAAATTACGACTAAAGTCCTGATTGATAGGTTGATTGAAAAACATCTATAGCTTCCAAATGGTATCACAGTTTTTAAATTCAAAACATGCATCACATTCTATGCTTTGAATACTATAGGATTAAAAAAAAAAAATCATGAAGTTTTGACCAAGTTAAGGTGGTTAGACATATGATTTTTTATATTTTTTAAAAGTTGTAATAAAAAATTAATAACTAATTATTTACTTGGAAAATAATTACAAAAAATATGCATCACATTGGGACATGAGTCCTCTGCTTATATCTAAAATATTTTAAAAAAAATTATCATTTTATTGTTGGTTAGGGTGATCAGACGGACACCTACTTATTTTTTCCCTGTGATTTAAATACTACTACATTGAAATTTCAAATTTTCACCAAATATATTTTTGTAAAAAAAATAAACCTAGTAGTTTAGAAACTACATTCAATTTGCTATAGATTCTATTCTTACATATTTTTTAAATAATATAGATAAATTATTCAAATTTTTATGTCGAGTTTCCTAGCTTTGATTTTTCTAAATTTTTCACCACTTAAGGGCCTATTTTTTCCATGATCATCCTGCACATACCCAGCAGCAAGACTAACAACAAGCGTTGTTGGCACAACAACTACATGCATACCAACAAGCATTGATTGCACAACAAAACTTAAAACAACCTACCACGAACACACAACCAAGCACCTTGAACACAAGCATGTAAGTCAACCCACCACTCACTGAAGCAACAATACCACCCCAAAACACATTCATCCCACCACCAAATCTAGAAAATGACTTTTCTGCATAAATTAACTTCTCTCACAAAAAGTTTTGGACATACAATTAGGTAAAACAACAAAATCACAAGGGAATTTGTGTCCCTATCCATTTGATAGAAGCATTACGATGGTCCCATTCCCGCAAGGATACAAGATACCAAAATTTGACAAATATCATGGGACTGAAAATCCTAAAGATCATATCAGGGAATTCCATGTACACTGTATGGAAGTTGCATATGATGATTCTTATATGATGTGACTCTTCCCTCAGAGTTTTCCTGGTCTAGCAATGGAATGGTTCTCTTGCCTTCCCCCTAGAATTAAAAGGTTTCAAGAAATTGTGGACTTATTCATACAAAATTATTCATTTAGCATAGGCATGGATGTGAGCTTGGAAGAATTGTTTGGCATAAAAAAAATCCAAGGGAGAAACATTCACATCCTTCTTGCAACAATGGCGATCCAAGGCCAACAAGAGTAAATGGGCTATGTTAGAGGAACAACAAATCAGGACTATCATCTCCAACCTTGAAGGGACCTTGTCTTTCATTTGAAAATACAATGCATAACAGCCCATGACCAATTGATTCCCAAAGCACTCAACATTGAAAGAGCCCTTATAGCACAAGGCGCATGCCCACATATCAAGATAATCAACCATCAACAAGTTACAATGGCAAACCTCACATGAGGGAAAAGAGCAAGAATGTCACTAATGATGGTGTCGTTGACACCAAAGTTATTATCAGTGCCCCAAAGTAGAATACATAATAACAAACATATCAACAATCACAAGTCAATACCCAAAACAACACACAAGCCAACCCATCATGAAAACAACAACCCAACAATCTAACAATCAACAACCTAAATTCTCAAGGGGGACCACCCCCTAAACAAAAACTACACACCACTTGGGGAACCAATTGAATCTTTCATGCAACAGTTGGTACAAGTGAATCTCATCAAAATCCATGTTTATGAAAATTATCAAGAGCCTCAGGTTAAACCACCATGGTATAAAAATAAACATCTCTATGATTTTCATAAAATAAAGGGACACAAGACAGCTAGTTGTATACAACTTAAAAACCTGATCCAAGATCTCATTGATGGAAAAACCATAACCATTGAAGAACCAGTTAGGAATTAAGATCTTAAAATATACACAAATCTGATGCCCAATCACAATAAAGGAAACAACAATAGTAAGGGAAATTATAATAATTTGAACCATATTTACAACCATGTTTTTGCATCCTTGGATGAATGGGTCACAGTTGTCAATATCAAAGGATTCAGAGTCGAGTGTTGAGTCACTAAACTTGGTGGCATAATCACCATTCCAGAGCCATCACAACCACCCCAAGCACCTGCCACCAATCCAAAATCAATCCCTAATGGTTATAATGTCCTAGATCAATTTAAAAAGATCCCTGCTTAGATCTCCATCATGGAGTTGCTAAAAATATCACTTGCACATAGGGATATCCTACAAAAGGAATTAGTTGTGTCTTCCATCCCCATAGATGTGGATGTTGACTAGTTCCAAGCTATGGTTGTACATATCACTACACCACATCTCCTCACATTTTTTGAGCATGATCTTCCAACCCAACCATCTCAAAATCGTGCACTCCATCATGAATTCTTAATCCACAAGAATAAAGTCCAAAGAGTCTTGGTGGATGGAGGTGCAGGTTTGAATATTTATACTCTAAAGCTAATAAAGAATTTGAGATTCTATGAAGATATTATCAAGAAAGGAAAAGGTGTAACGCCCCGCCACACAACCCTAGGGGAAGTTGCAATTTACTACTCAAACGTATAATTTTTTATTTTTTTTGTTTAAGTACAAATAACAAGAAAGTTCACTACCCAATGCCAACAACCCCTAAGGTTACAAGACTGAGTTTACTTAAACCCAAACAAGAAACATGAATTGAAACCATAACATTTAGTTACTTAACAAATTAAATACACATACATTCCATACATGATAAATTACTTCAAAGATGTAAGAGATGCCACATGTTTCCACTAAAAATAATTTACAATACGATTAAAACTCTCATTCCCCGAATGAGGTAAATCCAATAAGCACGGTTACAAATTACAACTTCCACCTCGATACAAATGAGGTGTAATAAAATTATAATAATAACTGGAAAGAATAAAGCATGAAAAGAAACTGGATCCCACAAGCTCTCCAACTGGAAATCTCATCCACAAGAACAATAAGAAGACCCAATGGATTAAGGTGCACGTTCCGCCCAACCATGTGATACCCGAAGGCTCACCCCCTGTGCTAGGAGATAGTAACCAGGATTCCTAGACAAGACCATCTACCTCTAGACATAGGCTACTCAAAACTGAACTGAATTAAATACAAGTACAACATCACATAACACAAAGGTTACAATGCTTCCAGAGTTAAATAATCAATTTCATCACTGATACAAACATACTACCAACTTAGGAGAAGTTTCATCACAATGTCACATGGGATATCCCGGTAAGTCTTACTAGGTCTTGACCCCCATCTCGGGATATCCTAGAAACCTCTAATGACTCCTGGGCCCTCATGCAAACCAATGTGAAATATATTATCTCTCGTAATGATGAGATAACGATCTTGCCATTCCAGGACTTCTCATCTCATCCCAAGTCTATACAAGCCCCTATGTTCATGAGCGAGGAAAAATTAATCTTGTTAAGTGTTGAAACAACCTAAACCTCTAATAAGTTTATTTACGTTATCACTGAATTAACTAACTTACAAAGAGTTACCCTGAAACCACTTTGTGTGTCGACCTCATTGCAAGCCACTTCTCTAAGACAACACATGGAATAGCTCCACACCCAAGGGTACACAAGTGTGACCTACAGAGAATGACTCCCTATCCATGACATAAAGTCCACACATCTCGTTTATGTTAACCGGGTAAATAACTAGATCCAAGAAGATGCACTACCCGAGGCAAAACAAAGGTTGACTAACACATTATGACAACCCTCAAACTCAAAAGGAAACCCAATCTGGAAGACTTACATAACATTTAACTCTACTTGTCCAACATCACGAAAGAGGGAGATTACATAACAAAAGGACAATTTTACAATTTAATCACTTACTTTACGATTTCCTAAATCCAAGCCAAACTATGACATATTGCATATAATCAAATACAAATAATTAAAAAAAATTGCAACTACTAAGAGTAATTAAAATTACAATCGCAATGTTGAGGAATTCAAACTAATAATTCAATTTCGTGTTTCTCCATCATACATACTAATCAAAATCAACTTTTTTAATAAAATCATTTGATTCTAAAATCAATTTTATTTCAACTATTATAATGAACTAAACACCTTAAAATAATTTATATTTAAATACAAATATATATTAAATATATATATAAAAGTATATACTTAGTGTATATACCAATTTATATATATATATATATATATTTAAATATATAATTATTATTTAAATATATCTATTTAAAATCAACCATTTAAAATTCCAATTCAAATTATTTAAACATACATAATATAATATATGCATATTATATATATAATGTATATACTATATATACAAATAATAATAAAAATCTTATTTAAGTAAGATTATATAATATATATACATATAATATTTATATATATATATTATATATATAATATAAAACTATTATATATAATATATATATATTATATTATATATATAATATAATATAAAGAAATAAAATTTAAAAAAAAATAAATAAATAAAACAAAGGGACGGTTTTAAGAGCCGCGGGCCCCTCCCAAAGGGAGAGGCCTGACTGCTTATGCAACCTTCCCTTGGGGTGCATTGTGTAAGCAGTGTAGTGGCATTGCCTCCACAACGCCTCCCATGGGGGCGATTGTGGGGGTAGGGCCCCAGCCTCCCCTCACAAAAAAAAATTATTTATATTTTTTTTAAAATTAATTAAAACACAGAAAAATAGAGATCCTCTGTGGAAATAGTTTTTTTTTCCAGAACAAATTTCTCAGAAAATTAATTTTCTTTAAAAGAGAAAATCCCAGCATACCTTATATAAATGTATATATAACATATATATATATATAAATTCATTGTTTTATAGAGAAATTGTGCAATTTTTTCCTAAAGAACAAATTACACAGCAAATTAATTTGCAAGCATAAATTCTAATATCTAAATTTGTAATGGAAATTTCTTTTGTGCATCTTTCAATTTCCTATTGTTTGAATCTTTCTTTGCTTTCTTTTTCTTTCATGATCTCAACAAAGCGTTTCAAATATGTTCAAAACAAGTTTTCAATTGAGAATCCAAAAAATTTCCAAACAATTAAATAGAAAAGAACCTGTGATCTGAAGTTTGAAGAATCAATTTAGTGTTGAACTTCTTGCCAAATCAAAAATCCAGATCTCCTTCCAAGCCTCCCCTTGCAAATCCAAGATTGAATCCCACAAGAACAAAACCCTCTTTCTCTTTCTTTTTACAACAATTTTTCTTTCTCCAAAATTGAAATTCAAAATTTTAAAATCCAAATGGAATGGCTTTTTTTTTATGTTTTTCCCCAAATTTAGTCGAATACCCTAAAATATCCCATCCACCATAGTTATTGCAAATTTGGAGATATTTTGATTTTTTTAAAAAATTAAAACCCAAAATGTCTTTCAACACGAATTTCATACATTTTAAAATTTGTTTTCAAAAAAAAGGAATTTAACTCTTTTTAAACAAAATTTCTTTTACACACTAATTTTTTAAAAAAAGCAATTTAAAACATATTTTCATTTTTCCAATTTCAATCAAAATATTTATTAATTCCAAAATGAATAACTTAATTCAATTACTCACAATTAATTTAATTAATAAATAAAATAAATATAATCCAAGATTATATCATTTTATTAATTAAATTAAATTAATTAAAAAATAACTAACATTTCTAACATTACAACCAAATATATATAATCATCAATTTAACTACACAAGCCATTTATTTACCTTTATAATTTGAAATTAAATAAAACCAAAGTGAAAAGGACAACATTAAAACAACTAAACCCGACTACAACCCGACGACACACTATGACCAGGGTGATGACTTGGCACAGAAAACCTAGCTACTATCTCCCAATTGATTACCATTGGTCAATGGATACACTCAAACCTATAAAATTAGGTGGATTCGATGTCCTATACCTGTCAACTTGCAAACAAAGAGTATATCGAACATGCATATATATGATAAAATAAAACACACCGTGAAGAGGAAATCTCAGAATTGTAGGGCGCTTGCAAGCGAGTGATACAATCTCATCCCCTTCACCAATACGGACTTTCTAACTGACGAGTCTAACATCAATAATATAATCAAAAGCATAAAGCAACATTAATTAAATATCTATTAGGCTAACTCAAAGCATACCATAATGATAACATCAAAGTAAAATACCATCACATTAAAATATAACATACACATCGCTTAACAGTTTGTGATCAAATAGAACTAAGTACCATATTCAAAGTACTAGCAGAACAAAGCATAAAAAGAAAACACTATATGATCAAAAGAGCCAAAATGGAGGGGTGCTACATCCTCCCCCTAGGGTCAGGCTTACTCCTGGAAGCTTGTAAAAAAATAGGGATAAAGCTTCGTCATTCTAGCTGCATCTTCCCAAGTGGATGACATGTCATCCCTAGGATCCCACTAGATCCTAACCTAATCAATATCTCGCCCTCGAAGAGAGAGCGTTCTGCACTCCATTATAGCCATGGGCTCCAAAGCCAGATGCATGTCCTCTACCTATAATGCATTCGAATCAAGTACATGAGAAATGTCTAGATGGTATGACCAAAGAACTGAAACATGAAAAACATCGTGAATACGTGAGAGACTGGACAGTAAAGCAAGACGGTAAGCCACTGGACCAATCTTCTCAAGAATCTTGAAGGGTCTGTCAAAGCAAGGCGCCAACTTAGAGCCCTTCCCATAACAGATAGGACTCTTTCTTGGATGCACCCGCAAGAAGACTCTATCACCCATAGAAAAATGATGATCCACCCTATGTGCATCTGCATACTTCTTCTACCTATCCTACACTACCACCAAGTGCTCTCTAATTCCTTTCACCTATTGCTCCATATCCTACAACATCTCAGGACTAAAGTCACTCTATCCTCAAGTCGATCCCAACTCAAGGGAGTGCGACATGGCCGCCCATACAATGCCTGGAATGGAGGCATGCTGATAGAACTTTGAAAACCATTATTATATGCAAACTCTACCAAATAGAGATAATATTCCCATCATGTCTGCTGGTCCATTACATACATACGTAACATGTCCTTGAGGATCTGATTGACCCTCTTAGTCTGTCCATCTGTCTCTAGGTGGTAAGCTGAACTAAAGTTCAACTGTGTCCCCATCGCATGTTGTAATGAAGTCCAAAGAGCTGAGGTGAACACTAGATCCCTGTCAGAAATAATCTGATGCGGAATACCATGTAACCTCACTATGTCCTCCATGAACACTCTGGCTATGGATGATGTAGTATAAGAAGAGTGAATAGGTGAGAAGTGTGCCACCTTCGTCAACCTATCAACTGTCACCATGATCGCATCATGTCATCTCAAAGAGTTGTGTAAACCAACAATGAAATCCAATGAGATAATATCCCTCTTCCACTCTACTGCTAAATGCAGTTGCAAAAGCCCTATTGGATGCTGGTGTTCAGCCTTCACCCGCTGACACTCAAGACATCACGACACATAATCCGTAATATCACACTTCATCCCTGGCCAGAAATACAACTGACACAAATCTGCATACATCTTCTTCACCCCAGGGTGGGTTGAATAAGGTGCATGATGTGCTTCAGTCATGACCAAGGTGTGAAGATCAGCTGATGAAGGAACGTATATGCATCCCATGTGCCTCAATATCTCATCTGAATCTAGAGAATAACCTGAATACCTTCCCTCAAGGGGTCTTCTTGCCTCAATCTCTATCCTAACCTCCTGATACCAACTATCCACTAGAAGGGCAGAAAGAATCTGACTCTGCAAATCTACAACAAGAGTCAACTTAGATATCTCATGTCTCCTCCTACTGAGTGCATCCACTACGAAATTATCCTTTCTTTGGATATACTTCACTTTGAAGTCATATTCATAGAGAAACTCCATCCAACACCTTTTCCTAGCATTAAGGTTGGGCTGCGTGAAAATATACTAAAGGCTTCTATGATCACTGTGCAACTCAAACCTATGGCCAAGAAGGAAATGCCTCCATCTCTTCAATGCATGAACAACTGCTGCTAACTCAAGATCATGCATGGGATAGTTCAACTCATGATCCTTGAGCTTCCATGACTCGTATGCAATGACATGACCCTCCTCCATCAATACTACACCTAATCCCTCCAAGGACGCATCTGTACAAACTACAAAGTCCCCAGTTGGATCCGGTATCACAAGTATTGGTGCAGTGGTCAGCTTCTCCTTAAGATCTTGAAATGCTACCTCACACTTCTCCAACCACTCAAACCTCTTCCCTTTCTGCTGAAGCAAGGTTATAGGATAGCCTATCCTCGAAAAGACCTGCACAAAATGCCTGTAATAACCTGCTAGCCCCATAAAGCTATGTATCTCTGCCACATTTGTGGGCACAGGCCAATCTGAGATCGCTTGGATCTTTGCAGGATCCACTGAAATACCTTCTCCTGAGATCACATGACCAAGGTACTGGACCTCAGTCTTGAAGAATTCACACTTCGACAGGTTAGCATAAAGATGATTATCCCATAAGCACTGTAATACCTATCATAAATGTTCCTCATGCTCTTCCACTATCCTAGAGTATATCAAAATTTCATCAAGGAACACAAGGACAAATCTATCTAGGTATGTACAAAATACCCCGTTCATCAGACTCATGAACATAGAGGGTGCATTCGTCAACCCAAATGGCACTACTGTGAACTCATAGTGACCATACCGCATTCGAAATGTTGTCTTATGGATGTCTAATTCGAAGATACGAAGCTGATGGTATCTTGACTTAAGATCAATCTTTGAAAAGATTGTGGCACCCTTGATCTGGTCGAATGGATCATCAATCCTAGGAAGTGGATATCGATTCCTAATAGTCACTTTGTTCAACTTTTGGTAATCAATACATAACCAAAGTGAACTGTCCTTCTTCACGAAGATAACTGGTGCTCCCCATGGAGAAACACTAGGGTGAATAAAACCCTTCTCTAACAACTCCTCAAGCTACAAGCGAAGCTCTTTCAACTCCTAGGTGGTCATACGATAAGGAGCTCATGAAATGGGTTTCGATCCAGGTACAATATCTATCTTGAAGTCTATATCCCTCTAAGGTGGAATCCCTAGAATCTCATTTGGAAAGACATCAGAATACTCCTGAAGAATGGGGTGACCATAAATAGAGACTTTCTCTTCTCCACCTCCTAAATCCAAATCATCCATTGTAATAGAAAATAACTGGCAACCCTGATGCACACACCTTCTCAACTACATAGCTAAGATGACCCTCAAGGAAATCGGCCTCTGAACTCCCACTATCTCTACTACTCTGCCAGATGCCTCAATGCATTGAATCGACTTACGCCAACAATCTATGACTGCACTATGCGCCTCTAACCAATCCATCCCTATTACAATGTCATAAGAATCCAAAGGAATAACTCGAAGGTGCAATGTAGTATGAAGAGGTCCAACCTCCAATCTACAATATGGAACAAGGGAATGGGATGCAACCTTCACACCCGAGGCTAACTCAACCTGCCACCTATCAACTTGCCTTACCGCACCCAGTCTACATCACGTCACTACAGAAGAAGAAATGAAGGAGTCTGACGCTCCAGAATCAAACAAAATGGTAACTAGGTTACCTGACAACATACCATATGACTCAACAATAGTCCCCTGATGCTCTACCTGGCAGTTATCAACCACTGCAAAAACATAATGCCCTCGACCAACATCTCCAACTATAGGCTTTGATGTCGCTGGTCCCTGATAAAACCCAGATGTGCCCCTGTTGGGACACATTATAGCTATATGGCCCTGCTAACCACATGCGAAACACTCAGTACCTCTACCATAGCCCCTACCTCCAGGTGGTGCACTAGACTGATGCACACTACCCCTGAAGGTGGACTGAGAACTCTGAGCTAGCTAATCAAAGCTGAAGCGTTTAATGCGCGTCCAATTCCTGTCCCCCTGCCTCTACTGGAAACCTTTACATTTCCCATGAGATACCTACTACTGCTACTGCTGCCCACTCTGCAATGGTCCCTACTGAGCTTTGGAGGGTGCACCTCCTTGAGACTGGCCTCCTCTGGAACTAGACCCCACTGCCAGACTGTTGCCTACCTATACACCCATATGGCCTCCCAATGCCAAATCTAGATTCTCCTCTACTAGGTGATTCTTCTCCACCACTACCTCCATGGTATTGGGTTTGAAAACCCTCACACCTCCACTAAGATGAGCATTTAATCCCCTGACAAATTGGTGGACCAAAATACCCTCATCATCTCCTACCCCTACATACTGTTTGAGCTCGTAAAAGCATCGCTCATACTGCTTAACTGATAGGGCCAACTGACGTAAGGTGTGAAAATCATCACCTCGACGCTGATGCTAGTGCTCATATAGGAAATGAGCTCTTAACCACTCTAAGAAGATCTCCCAAGATACAGAGCTGATTTCTATGTGGATCTTCTACTCCTCTAGCCTCCACCATGTGGATGCAAATCCCCACAGGTGCATGATAGTGCATCGCACTTTGGTATTGCTACCATACGGATGCATCACAAAACACCTAAATAGTTCTATGAGCCATGTCTTAGCCTCTAACCCAGTGTCAGCTCCATCATACAATGGTGGGCATGCCCTGAGAAAATATCTCATGTGCATCTCTAGCTGAGGTGAACTTCCATCTCAGTAGGGTTACCCTGTACCATGACCCATCTCTGACCAAGGAGCGCTAATGCCTCCTCAAGAGCTCTACATGTAGCCTCAATCCCTGGTAGATTCTACTACTGAGCTATACCCCCTGAAACATTATGAGATGCCTGGTACTCTTCCTAATCTAGTATAATAGGAACATCAGGAGGAGATTCATGCTGACTCTCATCGTGACTGCCTACACAGCCAAGTCCATGCCGTCTACCTCTTCTATGTCTGGGAGGCATAATCCTGCACAGACACATCAAGGTATTAGGAAAGGTACACAAATTAAAACCTACACAATTAAAAGCTTAATGGGTTCATCATAATCCCAGAGTACCCAGTGTTTAAACACAGTCTCTGATACCATGTGTAACGTCCTGCCACGCAACCCTAGGGGAAGTTGCCATTTACTACTCAAACGTATAATTTTTATTTATTTTTGTTTAAGTACAAATAACAAGAAAGTTCACTACCCAATGCCAACAACCCCTAAGGTTACGAGACTGATTTTACTTAAACCCAAACAAGAAACATGAATTGAAACCATAACATTTAATTACTTAACAAATTAAATACACATACATTCCATACATGATAAAATTACTTCAAAGACATAAGAGATACCACATGTTTCCACTAACAATAATTTACAATACGATTACAACTCTCATTCCCCGAATGAGGTAAATCTAATAAGCACGGTTACAAATTACATCTTCCACCTCGATACAAATGAGGTGTAATAAAATTACAATAATAACTAGAAAGAATAAAGCATGAAAAGAAACTGGATCCCATGAGCTCTCCAACTGGAAATATCGTCCACACGAACAAGAAGACAACCCAACGGATTAAGGTGCACGTTCCACCCAACCATGTGATACCCGAAGGCTCACCCCCCATGCTAGGAGATAGTAACCAGGATTCCTAGACAAGACCATCTACCTCTAGACATAGGCTACTCAAAACTAAACTAAATTAAATACAAGTACAACATCACATAACACAAAGGTTACAATGCTTCCAGAGTTAAATAATCAATTGCATCACTGATACAAACATACTACCGCCTTAGGAGAAGTGTCATCACAATGTCACATGGGATATCCTAGTAAGTCTTCCTAGGTCTCGACCCCCATCTCAGGATATCCTAGAAACCTCTAATGACTCTCGGCCCCTCATGCAAACTAATGCGGAATTAGTTATCTCTTGTAAAGATGAGATAACGATCTTTCCATTCTAGGCCTTCTCGTCTCATCCCAAGTCTATACATGCCCTTATTTCCATGAGTGAGGAAAAATTAATCTTGTTAAGTGTTGAAACAACCTAAACCTCTAATAAGTTTATTTACATTATCACTGAATTAACTAACTTTCAAAGAGTTACCCTAACACCACTTTGTGTCTCAGCCCTCATTGCAAGACACTTCTCTAAGAAAACACATGGAATACTCCACACCCAAGGGTACACAAGTGCGACCTATGGAGAATGACTCCCTATCCATGACATAAAGTCCACACATCCCATTTATGTTAACTAGGTAAATAATTGGATCCAACAAGACACACTACCCAAGGAAAACAAAGGTTGACCAACACATTACGACAACCCTCAAACTCAAAAGGAAACCTAATCTTGAAGACTTACATAACTTTTAACTCTACTTGCCCAACATCACGAAAGATGGAGATTACATAACGAAAGGGAAATTTGGCAATTTAATCACTTACTTTAGGATTTCCTAAATCCAAGCCAAACTATGACATATTGCATGTAATCAAATACAAATAATTAAAATTGTTTGCAACTACTAAGAGTAATTAAAATTACAATTACAATGTTGAGGAATTCAAACTGATAATTCAATTCTGTGTTTCTCCATCATACATACTAATCAAAATCATTTTTTTTAATAAAATCATTTGATTATAAAATCAATTTTATTTCAACTATGATAATGAAATAAACACCTTAAAATAATTTATATTTAAATACAAATATATATTAAATATATATATAAAAGTATCTACTTAGTGTATATACCAATTTTTATATATATTTAAATAGATAATTATTATTTAAATATATCTATTTAAAATCAACCATTTAAAATTCCAATTCAAATTATTTAAACATACATAATATATACATTATATATATACATAATATAATATATGCATATTATATATATATATATAACATGTATATACTCTATATATAAATAATAAGAAAAATCTTATTTAAATAAGATTATAGAATATATATAATATAAAATTATTATATATAATATATATATATATTATATTATATATATAATATAAAATTATTATATAATATATATATGTTATATTATATTATATATATAATATAATATAAATAAATAAAATTTGGAAAAAATAAAAAAAATAAAACAAAGGGACAGTTTTAAGAGCCGCGGGCCCCTCCAAAAGGGAGAGGCCTAGCTGCTTACACAGCCTCCCAAGGCAAGGGCGTAGCCCCTACTGGGGTGGCTGCCTATGTAGCCTCCCCTTGGGGCGTGCTATGTAAGCAATGCTACTACCTTTGGAGGCAACAACGCTACCTCCACAGTGCCTCCCATGGGGGTGGCTATGGGGGCAGGGCCTCAACCTCCCCTCACAAAAAAAAAAAATTATATTTTTTTTTAAATTAAACAAAACACAGAAAAACAGAGATCCTCTGTGGAAACAGTTTTTTTTTCCAGAACAAATTTTTGGGAAATTTCATTTTCTTTAAAATAGAAAATCCCAACATACCTTATATAAATGTACATATAACATATATATATATATATATATGCATATGGGTATGTGCAGAATCATCATAGAAAAAAAGGCCCTTATGTGGCAAAAAATTCAGAAAAATCAAAGTTAGGCAACTTGATGTAAAAATTTGAATAAATTATCTATATTATTTCAAAAATATGTAAAAATAGAATATGTAGCAAATTGAATGAAGTCTCTAAAGTACTAGGTTTATTTAAAAAAACAAAAAAATCTATTTGGTGAAAATTTGAAATTTCAATGTAATAGTACTTAAATTTCAGGGAAAAAATAAGAAGTAGGTGTCTGTCTAACCACCCTAACCACAATAGGATGATAATATTTTTTTATAATATTTTATACATAAGTAGAGGACTCATGTCCGTATGTGATGCATATTTTTAAATTATTTTTTTCCATGTAAATAATTAATTATGATTTTTTTATTACAACTTTTAAAAAATATAAAAACTTGTATGTCTAACCACCTTAACTTAGTCAAAACTTCATGAAATTCAATTTTTCTTTTTTTAATCCTATAGTATGAAAATCATAGAATGTGATGCATATTTTGGATTCAAAAAATGTGATACCATTTGAAAGCTATAGATGTGTTTCAATCAGCCTATCAATTAAGACTTTAGTCGTAATTCAAATAGAAAATGAATAATAATAATTTATTAAATTCAAAGTAAAGCATAATGTATATTGGTGGAAAGCTGAGAATCCCTTTTAAAAAACCTTTTTCATTTCATCAATTTTGGGTTAAAAAAAGTAGTCAGCCACATACCCTACAAATACCCATCATATCACCACTTTTTGGCCCATTGTGATCCTGCACATACCCATATATATATATATATATATATCATTGTTTTATAGAGAAATTGTGCAAATTTTTCCTACAAAACAAATTACACAGCAAATTAATTTGCAAGCATAAATTCTAATATCTAAATTTGTAATGGAAATTTCTTTTGTGCATCTTTCAATTTCCTATTGTCTGAATCTTTATTTTCTTTCTTTTTCTTTCACGATCTCAACAAAAGGTTTCAAATTTTTTCGAAACAAGTTTTAAATTGAAAATCCAAAAATTTTCCAAAAAATTAAATAGAAAAGAACCCGTGATCTGAAGTTTGAGGAAACAATTTGGTGTTGAACTTCTTGCCAAATTAAAAATCCAAATCTCCTTCCAAGCCTCCCCTTGCAAATCCAAGATTGAATCCAACAAGAAAAAAACCCTCTTTATCTTTCTTTTTACAACAATTTTTCTTTCTCCAAAATTGAAATTCAAAATTCCAAAATCCAAATGGAATGGCTTTTTTTTAAGTTTTTCCCCAAATTTAGTCAAATACCCTAAAATATCCCATCCACCACAATTATTGAAATGTTTTAGATATTTTAAATTTAAAAACCAAAATTTCTTTCAACATGAATTTCATACATTTTAAAATTTATTTTCAAAAAAAAGGAATTTAACTCTTTTAAAACAAAATTTATTTTACACACTAATTTAAAAAAAAAAGCAATTTAAAACATATTTTCATTTTTCCAATTTCAATCAAAATATCTATTAATTCCAAAATGAATAACTTAATTCAATTACTCACAATTAATTTAATTAATCAATAAAATAAATATAATCCAAGATTATATTATTTTATTAATTAAATTAAATTAATTAATAAAATAACTAACATTTCTAACATTACAACCAGATATATCTAATCATCAATTTAACTACACAAGCCATTTATTTACCTTTATAATTTGAAAGTAAATAAAACCAAGGTGAAAAGGACAACATTAAAACAACTAAACCCGACTACAACCCAACGACACACTATGACCAGGGTGATGAATTGGCACAAAAAACCTAGCTACTATCTCTCAATCCATTACTGTTGGTCAATTGACATGCTCAAACCTGTGAAATCAGGTAGAGTCGATGCCTTGTACATGTCAACCTGCGAACAAAGAGTATATCGAACATGCATATATATGATAAAATAAAACACACCGTGAAGAGGAAATCTTGGAATGGTAGGGTGCTTGCAAGCAAGAGATACAATCCCATCCCCTTCACCAATACAGACTTTCTAACTGACAAGCCTAACATCAATAATATAATCAAAAGCATAAAACAACATTAATTAAATATCTGCTAGGCTAACTCAAAGCATACCATAATGATAACATCAAAGTAAAATACCATCACATTAAAATATAACTTACACATCGCTTAACAGTTTGCGATCAAATAGAACCAAGTACCATAGTCAAAGTACTAGTAGAACAAAGCATAACAAGAAAACACTATATGATAAAAAGAGCCAAAATGGAGGGGTGCTAAAAAAGGTATCGCTATCAGGTCTTATGATTATCAAGAAAGGGTGTCTCAAGGCACCATTCATCTCCATATTCAAGTAGGGCTAGCCATCATGGAGACTACTTTCCAAGTCCTTGACGTTCAACTCCCTTACAACATCCTCCTAGGGTGCCCATGGATTCATGGGATGCAATTTGTTGCATCCACATTCCATCAGCATGTTAAGTTCCCTTATAAGAATTAAGAAGTCACAATCCATGGTGATCTTGAATCGTATTATAAAAATTTGGAGGCCAAGTATTATAAAATCCCCTAAGTCTCGACAAATGATGAGGGACCCACATCTCCGTATATAGACCCATCCATCCTAGCCTCCATTTATGAGACAAAGATGCCCTCCATTCTGTAAATCCTTGATAGTAAGGTTATTATCCAAGACAATGGTTGTGGAGACTATAAAATTAGAAAAATTTCCTTTGTGATAGGAGAGTTACCTCAGCCTCCTAGATCCCATTAGAAGCCACAACCAATCAACACAACATCTCATAGCTTCAAAGCAGAACCTACCACGTTTAGAAAATGGTGAGACCTAAGTAAAGAGGTGGTAGATGAGAAAGATGTATCAAGCTTCCTATAGTGAGATAAAAGACCTGTAGTAGATCTCCCCATGGAGGAAAGCAACAAAGGTCTTTAATTAATGCATGGATGGGGCTATAACAAAAAATTAGAAGCTTGGGAAAAATGACAATGGCCTATTGGAACCTATTATTCCTAAGAAGGGCATGAAGAATCTTGGCCTTAGATGTACCCCTATGAAGATAACCATTCTCAGCAAAGGTACCCCTGTTAAAAAAGTCAAAGCTCCTCCTCAGTTACTAGTATTGATAAGTCTACCTCTAGATAACTATACCTTGGATATAGCTAATGTGTGTGATGAGGATCCTATCACCAACCTACCCATGTTATTTGAGTATTCCTCCCTTTTTATGATAACTACCATCATTTCTTTCAATCCAAGTAACTAAACCACTGAATTAAAAATTGTCTACCCCCAATTGATAAACTGTGAGCAACGAGGACCACTGTTCTTAGACACATTCAAAAATGATGAGGCTCTCTCAAAATTCATGGGACTATGACATACTCTACCATATGGAGATCATAAAATAGGGTTTGATATTGAGTTGGACACACATGCATATTATGGGGAAACAATTGAATATCTTAGTTGTAAAATTGAAAATCTAAGAGTAATATCTAGGTCTCTAAGTGAAAACCACACTGTGACACTTTTTGATCCAAAAATAGTAAAAAAAAGGATATATCTAATGGTGAAAACCTCTCTGAGGTGTCAAAGGATGAGGGATTCAATCTTCTCCTTAGTGCTATCCATTAATAAAAATCAACAGTACTAGCTAAAAAATGGAACCCCGTTAATTTGGGAATTGTAGAGACACCACACATTACTTTCTATGCAGAATTACTTTTGACCGAGGAACAAGAAATTCTAATTGTATTTCTAAGAGAAAGGAAGGTAAATGTTGTAGGGACCTATGCTGATATGCCTGGTCTTTATCTGGAGGTAGTATTCCCTCACCTAGTAGTCTATCTAGAAGTGAAGCTAGTAAGAGAAAAACTGAGAAAGATGCATCCATAGATCACATTACTAGTCAAACTAGAGCTACAAAAACTCCTGGACACTCGCTTCATATGATCCATTGACTATTGAAAATGGGTTTCCAACCTTGTACCTATTTCTAATCCGATTGGGGGCATCTGTATTTGTACTAATTTTAGGGACTTAAACAAAGCATGCCCTAAAGATGATTTCCCTCTCCCAAAAATACACATGATTGTGTATCTAATGGAAGGGCAAGAGATATTATTAATGGATGGGTTTTCAAGATACAATCAAATTATGATAGCCAAGGATGAACAACACAAGATAACCTTTACTTGTCCATGGGGAATTTACTATTGGAACATGATGCCATTTGGGTTAAAGAATGTTGGAGCTACATACCAAATACTTATGACATTGATTTTCCATGACATAATTCACAAATCTATAGAATACTATGTGGATGACATACTATCCAAATCAAGAAAGTGTCAAGACCACATAGCAGCACTAGGATCTATCTTTGATAGAATAGAAGAATATAAGGTATGACTCAATCCTAAGAAGTGTGTTTTTTGTGTATAATCAAAAAAAACTTCTAGGGAATATTTTTTCAATGAGGAGAATTGAGATAGAACCTAAAAAAGTAAAAAAAAAAATTGAAATGGAAGCACCACGAACATTGAAGTAGTTAAGGGGTTTACAGGGAAGGCTCCAATCCATTTGCAGATTCATAACATAGTTAGTAGATAAAGTTGTTCCATATTCTCATCTACTCCACAAGGGGGTAACATACAAGAGTGATGAGAAATGCGATTAGGAATTCAATAAAATATAGGAATACTTGCTAACATTGCCAGTCCTCATGCCACCAATCCAAAACAAACCACTCATCATCTACATGTCAGCTATAGTGGTAGCCATTAGCACCCTTCTAGCACATGATGAAATAGGGAAAGAAAGACCCATTTACTGTATTAGTAGAACCTTGGTGGGATAGAAGCTAAGTTACACATTCATCAAGAAATATTGTCTTGTAGTAGTATTTTCCTCACTCAAATTCAAACACTACATGCTTTTTCATCAAATAAAGCTCATTGCCAAGATAAACCCTCTAAAATATCTACTTTCTAAAGCAATGCTCACAGGGAAAATGGATAAGTGGGTTATGATCCTAATAGACTATGGCATTGAATATGTGGAGAGAAAAGTCATCAAGAGATAGGTAATTGTAGATCAACTGGACGAGGCACCTATATATGTTGAGAACCCATTGATATCAAAATTTCCAAATGAGTCCATTTTCAATCTTAGTGTAGCAAAACATTGGAAGGTGTACTTTGATGGGTCATATACTCATCATGGGTTAGGAGCTAGAGCCTTCTTCATCACACCACAAGGGGATTGCATCACAAAGTTGCATAGGCTATCTTTCCCTTATACAAACAACATTATGGAATATGAGGCTCTGGTCATAGGACTTCGAATTGTAGTATAGTGGAAAATCATGGTACTTAAGGTTTATGGGGACTCACAATTATTTATCAACTAGGTCAATGATGAATACCAAAGAAAGGATGACAAGCTTACCCCATACAAGAAATTGGTGGAGGATCTCAAGGAATTCTTCATTGACATCACATTTGAGAAAATACTAAGGGAAAACAATAGAGTAGTTGACGATATGGCAACAATTAGATCATTAGTAGATATCCCATGCGACATCCATAAAAATGAATTCCTAGTAGAGCATCTTCTCATACCAACTTTTGAGGTACTAGATTGTAAGTTCGTGTGTGAAATCATTGGTCCCGATGATCCTTGGTACCATTACATATACACCTACCTGAAACTAGGAGTCCTCCCTAATGACATGACCCCAAACCTTAAGATAACCTTTATCAAGAAGACATCCCATTTCATTATCTTGGGTGACACCCTTTACCTTATTAGTATCGAGGGAACCCTCTTATGATGCTTTAACCCTGAGGAAGCTTTGATTGCTTTAACTAAGGTACACAATGGTATTTTTGGTTCACATTCTAGTGGTATGGCCTTGGCCAAGAAATTATTGAGGACTAGGTACTATTGGCCTACGATGGAGAAGTAAGCTCATGATTATGTCTAAATTTTTTTGCAATGCCAACAAGATGGGGACCTCATCCATGCACTAGCTCAGGAGCTCCAACCGATTAGAACACCTTGGCCTTTTTCACAATGGGGGCTCGATCTCATTAGAAAAATCACTCCCACCTCATCTAATGGACACAAGTTCATTATCACCACAATAGAGTACTTCACAAAGTGGGTAGAGCACATCCCCATGACATATATCACAAGGAAGCAGATCTCCAAATTCATCTTGAACTACCTCATTTGTCACTATGGTGTCCCACAAGCCCTTATCTCAGATAACAAGATATCTTTCAAGAGCCAAGATGTTTGAGAGCTATGCCAAAATATCCAACATCACTTCTCCACCCCATTTTGCCCCCAAGGTAATGGTCGAGCTTAGGCTACTATGGTATCTAATAAGCCCTTATCTCAGATAAAAAGACACCTTTCAAGAACCAAGATATTTGAGAGCTATGCCAAAATATCCAACATCACTTCTCCACCCCATATTAGCCCCAAGGTAATAGCCAAGATGAGGCTAATAATAAAACCATCTTGAAAATCCTAAAGAAAATAGTCAATGAAGCTGGCCATGATTGGAACCTACAGCTAAATCCCACCTTATGGGCCTATCAAATGAATTTTTGCACACCTACAAGTGCAACCCCTTTCTCCTTCATCTACAGATTAGAAGCCATCCTTCCCATTGAGATAAAACTCACATCCTTAATAATATCATTGTAGAATCTCAATACTAATGAAGAATATTGGGTGTCATGGTTGAACGAGCTAGAACTACTAGATGAGTAGTGCATGGATGCTTTGAACCATCTATAGGTGTACCAGAACCATCTCAACTAAAGGTGTAATAAGAAGATCAAGATTCAATTATTTCAAGTTGGAGAGCTTGTGTTGAAAGAAAAATGGAAGAATGTACCAAATCTAGATAGCAAGGGAAAATTTGAACCCAATTGGTTGGGACCCTTTGTCATCACTGCAAGTTATAAATTAGGAGCGTATCAGCTATCGATGCCCGAAGGTGAGCCTCTATAGGAGCCCATCAATAGCTCCCATCTCAAAAAAAAGTATGCCTAAGGTTGCAAGGTATAAACCAAAAATAAAATAAAATATACAAAAATATACAAAAATACAAGAAAAAATTAGAAAAAGGATTTGAAAACAGTAAATAAAAAAATTTTCCTTTAGTGAAAACCACATTGGTGGTGCTTCAGGCAAGTACCTAGGTGAAAACTTGGGAATTAGGTACCGTTTGTAAGTAAAGCACTTTCCATACACCATGGTTCTTCAACTTTTTTTTCATCTCCTTCTATCACTTTCCATCACATTCACACATGACATTCCATTGGTCCTTCCATCACCCATCCTAGCTTGATCCTACGTTAGTATCATGTTCCCTCCTAATACTACTTGGCACATTCCTAGGGGCAATTTTTCTTCCCTATATTAGAGTAGTATATCACATCATGCTTGGGGAATGTACCTATACCTACATTGGATCATATTCATGTATATTCTTGAAATCTTCCTTAAACCTAGAAAATCTAAAAAACTTTCATAAAATTTGAAAAACCCAAAAAAATCCAAAACATGTCAAAAACCAAAAAATAGGTCAAAAAGTTAAAAAAAGTCTAAAAAATAGATTTTTTGTGTCAAAATACGAGTCTCTAAGCTTGAACATAGGAAAGGATAATCATTGATCAACCCTTGAGACATTAGGTAAGTCCTTTAGGAGTCTATCGCAATAAACTAACAATCCACTTGTTCATTTCTCATCAATAAATCAATCTATGTCAATCAACCTATGTGGTCTCTTTGTGTATAACATAGGCAAGCCTAATCTTTGATCAGTCCCCAAGGCCCCTAAGATAGGTCCTTAGGTTAGGTTCTTTGTCAAAATCTCAAAAAACACAAAAGATTAGAAAATTTGAAAACCAAAACATTGGTAAAACATCTCAAAAATCCCAAAAATAGCCTTTTTTTTTTAAATACCAAAAATATTCAAAAATAAATAAAAATCATCCATCACGTTTCATATTCATCGACAATAAAAATCCACTTAGAATAAATCAATCATCACCTTCAACCTTTGCAAAAATAATAGGAAACAAGTTTAGAAAATTGAAAGTGAAAACTCAAACGTCAAGGTCTCAAGTCTAGGTCGGCAGGTAAACAAGTTGGTTAACTCTTGGTATCAATTTCTCACCATCCCATTAGTCTCAAAATCATCTGATAACATCATGTCCTAGGATGAATCCTTCCTACAATGGACATCAACATTAGACCACACCATAGTTTAGTCTTGGCTAGAGGTATGAAGAACATTGGCTTGTTTGTGTACTTGATCTTTTCTTTTGATTTATCCTATTGCAATCATTCCAATGACCTCTCGATGCTATCTAATCAAAATGATTTAGTGATAAAGTAATAGGGAATTGATCATTATCTTTTGTCTATTGTGCTTATTTGATATTCTTGCAATATAACCTTGGTCATTCTTACTTTGTTTAGTTTGTAGGGGGGTGTTTTAGATGTCTTGTTGGCTATTACATAGGAAGCTTTTGCTTTTCTATGTTTTGGTCCGAGATGTTTGAAATATTTGAAGTACATCCTAATAAGGTTTTGTATGTCAAGTGTGAACAAGAATACTCCTATCTAATTTTTGAGTCAAAGTCCATCTCACTAGGTACAACACCATCTTGGTTTCCTATACTTTGATGCATTGTATCTATGTGTACAATCAAAAATAAGGAAATTTATGCTCTTTACATCCCCAATCCCTGGATAAGCAATACATCATTATATCTAATAAATTATCGATGACTCATAGACTTGTTGGACTTTTGCATCTTCTCAGAATCTAGGGTCGATCCCTCTCAATCTTCTATCCTCTTTCATGCTAACATGCTATCAGGACATATATAAATTCTACATTCATAAAATATCAGCATAACCATCCTGCATACTCATACATATCATCATAATGTTGTTTTAGTGCTAACAATTGTGGTGTAGGGTTTTGTGATTCAAGCAAGCATTACATTCAAGATCTATCAACATCAAGCAAGAGTCTAATTCTACATCCATTGGAGCCATCACTTACATGTTTGTAGCATCTCATTTCAAGGGTTTGGTTAGTTTCACCATCGCTATTTGTTCATTCATGATTCTTTTTCCATATTTCATTATATTTCAAGGTTTAATTAACAAGAAGGGGTTTGACCAAGGAAAACCCCTATTCACTAGCCCCACAACATTTTTCCCTCTTCTTGTGTGTAATTTGTAGAGCTAGCTTGTATATTTTTCAAGAAGAAAAGTTGGAGAAATTTTCTCAAATCCCTAAAGTTGTCACCAGACCTTGGAGAAGGTCTACAGGTTGAATTTTGCAATTTCAGACGTGGATCTGAATTAGGAACAAAAAAGTAGACTAAAAGATACAGAGTTTAGGTTTGAATTTCCAAAACTCCGGAAGTGAATTGATTTTCTAGTATTGGTGAATGAGTCCCACTGTACAATCCTGAACAATATTTTTGCAAATATGGATACCCTTTTGGTTGAAACTTCCTCTTGTGCATTTTCTAAAAAACTGGACTGATTTTCCTAACTTGGCGTATGAGTCCCAATCAACTTCAATAGAATTTTTTTTAGGATTACATACCTCCATTCTATGTCCTTTAATTTTCTAGGTGCACATTTCTAGTTTCATATATTTCCATTGCATTTTGTTTATCTTTCTAGGTCATTTAGCATTTGTTTGCATATCACACTGTGTTTTCCAACATTTTATTTTCCAAGTTTACACTTGGTGGTGAACCCCTCATTAGAGATTATCCAATCCCTAGAACCTTCCATTTGTCATATTTCAATCTCCTTTACATTGAAATCTCAAGGGTTGTTTCTTGAGTGAAAGGTTGAAATTTTTGTCTTTCTCCTTTTAGTTCCAAAACCCTAGAAGCGAAAGAAAGCACACCACAATTTTCACCATTTCACCTAGATAAAGTAAAGAGCTATTTTTAAAAAATATGCATAAATCATAATTTACAACTAGTGACTCAATCCCAAGTTTTGGTTTAAATTTGGTTTTATTAGTTGCAAGTTGTTGTGTGGTCTCACAACACGCCCCAAGATTGTAAGACTTGGGGACCCCAAGTGAAAACTAAGGCTATGGTAAGTGTTGGATAGTTTGAAAGATCATGAGAAGTGAAAGGGAAAAGATAAATCTTTTAGAAAAGAGTACTTCATAATTCAAGTGTTATAGATATCGGGTACCGGGTATCAGGAAAGCCAGAGATGTAAAAGGTAAAGAAAAGTGTTGAGCGAAATGTTCCAATCCTTGAGCCAAGGTCTGATAAATATGGAAGTTATGATAAAATCCAATGTACGGGAAAATTATGGGTAAAAGCTAAACACCAGGTACTGGGTACCAGGTAACAGTGCAAAGCAAAGTTTTAAATTTTTAAGGTTATCCAAAAAGTCTAATGGTCCGGTAACCCATTCTAAAGTATAATTATGCAAGAATGTATCATTTTCTTGAAAGCATGTTATCTATGATTGATTTATAATGAGAATTTTCAAATTAATGATGGTTTCATTTACATGATATTTTTTTTATAAATGTTTTTAAAGGGATTTAATAGGTGGAATTTGTGATTATAGGAGAAGTAGATTGTGATGGAAAGTTTGGGTATGGATGGTCAAGAAAATTTTGATCATGGATAGAATCATATCCAAATCAGGATGTACAATCTAGGAAATCATCCAAAGGAGGAGGTTGAGTCATCAGAATACTAGGGATCCCAGTATTTCATATATGGTGACAAAAAGTGCCAACCTTTGGGGAAGCTGATTCCCAAGAGTAGAAAGTCGAAGGTAAAACAAAAGTGTACGAACAATATGATAAAGCAATCATTTTGAATATATGGGAAATTTTCTACATACTATCCTAATTAATGTTGATATCCTAGCAATAATAAGAAGATGAAACACTAAAAAGAAATCAACGTGCAGATGAAGGTTGACTTCATTTGCAATTCTCTTGCTAGTCACCACATTCCACATGCCTTGATTTGATTCATCCCTTGGATTTCCTCTCATGTATTTTTCTTATTTTACCTATGTCTTACTTTTATAAAAGTCCAGGGAATACTTCTTTTTAAGTTAAGTTCAGAATTTGTGGATGTCGCAAGAGCCAAAAATTCTATAAGTTTTGTTCTTTTTTCCTATTTTATGAATCATTTTGGATTAAAAACTTGTATTCACATAGAAATTAATTGATATCAAATCCAATTTTATAGCTACCTATCTCATGTATCTTCTATAGTTGATTTGTTAGTTTAGCCGAACAAGACTATGTGCTACACTATTTAAGGGTGCATACAGAACCTATTCGGTGTCCAAACTAAACCCCCTTCTTTAAAATCTCCCATCATTTTAAGCCTAGCTGTGAATCAATCTGGTGAAGTATGAAGCGGTTTGATTTTATTTGATTAAATCTTGGGGCATGCATGGAGAATACCTGAGAGCAATTTTTTTTTTAGTATTTTGATGCTTTATTTTAGATTAGATGTTTAAATTTCTGAAAATGCTCCAAAAAATAGATGAATGAATGGAAATTTATTGCAAATATTTCATTTTTATGAAGTTGTTGAATGCTTATAGTTAAATCGACTTAAGTGATAGAAAAATTGTTTGATGTTCATGAAATATCATTGCAAATCTATTTATTTCATGAGATTATTTTATGGTTGAATTGAAAATATTGTATCGGATGCTTATGATTCTTAAAGAAAATTTTGATAACCATATACCCCTTAATATTAATAGAAATATCACATCATACACTTAAGCAAACCTAGTATGGTCAAGACCAGACTACCATAGCCTTGGCATTAAGCTAAGTCAACCTTTTCCTATTATTCAGACACCTTAGGTTGCCTTGGTTAAGTCTTTCAAGTAAAGATAAGTTCTTCATGGTTTTCCAATGAGGATTTTATTTTCACTATTGTTGTGAGTAACATCATCATCAATAATACCACTTGGAGGTTCATCAACTACAAGTTGCTCTTTTCTTTACTCAAAAAACTTTTCTTTCCCACTAAACTAGCTACCTTGATAAAAAGTAGGCTCTCCTTTGTAAAGGGAAATGATGCTTGGAAAAGAATGTTGATTTGTTGAATGGTTTTGAGAAGTTTCTTGAGATAGGAAAAGCTCTTGAGGGGGATCTTCTTGAGGAATAGTAGGTCAACTTTTCTCAAGCATAGACTCTTGCAATGAAAAAGTACCTCAAAAACTTGGTATTTCAAATTTAGAACACTTACTTGAGTATTCAAGAGCCTTATCTTGCTTGAAGCTTGGAAACTTGTACGTAGGAGCCTCCCCTTTTGCATATTGATCTAAAATGCATGAGTTTTATTGAGATTCCAATCTTTGTACTTGGGAAAATAATAGTTTCATATGTTACTGTTTGGAAGAAATCTCTTTCGCAAGAGACTCCTCATATTGCTTAATTTGTGTATCTCTCTCTTGTGGGTACCAGTAGGCTTAACAAGCCAACTCCTTTTGCTACAAATTGAATTCATTTTTTCTTTGTATATCATCCACCTACTTATTGAATTCTAGCAATATACTTTTGATGTCACCAATCCCCATACAATTAGCATTTTGGGATTGGATAGGGATGTAACAATGTTGGTTTGGCATAGAAATGAATTTTTTGGATTGATTTAAAGTATGTGAAGTCTAACACAAATATTGAGCAAGGGTTGGTGGGTGGAAAGTATATTGAACATTCTAGACTCTTTGTATAGCAAAGACATTTGGGGTAAAACCAACTGTACATGATTAGATTGACATGGCTAATAACAGGGAATATGAGAAACACTCTCATGAAATGAAGGGTGATAAAACATATATCTATGGAATGAAGATATGGTGCCTCATATAAATAAGTTGGAAATTGATTGAAGTATTCTTAAAAACAAGAATAATTAGGACTAATTTTGTAAACGTTTAAGTACATACCAACACTTAGTTGACTTGAAACCAGTATATTAAAAGGTGGAGTCAATAGGTGTATGAAAGTATTTCGTTCAACAAAAAAATTTGCTAACATATGCATCAAGTACCAAAAATGAAGGGACAAGTTTTGAACTTTCATATTTTAAACAATCTCACTAGGCATGCCAAAAACTATCACTTAGAATATGCACCCTGTTGAATCTTGAATCTAGCTATCTTGTGAAACATGGGATGACCTCTCAAGTAGTGGGACTCATGAAACTCAAGGTCAACCTTCGATTAAAGGGTGGATCTACCTTGGAAAATCACCCAAAAACTAAATCAAACTAAATAAATTTGCTAGGAAAAGAGAAGTTCAAAATATTTGATAATCTAAAACTAAAATGAAAAATGAAGGTGATACACCAAATATAGTATATTTTTACTTCGTTTCAGCAACACAACCTATGAGTCTCAATCTAGAGCTTCACAAAGTGATTTGCAACAATATTTAGAGGTAAAGTTAGAACAACAACAATAAAGGAGTCACAAAACTCACAATAATACTTGCTTTTATTTCATACACAAAGAAAATTGAAACAAATAGAGGCAAAAATATTGATCTTTGAATCACTAAAGGCCTACTACAATGGTTGTTTTTGGAAAAATAGTAAAATATTACATCACAAGCATACAATAAACCATTATTTCAAATTGAAACAAGGTTGGAGATGCAATCAATGAAGAAGATTAAAGAAGTAGAGACATGTTTTTGACTAAAAAATTAAAGGATTGAATGTCACTTTGTCACAATAACCTTTTCCAATGCTTTGCAACAAACAAAGGCCTCTTATTTATAGATTTTTGAGAGCCTAAAATTAAAGTCATGTTGAATTTAGATATTTTTCTTATGGTTTGTCATCCTTATCCTCTGTAGATAAGATTTGTCCTTTTTCTTTATGACTTTTCAATCTTATCCTCTGAGTTGTCATCCTTATCCTCTATATGTTGAATTTGAGAAATCCAACTTCACAGACCCCGAAGATCACCTGCATGCAAATAACCTGTCACAGAAAGAAGAAATTTGAGACAATAGGCAAAGGTGCTCCAAAAGATGAAAATTTATTAATCAGAGAGAGATAAAATACATTGATCAATCCTTATAAAAGGAGATTGTGCAAGCCTAAAGAAACTCTAATAGGTAGACATTTAATAATTAATATAATTATTAAATGTCACAATATGCAAACTAAAGTGAAATCTTAAGAGAGGAATAAAGGTAACTTAATTAACACAATTAAGTTAAAACCTTTACTCTAACAACCCCCCTTAAGATGAGCAAGAGTGCAGCTACAAACATGTGCAAGAAAGCAAAGGTAACTACAATGCATGAAAGAAAAGAAGGGTGTCGGCAACTAGGCCTGATCAAGTACCCAAATACAACCAAATCTCTGTAAAGTGGAGAAATAGAGAAAACCTCATGGGAAAAATTCTACTCCAAAAAGAGAGAAAATAAAAGAGTGAAATGCACTAATGAAAGAAGGATAGGAGGTGGATTACATGATAACCCCCATAGACAACTTCTATCATATAAGTAAATATAGAATGGTCTCCATAGGAGAGATATAAAGAGACAAGAAGGCCCCCCCACAATGAAGAAACTCTTGTCGCAATGGTAGATGCTTGATGTAGAATCCAAATTGGATGCTCTCACAATATCACAACACCAAGCATTGGTAGCACAGTCATCTTAGGGGAAGCAGAAGCAGAAGTACAAATAGAAACCAAAGACCACAAAGCATTGGAAGGATTCCAATTCACATAACACCTCTAATTCACCTTCTCCTAAGGGGGAATCATTGAGGAAAGATAGACCTAAGTGTGCTTATTGTACTAAGCTAGGACATGATGAGTCCAAGTGTTATGAGAAGAAGATAGATGGATATGCAAAACAAGTTTCAAATTTGATAGCTCTTCTTGAGAGGAACAATATTCATCATTCTTCTTCATCTACATCAGGCAGGTCTTCTTCTTCACCATCATTCCAGACAGATGGACAAGCCCCACATAAGGGTCATGCATTATGTGCAACCACAAGTTCACATTCATCTAGATGGCTATTGGATTCAGGTGCTTCACACCATATAGCATCTTCTTAGGACATGTTCTCATCTTTTGAGGTTGCGTCCTCACCACACATATTGATGCGTAATAACAATTATATGAGTGTATGTGGGAAAGGTTCTATCGAAATTGATGACAATACATTCAATGATGTACTATGTTTACCATATTTTTCCACTAACCTTCTTTCCATCTATCAGATTGCTCACAGTGGGATAGGGAAGACAGTTGAGTTCACACTTAATTCAGTGCACATTAAAGACATTCAAACTAGAAACATTGTTGCAACAAGGACAATTGATCATTCTTCCCAATTGTATGCATTCACACACTTTGGTCCACCATCTCCATTGTCTGAGTTTTCCTCTCTTTCTACAAGAGAGCATGTAGTATCTGAGGTGAAGTTTGGTCACTTGAACTTATGTGTTCTTCCATCTGTTCATGAGACTAGTGTTGAGACTTCTACACCTCTACCTCCTATTGAGGTCACATTTGTTCAGAATGATTCCTCTTCAGCTGTGACTGAAATTATAGCTCCACTCATCGAGCCATCAAGTGTAGTTGTTGAGGCCATATTAGAGGATATTCCTTTCCTCATAGATGATAGTTTCAGCACACTTGTTATCCCAACTTCAATGGATATTCCATTTCAAGATCATCTTGAGTTGTCTGATTCACCATCATGTTATTCAAACACTCATATTGTAGTTCATTTCTTCAGTGAGCATCATCCAGGACTTCCTTTTCACCTCACATCCAGGGATTTCCTCTTCTTCGACCATTGCATCTATTTCTTCCTCTGAGGAGACATTGGTTTGATCATTGGCACATGGGTTCTCTCATTTTGGGGGGGCTTTGGGGTCTCTTCTCTCTCCTATGGGGGGAACATATTTTGTACTTGTGTGATAGAAGTAGTTCTTGGGGGGGCATGTTGAGTCCTCCTTCTATCTCTCTTCTTCTTTCACTCTTGTTTTTCATCTCTTTTTGGAGTAGAGTTTTTCCCATGAGGTTTTTGAGTTATTTCTCCACTTTACATAGATTTCGTTGTATTCAGATACCTGATCAGGCCTAGTTGTCGGGACCCTTGTTTGCTTTCATGCATTGTAGTTACCTTTGCTTTCTTGCACATGTTTGTAGTTTCACTCTTGCTCATCTTAAGGGGGGGTGTTAGAGTAAAGGTTTTAACTTAATTATGTTAATTAAGTTACCTTTATTCCTCTCTTAATATTTCACTTTAGTTTTCATATTGTGACATTTAATAATTATATTAATTATTAAGTGTCTACCTATTAGGGTTACTTTTAGGTTTGCATGATCTCCTTTCTTAAGGATTGATCCATTGTATATTTTTCATTCTATTGTTCTAATAATATATCTCTCATATTACAGAGCTTCAAAACCCTCTCTTGCTTTTTTCTCCATTCTCTTCCATGTGACAGGTATCTCTTTGCATGCAGGTGTTCTTGGAGTATGAAGTTGGTTTTGAAAACTTCTACACTATAGATAAGATATTTGTAGTCCCTAATCTTTGTGAGTTTTCAATATTATTCTCTAAGCTTTCATCCTTATCCTTTATAGATAAGATATTTGTAGTCCTTATCCTCTATCGATAAGATAGTTTGCAATCCTTATCCTTTCTGGATAAAATATTTTTCAATCCTTATCCTTTGACTTTGAATTTGACTTCCTTTGAATTTCTTCTCTTAACACTTTGACTTTCTATTGTAGAAAATATTTTCCTTTTCTTTTTGTTCTGATTTTTCATAAAAAATAAGGTAACAATAATATTTAATTGAATCTAGTATATTTCATGGTTTATATTCAAACATTCCTCAACTTCATCAATAATTTTCTATCTTAGAATGTTAGAGTTTGAGAAACTCCTCTCATCCAAAAATTGTTTGTAATCTCATCTATTTTCATAAACCTAACATTTTTTTCCTTCAAGAAACTAAACATTTTGTGGAGGAAATGTTAGTTTTGTGTAGACCAATTTGGAAAGGTAGTCAATGCCAATGTATAGGTGTGAATTTTTTTGAAGGAGATTTAGCTTTTATATGGAATCCTCATCAAATTATACTTACCTATTGGCTTTCTTGTAAGAATTCTATATCTCAAGCTAGTACTTGTTTTCAATTAGGTAATTAGATTTTTTTTTGAAATGTTTATGGTCCAACTGATTTTCTTGGAAAGATGGCTTTGTGGTAACATATTCATTTTTTCCATTCCTTATCTTCTTATATTTTTCAGATTTTAGTTGGGGACTTTAATGTCATTCTTTATCTTGATGAAAAATTTGGGGGATTGAATTTAGACTTGATTTTTCCTCAAAAATTCCTATGAGAATATCTCTTTTCTTAATCTTCTAGATGTTAAACCAAACGGAGGTAGTTATACTTGGAATAATAGAAGATATGGTGTGGCTTCCATCTCTAAACGTCTTGACATGTTTTTAGTCTCCATTGACTTGACCGAAGATAATTTGGTTACTACTTATGAAATTTTACATTGATATGGTTTTGATCATTGGCCTTTTAAAATTTCATCTCTTTTCTCAATTCCTAAGAAACTACCTTTCAAGTTTCATTTAATCTAGCTTCATGATTAGTCAATAAGAGATAATATGGAAAATTGGTGGTTATAAGGAAAGTCCTTGTTTGGTATTGCAATGCATTCCTTCTCTAAACATCATGAATTTATTAATATTAAGATTAAATAATGGAATAAATTTAACTTTGGTAATATAATTTGGTAAAAGAGACAAGTAGAACAAAATTTGAATGACATCAATTTTTAGATAAGAGAATTTGGTATGACTTTTAAAAGATTAAAGGTGCTTCAAGAACGATAATTGAGGGATGAGATATTTTAGAAATAAAATTCCAAGATTACTTGGATCAAGGAGGGAGATCAAAATACTTCTTTTTTTATAATTTAGTTAAAGATAGGACAAATAACAATTATAGTCTCCTCCCAAGGTAAAAATTTAAATTATATTTAGGAAATTAATGATGCAGATTTTTTTTTTGCTACTTTATTTCAAGAAAATGGTCAAGTTTCAAAACATGTAGAAAGAGTTATTTTTTATTCTATTCCCTAATTGGTTACATCAAAATTTAATAACCAAATAATGATACCCATAACTCTTACAAAATTAGAAAATACAACTTTTCAAATGAAGAAAGGTAACACTCCTTCCTAATGGCTTGCCCATTAAATTTTTTGAAGAATTTTGGGATATATAAAAAGAATCAATCTTGTAGAGGTGGTGTGTGAATTTACATTCAAAAAATAAATGATCTAAGCCCTTAACTATACCTTTCTAGCTTCTATTGAAGTTGTGAAAGCCAACCTCACAGACCCTGAAGATCACCTGCATGCAAATAACTTGTCACAAAAAGAAGACATTTAAGAAAAAAAAGCAAGGGTGCTCTGAAAGCTGAAAATGTATTAGTCAGAGAATGTGATAAAATACAATGATCAATCCTTATAAAAGGAGATTGTGCAACCCTAAAGAAACCCTAATAGGTAGACATTTAATAATTAATATAATTATTAAATGTCACAATATGCAAACTAAAGTGAAATCTTAAGAGAGGAATAAAGGTAACTTAATTAACATAATTAAGTTAAAAAATTTACTCTAACACCCCCCCTTAAGATGAGAAAGAGTGCAACTACAAACATGTGCAAGAAAGCAAAGGTAACTACAATGCATGAAAGCAAACAAGGGTCCCAGCAACTAGGCCTGATTAGGTACCCTAATACAACCAAATCTCTGTAAAGTGGAGAAAAGGAGAAAACCTCATGGGAAAAAAACTCCCCGCCAAAAGAGAGAAAATAAAAGAATGAAATGCACTAATGAAAGAAGGATAGGAGGTGGATTACATGATACCCCCATAGACAACTTCTATCAGATAAGTACATATACAATGGCCTCCATAGAAGAGATATAAAGAGACAAGAAGGCCCCCCCCACAATGAAGAAACTCATGTCACAATGGTGGATGCTTGATGTAGAATCTAGAAAGAGATCCTGAAGCAGCAAATAAAATTCCTCCCCTTGGGAAGAAATGGATTCGAAGGACGATGTCGAAGAAACCTTGTGAAGAGTGATGAACCAATATGTCTCAAGATGTGTGCCATCATAGGATGCTGAAGAATCTTTGTGTTTGAACTGAAACAAATGATGCCAAATCCAAACTGATGTGAAGACTCCTGAAATGCAACCTCTAAATGCACCGATAATGGTGGGTGGATAGTGATAACCTAACTATCACACTAGAAGAGATGAATGTCCTCAAAGTAATACTCTAGATCTGTAATATAGGACTCTACAAACAAGGATGATATGTCTGCAAGATACGAATCCCAAGTAGCTATGTGTGGAAGATGGATGATGTCCTGTTGTACTGAATCAATAGGGGCCAAAGATGTGGCGATGTCAAACTGATCAGGAACAATAGGAGATGTTGATGTACTCTTGATCTCAAGAGTGGGAACATGAATACAAGTCTCTAAACCGTCGTCACATGCAAGACTTGTGATATACTCAAGCTCCTCTAGAGTATTGTTATCATAGGGTATGAAATCTATATCTGCAAGAGGGATGAGACAATTTGCAGCGGGATCCTCTGGGAATGGAGAGATATTAGAATCTCCAAAAATCTCCCAAAGACAGTGCCAAAGTGTGTGAGGACAACGAATGTCAGATAAAGCACACAAAGTGTCAAAATCAACACTACAACCAATAACCCCTACAATATGATCTCGAATAATAACCCATGGTGATAAACTCCTTTATGTGTTTGGTGTAGGTATGAGTGCATACAAATGAGGAAAAATATTAAGCCACCTACAATGTGTAAGTATGCCCTTCGCCCATGGCTCATAATTATCCTTATCCAAGTAGATCACAAAAGGATGAATAGAAAAACCCATGATACTCACTTAAATGAAAAATTCAGAGACTAATGACCTTAGTACATATAAAAAAGATCAAAATATGTCATCTCACACAAACATATCCTTTCCAGTTGCCAAAGTGTCCCAGTAATTGACAGAATTGTGAAAACACAAAATACTGAATAAAATGTACCTAGGGAATATTATGGAAAAATAAATGGTAGATCTGGAAAGAGAACAAAACCACCTTTCCAATTCCTATTTGTTTGTGAAAAACAAAGTCAGTATGCAAAATTTATTCCCCAGGGAGTGCAAAAACTATGATATGACTTTGAATGAGGAAAATAGCATCAAAATGGAAAATCAGATCGGCGTTGGAACCAGCTTTTCGATAATATCTCATTTTCAAAAAACTGACATCTTATGCTCAAAATATGACCATTTTGCTAAATATGCTCATTTAGGGTTTAAACCAAACATTTTATTAATATGCTCAAAATATTTAGCTGTACCTTCATGGCACGAAAATCAAGGTAGCACAAAAATCAAAAGGGCATGGAAATCGATGCAAAATGGCACAAAAATTGAGGCAACTCAAAATTGATGCAAATACAAAAAAAATGGCTTGAAAATTGAGGCGTTCATACGGATCCATACAATCATACGGACTTTTTCAAGAACTTTTTTTAGATTCCCCAAAAACACTAAAATATCAATTTTCAGCAAACCCTATCATATTTTATATGAAAATAGGGGTTTTTTGGCCTTATGAGCACACCCATGAGGTCCGTTTTGCACTAGCATGCATTTTTTGAGAGATCAAGGTCAAAATTTCTTAAAAAATGATGGAAAACCCCTCTGATCTAGCAGAAAATACTAGGAATGAAACCCTTGCACAGAAAAAAAAACTATGTAAGCTGAAATCTTCAAAAAATGAACAAGCATTTGTAGATCTGGAGCTCTAATACCATGTTGAAGTTGTGAAAGCCAACATCACACACCCCGAAGATCACCTACATGCAAATAACCTATCATAGAAAGAAGACATTCGAGAAAAAAAAGCAAGGGTGCTCTGAAAGCTAAAAATGTATTAATCAGAGAGTGTGATAAAATACAATGATCAATCCTTATAAAAGGAGATTTTGCAACCCTAAAGAAACCCTAATAGGTAGACATTTAATAATTAATATAACTATTAAATGTCACAATATGCAAACTAAAGTGAAATCTTAAGAGAGAAATAAAGGTAACTTAATTAACATAATTAAGTTAAAAGCTTTACTCTAACCCCTTCAATCCTCAAGAAATTTGTAGCTAGTTCCTTTGATTATTTTTATTTGATACTTCTTTGCATTGTTACAAGATAATTGTAAAGAAGATATGGTAGCAAAATGACTTTATACACTAATCTTGAGAGGAGGATAATGCAAAAATTTATAGATCTTTAATAGTTATAGAAACTTAAACATAAACAAACATAAATATCATGCATGGTGTTGATCATGAAATCTTGCACTTCTCAAAAATAGCCTTATGGGAAATTGGGTGAGTGGGGAACCTAATTTCTCCTCACTAAATGACCTTTGATAGTTTTACAGAAGCCGTCTCTTCCTTGTGTATTGAAGAAAAGGGGATGAGAAATGCATAAAAGAAGCTATCTAAGGTGATGCGCCTCAAAGTTTTTAGAAACATATGAAACCCTAGCTATCTTTTATTTCTGATGAAATTGACATAAAATGCAACATACCCTTCATTTTTGGAAAGAAAACAATCAGCTAAGGCCCATAGGAGCACAAAATAGTCATTCAAATCTCCCCACAGGAAGCACCCATTAAGGTCCAACAAAACTAAGAAACCCAATACTAAAGAAATACTTCAGGTCTTTACAGAACTATCTTGCTCTTACAACATAATATGAAAGTTAGCAAACTATTTGTAGAAAAATGAAAGAGTATAACAAACATGATTCAATATCTAAAAGATATTACTATTCAAAAATAGAAGCTAATGACATGGAAAGCAATTGTCAAAAATATACTTGAACTAGTTAACATAGAGCATTTATCATACATAAAATAAATAAAGAAAACATGTGACAGAGACCATAGATGCACAATCTCATATATTTCTCCCTAATAGTACTTTTTCTTTCCATAAATAACATAAACATGCAAAGTTTGGATACCAATCTAAGTAATCATTTTGATAATTTTTAACATGCTATAGAGAAAAATAAAAGCTTTGTAAAAATATTTCCTATTTCTCCCCTATTCTATCTCTTCTAATAGACAAAACATATTTTTTCTGATCATGATGCTTCACAAGCGACTGAAACCTCCTTTTACAGGGCCAAAAAGATGCACCAACACTACAGTTAATAGAGATGAACACCTAATAGGTGTCCTTGTCTGATACCCCATAATTTGATGAAGCATCTAATTTGAACATATCATTTTTTGCTAATAATAATTGGGCTACTTCAATAATTGATTTGGATGTTGCAAAAGCCTTGCAAAGATATTGTTGTCAGAGGAGAATCTGAAGTTGTAACTACTTGATAAAATCTGATCCAACCAGCTATGAGAAATAATGGTGTTGCCCTAAAAAGAGTAATCTTGAAGGTATAAGATCCACCATGCTACTTGAAAAAAAATATTCCAAAGGAATAATATGACCATGGGTGAAACAACCCTCCTAAAAAAAGTGAGTAACATGGCATGTTGGTGGGTGATTTCCAAGTCCACAAGATCAGCTTGGGGAAAATTCTTGTGATACATCCACATTTCCTATTTTGGGCCCAAAAGGAAGGCGATATGAAAAAATTGCGCAACCACTAAGTGGTGCATTACACATCTTTTACAGGAGTAAATATAGCATTCAAATTGAGATGCCATCAAATCACACAAAAAGAAGTAAGAGTTGAAAAGGAAGAACTGCAAGGACTGAAACAAAAAGCAAAAAATACAGAGAAAAATTGCTCCATACTTTTTGGAAACTCACATGGGGGCTTTCTTTGTGGAGGCATGAACCCAGATATAACATAAAAACATAAAAGAATCTTTAGAGTTAGAGGAAAGCCTCATGCTGGAATTCCCAGTCTTCATTGGAGGGAAAAAATAAGTGCACGCAATGTTTCATAGGCCAAGTCGATATCGAGGACCTCCTTAACAGAAACTCCACCCCATTTTTATAAAGAAACTTCCATGTGGTAGTAAATTTTGGACAAGGGTAGAAGTTCCTTTTTGATTTCTTTCACTAAAGGCAATGAGCTCAGACCTTCGAGCATGAAGAAGTCCTATTGTTTGAGTTTGATGGCCTCTTTGATCTATTCTTCTGTCAACACTTCTTTGTCTGGCGAGAATAAGGTGGGAAATCTGAAATGGATTAGAATGCTTAAGTATTCCTTTCTCTCACCAACCTTCCTAGCCAATACCAACTGACAAGCCTTGCTTTTCTGGGTGACCTAGTTGCAAGTGATGAATTCATTTGTCTTTCTTGTAGTTTTCCTTTAGTTTGGGATTCCAACACCTTTTAAAGCTTCCTCGGTCACCTTATATAGCTTTATGATTAACTTACTTGACTGTTCATAGTGGGGGGTGATCATATACAAAATTTAGTCAACTGGGCTGACCTTTGCTTTCAATTCTTATGTATCCATTATGAATCTCAAGGATAGATTTAGGGCCACTACTACGATCATCATTCTCTCCCAATGGGAATACAATAATCACCAGAGTATAAAGAGCAGCCCAAGCCCTCATGTCATAGCTAGTTCCTAGTAGAATTGAGATTCCTTAACCTTGATGTCTTCCTTCAATTGATCTATCTCCTGGAGGGTGCTCAAAAGCTTTTAGCATAACTTCTCTAACTCTTTGTTGTGAGGAAATAAAAGAGACTTGATATCCTACTTCTCTTTTCTCTCCTTATTAGTTTGTGCTTTGGCCTTAGGAAGACTTTTGGGTGTCTAAGATCGACATTAGCCAAATCTTTCTATATATCATCTTTTTCTTTTCCCATCTTATATTGCTCTCTTTGTAACTCAATGCATATACTATTTTTGACCCATTATGTCATTGTACTCTTTCAACTTCCATTGATATTCATCAGTAACTTCTTTCATTTGGGTCTTCGCATTTTCTTTCACTTTGCGCTTGGCTTCCACCTCACACTCCAATCTTTGTACTTTGGGATAAAGCCTATCTCTTTCATTCTGAATCTCTTCAAGTGACTTAGCCACTTCCCCTATTGATCCTATGTCTATCTTAAGTAGGTTATATCCATATCCTTTTCCCTAATCTCTGATTATAATCTATCAATTGTGGCCTTCACATTCATTAACTTTTCCTCGTGATTTTTCAATCTCTTGTCCAATTTCTCATAATCAATGTATACCACTTTTTATGTTTCTGTGGCAAGGCCTATTTTATTGTGTGGGAGTGCTCTACTCATGTTTAGACCCACTATTTCAATCTCATAATCTTTGTACTATATCTCTCCCTCCAATTTGGATACATGTGAACTCATAGCTAAGATCATCAGAGAATTCTACTCTTCATCAAAACAAGTTTCTAGCCTCTAGGTGGCTAGGTTTACTATGGCATTCACCTACAACTTCTATTTTATTTCCTATCAATCCTACGTAGTTAATTCCATCTAGGTCTAGAGGTTCTATGGGGACTCAATACTTTGTACAACAATAGAGAAACCTGTGGGGAGGCCGTGGAGGGTAACAACAAGGGTGCTTTCAACCAATTGAGTTTGGGGTGAAGCAAAAGGAAGCACTATTGGTGAAATTTTTTGGATTCCATGTATGACTTGAGAATAAAAAGGAGTGATCATTAAGGTAAAGGGGCCAATGGGTAGAAATAGAGGCATATTCCTGAAAGTAGGCAAAGGCAATAAGACCTAACATGGTCATTTCTATCTTTACAACCTATGCCTCAAAAAAAGTGATCAAAGTGTCAGTCAAAAATATGAGAGAATATGCACATTTAGCGCATATGGTTTCCATGTGAGGCTCACTATCAAATATAGTCTATGCATTGTTAAGGATGAGAAATTTAGAATTGATGGATGGGGGATTCTTCTCTATAAGTGAGGGGATAGTAGCTTCTAATGATGCAGAAGAAGAAAGGATGGTAGGTGTGAAACTTACTTGGATTGTGGGGGTTGAAGAAACTCATGAAACAAAGTACACTTCTTCTTCTCCTTTGTCTATGGAGCCTTTCCCACCTAGGTCTTGGATTCTCCTTCTCTTTTTCTTGAATACCATCAATTATATTTACCCCTTCTCAAAATACTAGCAGAAGATGAGATCTATGACCCCTTTTGTTGTAATACCTTTTCCTTCTCCTTTCCTATTTTGGCTGCTTGAAGTGGTGGATCAAAATTTGGTGCATGCTCTTATTCAGGTCCCTAATCAGACCTTGGGTCAATATCATATCCAACCTCCTTATCATAAATCTCATCAAAGTGCTTGTCTATCTTAATAGCTATTTATAAGGGGCCTAGCTACTTGATTTCATGTTGCTCCATAAATCGATCGCTTTTCTTTTCTACAACCCCAAATTCTTTAACTGTATCTTGAGGTACTTGTCCATAAGGATACTTTGTCAAAATTCTACTACTCTTGTGTAGAAAATAAGCCATAGGGGTCACACAAATGGTATGAAAGTTGGGTTAACATAAACATCTACCCTTTCCTCAGCCAAGTTTCTTCTTTCCTCCCAATATGACCACTTGTCATGTTTAAATGACATGTGCCATATTGGATTGTATTTCCATTTATCATAAATGAGAACTAGGCCGAGATAGGAAAACTTGTTGGTAAAAACCTATTACTCTTCCCTTCTTCTGAGTGTTACCTAGATTTTGGTGATAATGAGGGGAATTGTGTGGATCTCCTTCTTGTGCCCCTTGGAACCATAAGCATTATCTACAATTGTTGCTTGATAGCATACCTCTAGGGAAAGTGGCCTGTCTATAACAAACATTGGAAAACTAAAGGGTTCCTTTGTCAATCTGTGGCATCTAATAAAATTAAAATCAACCCCCATAAAACAATCTATCGAGGTTTCGTGATTTTTGATCCATTCTAACTCCTCAAGAGAAAACCTATGTAGAGGTTATTGAGATAAATCTTCAAGTACAAGTTGTAGGAAATAGTCGACAAATGTGTAATAATCCCATGTGCTTGAAAGCACATGGGTCCAGACTAAAACTGGCTTATATAACCCAGATGCATAAAAAATACTATGTGGAAAATGACTACTAAAGAACCCAAGGTTTTAATGTAAAATTAAATGTACCAGAAAAGAGGAATACTTGAACTTGAAAGAATGGTTATATCCACTCAATTGCTAAAGAATTCTATCTATAATTTCTTCGATGAATTTGAATCACTTCTAACTCTTTTATTTCCTTAGCATGAAAGCTAGGCCTATCTGGTATTTGAGATCATTGTCCCTTTCTTGGCCATATACGAAGGATAGCATTGAAAGATGGCCTGTAAGTCTAAATGAAATTATTTAAATGATAGAGGGAAGCTGATTTCTCCATTGTTAGTCTCCTAATTTGTTTTATCCTTGTAAAATTTCAACTTATCTCTCTTTGTTTCCCAAAAATCCTCCATGCTTATTTGCAATAATATGTTGGTTTCCATGTTTAAAGGAATGCATATCATATCTCTAATAGTTGGTGCATTTATGGTGATTTTTAGATTGTCACCACTAATAACCATGGTGCCTTCGTCCAACTTCTTTGCACATATGTTTATGAGATCTAGGCATGGATGCATGGAGGGCAACATGTATTGTGGTAGACCACAATGTGAGAGTCTCATTCTAAGGCCTTTGGTCATCCTTTTAGCAATCATTCTTTGCAATGCCCCTTCTCAAAGGCCTTTAGGGTTTTCATGCAGCTTGGGGTCAAACATATTATCTGTGAAATACTTTACCACCTTTTTTTTATGTGGTTACCTTTCTTTACGATTTTGGTATGAGAAAATATTCATTCCTATTGTGCTAGAGTGTTGTGGTGCAAGAGCACCTTGTGCATTGTATGCCTCCAATAGGCAATATTGTAAAATTTGAATTTTCATCATAAAGTGCATGTAAAATGGTCATGTGTGGACCCATTCAAATGTATTTGAATCACCATTAGGTCTCTAGGAGGTCAAAGAGGTCAAATTGCAAAAGTTGTCTTTTTGTTGCAAAAGATGCAAAAATTACAAAATTACAAGAAGTTGAAGATGAAGAGTCATCTTTGTAAAAGGAGTTGATGGGTCAGTTGAAGATGAAAGGGAAGGTATTCTAACTAGTGTAAAACTCTTTATAAAGCGAGAAAAGCATCATACATTGTATCTTGAAACTATTTTGACAACAAAAGTACCCTTTTCTGTCAAACAATGTTTTCTTGTTGCTTTTCAAGGACTGTACAGACTATACAATATTTCATAGGCTCCAAAACTTGATTTGAATTCATAGTGGGTTGTGTTAACTTCTATTTGAAGGAGATTTGAATTTTTTTCATTAAGTTTAGAGGTTTTTAAAGCAATTTTATGGTGACTTCCTAAAACCCTCATTTCAAGGGTTTTGAGAGTCTAGTGAGATTTTAATCCACCATTCCACCGATGGAGGCTTTATATATTGGTGGAATGGGTTAATTTTGAGTATTTTTCAATTTTTTTATGTTGGCAGATGCAAGGGAAGATAGTTGACGTTAATTTAATTGCTGCCCCAACTAGTTTTTCATTGTTTTTTGAGTCAATATGATGGATAAGTATAGGGTTTTGAAGAAAAAACATTGGTAAAGGTTTGAAGATGGTTTATTTACCATGTGCAAGCATATCCTAAGATGTTTGAAGCATTGACAAGAAGAATTGATTATATGCTTGCATCCTCTTGTACCAAATCTTTAGTGGATGATTTAGGTGGGATGAAGTCCTCAAGGGATTCATCTAACATTTTAAAGTCATCACAACTAAAGGGTTTGAAGAATATGTTTTATCCAAGGTTTACCATTTAGTTTTTATTTATTTTGTTTGATTTCTTTGATTTTTGTTTTGAAATGATTGTAAAATGCAAATTAATCCAATTAAATTATGAAATGATGCTAAAAATAAAATAAATGTACACAAATATGAAACTATCCACAACTGAAATATGTAAGAAATGTTTTCCAAAATTTTGCAAGATCTAACTAAAATAATCAACAATTTAATTTGACAAATAGATTGTTTCAAGAAACCAATGCTCAAATCTAAAAACATAAAAAAAAAGATACTAAAAATTGCCTAGGAACTTGTTTGAAATTCTTGTATAGAGACTCATTCACCCATGCGAGAATGGGTCCTTTCTTTGGATTTTAAATAAATGAAAAATACAATTTCTAGGCCTTTTTAGTGTTTTCTATGTCAGGTTTAAGACTGTAACTTCTATGAGAAAATTTTCTAGAATTTGTTGACCTAATGCAAGTAGAATTAATGAACAATGTTGAACTATATATGACATTTTGGGTAATTTAAATCTAAATTTATTTGAACTTAAATGTTTGAATAATGATCTTGATGCAAGTACAATGCAAAATGAATGCAAATCTACGGAATCTTTCTGAACTTTTTGTCAATTTAGGTGATGCAAACATGCAAATTTAGCCCTTAAATGTAATGTTAATGTAAGTTTAAATAACCCTAATTGTAATTCAACTAATGAAAATAAAATGTAAACTAGTGCAAAACTTAGATCTCAGGTTGAAATGGAGTCCAATTTTTAGAATTTTGTTATATAAGGTAAGTTTCACCAAAATGAAATGAAGGAAAATAGGGTTTCCCAAAATGGAGAGGTAAGTACAAAGGGTGAAAATAGACACTATACTACTACATTCATTTGGAAATGATATCCCCAGAATGAATTGAAGAACAACCCTTAGGTGAATCAACCCAATGTGAGAATTTTTAGGTTTCCTTATGCTTGAAGGACGAGGGTCAATGCCAAACAAAACTTTTGGGAGAAAAACTAAAAATAGAAAATCAACTCTAAAATGCAAGCTACCACTTGGATCTTGTACATTAAGCATAAAATTGAGAGAAACAACAAAACTTTTGGTAGATTTGGGAAATGAGAACATTGTGCATGTTTCACAAAATCTTCATTCTGCAAGCCTATCAGGGGTTCATTCACCCATGGGTGAATGGGTCTTTGTAGGGCTTTCCAAAATTTATTTCTCAATCCTCTAATCCTATGTCAATACTTCCATATTATTTGGGTTTTACAATCAGAAAGTCATAAATAAATTCAATATCTTAGTTTTTCGTATCTTGACAACAAAGGTAACAAAAAATATAACTTTACAAAATTACACTTTTCAGATCTTCAATCCTTCATCAACCTATGAATCAAAAAATTTGTAACAAACAAAGATAGAGGGAAAAATGTGTTTTTTCGGTGAATGGGGGTTTGCCTTGGTCAAACCCTATCTTGGTAATAAAACCTTAAAATGGAATAATGAAAGCATGAAAGCAATGGTTAATGAACAATACAATGTTGCACTTCAACAAACCCTTGAATGTGGAAAGATTGAAATATTGCATTAGATGGATTCAATGGATATAGATCTTGAAGCTTGAATCTTGCTTTAAATATTTGACTTGAATGCTTGGATTAGATCTTTAAACCTACATCACAATGTTAGCTCTAAAAACATGCATGAATGAACATAACCTTGACACGATGGATGGATATTGAATGTTGTAACAAGTGATGAAGAAGTATGCTCTTAAATGCTCTTAACAATAATATTTTATGTTATGAAATTTCTCTTCAAAACTTCTAGTTGATTTTATTAAATAACCTTGTATTTATAGACATTTATCCTTAATTTCCCAAAAATTAAACATTACACGCTGACATTAGAAATTTGAATTTGGCATGACAAAAGTACCACCAATTTTTTTTTTTAAATGGGTTCAAGGGCCTAGGGAGGACCCATTCACCCATGGGTGAATGGGTCCCATCTCCCTATTCCTAGAACATACATTGCTCAATTTAAAGTGTTATGTATTGTCATTAATTATTGTTGGTTTTCCCCTTCGGAAAATGTAATTTATTAGTCTTGTAGATGCAAAATAGGGCTTATTTAAAAGGAATAATTAAGTCCAATTTATTTAGGATGGACCAAAAAAATATGAAAATATAAAGGGATACATTTTTCAACACTAAATTAAGACATTATTAAGTCCATTTTAATTAGGAGGGCCCAAACAAGTGTGAAGATGTAAAGGGATACATTTTTTACACTAAATAAGATGAAGCAATATTGTCCAAGGAATGTTTTCCATGATAACATTGATATTTCAAGAGTGAAGGTTTCTTTGATGATTTTGTTTCTTTTGAAGGACAACATCCAAGACCTCTTGTTTGTTCTTGCAGGGTATGATCTATAGTGACACAAATAACTTGTTCTTTAACACCACATCCTTTTCCATTATATCCAAGTTGTTTCAAAAGATTATAACCTTTTCCATTTATTTTTCCATTTATTTTTTAGAAGTTGGTTTTTCATGATCACACTCATCATATGTGGGTGTATAATTTGTGATTTCCTCTTCCTTGCTAATTTTTTTTAACTCACACGGTTTTGATGACTCGGATAATGTTGATATTATGGTAGATTCTTTCTCTTTTTCTAATTGTGCGTAATCATGTATTCTCCCATGAATGTTGGCATAAAATCTAATGAACCCCAATCATTTTCCAATAGTTTCATGATTGATGAAAAACACTTTTCTTGTTATTATTCTTATACTAGTTGAACTTTTGAAGTTGATATCAATGTTCTCAAATAAATTTTCATTCCCATTTAGTTTGAAAACAATTTTTTGATTATCAGCTAGCTTTGATTATGTAGACCTTGTTTTTCTATGTATACTTCAATAAATGGTGAAGTGTTGAAGGGATTCCATTCATTTCATGAATCCAAGGTCTATCTAAGAGAAGATTATATGAGAGTTCTTGAGGAATGAAATGAGTAGGGGTTTATAATATAAGCTTACCCACTTTAACAAGTAATGTTATCACAACAAGTAGTTTTTTTTTCTACATTGTCAAATCCACCAATAGATAAACAATCCAATTGAATTTTACTCTTGTCCACTCCAATCTTATTTATAATTTTTACACTACAAAAATTGAGCATTGATCCATTATAAACAAGGGTACATTTAATTCCAAAAATTTTACTACCCTTTCTAATACTAGCCACTATCATCAAAGAACAATTTTTATTTTTCGTTTCCAAAGGGGGTAATTCACTTTGACTAAAGACAATGTCCAAATTATGTGAATTTATATTCTCAATCATAGTTGCCACATAATTTTGTTGCACACTATGATGCATAATAACTTGTAAAGAATTTTTGAGGCATGGCATGGTAAAGAGGTGATTCTTGAATCAAATCCCAAAGGGAAATCTTAGTAGGAGTGTTACTAAGTTGTTCTAAAAGGTCAAACTCATTTAAAATATGTGAAGGTAAATGAGAGGTACTAAGATAGGTTGTGGGAGTGATATGGATTTAGGAATGGTTTATGGTTGCCTATTGTTCCTTGTGTTATATGTATGAGAAACGGTATGATAACTTGGTTGTTACAACACATTGGCTCCAGAAAATCTGTTTCTAGGTTTTGTTCCTCTCATTTGACACTTTTAAATTCTAGTCGGTCACTATTAGAAAGCCAAAAATAAATCATGTAGTTTAGTTTTTATGATTTCGCAAGAAAGATGACAAATTTGACAACTTTTGAATTTTTCCTCTCCAAATTATCTTCAACCTAAAACCTATAATCACACATGAAAGAGGAGAAAAATGTATTTTTGTTAGGGAATAGGGGTTTACCTTGGTCAAACTCAGTTTTTGAAATTAAACCTTGAAATGAAATAATGCATAAAGGAATTGTGAAGGAAAAAACAATGTCACGACTCAATACCACATCAACACATTATCTCAACAACATGCATGATGCAATTCATCTTTGACATGATGTTAGGAATCTTGATTACTATAATAATCTTCTTTGAATCTTCCCTTCAATTCCTTGAAAATTCTCTTGAATTTCTCTTGATCTCATAAACTTTCTATTAGGAAGCTTGCATAAAAATTCTTCTAGGTGAAACTAAGTGAAATAGCCTTGTATTTATACATATCTAAACATTAAATTACAAAATTAAAATATTGCAAGCCGACATCAGATCTAGGATTTGAAATCTTTATGTAGTGTCAAAAAAAGGATCCTTTGACATTTTTCACACTAGTTTGGGTCCTCCTTGTGGATTTTGGCTTAATGTTGCCTTTTTTTAGTGTTGCAATGTGGATAATAAATTCAAATTAGGTATTGGGATCTTGTGAACTAATGGAATTTAATGGTTCCTTACAAAATTGTTGTGAAGTGTTATGACACACTTTCACACTTTTATAAGGTTTTATCAACCAAAACATAATTTCAATCATAATTAATCATAACCTTTCCTTATTTGGAGTGTTGTAAAGTGTTTCAACACACTTTCACATTCCTATAGGATTTTCATGAACAATTTGACTTTCTTATGCTTTAATTGGCCCTATTTTGCATCCACAAGCCTCATTTATTGCATCTTTTTAAGGATAATCCTGACTCCAATCAGTAACCAATCATAACCTATGTGTTCCTGGCTTGTGTTGTAATACCCCTCATATTATTTGGACTTGTTATCTTTCTATGCTTTTGCTTGATACTTTGAGACTGTGATTGTTATTACTTATTGTTTGGTTTGGTAATGTTTAATTCGATTTTAGTAATACATTGTGATGCAGTGGTTTAGTAATTAGTTTATGATGTGATCAATTAGTTAGCAATGTTACTTTACATCTAATGTTGTATTTTTTAGTATAGCTTTGGTGAGAGGACAATGTAGCACCACTCGTTTACTAGTGCCCTACTACGCTACAATTCCTTTTTACGAAATGATGTTTTTGATTATATATATATATGTGTGTGTGTCTGTGTGTGTGTTACTTGACGTTTATTTGTATGTAGGATTTGCAAGAATAAAGTCTTGATTCCACCTTCTTCGGTAGGACAGGGCAAGCATTAAATTAACCCAACGGGTACAATGTTGAAAAAAGGGAGTTGATAAAGAAGTGTCTCTGTCCCAAGTCCGTCATCCCATGCGAGTTTTGTTGTGTCATGATTTAGGTTTTGTCCTTGTCCTTGTATTGTTTGATTGTTGATTAATTATTTTATTTTGGTTAGTGGTTATTTAATTAATCTTTATTTCATAGGATTAATTAATGTGGTATTGTTGCTTTAATTAATTGTAAGTTAGTTAAATGTTGAGTTTTAAATATATTGTAAATTAATTAAAAAGTTATTTAATTAATTAAAAGTGTAAGTAATGAATTTAAATTAATAATGATGATGATAATTATATATTATCTTTTTCCTGATATTAAATTAGAAAAATCTATAGAGAATATCTTGAGAAAATAATTAATTTTTAATTAAAATTATGAGATAAGTGTGCTTTTAAAAGCAAGAAAAGAACCAATGATTGAAGAGGAATTTTGAGGAAAAAGATGATGAGTTTTATTTATTTTTATTTAGTTTTATTGTGAGGAAATTTTCATAGACATAGAGGTTTTTCTGGTTTTTGGTCTGGAAAAGAAAAGAAAAATAGCTCTTTGGGTTTTCTGGGTAAAATAATTGTTTTGAAGAAAGGATTGGTTCAGAAGAGAGTTGAAGGCAGGAATTTGAGAAGAACCTACAGAAGGTATTCTACATCAAATGGAGGACTCCAGGTTTTTTTTATTCTTTTAATTTATTGTTATTTTATTGTTCTATAAACAAAATCTGGTTGTTGTGTTTGAAAAATTCATTGAAAGAAGTTCTGTGATTTGAAATTTGTTCGTATGAAACCCTTGAATCTTTTGTGTAAAACTTTAGTAAAACCTTTTTAAAGTTCTTCAATATTGTTTATTAGTGAAATTTATTGTTTTGAAATAAAAATCATTTTTAATTGTGGGTTGAATTTACATACCAGATCTATATTGGGTTTATTGAAAAATCTGTTGTTATATTATTGTTTTGAATCTCTTGTTAAATATATATAGAAACAAAAGTACATATACATATATATGTTATCATGCTGTTTGAGTTATTTAAATGTATATATTTAAATCTGATATACCTATGTGATTTTCAGTTTATGCGAAAAGAATAAAATTATACTTTGTATTTGAGGGTATTGAATTATATATATATATATATATTAAATATATATATATAAATATATATATATAATATACACTGTGTTTTTTATATAAAAATATACAGATCAATATATATATTTCAGATTTTGAAGTTGGTTATAAAATCAAATTTTCTATGAGAAAATATTTTTTGAATTATGTGTTTCCATTTTGTCTGAAATCAAAATTTAAAAAACAAAAATATACAAAAATAAAATAAAAAGATAATAAATAATAAATAAAATGAATATAAAATAAAATAAAATAAATTATACATATGAGGGGGGGAGTGGTCGGCGGTGGCTGTACCACCCCTGACCCCCAATGCACTCAGCAGTAGCCACTAGACTGTGCATAGCAGTCGTAGGCTACTATATGCAACCTAGTGGGGCTATGGCCTCCCATGTGGAGGTACAACACACTGCGGCCTACACAATGGGTATTTCATAAAAAAAAAATTATGTTTTAAAATTTGCTTTTTATAAAAAAAATGTGTTCTCTTCTTTGTGAATTCATCGATTATATTTATAAATAAATAAATGTGTGTGTGTGTGTGTGTGTGTATTTATGTATACTGTGCGAAATTGTACAGTATAATATTTTATTGATTTTATATTATGATTTTATTATATAAATGATTTTAATATGTATATGTTTTATTTTATATATATATATAAGACTTTATATGCTGTGATCATGGATTTAATATGATAATATTAATAAAGTGCAATGTTAAAGTGTAGTTGAGAAAGAGATAAATTATGTGCTTTAAAATTAAATTGAATTTTCTCTAGCAATTGATTTATTGGCAAAATTTATTGTGTATTGAATTTTATTTTTTATGGTGTTGAGTATGTATTGGTTACTCTTGAGATTATTCATTTTATTAATTTTTATTTTCTTTAATTTGGGTTTAGGTCATGTGGGAAACCCTAGAGTTAGTGTATCCTGTTATAGCAACTTAAGTTGTTGATTAGGAACTTCCAGAGGCAGAGATACTGATGTGTAATTGTGATCTCATATTTTGATGCTTGGCATATGTTTTGACCGTGGATGTGTTTCATATGTTTTGGCGAGATGGTTATGCCTCGCAGAGGATCCATTTGATTGGATCAATATTTCTTGTTGATACAATCCTTTTGTGTTGGTTATTTTGTGTTGAGTGTTTAGAGAGAGTGGCTCTAAGTTGGGGCCGATGCACAAAGGGGTTGTCAGGGTAACCCACATAGAGTTAGAGTAATCAGTGATAACCTAAGTAATTAATTATGGGTGGGGGTTTAAATATTAATAAGATAATTGTGATGTCTCATCTTCCTGTTAGTGCTATCACAGACTAAAGGGGACCGAGAAGGTTGTGGTTGGCAAGATCGTTGCCTTGTCTTCACAAAAGGTTAATGATTCCGCATGAGTAACCCTATGGAGCAACGCCTTGAGATAGGCTGTCAGGAGAACCATAGATGGAGGTGGCACCTTGTGATGGGTTGTTTGGATAATCCATGTTAAGCCATGTGATGACACTCTCCTCTAACATTCCATTTGTGTTGTTTTAGTGAAGTCCTCTGGAAGTAGCCTTTTGATATTATGACTTGAGATTTATTGATGACGTGTTTCATGAATTATTGTTGTGTTATTTGGAAAGTGATTTATTGTTATGTTTCGAAAGTGGTTTATTGTTATGTCCTTTGGTGATTTATAGTTGTTTAGTTTCTATGTGGTCTTTTGATATTATGTTATCTTATCTAGAGTTAGTCTTGTGTTACTGTTAGATGTGCTTGGTCGGGGATCCTTCCTTGTCTACTCCCAGCACAGGGGTGGTTGGGTGGAATGTGCTTCACACCCAATTGGGTTCCCTTTTGGTGTAGTTGTATCTTTTATTGCAGGGTTTTGGCAGATGTTGTTGATCCAGTGTTCTTATGTATCAAATGTATTTTTATACTTCCGATGTAATTTATTTATTTATGTATCGACTCCTGCATATGTTGGGAAGATTATGATGTAATTTGTATATGTGATTATTGAGATGTATTTTCAGACAGAGTTATTATACCGTCACATCATGAGATTCATTCTTGTACTATTGTTTGTAAGCATTGTAAAGTTGTGTTGTATTTGTCAAAATATATATACTTTATATCTTGATGATTCATTCATTGTCATATGTATGAATGGTTTTATTTGGTATATTCACATTTTTCTTGATATCGTGAATGAATGTTTTAATGATGTTGTCGATGAATGGATTTACGTTATTGGTTATTTAATCTATTATCTTGTGATGGGTTAGTTTAGTAATGTCACCTCGTGTACCCCAAGGGATTTAGTTGTGCAACTCAGAACATTGGTTATGTTTGATTACTTATGTACATTTATTATGTTCTTTTTATAAAAAAAAAATTGTTGTGTTTTTATTTGTTCCTTTGGGGTTTGCGTGGCAGGGAATTACATGTGTGGCCTAGATTTATTTTATGGGACTCATTCACCACCTTGGGTGAATGAATCCCACCTAAGTCTTTTTGGCTCCAATGTAGGTTTCACACATTTCTAGGATTTTTTTAAATTTTGGTCCCATACATTATGTGTGATGGGACTCATTCACCACCTTGGGAGAATGAGTCCCGTGTGACCAAAATTAAAATTATGGAAATATTATATTCTCCTAGATTTTACGTCATCCTATAGTGTTTTAATTTCAAAAATTCTTGCATAATTAAGTATAAATACAAGGTTCATTCACTCATATTTAACACCTAGAAAATTTTACAAGCATAAAGAGTTCACAAGAGAAATTGAGCATTAAAAAGAGCATTCAAGGCATTTCTATAGTTGATTATCAAGCATTCTAGAGCATCTTTCAAGTTCCATTCATCATGTGAAAGGTTGTTTGCATCATGTTGTTATAGGGCTAACAATTGTGGTGTAGGGTTCTTTGATTCAAGCAAGAGCTTCATTCAAGATCTATCAACATCAAGCAAGAGTTAAGAACCACATCCATTGGAGCAATCACTTACATGTTTGAAACCTCTTATTGCAAGGGTTTGGTGAGTTGCAACATTGTCTTTTGTTCATTCATAATTTTCCTTTCATATTTGCTTTCATATCAAGGTTTAATTACCAAAAATGGTTTTTCCAAGAAGTAAAGGTGGACAAAAGTTGTCAAATTCCTATATGTTGTCAAAGTTGTAAACAAGCCTTAGAGAAGCTTAGAGAAGGTCTATAGGCTAAATTTTGTAGTTTCAAACCTAGATTTGAATGAAGAACAAAAAAGTAGACTAAGAGCGACAGAATCTAGTTTTGAATTCCCAAAAATCTAGAACTAGACTAATTTTCCACTACTAGTGAATGAGTCCCTTTGTACCTGTCTGTTAGAGATTTTTGTAGATCTGAGTACCAATTTTTCTAAAACCTATTCCAACACAATTTACCCAAAACTAGATTGATTCATCTATCTTGGCGTATGAGTTCCAATCAGCATCAACAATAGATTTTCAAGATTCTAGACCTCCATTCTACCTACTTCAATTTCCCATGTGCACATTTCCAATTTTACAATTTTCTGTTATATTTTACTTGCTTTTCTTGGTGTGGACATGGAAAAAGTATCCCTTATTTCTTGAGCATTGATTTGGGATTAATTAAAGATAAATTGGACTTAATGAGGCCTTGATTTAGTGTTGTGAGGTGTTTTACACATCCAAATTAGGTCTTGGTCCCTTGCAAACTAAATAAAATGCATTTAATGATGTCTTGTAAAGGTGTTGTAAATGACTTTCACACTTCTTTAGACTTAATGAACCTATTTTTCCCCTAATTCAACATTATAAAATGTATTTAATTACATCTTCACATTAATCTAAAATACTTTTAAAATAGATTTAGTGTTAATCTAGTGTTGTGATGTGTCTTACACATTCACATTGGATGGTGTACATTTCTAGGCTATGTGGACATCATTTTAATGATGCAAAGTGTGTTTAATCACACTTTCATATTGAAATTTATGTACCTATCCCTAATTACACTTTACATCATCATTAATAGGCCCCTATGGCCCCATATTATGTATTCCAAGGCATAATTTGATCAAAGACCTGACTAGAACAACCTAGAATCCTAATTTCTTCACTCCTTAACAATCCAATTGGAAAAATAACCCTTGTGGGACCAAGTCACCCATCTAGGTGAACTAGTCCCATCCAGGTTGGACTAAGTTTCCTAGCTTGGTGACTTAGTCCCATTGAAGCTATTTTCTAGATTTAGGTGGGAAAAATTAGATTTTAAGTTTATTTTTCCTTCATGTCGGCCTTAGGGATCAAATTAACTAGAAAATTAGGTGAATTTCCTATAAATACAAGCTTCTAAACCATAATTCATAACTCATCATAATTCATTCATCATTCATCATGTTCTCAATTTAGGCAAGTTAGGGTTTTAGCATTCTAAGTCATCAAGATAGCTTTCAAGGACATTCAAGGGTAGATTCTTCATCTATTGTTGTAGAGATTCAAGATCATCATCATGCAAAGTCTCTAATTCCATTATTTCATGCTTCATTACTTTTTTTCTTCATTTTGGTTTAATTACCTAAAAAGGGGTTTGACCAAGGCAACCCCTATACCCTAACATCCAACATTTATTTCTCCTTCCTTGTGTGTTTGTAGATTTAGGTATCTCGAACGCTTGGAAATAATTAAAGATAAAGTTGCAAATTTCTTGAAGACATCCTTGTTTTCAAAGTCAAAATATCCACTAAAAGTCACTTTTAGGCTAAAAAATCAGAGTTTCAAAACCAGACACTTATGAGGAACCGAAGCTCAAACCTAGGGCTTCCATTTCAACTTTCAGATTTTTAGAAATTTAGAAGTGGACTAAGTCACCAACATTGGAAACTTAGTCCCATTGAACATATTTTAGAGGTTTTTGTAGATTTGGATACCCATTTGGCTGAAACGACCTTAGGAGCAGTTTTCTAGATCTGGGACTAAGTCGAACAAAATGGCATAAGTGTCCTAGTAGGAATTTTTTTTAAGATCAGTAGCATTTCATTTCCTCATTCATGTCCTCATCACATTTCCAGGTGCATGATTTTTGTTTTTCTTTCCTATTTTGTTTTATTTGCATTTCTATTCATCTTTCTAGGTGTTTTTGCATATTACAATGTGTTTTCAAACATCTTGCATTTATTTAGTTTTCATTCATTAATCAATATATTTTATCATTTTATTACATTTAGACATATTTCATCTATTTTTACATTGATTTTGAGTGTATACATTGTCCATTTTGGCCCATTTCTCTCCTTTTAGGTGAAAAACCCTAGAAGTGCAAGAGAACATTGGATACTAAAATCGATGTCCATATTTTGGTGAACTAGATTTAGAACATTTTACTTCTAATTTCAAGTGCATTTACATCCTAGGAATAGCTTGCATCAACATTACATTAGGTTTTGTATTGTTTAATTTACATCCTAGGGTTTTAAAAATTGCATTAGTGAAAAGCTCATTTAGCTTGCATTATTGTATTTCATTTCATTAAAAAATAGTAAAATTCTGCATTTTACCTTTACATCTGCACCATACAAAACAAAAAATATCAAAATCAATCAGAAAAATATCAAAATTCTAAAAAAAATCCTTACTGGGACTAATCCACCACCTTGGTTGACTTAGTCTGTTTTCACCCTTGAAACTGTCATTTACAGAACTGAAAACCTTGTTCTTAAGCTTTTGTTTGTTTCCATTAACTATTTGTATTACTTGGTTGAGTTTTTGTAACATACATTTCATTAGATCTAGCTTAAATTAGCTCATTTCATGCCTCGTTCAAATTCAATTTTACATCTACAACATTTCATGTTTCAAATCATTACATTGTGTAATCAGAAAATCATCTTGTTTGAAAACTAAAAATTGCATTTCATTTTACATTGTTACATTCCATTTCAAGTTTGCATAATTTTTTTTTTTTTCCAAATGTTACTTTCAATCTTCTCAAAGTTTGAAAAGAACAAGTTAGTAAATAAGCATGTTAGTCATTCATTCAATGCATTCCTTAGTTATGAAAGTCTCTTAGTGCAAGAGAGTGAAAATGACAATGTTAACCTTAAAATTACACCCCTTCCTATCTCTCCTATTTTTGTGGATGATGTGATAGAAGAGCATACAAACATAGATAACCATGATGATCATATTTGTTCTTCTCACAATACCTCTTCTTTTAATGATGAAGGTATCTTGGAAAAAGAAGATACAATCGTTGAGAATCATGTGGATCTTGTTTGTCCTTCTCCTCATCCCCTTTGGGAAGATATTTTAGCCCAAGAGAATGAAATCATAGAAACATTCCTAAAAATATCCTTACCTAATTTCCAATCTCCTTTGGCTTTTGAGAATATTTCTAGTAAGATGAGATTATGAATGATGAGGATATGTTGGTCTACAACAACCCTCTTTATGATTCGTCCCCTACCTCTCCTATTTTGGAAGACATTAGGGAACAAAGGAATGAAGTCATAAATTATCATGATAATCATACTTGTTATTCTACTAGTATCTCCCCTAGTTGTAAGGAAGATGCTTTGATGTTAGAAAACATAACCAATGAGATTCATGAGAATCTTACGTGTCCCCTTTAACCTAAGGCAATGCTTATTGAGAAAGATAATTCAAGCATTAATCATTCCCCTACTTGTGATGAAGTAATTTTAGAAGAACCAATCCATGGATTTCAAGAAAATTTTATTTTTAGTTCTCCTAAAAACTCTCCTCCTAGGGAGAATATCATGGTGTTAGAAAATGACAACAATAGTCATGTTTCTTCCTTAGCTCACGATAAAAAGGTGATTCTAAATTTCCCTTTATTAGAGATACATCAAACCGAGACCATCGAGGTTATGAAAGCACAAGTATCCATTACATCTCCCTTGACCAATGGATGTCATACATATCCCGTGGGAAATCCTAAGAACCTGAAACATAAATTCTTGGGATCCTATGGACTACTGTTGCACTTCTAGGGTTTTTCACCTAAAAGGAGAGAGATAGGGCCAAAAATGCTAATGATTCATTCAAATTAGGATGTGTGTGATCTGATGTGATGTAAATGAAATTAACTAAATTCAATTGATAAATCTTGGTGATTGAAAATGAGTGCAAAAGTGTGATTACAACTATGTTTGAAAATACATTGTGATATGCAAACAACTATGTAAATGAAGAAACTATGTAGAACAAAAAAATATGGGATGAAATACAGTGCACCTAGGAAAAGTGTGATGATTCAAAAAATTTATGCATGCTGATGGAATTCACTAATTTTTCACAGTGGGATTCATTCGCCTAGGGTGGAAAATTAGTCCACCTACTGGTGAAAAATTGTCGGGAGTTGGTTTTTGTCTATCAGGATCTAAAATTTGACAAAACTCAAGTTTACAATCCTAAGGCAGGACTCATTTTCCACAGGTGGTGAATCAGTCCTCCCCCAACTTCCTAAAAAACTAGGAGACAATTCTACAACACTAGATCTAAGAATGTTTGCTTGTCAGGTTACCGAAGTCAAATCTGCAGAAAGTAGAAAAATAACTTTCTAAGCTTGATTTTGACTCAAGTTGACTTGAAGCACCTAGTTGACTTGAAAATCACTCTTTTACACCTAATAACCTGTCAAATTTGCAAACAAAGGGCTGCAAACAAACAAGCAAAAGGGGAAAATGATTAGGGGTTAGTGAATAGGGGTTTGCCTTGGTCAAACCCCACTTTTGGTAATCAAACCCTTGAAAAGATAATAAAATGAAAGAGAAAGATAAACTAATAACATGCAAGTGTTATCAACTCACCTAAATCTTGATAATGTAAATCTGAAGTAATGTCAATGGCTACTTCAAAGTGCTTGAATAGTGCTTGAATTACTTGAAATGTAGGATTGAATGCTTGAATGAGTGAGAAGATTGTAGGAGATTGATTGAATGAATTAGGAGATGTAAAATGAAGTGAAAAATGCCTATTTATACAATTCTTGTGCCTTAGTATTTGTTCATACCTCATCACAAGCCGACATCAAGTAATTTTTAATAAAATCATAAAAGGAAATTTGAAATATTTTGAATTTAGGGCCAAGGGGGACTCAATTGCCACACATGGTGAATGGATCCCACCTAGGACCTAAAAATATGTGTTAGCAAAAATGTTGTGTTTAATGTTATTTGTCATGATAATATGCAAAAATACACTTAATTAAGTAATATGAGGGCATAAAGAGAAAAAATAAAGCATGAGAAGGGTGTAAATAGTGAATATGTGCCTAGAAAAGCATGAAAGCTTGTTACAAGACTTTACAACACTTCATAATAGGACTTTTTGATGTGTGAAAAGGTGGATTTTAGGTGGATTTCATTAAATAGAGTCTAGAAGAATGTATAAATGTCTTACAACACTTCACAACACCTTCACAAGATGTCGTTCTTTGAGTTTGAATACCTAAATAAGCATGTTCAAGCCATGATACAACATAAAATCAAAGCAAAATAGTTCCAACACCATGAAACAAGACCTAAAAGGCCATGAAAATGTCAAGGGACCATTTTTATATGGCACATGTAGCACCCACTTTAGTGAGAGGATGAACTTGCTTCAAGCTCACACTAAAGTAGCCATGAACATCAAGAGGAGGGTTCAAATGCACTTATGTTAGAAAGATGGAATGACAATGATCAAGAGGGATGATCAAGCCCCCAGGATGAAGATCCCATAGAAAGCTAAACATAAGAACAGAGGAACACACAAGTGTTGAGATGATTCAAATGAAGATTTGATCATCAATCCAACTAGTTGTGAAAAGAGATCTAGGCTGATTGTTTCAAAAAGAGAATGTGTACTCACTTTGGGGCCATAGAACTTTAGGATGTCCGCGGGGTGAGAAATCCCAAAAGGTAAGAAACATACGCTAATTGGTATGCATTCACAAAACACAAAGGTGGCTATGGACAAAAGTCATGCCACTAGGTGGGTTTCCCACTCAACCATGTCAAAGTTATGCCCATTGATAACTTTAACAAGGAACCACAAAGAAAAAGGATTTTTCATGAATAAAAAGGAAAGACTACCATAGTCATGCAAGTTGTGTTATGCAAGGTGGAAAAAAATGCAAAAATGTAAAAATGTAAAGGAAGTTCAAAGGAGTCTTGTTCAATTCATGCAAGGTCAGTCACTTATGGAACATTGTGTCTAATGTCTCTAAGAGAGGACCAATCAAAGAATAGTATATTCACAACTTAGGGGATGCAGTGTGTCGCATCAAGCCACCAAGAGGAATGTAATATGCTAAGAAAGATCACAATTATGAAGGAAATCACACCTAATGTCATCCACAAAGTGACAAACACATCACATAAATAAAAAAGCTACACTAGGAACCAAGAATGAAAATGAGTTAATGGTAATGTATGCCCCCCACTTTAAACAAATTGCTCCACATTGTTTTGTGAGAAATTACTTTAAAGTAGTGAAGAGAAGAAAAGTTAAAAGGAAAACAAGACATGAGATCCAACTTGGAAATCCCTTTGCCAAGTCATATGTTTCAAATTTAGGCTAGGTCATGTCAACGAAAGTGAAAAACAAAGAAAAAGGGAGTTTCCCCCAGAAAAGAAAGCACACCAAACACATAAGGGATCTATGGATTTGGGCTCAGTATGTTTGTTGCTGCAATGTTTTTGTATGAAAGAGCTCAGAACTGTCATCATTCCCTGAATGCATAGAATGAGAAGAATGACATAAAGAGATCAAAAACAAAGGAAGAAGAAAATTTGTTTTGGGTCAACATGGAAGAGACATTACAGTCTCGATTCTTTGTGTCATCCCCAAAAGGAAAATATAAAACAAAAAGAGAAAAAGACAAATCACGTTGAATAGAAGAATAGAGATACAAATATAAGAAGTATACAAAGTGAGAACATAAAACACATGATACAGGGGAACACAATACACACATGAAAAAGAGAAGTAAAAAGTAATACAAATATAAGTCAACCATTAACAATTTCTTACCCTCCACAAAATGTAAAGGAAAGAATGAGTTGGGGTGGGCGATGTGAAATGATCATGCAATAGTGAGAATACAAAATTCTATAACTATGGCATGAGGATGGGATATGGTTGGTTTAAGGTATGATGGGGAAACAGTTAGTATTAGTGAAGTGATACTTATCCAGTATGTCCTTAACTATCTGACATTCTTTAGTTCGGTGTCCAAGGATGTGATGATATTTGCAAAATGGGATGTTAGAGTCTTTGGTATGAATAGCCAAGCTATTCACAGGTGGTAAAATTATAAGACCTTTGTTTTAAAGGAGTTGAATTTTGTGTTCACATTCAGGTGGAGGATGTGTAGGAAACTTAATCTTTTTGAGTTTGTAAGGTCATTTTCACTTGTTGGATTCTCCTTGTTCATGGATAGAAGGAGGAGAAGGACCCATGGGGATCCTAACATCCTTATTATTAGAAAGAGGTAAAGGTTTCTCTCATGGAAGAATAATATTTAGGTTAGGTGGAGCATTCAAGATCATCATTCCAACATCTGGAAGTCTCCTAGGTTGAAGAGGATGTCTATCAGGATGAGAAGGATCATGATATCTAAGGCCTATTTTGTTTGCTTCAGTTGGTTGTTCTTCAAAAATTTGATGGATGTCATGTTCATGTTTTGTGTCAAAACCTTGTTTACTTAAGATAGTAAATCCTTTTCCATATGTTTCTTCAAGGTTGATAGGAATGTTTGTGACTTTGTGTTCATAGAATGGTTATGATTGTGGGGGTTGAGAGGAACTCATTCCACTTGAGGGAGGAACCTAGGTCCTATAGTGACTTCAGGATGTAAATATGCAAAGTGATCAGGAGGTGCAACAATGGGAATGCCTTGTGATCTCATTGATGGGTAAAAGGTTGCATTGGCTTCTAGTTTGTCAAGGAAGTTAGTGTATAACTTGTGCATTCTATCATCATCTTCTCCAATGATATCTACATCATGAGGAGGACAATCATTAGGAGTTGAAGGAGCATGTGTGAGTTCAAGGTCATTAGGGTCACAACCAAAGGCACGGTTGGACATGTCTACAAATGATTATAAGGAAATCCAAAACTTATTGAAAGAAAATGCCATGATGCAAATAAACTAAAATGCAATAAATGAGGAAAAATAGAGAATCTATGAATTAAAATAGAATACAAGAACAAAAAAGTGTAATGTAGAAAAATGCCAAAAATATTGCAAAAATGTTGTTTCAAAAGTGCAGAGGGATTGATTCGCCCTGGGTGGCGAATGAGTCCCAGTATGAAGTTTTTCTAATGTTTTTCAGAAATTTAAGATGATTTAAATACTCTACAGTATGCAATTTTTAGATGTAGAATGCAGATTTTTATTTTTTCCAATTGGATGTAATGCAAAAATGAAATCTAGATAAAGTTTTCACCAATGCAAGATGAAAAGACCTAGAATGCAATAACAAATCAATCTATTAATTGAATTCTAATGAAAATGGAAACTAAGATGCAATATGTGAATGCAATTAGAAATTAAAAGTGTTCAAAATTCGGGCTCACCAAAATGAAACATAGATTTTTGGGACCCTATGGACTACTCTTGCACTTCTAGGGTTTTTCACCTAAAAGGAGAGAGATAGGGCCAAAAATGCTAATGATTCATTCAAATTAGGATGTGTTTCATATGATGTAATGTAAATGAAATTAACTAAATCAAATTGACTAATTTAGGTGATTTAAAATGAATGCAAAAGTGTAATTACATCTATGTTTGAAAACACATTGTGATATGCAAAAAACTATGTAAATGAAGAAACTGTGTAGAATAGAAATAGATGGGATGAAACAGAGTGGAACTGGGAAAAGTGTGATGATTCTAGAATGTTCTGGATGCTGATGGAATTCACTAATTTTTCACAGTGGGACTCATTCACCCATGGTGGATAATCAGTCCACCTATTGGTGAAAAACTATCAGGAGTTGGTTTCTATCTGTTGGGATCAGAAATCTAAAAAAACTCAAGTTTCTAGTCCTAAGGTGGGACTCATTTGAAATAGGTGGTGAATTATTCCTCCCCCAAATTCTTGAAAAATTTGGAGACAATTCTACAACACCAGATTTGAGAATATTTGCTTGTCGAGTTGCTGAAGTCAAATATGCAAAGAACAGACAAATAACTCTCTCCAAGCTTGATTTTGACTCAAGTTGACATGAAGTGCCTACTTGACTTGAAAATCACTCTTCAACACCTAATAACCTGTAAAATATACAAACAAAGGGCTTCAAACAAACAAGCAAAAGGGGAAAAATAATTAGGGGTTAGTGAATAGGGGTTTGCCTTGGTCAAACCCTACTTTTGGTAATCAAACCCTTTAAAAGATAATAAAATGAAAGAAAGATAAACTAATAACATGCAAGTTTTATCAACTCACCTAACTCTCGATAATGCAAATCTAAAGCAATGTCAACAGTTGCTTCAAAGTGCTTGAATAGTGCTTGAATTGCTTGAAATGTAGGATTGAATGCTTGAATGAGTGAGAAGATTGTAGGAGACTGCTTGAATGAATTAGGAGATCTAAAATGAAGTGAAAAATGCCTATTTATACAATTCTTGTTCCTTAGTATCCATTCATACCTCATCACAGGCCAACATCAAGTGATTTTTAATAAAATCCCAAAAGGAAATTTGAAATATTTTGAATTTGGATCTAAGGGGGACTCATTCACCACCTATAGCGAATGGGTCCCACCTAGGAGCTAAAAACATGTGTCAGGAAGAATGTTGTGTTTAATGTTATTTGTGGGGATAATATGCAAAAATACACTTAATTAAGTCATATGAGGGCATAAAGAGATCAAATAAAGCACGAGAAGGGTGTAAATAGTGAAGATGTGCCTAGAAAAGTGTGAAATCTTGTTACAAGACTTTACAACAATTCATAATAGGACTTGTTGATGTGTGAAAAGGTGGTTTTTAGGTGAATTGCATTAAATAGAGTTTAGAAGAATGCATAAATTTCTTACAACACTTCACAACACCTTCATAACATGTTGATCTTTGAGTTTGAATACCTAAATAAGAATGTTCAAGCCATGATACAACATAAAATCAATGCAACATAGTTCCAACACCATGAAACAAGACCTAAAAAGCCATGAAAATGTCTAGGAACCGTTTTTCTAGGGAACAGAACCCTCTAATTCTCTACCCACCTGAACTCATCCTTTATCCACCATCACACAAACCTCACACTCACAACAAACCTGAACTTATCCTTTATCCACCTCAGAATAATGTGTCACAAAATCTGAGTCATAATATTATTGCTCATACATATAACACTAGAAACAATCTAACACCACAACAACCAACCCCAACCTCTTTACCTTTGCCTAATTCTATACTTCCTTGTGCTTCTCAATTAAGGGAGTATGATATTTTGAACAACTTAACATCACTCCCACAAAGATATCCTTATCGGATTTACTTATAACTTCACCTAACTATCCCACTATGCTTGAAACAACCTTACAAAAAATTCCTATCCCTTTTAATGTGAAATTGAATGACATAGCAACCCTAATTCAAGGATTGAATGTTGACATTGTTTTCTACCAAAGTGAGCTCCCCCTTTGGAAGTGCAAAATAAAAATGACACTTTTGTAATCATATCTCAATACAAAATAATAGTGATAAAGAGAACCCTTGTTGATAATGTCTCATCCCTTAATGTGTGTAGGGTAAATCTTTTGGATAGGTTGCATGTGGATAAATATGAAATTCAACCTGACTCCTTGTCTATCCATGGATTTTATAATGTAGGAAAACAACCGCTTGGTGTGATCACTTTTCCTCTTACAATTGGGTAGGTTAGATTGGATACAACAATCCATGTTATGCCTAACAATCTTTCCTATAATCTCATTTTAGGAAAACCCTAGATTCATGCAATGAATGGTGTGCCCTCTACTCTTCATTGTAAAATGAAATACTTTCACAAAAAAAAATTGCACATACTTGATGCTGACCCCAATCCAAATAGTTGTTTGAACATTGAGAAAAAAAAGTGAATCATTTAAACACAATGTCACCAACTACGCCCTCTACTTTTTTTTATTCACTTTCATTTTGATAAAATTTTAGGTTTCATAATGACCATTCCATGTACCCCAGAGGACATAGATGAATTTGTAAATGCATAATTACTTTTCATGTAATGAATGTACATATTCATCTTATTCAATGTATGCTTTTAAAAAAACAAAAATTGTTCAGTGTTTTGTTGTCCTTTGGGGTTCACACGGTGGGGCATTACACTATTTTTAATCCTTCAAGGTGATGGAATTGAATTCAATTATAAATTTTTTTGTAGGCTTACTTGTGAACTTTTGGCTACACCAAATTCTCTAACTTTTGTTCAATCTCCCGTCCTTCTTGCTGCAAATTCTAGAAATCTTTTTTGTTCATTCTTCTTTCAATCAGAGAATATTTACATGATGTACATTCATGCAACCATTAATGTGTACTTCTGAGCATGAATGCAAGCAGTGTTTTTGAATTTTGTAATGTTATAATGAAAAGATTATATCCGTGAGACTTCTTCAGTTTTTGGATGATCTATGTGTCCAACTTGTCGCCACCTTTGTTTTATATTTTCACATTTGATCGCCAAGACATAAATGAATGTATTTTCAATGTGGAGTGTCCTTTTTATTTATCATTCTTCATTAGGAAGATTGAATAATCCTCCTATTGATGCTATATAATTGGCCTCTTTTCTTATTTTTCAACTCACCCTACTTCGGGGAGAAAATTATGAAGTTTCCCTGATTTCAACGTATTCTGGATCACCAAAAGTTCTTTCAATTATTGCCCGGTGTCACTACGATGAATATTGATCCTCTCTTATTACTATTGGCATGACAAGAACCATTGCTAAGAGAATGGAATTTCGTTCTAATGTCATTTGGTCTCCTCGATATGTCAATCTATCACATTACTAGGTCAGCAAGACTCCTCTTGAAATTTCCTTCATCAACATAACCTATATGGTCAGTCAAATTTGAGTGATTCATTCTGATTATACAAGTCTCCCCGATATTTGTTCTCTTTTTTTTTCAATGAAAAAAAATGTGTCTCACTGATGATACTTCCATCGGTGTGAATGAGGAGCTCGACATGATCTAACAACTTCACTCTGATTACTTTGTTCTTGCCAATAAGCCTTCATCAGTGAGATGACAAGCATTGTCTTCTTGATAGTGTAATCTCCAGGGTTTTTTATCACTATGACTTGGTTCATCCTTTGCCAATATGTAGAAAATGTTAAATCTGAAAAGCTATGACCTTTTTTATCGAAAAGACTTTCCCTGATCTTGCTAATATGGACCAGTTGTTTAAAAACTCTTGCTCAATTATGACCAAAGGAATTCTTACGTATGAAAGGATAAATTAATGGGATCATTGATGAACATGGATTGAGAAATGGATCTTGTTACACAAATTTCAACAATTTTTATTATTTATGAAATTGAGATGTGGAAAATTTCTAGGGCACATGAGTGAATGCCAATAAAAATATGATATTTTATAGTCCCAACAGTTGGGACCCATCTTGCATCTTATCTTGCATGGTTAGATTGAGTCTTCCTTCCCCCAGTTGCACTTAAGGGGGCTGTTGGTGTAAATAAGTATTTTACTTATTACACTTTACTTAAGCTTACTTAGGGAATGCATATCATTGTAGTTTGCACCTGTGATACCTAGTTATTTGCATCTTGTATCTAGGTTTGTGCATACATTAAGAGATGTGATTGGGACACTTAGGGGAGTTTTTTTAGGAGAAATCACACTCTTTGTCGTGTGATCAAGTTATCACCTTTTTATCTCCACTTATCGTGGCATGATAATTCCACTTTAGGTGGGCGATCCACCTTTCATGGAATTATCTATTATTTCATTCTACCTACCCTTGTAGATGAATGTGACACTTTTCTCATTCATGTCCCTTCCTTGTTTCCTAGCTTGTGTTTATAAGCAAGCCTTGTACATACTTGTAATTGAACTTCTTCATGCATATTGAGAATAAAATCATCATATTATCTCTCTTTTGTGCTATCTTTGGTCTATTGATCCTATTGTTTCTTTAATTATAAGTTCTTACAAAAGCTCAGAAATATATCAAGCCTAAATTATCTAACTCTGATAGGGTGCCACTCACATTCCTTTTTTGTGCTTAACAAGATGTGTTATACTAAGAACCTATGCACATGGGAAGGCTCCATAGGCAAGCAAGGTGTGTTATGCTAGGTGGCCTTGAATTAGGGTTTTGAGCTTCACAAGGTAAACAAGTTGTGTTATGAAAAACACTTATGAACAATAATGCTAGTAAAGGTTTTTGTTCAAGGGATTTCACTTCATTCGTGTAAGGTATTCTCCTTAGGGATCATTATACTTAATGTCTCCAAGAGAGGAAAAGTCAAGAGTAAAAGATTTGTAACTTACGGAATGCAGTGTGTCACATCACCACTAAGAGGAAAGTCGTACACTAAGAAATATTGCACTCTTGGAGGGCATCAAACCCAATGACACCACAAAGAAAAGGATGCATCACAAGAAAAAATAAAATCATGCTATGAAACATGAATTTTTTTGAAAGATATTATCGATATATGCCCTCACTTTAAAGTAGTTTATAACACCATTGTTGTGAGTAATTACTTCAAAGTATCCAATGTTTACTCCTAAGATATGACAGATTTCCTTGGAAAACCCTATGCCAAGTCATATGTTTCTGAAATAAAGCTATGTCATGAAAAAGGAGGGAGGGGTTTCCCCCAAAAATACATAAGGGATATATGGATTCAGAGTCAGTATATATGTGCTACAATGTTGTTTTAGAGATCAAAAATTACATCATTCCCTAAATACTCATAGAATTATAAGAATGACACATAGAGAAAAAAAAAAGAATCCTTTTTGGGTCAACATGGAAGAGACCTAAATGTCTTGATGCCTTGCATTATCCCCAAAACGAAAGCATAAGACAAGCAAAAAAGGTTAAATGTTTGACACATAGAAGAATTTAGGTACAAATAGAGGAATGCACATAAAGAGAGAGATACATCAAATATAATAGTATAGGGGGATCACATTACACACATGTAACCACACAAAGAACATGAAAAAGAAAACAATGCAAGAGACTAGTAAGGCACATGTGAGTCAACTTAGAGAAATTCATCTACATCCCAATCTTGATTAGTATATGCAAAAGGTAGACAAGTATCCAAAGGGACAACATCAAATTCCAAGCTAGGACACACACCATGCTCAACACTCTTATGAGTAGGATCATATTTTAAGCTCATAGAAGAGGAAAACATTATATTTAGATCATTATGCACTTCCTCATCAATCTTAGCAATTTCATTTTCATCATCCAAATAAATCATAATAGGAGGTCTAATGACAATATTCATACAATTTTTTTGTTTTTTATGCTATGGTGAGGGTGAAGAGACATCATGCCTTGCTAGAGACAAGCTTGTATTTTTATTTTCAATGGATTTCTTTTATTTTTTTTCTTGTAAAAAACAAGTGATAGCATGTCATATATGCCTATGCTCTCTAGCATTTTGATTTCTTTTCATGTGGTTTTCAATTTGTGTTTGTCTAGGATCAGGTTTATCAAACATAGGCTTATTTTCTTCCCTTAAGGGAGGAACGAAAGGAACCATAGGAGGTTTTTCAACCACTTTCTCTTTAGCTTTGTAGACTTGTTTGAATTCATGAGGCATAGCGGTATTGGTTTTATTATCTCATGGTCTCTTGTAGGAAATGGTAGGATGATTTTTCATAGGTTTCCCTTGGATATTTGGAAGGGAATTTTGTTCAATCATTGGTTCATCAAGGATAGGTGGCTCAATCATGAGTTGAGGCATATTTATAATAGATAATTCTACTATTTTCCTTGCTTTAAACCTTTGATATGATTTGGAAAATTAGTCTTCACGAGGTCTAATAGCTTCAATAGGCTTGGGCCAAAAGAAATCCAATGAAGAGTTCCCTTGGGAAGACACATTATTAAAGCCACTATGACACATAGTACATATTTCATTTCCAAAGGGAAAATTTAAATATTTATGCACAACTGATAGGATGACATTCATAGAGGGAAGCCATTGATAGCCTAAATTCACATGAGATTAGTTTGACTTCAAAATGATGGTGAATGAGACACTTGACTTTTTTGGTTTGACTTTTGAAGGAAGATTTATTGAGCCCGTTGTAGGACAAGCAAAACCATTATGCTTTTTGATCCATGATTTCATTTTTATATATGTATCTTGATAAACTTCATACACAAATAGGAATTCTTTAATGATCAAATTCTCTACACAGATGAGATTAATTAATATTCAATTAGTAGGCTTTTCATTGATTCTTCCAGCTATATAAAGAGGACCATTAGGTTCATGTTTAAGTATATCTTTTTGTGAGAAGGAAATATTAGGAGGAATTTTGGTTGAGCCCTTATGAGGTTTAGCCTCAATAAAGTTGACTGAGGCATGTATGTTATTATTTTGTTGTTTGTTTAAATTTTCATGAAGGAAGCAACTGAGGCTATTTGTGCTTCATTTCCAGTTTTAAGCACTTTCCTTATATTTTGTAAAGTAGGAAATATACTAAGGTCCATGATTTCAGTAATGATAAAGTCTTGTAACTTTTTTGGGCCTTCATCTAGTCATTTTATGTCTTCTTTGGAGAAATGAACATCATGCACATTGGTTGTAGGAAGGAAAGTCATCAGAAATGAGGTATGCATACTATGATCCATAGGGGGTCGACTATCAACACTATTAGAAAGAGAGTTAGAGAACCAAATATCCATGATGAATGGGGTATCGTGGGATGACATGAGTCTCAAAATATGTCTCAAAATAGTATTTCTAATGGGACACCAAGTTGTAAAGATCATACAAGATTCACAAACTGTGTACAAACCCGAAATGGAAAGAGGGTAAAGTGCAATGCAATGACCTAGAATAAAATGTGTAAATGCAATTTTTAGTTTCTAAACAAGATAATTTTCTTATTACACTATACAACAATATAAAAAATAAATCCTATAAAATGCAATTTTGAAATCACACAATGCACTAAATGTACCAAATTAAGCTAGATATGATGAAATTGATGGAACATAAACTCAACAAACTGAAATTGAAATTTGAGAGTAGAAAATAGAAGCACAAAAATGATTATTTAAATTTCCAGAAATGCATATTATAGCTTGATTAGGGACTCATTTTTCCTATGGTGAATGGGTACTAGATGAGGTTTTTGAAACTGATTTTTACATATTTTCAAGTGTTTTCTAGTGATTTTCATATTCAAGTTTTCTACAATAAGTTTCAGGTTGATTTTCTATAGAATGCAATGTGAAATTTAATTCAAAAATGTGACAAAATGATGACCTAAAACATCTAGTTTAATATGCAACTTTGTTTCAATTTTCCAATGCAAATTTATATGATGTAAATGATATAAAAGATGACTTTTTTTGTGTGTTTTTTCAGATTTCAATAATGCAAATAATACAATCCTAAAACCCTAGATCCAATGTAAAGTTGAATACAAATTAAAACCCTAAATGAGATCCAATTCAATTAAAATGAATGAAAATGAATGAAAGATCTAAATATAGGATGAAAAGGACTCCAAAATAAGAAACTACAATACTCAAAAAGTCAAGTTCACCATAATGAGACAAATAAAAAATAGGTGTGTGTATGAATCATAATGGAGTGATGAAGAATGCACCTATCTTCCTTTTTTCACTCAATAATGAGGGTTATGATGTGTAAATGAGACTCATAAATTAAACCTAACCAATATATCAATCAAATGGAAAGCTTGAAGAGAGTAAAATGCTCCATGCCTATTGCAAAAAAAACACTTTTTTGGGCCTCACTGAGGACTCATTCAGCCTATGGCCAATGGGTCCTAGCTAGGGCTCCAAAAAATATGCTTCTCTAGAGGTTTTGTTCCTCTCATTCTGCACTTCTAGATTCTAGTCTATCACTGTTGGAAATCTAGAAATAAATCTTGTTGCTTAGTTTCCATGATTTTGCAAGAAAGATGAAAAAATTGGAAACTTTGACAACTTTTTCTATTTTTCTATCCAAATGATCTTCAACCTAAAACTTGAAATCACACATCAAAGAGGAGAAAAATGTTGTTTTGTTAGGGAATAGGGGTTTTCCCCATATAAACCTCTTTTTGGTAATTAAACCTTGAAATGAAACAATGCATAAAGGAATGATGAATAAAAAAACAATGGCACAACTCACCACACCTTATTTGAACCTTGGATAAATCTAAAAACTAGCTTGAAGTGTCCTCAATGAATGTAGATCTTGATCATGAACTTGGTGTGAAACAATGCCTTCAATATGGTTGATTTGATCTTCAATGCTACGTCAACACATTAGATCAACAACATGCATGATGCAATCCATCTTTGACATGATCATAGGAATCTTGATTGCTGCAATAATCTTCTTCAAATCTACCCTTGAATTCCTTGAAAATGCTCTTGAATTTCTCTTGATCTCATAAACTTGCTATTAGGATGCTTTCCTAAAAAATCTTCTAGGTGAAACTAAGTGAAATAGCTTTGTATTTATACATATCTTAACATTAAACCCTCAAATTAAAATATCACATGCCAACATCAGATCTAGGATTTGAAATGAAAAACATATCCCAAGGGGGGGTCCTAGGTCTAAGTGAGGACCCATTCGCCATGTGGTGAATGGGTCCTAGCGCACTTACCTAGGACACACTTTGGGGAATGTGAAATGTAATCTGAAAATAGGGTCCTAGGACCTAGTGAGGACCCATTCACTAGGTGAAAAAATGGGTCTTAGTTCACTAACCTAGGATACACATCTTCTAAAATTAAGTTTTTTGTAATATCATTTATGAATGTCAGGATTTATACCTTGGAATCTATAATTAATAAGGCTTGGATTTGAATTAAAGGGGCCAACTAATAAAGCCCTAGATTAGTTTGAAAGTATAAAGATACACTTTACAACACCATAAATAAGGAACAATTAAGTCCATTTTAGTTTAAATGGGCCCTAAACTTAATGTGAATGAGTAAAACACATTACAACACTAAATCAAATCAACATTACCTTCATTTTAATATTAAATATTCCCAAAATAAGGAAAAGGGGATTATTTTTATGTTAATACACTTTCTAAGGTGGAACCTAAAATAGTAAGGGAGGCATGTAAAGATGAACATTAGATGAAGGAAATTGAAGAACTTATGCATATTGAGAAAAATCAGACATGGGAATTGGTTCGTAGAATGGAAAACAAGAACATAATTGGAACTAAGTGGGTATTCAAAAACAAATTTAATGAGAATGGAGAAGTACTGAGAAATAAAGCAAGGCTTGTGTGTAAAGGTTACACAGAAGTGGAAGGATAGACTTTGAGGAGATATTTTTCTCCTATGGCTAGGATGGAAGCTATCATAATGTTTTTTACATTTTCAATAGATAAGAACTTTAAGGGTTATCAAATGGATGTGAAGTTTTCTTTTTTGAGTGGTGAATTAGAAGAAGAGATCTCTTCATGAAAAAAAAAAAGGATTTCACTTGTCAGATCAACTAGATATGGTGTGTAAATTGAAGAAGCAATATATGGATTGAAGCAAGCTCCCAGATCTTGGTATGGAAGATTGGACAAATATTTAATACAATAAGGATTCAGTAAAAGCACTACAGATAGTACTCTTTACTTCAAAATTAAGGAAGATAAGATCTTAATAGTTGTTGTGTATGTGGATGACATTATCTTTGGAGGAAATGAGGCTATGTGTAAGAAATTTACTAAAGAGATGTAGAAAGAGTTTGAAATGTCAATGTTTGGGGAGATGAATTTCTTCCTTAGGCTACAAGTCAATCAAAAAAATAAAGGGATTTTCATTTCATAGTCTAAGTATGTCAAAGAGATGTTGAAGAATTTTGAAATGGATGACTCCAATCTGGTATGCACTCCTATTGGTGATTGGTTGTAAATTGAGAAAAAATCATGTTTCAACTAAGGTTGATTAGAGTAGATATAGATCTATGATTGGTGGAATGCTATATCTAACTGCTAGTAGACCAAATATCATGGATGCATTTTTTCTTGTGGCTAGATTTCAAGAAGAACCTAAGGAAACACATATTCCATCTGTGAAGAGGATATGAACAAATACTTAAAAGGAACTCCACATTGTGGCTTATGGTATCCTAAGGATACTAATTTCATATTAAATGCATCTATAGATCTAGATTGGGATGGTAGTGTTGATGATAGAAAAAGTACAATTGGTAGTGAATTCTTTCTTAGATGTATATTGGTGTCATGGTTGAGTAAGAAGTGAGATTTGGTTTCTTTATCTACTGCATAAGTTGAGTATATTGCAGTAGCATCATTTTTTACACATTTTTTGTGGATGAGACAGACATTGAAGGATATCAGAGTTGAATATGATGAGCCTATTTCTATCTTTTGTGATAATACAAGTACAATTAACATTTCAAATAATCCAATGGTGCACTCAAGGATAAAGAATATATCAATTAGGTATGACTTTCTAAGAGAAGGTTATGGAGGATGAGGTAAAGCTTGAATATATACAGGTACAAAGGATCATATTTCTGACATATTTACTAAATCTCTTCCTAAAGATACTTTTTAGTATCATCAGGAGAATTTGGGATTATTTCCCCTCCTTCCCTGAACTAGATGCATATTAGGATGCATCAGTCCAGTGGATATATAGATCTATCTCTTTTCAGGACTGATGTTGGTGGCTACCTCTCATGGGGGGGGTAGTTTCATGTAGTATACTTTCCTAAAAATTCTTCTAGGTGAAACTAAGTGAACTAACCTTGTATTTAATTCTAGCAAGTGCATTATCAAATTTTGAAATCAAACTTCATCTGATATATATGACACATTGAGTAGCCATACTTACCTAAAATATGCATTCTTTAGTTTTAGCACTCTAATATGCATCAATGAATATATTTCATGCTTTTTTGGAATGCACATCATAGTTAATGTTTAAAAAGTTTGTTTGGCTTAATACACCTATGAAAAAAAGAACTTCATTACATTTTTATTCATTTATCTTAAATATTTATATCTTATTAATTTTTCATTTTCTAAATAGATAATGTCTTGTAAATCATTAAACATTCATAATGTTTACATTTGTATACTCTAAAACCATTTTTTATTAAAAATAACAATTAATAATCCTAACACCTTGTAAATAGACAATTTCTTATAAATCATCAAAATCTTATAATATTTACATTCATATTTTATAATAATAAAAATTACTTTTGTAAGAAATATTAAACAATATTCCTAGTGTACCTAATATATTTTCTAACACACTAGGGCACTTTTCATCTCTCTACATATATACCTCTACAAAAATTTGTGTATGCGCTTGTTTTGTGGTTGTTGTATAAAAGTTTCAATGACCATTCAAGATACAACTCATATGTTGCATTCAAATGTGACAGACTATAATCAATTTGCATGTTTTGCAAAATCTGATGTAAAAAAAAAAACAAGGCAAATGACAGTAATAAAATTAGTAGAAAAATCCATACTCCAAATCCTAATTTTTTTAAAGGTGGCTTCCCCTTTCACAACTTCTTCAAATAATCATGTGATGTCTCAAGCAAGTTGAAAGGGCTAGAAAACTAAATAAAATATTGTATTATTCCATACGAGCAAGTAGTTTCATTCTTATTCACGCTTTGTGCCTTTTTGTGAGCTTCCCTAAGATCAACAATCTTCTTCCTTCACTCTCTCTCTACCTCTAGTCTTCCGTGCAGGACACCTTCCAAACTTCAGACAGATATATCTCTTTGAAAAAAATGAGAAGAATCACTCCTACTATCCAAGCCAAACTTCAAACCAATTCACAGATTCATGGATTACAAAATTTCATACAATTTGAAAATTCAAAATTAAACACTAAAAGAGGGGTAAAAGATTATTCAACCTATAACAAAGAACTACAAAGCAAGGGCATTATAGGCCCCTATAAATCTCCACTAAGTGGCCCAAATTTTGAGACAATTCCTAGGGTAATTGACCCCTATCCATAATGTTCCAATTATGTAGATGATCGAAGGCCCATTTGGCCAAAATATCCATAACTCCATTCCATTCTCTAGGAATGTGATAGAAAGTAACAAATTCTAAGGAAGCACACAGATTAAGAATCTATTTTATAATCAAAGCTAAATGCCAATTGACATCCTCTACATGTTGCCTCTTCAACAAAGTCACCACCACCTGAGAATCAGATTCACAAATGATACTTCTTCACCCAAGAGCGCAACCACACTCCACAACATATAAAATGGCAAGATCCTCCATCACATTGTTAGTATGCAAAACCTTATAAACAAAAAATATAAACTAAACAGTCCTAGAACTATTATGCCCAACACCCCCAATACCAATGTGAATAGGATTTCCCCAAGAAGAACAATCTATGTTGATCTTCAACACACCCTGAGGAGGAGGACACCAATAGACCTCCCTATTTATCTTCCGAAGAAGATGTATACATCTACTTCTCATGATTTGGCCAATACCCTTCCCAACACCTCTATGAACAGGAAGATTAAGATGATTGCAATAAACATCTCCTAGATCCACACCCTTAGCCAAGTCACACTAAGCCGAGACAGTTTCTCCAAAAGAATGAAGAATTTTCCACCATAAATGTTGGACAACCAACTTCACATCTTGAAAACTCCTGGGATTCCTCTCCAACCAAATATGCCAAATAATAAAAGACGGACCAAGATCCCAAGTAACTTGAAGAAAAGAAGTCTTAACAGGGGCCTTCTCCAACCAAGCAAAGAACTCAGCCAAAGAGGAAACACACCAGCAAGCCTAGTTCCACACACTTCTAATTGAATTCAAATTTCTGATAATTCTATAAATTAATTTTAATTTACTAATTTTTAGTCTACATTATATATTTCACAATGTATTTACTCCTCTATAAATTTCTTCTCCATTGACCTATCTATATGAATCAATTCATCTAGAGTCATCCCTCTTTTCCCACACATCTATTCAATCCCTCTTATCTACACACAATTTCCTCCTCTTTGATATGCAAGCCCCTCTCTACCTCATATGAGGCGACCTCTTCCCAACTTTGGTTGGCCGACCTTACCTCTTGGAAGTTGCAATCTACAATTTTTAATTTAAATCTTTGTTGTCTTTTACCTCTACACCCCCTCCTTTTTTTGTAGTCACTTGCCATTAGCATCTTATTTCTTATTTTATTTTATTTTTATTTTTTGTTTCAAATTTATTCTCTTTAAGTTATTTTCCTACCATTACCTTGGAAATTTAAAAAGATGTGTATTTTAATTGCCTTCAATTCTCCTACCATCAAATATGGATAAAATGAATCATTCATTTTCTCTTCCTTGGTGATTGAAGATGGACCTTTGAATTGCATTATGAACTATGATCTTTTGTCAACGAGTGAAATCAACATAATTCAATATCATCTACCAGCGATAACCAAAACTAGGTTAAAATGCAAGTGTAAATGATGAAAACAAAACCCAAAATGAGTAAACAAAATTCAAATTTTGTTTGATGATGTTGATTGTTTTTTGTCAAGGACGATCTTGCATTAAACACACCAGGTAAGAAAATTTTGTAAATAGGACTCACAAAATGGAGTTGAGTAGTATGAGTTATTTTTTAGGTTGAATGCAACCTACAACAAACTCCATCGATGTCCTTGAAGTGCACTAGAAATTGTTTCCTTTTCCTTCTCTTCCAACATCTTGTTGGAACTAGTTTTACTATTCTCCAATAACTCTACTCATGACTCTACTCTCCTCTCATGGATTTGTATCCACCACTTACTGTCCTCCTCCTCTAAAGACTCTTTCCTCTTTTCTCCTCATTTGTGGGATTCATCCCACCACTTACCAACCACCTCCATCAAGTTTCCTCTGCACTATTCTCCATAACTTCTACATATAAATATGAAACATTTGCATACCAATCTACAACCATATGATTTCTCTTCCTATATACTTTCACTAGCTCCTTATTTACCTCAACAATATGCAATTTCATATAAAATTTGTTACCAAAAAATTCAAAAAGATTAAAATTTACCTCTTATTTTGGTGGTACAATTTTTTTCTCCTCATAACTTGTTGCAACATCTTCAAGCTCTATTGCTACAACCAAAACTACATCTTCATCTTCTACTACTATCTTCTCTTTTATTCTCACTTCCTCATTTTCCTTCATATTCTTATGAATTTCATCCTACATTTTACTATCAATGATTTTCATCTCTTTTTCCTAGTCCATAAACTCATTTTCTTCATTTCCTCTCTTCTTTTCTTCTTGGTGTACATCTATAGGGGCTACTCTCACAAATTTCTTCTTCCACCTTAAGTTGCACCATTCTTTTCCTCTACTTTTCTTTCCACTATCCTCTTTCAAGAGAGCATTCTTCTTCTCGTTTCTCTTTTCCAATATCCTCTCATATTCTTAAATTATTCTTTTCGAATACCTCTATCTTGGCATGGATCTTCCCCAATTCTTCATGGAGTATCTTTCCCATCTCTTCAAACATTTTTACTTTTCACTTTTTCCCAATATCGTTCCCTAACAAAATTCTAATGGGTCTCCTCATGAGCCATCTCGTCTTCTTCTTGTCACTCATCCCCATCACACATCATGTGCTTTATATCTTCATAACTTCTTCAACATGCTTCCAATATAGGTTGCCTCACATTTAATTCTCTACCTATATATTCAAAATTTTGTATTCTCCATATGTAGGTCATGGCATAGGTTACCTCATAATCAGCAATCTACCTATGCATTCAGAACCTCTCTCTTTGATATCATTTGATGTAATTCTTGGCATGGACTGCCTCACATTTAGTGATCTACCTATCCACTCAAAACCCCTCATTCTAATACCATTTGACATAAAGGAGAAGACTCACTCTCACTTTCCAAGCCAAACTTCACACAAATTCACAATTTCACAGATTAGCAAAATTCCATATAATTTCATAACTTTAGAACCAATTAAAAACTAAATTGATAATTGCATTTTTCAATAATAATCAATCAAATTCATTTCCAATTTATCGCAAGAATACACTTTGTTTTGAATTTAAATTTAAATTAACTCAATAAATGTATTTCGATTTGCTAATTTTCCATTTACATTATACATTTCACAATTTTTTTATTACTTTGTAAATTTCTTCTCCATCGAGTGTTCTATATGAATTAATTCATCTCTAGTCATCCCTCTTTTCCCACACTTTTCCCACACATTTGCTCGGCCTCTATATCTGTACATAATCCCCTCTATATGCATATAATTTCTTCTTTACTACGCAGCCCTCTCTCTACCTCATATGTGGTTACCTCTTCCCAACCTTTGGATACACGAGCTTCCCTCTTGGTAGTTTCAATCTCCAAATTTTAATTTATATACTTGTTGACTTTTACTAGGTGCCATCCTCTACGTATGTGCTGGTTTTTTTAATATTTTTAGTATCTTTTATTTATCCATGGTAGCCCTTCAAATTTCCCATGCCCCCCCTCCTTTTTTTTATAGTTTCTTACAAGTTATGGCATTTCCTCTTCAAATTCTCTATTGCTTTTCATTCCACATTCTATTGGCAGCTTATTCCTCATTTTATTTTCTTTTTCTTTTGATTTTAAAGTTCTCTTTAATTTCTTTTCTTATCATACCCTTAGAAAAATAAAAGGACTCATTCAGTTAAATTACTTTCAATACCCCTGCCATCTGATATGGATAAAATGAACAATTTATTTATTTTTTCTTGGAATTCAAATTTTCTAGTGATGTAGCTTTAAATTGCATAACAAAATATGACATTTTGTCAATCAATGACAAAAATGTCATTCAATCTCTTCTACGAAAGATCACCGAAACCAGATTAAAATTCAATTGTAAATGGTGAAAACCAAACCAAAAACAAACAAACAAAATTCAAATGTTTTTCAATGACACTGATTGTTGTTCACCCTGGATGCTCATGCATCACTCTTCCAATCCTTCATAAGGTTCTCCTACAACTCTAATACCATGCATATCTCTCCTCCAATGCTTTATAGAACTTCCCTACAGCTTTGATCCAAGTTGATGGTTTATAAAGTTCCAGCAATAGAGGACAAGGATTTGTAAATCATATACAAACCACAACAATACATTACAAAGATTGTGAAAAACTCACAACTTCTACCCTGAATAATTTATGAAAAAAAACATACATTATTTATAAGAAGTAAAAACTGATACCTACCTAACTATCCATTAATAACTAGCCGCTGGTTAACTAAACTACAACTGAACAATGTTCTACTGTTCTTTCATGAAACTGTATGTACTGTTATTTTGAAATTGAACAAAATTGTAATAAATCCTTAATAAGAAGAAAAAAAGTATACATTTCAAGTTATTTATAATATATCATTTTTGGTAAAGCATATATATGTTTAGCGAACAAATTAAGGAGCGAGACTCACCGTCTCTGTGTGGTGTGGTTTCAGTGTGTGGAAGCTGCGCAAAGAGGAGATTCAGTAAATAGCATGGTGTATGAAGCGTGTGCAGGGCTGAAGGACCCCGTAAATGGATGTGTAACTGAAATTCATCGCCTTCAGATGCAAATCACTGAGCTGAAATCTCAGTTGGAGACCACAAAAGAAGAGTTAACGCATATTTGGTCTCAGTATGATAATCTTGTATTGTTGCTGAGAACCGTACCTCTTAATGCTCAACTTCCTGTATATAAAACAGATGCGACATAACAACCAAGGGAAGATATCATGTATGAGGAGGTGCATTCCTTGTTGTCCTCGGGGCCACTGTGGGAAGTATAGATTTATCAGATTGAGTTGATTTTGGTAACTTTTAAAGTATTCCAAACTAAAGTATTCACATGCGTTTATTCCTGACTGTTCTTATCAATATTATATCTTTATTTTTTATTTTATTTTTAAATAATGCAAAAAAAAAAAAACAGTTACGAAAATGCAGCCAGCAAGTTGCAACAAAAATACATAATCCAGTAGTCAACAAAGACCATTACAATCATGGGAAAAAACAATGACTCCACACATCACATAGGACCAGCCAGGCCTGGAATTTGACGGTCACCCCTACCTGTCATATGAAAATTTTATGACGGTTTGGTCATTTAAATACTTGTAAAAAAAAATTTAATTTATGAATTTTTATATAAAATCTTTTATAAATGTAAAAATCTACTATTATAATTATCAATTAACAAAAGTTTCTAAGTTTATATTAAAAACAAATCTTGTTAAATATATTCTAAAAGTTAAAAATAATTAGATTCTATTTTGAAAAGATTCTAAATTAATATATATTTTTATAATAATATTATAAATCACACATATTAATATACAAAATGTAACTATTATAAAAATGTCAAAAGTTTCTAAATTCATATTAGAAAATATTCAAAAAAGTTATATTCTATTTTAAATTAATTTATCTTTTTATAATAAAAATTATAAAATAATATATATTATATTTTGCTTATAATATTTTTTTTATGGTTTAATAAAAATATAGCAAGTCAAACTATACGTTCTAATAAATTTTAAAATGGTCAAATAGACCATCAAATTCGAGGCGTGGACTAGCCCTATAATTTGAATTTAACCATACATTGGAGTTGTTTGGAACACAATAATAAGAAAATATTCAAAAATTAACATTATCTTTTTTTTTTAGTTAGACATATATAGATGTAAAATAAAATTGTAAAAGACAATGTGGTCTATTTAGTGACATATAAGGAAAAAAAATTCATTCACTTGAGTTAGTATTAAATTGTGATAAAAATGTTAGTGTAATTAATATTTAATTACACTTGCATAACTTTACTTAGGTAATATTTTAATTCCTAGGTTAATTATTGTCATTCATATTTTGTTGAGTTATCTTGTTTCTCAAGATAAGATTAGGGTTATGCATACTTTTCTTTTATAAAGCAAATCATCTCATGTAATTATGAATTCGTGAATAATAATATTTTGCACATCTTTTTGTAATAGCTTTGTTTTTTCTGATTTTCTCTTCTTGTAGAAGGTTTTTTGGTTTGCATGTCTGATCTTAGTTTCTAACATGGTATTAGAGCCTTGATATGCAGCCCCTTCTCAGAGTTTTGGAGAGATTCAATGCAAAGTAGTTCGGGGTCCCTTGAGGGTTTTATGCCTTGAGCCTATTTCTGGCTATGGCTGCAAGATCTTCTTGAGTTTGTCTCTCTATTGGGTTCTCTTGCATGGTCACTTTCGGTGTATGTTGGAGGAAATCTAAGATCGTTTTTGAGTCCATGGCTATCAAAAAAGTTATGATCGACTTTTTTTTCACCTAAATCTGACATTTTATGCCAAAGCTATGAGCATTTGAACATTTGTTAGATCTGGAAGTTGTGAAACTTCTAGTGCATTTTCAGGCAGAATGGACCTCGCCATCAGATCTAGAGCACCTGAGAGACGAAAATTGACATCTAACAAGCCCTATTTCGGCATCGAGAGCTTCTATGGCAATTTTTTTTTGTTTCAGAAGCCATACGGTCTGTGTACGGCCCCTATGCACGCAATCCAAAAAAATATTAGGTTTTTTTCTCTAAGCAAAAGTTTTATTGTTTTTTTTCTGAAAAATCAAATTTCAAAAAAAAACAAAAACAAAACCAAGGCATGTGTTTTTTTAAAAAAGGGGCACAGTTTTGATTATGGGGAGAGGGTACCACGGGTACCTACCATGGCAAGCCTACGGGCCACACCCATCCTCCGCTGGTAGCTACTTTTCCCCCACTAGCTGGCTTCTTCTAAGCGTCGATGAACTTTTGGCTGGTGATCATCCATTTCCCATCCGACTTCCTACCTTCCGGCAACGCTCCAAACCTTGGCAGCATCCTCCTCTCGGTGGCCACCCATCGCTGTCGGCAGCCACACAAACCGGTGTCCAGTGGAGAGCCAGGGAATATTCCCTGACAGATTTCGGCCAATGGTCATTAGGTATATTCTGACAGGTTTTTTGCAGCTCCAATAGCCATCATTTTTTTGCAAGGGGGGGCAATTTTTTCCAGTGACGGCCAGATGGCCGTCAATTTTAAGCCCGCATATTGCTGATGTCAGCATGACATCTTGATGACATCATCGTACAACCGGCCCTCTTTTCCCCCTCCTAACCCCAGTTTGTCTTCAAGGAGTAGTTTTTTTTCTTTTTAGCGTAACTTGGGCATACAGTATCAAAATAGGGAAAACAAGATATTACTGGAAAGCTGGTTCTGAGCACTTTCCTGTGGTATAGTTTATTTTTTAGTATTTTTTTGTTTAGCTGAATTTATTGCTGTTTGAATTCAGATGTTCATTTATGGCTTTCGAGCTCATAACTTTTTTTCACAATCTTCGTTTTCTGCCTTCTTTGTGGCATTGGAAAGGTATTGAGGAGCTCTATGTTTTTGTCTATGCAATTTTTTTTGTATCTATCCTAGGTTGATCGTTATTCCAATTTTGTCCCGATGAGTGTTTTGGAGATTACTTGGATGTTTTGGCAGTTGCGAGGGTGAAACTTGAATATTTGCACTTCATTTTAGTACCACATCATTTTATTTTTTATTTATGCATGTTTAACATTCTCTCCTTTTACAATCATTGGGTTATTGTAATAAATGAACTGAGATAAAGTTCCATCGGGGGGTTTCTTGCACAATAATTTGATTAGAGTGTGCATGCACTTCGATCTTCATCTTGTTTTTTGATGACAACTCGCATGGGTCGTATCTAGTTTCTTAGTTTCTTTTGGCCACATCTTTCCCTAGCTTGACACATTAGATTCACATCAGTTCACACTTCAAATTGAGAGTCTATGGTTATTGATCCACATTGGTTCAAATCCATCTCAGTTTGAGGGCCATATTTTTATGGTTAATGTTCCAGAGTCTTTATGGTACTTGTTCCCATGGAAGAGTTTTAGTCACAGTTTGGCATTGACATCAAGATACACGATTTCTAGATTCTATCATCATTTCATCTACTATTGCTTTACGAATTCTAGGGTTGTTCTAGTTTGTGATTTTTCTAGTGTTTCGTGGCATCGAGTCTGTTGTCGCATTATTATGATTCCACTTTGGTTTCTTGTAGATAGAAGTATCTTTCCTTGCTTGTTAGATTGCGGTTCTAGTGTTACTCCACAGTGTTCTTCCAGTGCTTCTTTGCAGCAGTCATCTCATTGTAGGGGGGTTTTTCCCTCTCGATTTTCCTTCTCTACCTCATTATTGCATTTGTACATGGGTACCTAATCAGGCCTTGTTGTCAGGACCCATTCATGCTTTCTTGTATTCATCTTAGTTTTAGGTGCATGCTTTTTTAGTCTCCCTAAGTTGCACTTATGGGGGGTTGTTAGTGCAATTAATATTTAATTACACTTGCATAACTTTACTTAGGTAATATTTTAATTCCTAGGTTAATTATTGTCATCCTTATCTTGTTGAGCTATCTTGTTGCTCAAATAAGATTAGGGTTGTGCATACTTTTCTTTTATAAAGAAAATCATCTCATGTAATTATGAATTCCTGAATAATAATATTTTGCACATCTTTTTGCAATAGCTTTGTTTTTTCTAATTTTCTCTTCTGTGGAAGGTTTTTTGGTTTGCATGTCTGATCTTGGTTTCTAACAAAAATTATATAGGAAGGTTTCTTTTGAATACTAATTTGTTAAATTATTTATATTTTTTTATATGTGGATTTCACTTACATCATGGGTTTAACAATATAAAAGTTTCAATTATTCATAGTGGGACTATATTTTTAGATTTAAAGCTCGTAGAAGAAGATGATCTTAGAGATACCTTATTTTATGATGATTATTAATGAGGAAGTGGTTGAGTTTCAAGATGGAAAAGAAAAGGGGTTGTGGAAGTTAACAAATTTGAGTAATAAAAATAATTTATGTTAAAAGTTATTGTGGAAATTTAAAGAAACTATTTTTGAATTAGATAATCTAATAAGACTATGAAAAAAGTTGGAGGAATATTACAATGATGTTGATTTAGCTAGTGTGTTTAGCATAGAAGTAAAGTTGTTGAACCTTGAATTAGTATTTTTTGAAAAACCTCTAATTACCCAAATCGAAATTCCTTGAATCACTAGATAGAAAAAAAGGTAGTATTAGAAGAAGGTTTTTTTAACTTTTTTGGTATAATATCAACAATTTTTTAGCTTATTGGTTACCATAGCCAATAATGTTCTAGATGAAAGTCATTAACTAATTCAAAAAATTATAGGATATGGAGTAATATTGAGGATCAAGTGACTCTCACTGATAAAATTGCTAATTGTTCCTGTCAATTAATATTAATAGATTAACTCTTATGCAATCTGATTTCCATAACACTCAAGATTTTTTTCCTCTTAAGGGACTCAAAAAAGTGGTTTAATGTGGTGGTGTTCAAATGATAAGGGGGACAATACTAGGTCTTACATAAAAAGGAAACAGTAATCCATGGAGAAAAAATATTTTATACCAAGTGAAAAGATATAGTACCTCTTCTTCTTCCTTCTATTCGTCTAAACCCATATGGATGTTTACCGAATGTATCAAAAGGGAACTTGAAGAGAAATACATAATTTATGTATTGAATAACCATTCCCTAATTATAATCACAAATAAATCCTTCAAGTCCTCATATTAAGAAGATTTAGATAGGTTTACACATAGAGTAGATAAAAATTATTAGATTGAAATCACTAAATATTAATCACCTTAAGCATACACACATGTGCAACATAGAAACCTCCTCCTACATGAATCTATTTATATTTATTTGGCTTTAAGTTCATGCTAGATTTCATAAAAGTTAAATCACAAGCTAATGAGTTAAGGTAAGAATTTTAAAACTATACTTGAAAATTGTTAGAGTAAATAACCTAGGAAAAACATCTATAGAATAAACCTTCACAAATGCATGAGAAAAGCACACAAGCTATTTCAACAAAAAAATGAGGGAAGAATGAGATGAATCAGTTACATATCATACAACCTTTTAAAGGAAAGAAAATAGGTGATGGGTGTAAAACTACCCAACATGGGAAAAAGCCACCTGAATGATTAAATTCCTAATTAAAAACTTAACACACTAACACCCCCCCTTAAGTGCAAACTTAGGGAGAATGAAGATGCGAAAAATAAAAAATGCAATATGGGTCTCGGATACACAACCATGTTAGGTACCCATTTACAATGCAATCTCTCACAACCGAAGAAAAGGAGAAAAATCCTGTGGGAAAAATCCCTCTCCAAAACAGAAAAGAAAAAACAAAAAAAGATGCATGGATGGAGGACTCAATCACACCCCCCAAGGACTACATACATCATGTATATACAATCAATGATTACCCCATAGGAAGGAAAAAAAGGAGATATCATATCCCCCCATAATGAAGAAGCTCCAATGTTGATGAAGTATGCCTAAAAACAAAAGATGTTCCAATTCCTACAAACAACACCTCTTCCCTTAGGAAGAAACAACTCCACCATATGATGAAGAAACCACTCCATATCCAACTGAGGAGAGAAAGGAAATCTCCAAATAGAATAATCCAACACATAATCATGATAAAAAACAACCAAGAAATGTGACAAATCAAATGAAAGTGAAGGCTCAACAATTTCAACCTCCAAAGATAATCCAAATGTATCAACTGCCATGTTCAAACTGTCATCAAAGAGGAGAGAAATCCCTTCAAGTATATCTCCCAGATCTACAAGATGAGACTCCACAAAAAAATTTGAGATTATTTCCAAATACTCATCCAATAAAGGGTGAAGCCACAATAGTGGTTTAAAATTGAAGTGAGGAAAGAAAACTCACAGAAAATGAATGCATGGAAAAAAAATTGATTTTAGGGGTTCGTACGAACCTATTGGTTCGACCGAACCAATTAGGGGTTCGCTAGAACCTAGGTTCGGGTGAACCCTCCTAATACTTTCCCACCAAAAAAGCCATCAAAACCCCTTATAGAAGGGGGGTTCAAATGAACCAGGGTTTGAATGAACCCTGGTTCTCCAGGGGTTCATTCGAACCCCCTTTATTCCTCATCCTCTCCCCAAGACACAAAAAAACCTAAATTTTGGCACTTCGGAGCTCAGGTTGAGGATGAAAATGGAGGAATCTTCACAAACCCAACTTGAATCAGGTATTCCTCAGAATGAGCTATCCAACGAATATAACTTTTAATATGTTTTGGTTTTATTATGTATTTGTTTTTTTAGTTTTATTAAACATAGTATTTTCATCGAAAATGAAGGTCTATGTTCTGCACATGTGGAAAAATAGCAGATTATCAAAAAAAAAATTGAAAAATATGAGTGCAACAGATATTGAAGTCCTTGATCCAACACAAAAAATAAAATTGAATTTTGATATATACAAAAAAATTTGTGTTATACGGTCACACTATGTCTAAATTGTAATTGGTTTGACTTCAAAACTTGATTAAAGAAAAAATATTCAATAAAAAACTATCTAACTAAGTGGAAGCACTAGATATCAGAGTTACAAATCTAAATTCGAAAGAATTATAATTTTATCCTTCATGGAAAAAAAGTTATGCATTATTTGGTGTGTGTCACTTTTTAAAAATGTTGTTTTTTTGAAAAAAAATAGTTTTCGTGGGAGATGGAAAAAGAAGTGACGAGACTCTAGTTTTCATCATCTTCAAATTATTCATGGTTTAGCCTCTATAGGTTCCTGAATGTGAAGATTTAGTTTAAAAAAATAATTTAAGTGTCCATTTTGGCCAAAAATTGTAAACCACTATTGTGGGATCACCCTAAAACAAGATCTGAGGGATCAAAAACATCCTACTGTGTTGAAAGGTCAACCTTTGAAGCAATAGGATATGTATCAACTAGAATCTGAAGAACTTCAAAGTTTAGATGTCCAATGTCTCTCGAGGAATTTTTGGCAACCCTAGAAAGTGGGGTGCGAGGAACATAGTCATCATCATCAACAAAATGAGAGAAGGTATACAAATGGTACTCGTGATCAACATTACCAACTACAATGACTTATCCTGTATCAACCTCTCTAATGAAAAAATTTTTTTTAGTGAATTCCATAATCTTTGATACCTCACCATGGGTGATTTGATAGATAAAAAAAATATTTTTGTGCAACTCAGGTATACACAATACATCCCTGAAACAACTATCACCTATCTCAACATTTCCTACCCCCTACAACATCCAAAAGCTTATTATCTCCCAAATTTTTTTTGGAAGTGTTAGCAGGATGAAGACCAAAAAAAGGATAGGGACTAGCAGCCATGTGGTGAGATGCTCTAGAATCTAAAAACCATCTGTCATGACCAAAATGTGTTGCAGAAGTCACCAATGCAGGTCCTTTATCCATGTAGTGTTTATCTCCTTTACCACTTGCAAACCCTACATTCCTAACTATGTAGGGTTGGAAGAAGATGCAGATGGAGATGGAGATGGAGATGGAGAGGTTGTAGAATGAGGAGTCATAGATGAGTGCAATGGGATATTGTTTTTTTTAAGATGTGTGAGCTCATCAATCTTCTTCATATAACAATGATGTTTTTCATGCCCTTTCTTCTTGCAATATACACAATTAAATTTCTCCTCCTTGGGCTTGTCCTCTTTTGAAGAGGTGGAAGTCCCATTTGACTCTATCTTAGGTTTAGATTTCTTCTAACCTTTTCTATTAGATTCTCTTGCAACCAATGCATGATTTGTAGGGACCCCTTCTAATTGGACAAGTTTGGCTTGCTCCCTTGTCAACAAGTCACATAAAGTCTCAAAAGAAGGCATTTGGAATGCACTAACCATAGCATCCATTATGCAGTAGAAGGTAGAAGAAAACACAAAAAATGGGCCTCTCAACATAGACAGTATTAAAAAGATGGACTCCTTATCATTTTTTTTCTTTCCACATCCTACTAATTGTGACCTTAAAGACTTGAATTTCACTAGAAAGTCATTAGTAGAAGGAAATGTTTCAGCGATAAGAGTGGTTAATTCAGCCTCCAATTGTAGGAAACAAAACTCATTGACCTTAACAAATAGGTTATGTAACTCATCCCATATTTCCTTGGGTGTATCCAACTCATCAATATGAAATAGGAGACTATCAAAAACATTCAAATTCATCAAACCCATAGCTTGGTCTAACTTATTTCTATAGGAAAATATTTCAAGTTCCTTGGTAAGAGTGGGTTGGACATTACTTAGTGTGGACCATAGACCTTGATACTAAAGCGACCTATGCATTTTCATCTTCCATGTATGGTAATTATGGGGAGTTAACAATTCAATTGACTCAAGAGTGGAAATTGCAAAAAAGGAAAGAAAATACACCAAACTAATTGAAACCTCCAAAAAAAATACTAATGCAGCCTCTAGAAATCATATTTCATGACTTTCCAGAAATACTTCTAGCGAAAAAAAGAGTGATTATTTGAAACTAGAAAAAAATGAGCAAAAATTAAATGCACCTTGTTTTTTGTTTGTAGCAATAAAATCCCACACCAAATAAATTTTAAAGCCTCCACTCAAGGCACACCATGAGCCTCTGTGAGTCTTGCTCACACCAAGTAATCACACTATAGTGCTATTTAAATAGCAAAAGGAGATTACATGCTACCAATGCGAGATTAAAATCCCAGAACAACTTCAAAGCCAACTTGGGCCCACCTTCTTCAATTGTGCAACAATGAAACCCTAAATAGATATTTTATTGCAAACTTTATAAAATATAAAGTTTGATTAAAAAATCATTCCAATGATGTTGAATATTCCAAAATCACATCACACCTCATGATAGGAAAATGCTACTCCTAATGGCCCTTTTCAAATCACCTCAAATGCGTAGCCTAGAATGGATTATACGCCTGACATGAATAGGCCTCCAACAAGAGAATAAAAATTTGGCCCTTCAAAGAGAAAATACAAACCACAATCCCTTCTAGAAACAACCATAGAAAAAAATAAATGGCCTCCAAAATGATTAAATCGGTCTTGTTGAAGATTTTTGAAGGCTCTAATGACATTTAGGAGTAGTCACGCCTCACAAAGCATAGATGTAAAAAATTCCTTAGCAAAAGGGAATCAACCTTCAAGGAAAATTGTAGCCTCCAAGGAAGTCATGCACCTCTCTCACAATGGAGCAAATAAATTGAATCATGGCTCCACCAAACAAAGAATCGCACCAAAAAAACAAATGCATTTCAATAACTCCAATCGCCAACAATAGGAAAGAAGAATATTGGGAATGAGGCAATTTTTAAATTTATCAAATTTTAAATGTCAAATAATCTCTAGTAACCAAATGATCTCAACAAAACTAATGAAGAATCTCATGGAAATAGTTTCAAATTGGGTGGATTTGATACCATATTAGAGCAAATAACCTAAGAAAAACATTTGTAGAATAAACCTTCATGAATGCACGAGAGAAGCACACAGGCTATTTCACCAGATAAATGAGTGAACAATGAGATGAATAAATTACATATCATACAACCTTTTAAAGGAAATAAAATAGGTGACGGGTGTAAAACTACCCAACACAAGAAAAAACCACCCAAATGATTAAATGCCTAAGTAAAATCTTAACACACTAGCAAAAAATAATAATATTTTTAAGAGCTTGAAATGTTGTAGCAAGATGAGAGTATACTAGAACCTAGCACCTTAATCACATGGGAATTTGAATCAAAAAATAGTACAAAAAAACATCATGACACTAAAATATGAGAACTAGGATTTAAGCTTAAGACTATTAGCCTAGCTTTATAATAAACCAAATGCAATCCTCAATGTAAGAAAAATAAATTCTTAGTTAATGATAGTTATGAATCTATAAATGAGAAATATGAATCCATATTATTCATTGAAAATATTGTCCAAATACACATTGGAATAATTTTATAACTCCTTATGAATGTTGACTAATAAATATTGAAACATGTAGTAGATGTAACATCAAAAATATATAATATTTTCAACCCTTGAAAGTACATAGACAACCATTGATAAATATATACTTTGTATAAAGGGAATTCTTGAATTCCATTCTTTCTCTTTAAATTGTAACATATTTAAAAGTATAGACAAGTGGAGTTTGAATTATGAATATTGGTGACTTTAAAGTGCTTTTGACTAGAAAACATAGATAATATTTATAGTTGGGAAACCCCACATTGACAAACATTATTTGACAATAAAAAATAAAAAGGATCATAAAACATGGATTAATCTTATTCATTCAACCATTATATGATAGTGTGACTAAATCATTAATCTACAATTTTCAACAAAAATCATGTTTTAAAATTAACTTGATGATAGAAAAGAAGAAAAAAATCCACAAAAGAAATTAACTAGTGCAAATTGACCGCATAAATTCAATACCATCAACACAAAATATGGATACGCATTAAGAAAAATAGATCCCTATATTTCTAGGAGGATTTTTAATTATATTATAGATCTCATTTATAGTGAATTTAAAATTTTAATTTTCCAATGAAAGAACATGGTGGATTGCACACTAGCCAAGAACAAGTAAATTCATCTTTTAATTCTCCAAAAAAATAGTTTGACTGTAATGCATTTTTAATTTCAACTTTTGATAACCTACAAAAAACATATAAAAATTAAAATAAAAAACCCTTCACTTCCCATATTGACTTCACCTCCAGATTATTAACTATTCAATGAAATAGTCTATGATTGCTATTTTTCTCCTTCCATGTCAATAGGTCCTTCATAAAACATTTCTAAAAAATCCTATATGTTTGAACCCATGTGAATCATATGATGACATACATGTTATGGAAATATGAAACCCAAAAACTTAAAAATAATATTCCTACACAAGTTAGTTACAAAAAAATAATGAATGAAATGGGATAATAGAATAGTAGAATCACCTTTTCTCCCTCTTTCAAAAAATTCTCCATATCTTTCTGATAATGACTCTTAGGCTTATGAGGAATGTAAACACCCTCCAACAAAAGCCCCATCACCGTAGCAATCAACTCAACAGTCACTGTGAAGGAGCACCCACCAATAGTGACAATTCCATTCTCCCATGAGGTAGCGAACTCCACAGAAAGCTTGAGGTCATGCCCCTACATGCCTTCCACATACGAGGCCATCTTTCCTCGTTGAATGATGGGCCAAACCTCCTTGTCCTATTTCCACCTCTCACAATTTGGAGGTTCATCCTTAACCTATTCACCCCCTATGGAAAAAATAGCAAACACAAGAGAAAGGAAACATTCTATAGAAATGATAAGAACAATACCAGAGCAACAAGTAAATATGCTTATGAAAAGACTGCTTAAAGGGATTAATTTTCCATAAGTGAAAATCATGGAAAATATCAAAGGGAGTGGATAGTAGATCCAACTTGATCTCAATTTGATGTTCCTTTGGCATCATGATAAATTAATTCACACATATACCTAGGGATATGATAAATATTATCCCAAATAACTAAATTATGGGTGAAAGTGCCAATGTTAGGAAGTATGTCTACAATTTTGTTTCCATTTCTAAACATGTGATTGGATCTGCTATTTCTAAGGGAAATCATGAGATTACAAGCTGATGACATGGGGTCTTGAAGAGATCAACAAGGATTATATCCTTCCCTGTCAACATGCGAATAGTATTTATGGAATCTCCCTCAATGACCAAGTTGGAAATCCCAACATGTATGGCAATCTAAATGCGATGAAAAGCCCATGCAACCTCAGCAAAGCTAGATGATTACACCCCCAAGTTCAGCACATAAAACAAAATAAATTTACCATTATGATAACAAATGTCCCCACCGCCACTTTCTCAACCTAAGTTAGGTTTTTCTTAGCCATCAAAGTTAAGCTTCAACCATCCAAGTTCAGGGGAACCAGTGAGTACTACTCTTGTTTGGTGGAATATGAGAACAAGGAGTATTAAGAGCCTTAAAAAGGTTCCAAGATAATGCAATAGATAACTCCACGATATTAAGATTACTTTTAGGCTTGTAGGAGGTAATGGTAATATTCTTAACAAGCTAGCTGATAATCGTATTGGCCACCACCAACTAAGGGGTTTTTTTCTCTTTGAAGACCCTGTTATTGTGCTCCTTCTAGAGTGCCCACCTAGTGAAGAGAAGATATTTCCACAAGAGCTCAACAAGCATAGGGTGAGAAATAGGTGGGCACAACTATCCAAAATAATAATAATATCCCTCTGCTATAGCCAAATAACATTGAAAAGAGATTATATTTTTTTCCTAACTTGGTAGGAGTAGGAACAATAGAAAATCATGTGGGAAATGGCCTTAGCTTCATTCTGACATAAGAATCAATAGTTACCAATATGTAAGTCTTTCTTCTACAAGTTATCCAAGGTGGGAATCCATTTATGAAAGTCTACCAGAAGAATTTAACTTTAAGGAGATAATTTCATTACCAAATCAACATCTAGTCAAATAGGGGATTACAGGTGCTAGAAAGAATATTGTAACTAGTCTTAACAAAGTAATTCCCATCCTTAGAAGCCACCCAAACCAAAGAGTCTAAAAAATTGGAGTTAAAGAACTTGTCAGATCCTTAATGGTTCTAAGAAACTCTTTAGTAGCAAGATGGAGGGGGGATCAAACCAATTGGGATCAATCTTTCATCTAGGCAGTTCAAGAGTAGTATCTAGGTAATTAGATACATTATCCCCCAACTAAGCACAAATATATGAGTTCACCACAGACATAACCAGATGAAAACCAAGAACTAGCAGGGAAAGTCATATGTCATCCCAGAAGGAGACCAAAGTACCATATATAACCTTCCAAGTTGATCCCATAGAAAGAAAATTCTTAGACTTTATGAGGTTATTCAAGATAATAGATCCTATTAAAGGAAGAACATAGTTGTCCAAAAGAGAGAGATAATCATGAACTTGTAAATAATTATCCTTGAGGATAAATATCCATTCTACCTAGTTGTTCAGAAGCTTCCAAGAGATTTTAGTTATAAGGGCCAAAATCATTTGTCTAGTTTTTCTCAAGTCATAGCCACCATAATATTTTCTAGAGCACACAATGTCCCAATTCACCAGAGAGAACCGACTCCTCTCTTTGGTACCCAACCAAAGGAATCTTTGTTGGGTTTTGTCAAGTTTCTTCAACCATGCAATAGACATAAAAATAAATACATTATGTACAGAACTGAACTTTGAAGGGTGGATTTTAGAAGCAGAAGCTTATCGACATTGTTGAGTAGAGCACCCTTCCAAGCAACAAGCTTTCTCTGAACTCTTTCAAGAAGATTCGACCAAACTAAATTATCCACCTTACCAAAAATAAGCAGCATGCCCAAGTACATTGAGAGAAGGGGGGGATATGGAAATTGAGGATTCTATAAATCCTAGTTTGAAGAGCAGGGTCCATGTTGAAAACAAATATGACACTTTTTGTAAATTTGATGCAATTCCTAGAAGCTATAGAATTTGTTTTGAGAACATCAACCCAACCTTTAGCCTTAGCCATAATGGATTCCCCTAGTAATGAAAACTTGATGTGCTTCTAACATGATGCTTGACTAAAATAATATTACAATAATTTTTCTAATTTTTCTCAACTATTTCTTGGGATGATCAATTATGATTTCCATTTCCTTAGGATTCATTAACTCTTCTTAGGATTTCAAATGGTTAGAAATACTTTGATTTACATACAATTCTTTAATTTCCCTTAAATGTATTATCGATAGCTGACAATTAAATTTAAATTTATAAATGTTAAAATGATAATAGTAACATATTTGAATCGAGGCTAAAATAGTCTACACAAGGACATTAGTACCTTAGTATAAACTCTTTTTGGGGATTTGAGTGTTGTGAAATAATTATTGTTTAATAACGCTAATTCAACTCTAATTTTGTTCATATGATCATAAGACAAGAAGATTAAAGGTACAATTAGGTCCAAGCACAAAGAGGGGAGCTAAAGCTAGTGCAAAATTTTCAAGGGTGACAATTGACAAGGTAATGGATAGTAAAAAATAACATTAATATAAAAAGGGGATCATGCCAAATATATTTTCTCTAGTTACCCATAATTGTATTTGATAATTGTGGTGCAATAACTAGTAAAAATAAATGGAATACAACATACATACATCTTACAAATGCATATAGATAAATAATATTTAAAACCTCTAGAGTAATAACCTTTTGAATTGGTTTTCTGATAGTATTGAATAGCTATGCATAGTTTAATATATCTAACATTAGAAACATGCATGGAGATCTTCTTGTTTAGTTATAAAATATTTGAGAGAAAAATTATATTAAAGGATTAATAGCTTATCTATATAAATAGAAACTAATTTATGAATTGGGATGAGGCTAATTATTTTTAAAAATAACCCAATTTGTAATAAGATATTCTACTAAAAGTAAGGATTTTCAAATTTTTAATATAGAAGTACATAAATACTTTTTGAGGTTAGTTGAAAAATGGTGTGGGATTGGGAAGGATTAAAGAAATAAATGAATCTCTCCTATTGTTTGAGCACCTCTAGGATGGACATAACATACTCAAATTTTAATTTGAACTCACTTCTTTGCATATGTATCTATCAAGTTGATTACATGTATTCTTAGTTCTCAAAGAGGGTAATTGAGATTTGAATTATTATTAATTTTTCACAAAATGGTCAATATTTAAAAATATGGTAGCTCAACTTCCACCCAAGATATGCATCTCCTTAATTGAGATTCCTTTGAAAACTTCTAGTGAATGCACTATCTTTAAAAATAAATTTTATAGACTTACCCCTATAAAAATTGTTTAAGGAATGGAATGCATTCCTTGTAGGTTATTACTTTAAATTGAGCTCGTATCATATTACATCATTCATGCCATGCCAAGAAGGATATATTTAACCTTTTAGCTTAAGACCCCAAGAGCATGCCATGACAGAAAAATGGACCAATGGTCATACATTGGCTTGAAAATTACTAAAATTCCACATTACTAATGTCATGAGGTTATGCACACTAGTAATAGAATAATATAGCTAATGTCAATATCAAAACACAAAAATATTCAGTAAATTAGGGACACCATAGGATAACCAATAATTAATAGATTATTGTTGCACCTACTTATTGAAATTGAAAGAAATCATACATGATATTTGAATGGATTTTGGATCAAAAGAGATCAAATAGATAGCACAAAGAAAAGATTCAAAAGATTTCATAATGGATCTCGATAATGAAGACTTACTAAATAGTATTGCACTTACATCATAAAGTATTGAGATCAAAAGATGAAGAAAGATCAAAGAGATAGACACCTAAGAAGAGGTCAAATTTATCATTGGAATACGACTACTATTTATCATTAACACATCAAGGAATGTCCCATAAGCCAATAAAAATGGTACAACATATATTATGTTCAAAGAAAGAAAATTTTCATTATACCACATAAAAAGCATCAATAAACATTCTAACTATTATATTGAATGTGTTGGATGGTTGGCATGAGATCAAGGAATTCATAATGTAAAAATAACTAAGGATCTAAATGACCATTAGACAAGATGAAACAAAAGGTTGATACAAAGTAAGAACTTTAATAAATAGACAACTCGACTTATGGTAACTTAGAATAAGGCCACCATGATTAAGAACTTGGAGCTTAGATATAGAAAGGAAAATATGATTGTTAATATAAGAGGTAAAGGATCAAATCATACATGTATGAAATAAGTCCATAAAAACATATCTCAAATTGGATATCAACATTGAGGGTCAAGATCAAGAAATAAGCACTAGTAGAATTTGGAAAATAAACGACTACGTGACTAAAACTTTTAGTCATGTGACTAAAACTTTTACTCACGTGACTAACACTAGTAGAATATTGCAAATAAATGACTAATTTGGTCATCTATAAGTGAATAATTTGGTCATTGGGTAAAATCATGACTAAATGACTAAATAAATGACTAATATCAGACAAATAAAAATGACTAATATCAAATAAATAAAAATAACTAAATATATGATTATTACTCCTCTATTTTTTTTCTTTTGAATTTGATCATAATCCATAGAACTTAAGCCCCCTCATGGGACTCCTACCTATGTGGGCCATTTGGCCGCCTAGGTTGCTTGGTGAACCAAAAATACCTATTGTGTGAAAGACATTGCCTCTCGGTGCAATCTTAAGGCCTTCACATATTTTATAAAAAAAATTAACATTTACATTCTTTAACTTTGATTACTCATTATGTTTATGAATCATTAATGTTTTTACTATGATTTGAAGCTAGTTTGATAAAGATGACTAAATTCTCAATTAAAGTGGATAATTAACAAAAAAAAATGAATTGAGGGAGTGGGTGGTATTATAATATAATACAATAATAATATATTATTATATTTATATTATAATATTATATAATATATTATTATTATATAATATATATTATATAATATTATATTATAATATAATATAATATAATATTATATAGTATTATAATATTATTTAATATTATATTATATAGTATTATAATATTATAATATAATATATTTAATAATATATAATATTGTATAATATATTTAATAATATCTATTATAAAATATTATATTATAATATATTTAATATTATTAATAATATCTATTTATTTATTTTCATACCCTAATGGCCGGGCATAGTGGGCGAGCAAATCTTGGCCATAATTTTTAGACTCCCCACCATAATTTTCATTTTTAACTGATAGGCTTTACCTTTGGACTTGCTAGTCCATAACTCACGCAACTTGCATGGGTCTCATACCCATCGGCAAACAATCTTCAGATCATTGTAAACATGTCACCTTATACATTCCCTCTAATCACCCTAAGACCACCGCCTCCAATTTCCATAAATGCCCTAGTTTGTTAATAGATCATGGCATCATCGACCTTTGGCATTGAAAGTATGCAAGGTTCAAAAGTTCTGCAACAACACTCCTTGTTTTAACAGGTATGATTCATGCCTTTCCTTCATTTCAATTTTTATCCCTTCTCTATTCGTGTTTTTTTCCATTTCACGTGCTTTTTCTATGGTTTCACATTTTTCATACATGTCCACCAGGGCATTTGCAACTACACCGCCTAATAAAATCCCTCTGTTCTTTATGCTTTGATGGATGCCCATACCGTGTTCCAATTCTTCAGAGACATAAGCCCTTTATTTCCCTTACTCGGGTCATGTTCATGTAGTACCTTAGTTTTATTTGCTTTTGCTCGATCCCTTAGCCACTGGTGTTGCTTCCTTTCCTGCCTTAGGTGCATTTACCTTCATCTACGTCTTTACTGCTTCCACATGGACATCAATGGGCTTTACCCCTTATGGTAGGCTATGGATCTTCAATGAACAAATCTTACTCTCCCTCTACTCTACCTCACTTTGTTTATGCCCCCATTACTAAAATAGGTTATGTGGGTGATGGTTCTTCAACAACATCAATTGGCTCCAGTTCCCCTGCTATCTATGGTTATGAAATTTCTAGGTCAAATACAAGGAGGCACAGGTAGGAAGAATGTTGGGAAAAGTTATCCAGTCTGGCTTTACACCCGCCAATTACATTTGCTTGAAAGTTTCTAAAGTTTTTTACAAAAAAATCCATTTTTTGCATATCTTGCAATCATTGCATTCCATGAGATAACCTCTCTTTGAGGAATTATGTCAAATAGTTCACGTGCCTTTTACCAACTAACCAATATTAAGTAGAGAGTAGTTACATGCTTTATAGGAGTTCATATAGTAGGTATTTATGTTAACAAGCATATTTTGCGAGTTACTCATTTATGTCATTTTGAGCCCTGAGATCACTCTTAACTATAGTTTTCGTGTGATTTTCTTCCACATCATTTACTTGGATGTTAAATACATCCTATTTGATTTGTAGTTCTCTGTTGTATATCCATGCTGGTTTAGGTTCCTAGCATTTAGTTAATCTAAATTGAACTCCCAATCTTGCATTTGCTCCTAGAATATTACAAATAATTTGATACATATACTTTTTCATGGGTTATATTGCATCTCGGAGAATTGAAGCATTTGGATGAACTAGGCACCTCACCTTATCCTAAAATTGTATTTACTCTTATCCTTCAAGAGTATATGCATTTACTTGAGAATTTATGGAGTAATTTTTATTACAACACTTGGATAAGTTGGGTTTTTGGTCCATCAAGATTTCAAGTTCCCAATTACAATTACTATTAGTAAAAAGTTGGTTTGCACTAACTAATACCATCTATATATATAGGCAAAGATCTAAAGTAATCATAATAGCCACTTAAAAACTAATGATGTTTCACAACTTTTCTACTTGGTTTCTGAAGTACAGGCATTTACTTTCCTGTTACAAAGTGTCTTACATAAAATATTAACTCACAAAGTTAGCTTCATGAATGATTCACTTTAGAGTGGTGCTAGCAGTCTAACTTTGAGTGGATTATAATTTTTCTCTTTGAGGTCTATACAATTCTTACTATTTGAGGGTTCCCTGTCTGAGAAGTTTTTAAACGAGGGTGATGTTATTGTCTAGACTCAAGAATTCCTTTTTGAATGAATCTTCTGATTACATTTATATAAGCTATCATTACTTGTCCCTTAAGTCTATCTTCTAAAAGTGGCTAGGGATTATAGTAGCAGAAAAATATAGATGTCCAACTGCCCTTTTCACTTTTCAGGATCATTGCAAGAATAGTTTGTGGAAATTTTTTTAATTCTTCAAAAGCTTATCTTTATTAGGGCTGAAAAACTATGGCAGAGAAAATTAATAGGTTATCTCCACGAACATCCTGTACACACTATTTTAAGTGTCATATTGGTAGAATGAACCCATACTACACAAGCTACTACCATCATAGGGCCACCAAGCTTATCAGGCCATCCCACAGAATGACTACATAGTAGGACAAACATTTATTCATTTTATATACATATATTTGACAAGATTGTTATCCATAAGGGTTGACCCATTAAGTGGGATTTGCAGCCTTGTTCATGGCCTCACTTATTAGGTGTCACAGGTTTGAAAAATACTAAATATTTGGGTCCTTGTATTTTTATTTACATACATTACTGAATCCTATGATCCATTTTATTTAGAAACCATCTTCCAAACCATTCTCTATGATTCATTTTGTGTAAATACTATATATATAACAGCTTATCAGGACCCCTGCTGTCTCCAAAATTAAGTAAATTTTTTGTTGTTCCCAAAAGCCCAACCCCCAGCTTAGAAAATTAGAGAATCATTGATTTCCATACAATTGAGCCCAGAAGCACATTGCAATTTGATACAATGTGAACAAAACAGTCTTAGATATAATTTTGTGACCATGTATAAATCAAAATGAATGCATTTCTTCACTGCATTTGTGTCACGGTCAGTCTACTAATGGATTAAATTTACCTAAATCAGCTATTGAAAATGATCTTGTAAGTTCAATTGCTATTATTTTTCCCTAGAAAGCTCAAGCTCATTAAAACTATTAAGCTAATTTGTTCAAGAACTTGGATTTAGGCCTCATCCAAGTCAATTTGGATCACACTTCACTTGTCTTGTTTATGCCTGTAAGGATGCACTATAAATTGACTCATAACTCATTCTTAAAGATTAATTACTCTGAATATGCCTCGTAACTGCAGAAACAAATTTCACTACACAAATAAATAGTTTCAAAAAATCCTTATCAGATACAAGCTCCTAGAATGGTGGAACACTAAAATGATATTACCATGAATGGGTTCCAGGGCACTAATTCCATTCACTAATATTGGTATGAATGTCATTGAGTACTGCTCGAAGAGTGAATGGTGCTACTGTAGAGATGCTTCTATCATAAATGGTGATACTCTACAGATGCTCATAGCATGAATGCCATCACCAACGAGCAAGGAAAACTAGGATACCTTTTTGTCCTTTTTATTTTTTAATTAAAAATTAATTCCTTTTAGAGTGTTGAGATATATGGCATGGCTAGCCATCCTGCTAAACCAAATGGCTTTGGATATGTTTCTTAGCCATCCTAGTGTTGTCAAAATGTCCTAGGGATAGAAAGCAGAATATTTTACTAGGGCATGTATTCTCGTGTAACATAGTTTTTTCTTCAAGGACCTACCTTGCCTGGATACCATGGTCTATTGGACAAATTTTGCACACAATAGTGAATAATATTTGGTATTTTTTCTACTGACCTCTTTAAGTTTATAGGGATGAAATAAAGCATGGGAATACTTTAAACCAAACAAATGAAGATAGGGAAAACACACCAAACAAAAAATTTGATGCCTCTAACCTAGAAGCTAAAACTACATGACACTAACATGCTTGCCAAGAAAGGGCCTAACCAAAAAAAAATTGAAATGCAAAAAGGGATGTGGCTCTCAATCGACCAAACATAAAGAGATTGGGCATTTTGTGGATGTTTTGTGATTATAATACAACTTAAGATTAGATTATACTTTCCTTATGAATGAGTTTAAATGTCATATTTTCATACGGTAGGATTGTGTTGGTCAGACTCAAGGATCAAAGGGGGAGACATAGATATAGTATTAAGTATTACTGTGAAAATCTCAAATCTTACATTTACTTCTACTATGACTTTTAGAGCATTGAATGACAACAACTTTATTTTGAGGTATTCCAAACAACTTGTCTCAAAATTTCTACAAACATGGAGAGCTTGTCAATTGTCAATCTGCCCATTATTCTCATATGCCTCCTTCACAACATGACACAATTTGTGTAGAATCTTGTGGTAACTCACTTCCCATCATTTCAATGAAATTAATTATGGGAATCTATACACAGCTAGATCACTTTTGTTGTGTTTTATTTCATTATTACAGTTATCTTTTTATTTCATTAAGACATTGGTTTTGTGGTTTTATTTGTGGCTATTTCAATATATAATATAATTGTAAAAAAATTATGTTCATTAAAGAGTTTAAATTTGGGACACCATGTGTTTTTGTAAGGGCTAAATGCAATAAAATAATCTATAAATGGCACTTTTCTATTGATTTATTTTTAATGTCAATAAATATAGTATTTATTAAACTAAATTGCATAAATACATTGAGCAGCTGAAGCTTTAAATGCAATGGTTGACAGAGCTATTTTGAGTGGCGAAGTTATTGGAGCATATCAGCTCACAACATTCCCATTTTTGTCAACAAGAAATTAGTAAAGTTCCACTTGCTATCAAGAACTTGCAAATGGGTGTTGCATTATCACCATTGACTTCCATCTATTTCAAATAATTGATTTTCTATTACTTATTTATTAAAATAAATATTTAAAACTCTCATTCGAAGAGGTATAGATGCATTTTGTTATATCCTACATTCCCATATTTTAGATGGGTGTTGCATTATCAGCATTGACTTCAATCTACATCAAATAAATGATTTCCAAGTGCTTAAAGGATTGTTGAATATTATTTACTATTGAATGTATGGCAAGTGTTGTTGAAGTTGTAAATGAAATGGTTTCCAGAGCTATTTTCAAAGACTAAATAGTACAAATCTGATTATCTTCAAATGTTCAACTTAATATATTTTTCTGTACAAAGCTTATGCATTATACAATAAATTATTTCTCAAAATTTTGTGCATTTTTCTACATTCCTTAAATAAATTATGTTATTTTTACAAAAAATCAATTACAATAACACATACATGCATAACTTCCTGTATTTTATAAAAATGACACTTCACATTTTACAATTTTTATGCTTCAAATACAATACCAGCAATTCAAATATTGATCTCCATCAAATCTTCGGCATACCCATTGCACACAAAGGTGCAATTGCTAGTATTATTTATGCCGAAGGCATATCCAATATGAAAAAGACCAACCTCAAAAGTGTAATCAATGGTTTGCATTTATCAATAAACCTTGCACACAATTGAACTGATCATAGCCATTTATTTATCTCGTCGGTCTGTGTAAGTTGCAGTTGAGGCGGCTATGCCAACAACACCGTCTTTATTAAAAAAGGTATATGCTCAAAATTTCTTTCTCCTCCTCCTCATGCCTTCCCTTCCCTTTCCTGACACCGTCTAAGGTTTTTTCTCTTCTACCCGCTCAGGGTATAGGACAGACGAAAAATACTTCTAAATTTCTATATTTTTTTTCTCACAACTTCCCTTTTACAAATCGGGATTTCGAACCCAATGGCCTCCATATCTTATTAAGATTTGATCTTTTTCTTCTTCGAGGTCAGCTACTGCGAGAAAAAAAGCAGAGGAAAACAAGATAATGGTGGAAACAGATGAAATAGCAGCTCCTCTGCACGCAATTGTTGAATACAGAAAAATGCTCCTACACCACAAGGAACTCGACACCAGAGTTTGGACTGGTATGTGATGAAAATAATATGGTCCGCAATATATTTAGGTTTTGTTCTAGGGTTTCAATTTTGGGGCTATTAATTAATCTTTTCTTTATTTTGTAAAGCTTTGTTGCTATGTAGTCTTCGTCTTAGATGCCATACACAAGGGCACCTCTTACATTGAAATCCCTCATGAATAGGGCATGACTCGTGACTTACTTGGATGTTGTATTTTATGTAATTTCAGAGTTTAATATGCTTTAATGGAATTTAAATCTCTTAGGATTTGTTAGTTTTGTTCATATGGGTCTATAAAGTTGGACGATTCATTTTATGTAATTTTGGCACGTAATAGTCTGTTAGAGATTTGAACTCATTACTTTTCCTTCTAGAAGAAAAGTACAGTTTGAGTAATTGCCATGGATGAGGTGTAGTTCTTCCCTCAGATTCATCTGAGATTTGTAGTGGAGTTGATTTTTATGTGTATTTTATGAATTTCAACACTTTATCATAAATCCTAGGGATGGGAGCTTTGGCTCTGCTTTAAAAGCTTTACATTTTTATCATTGGAGCGTGTTTAAATTGATGTTGTTTGATAATTTTTTATAATATTCAACTTATTTTACGTTTTTGCCAAATATTTATGAATTTTTTGAAGCCCCATGCTCAACAACAAACTAAAAATGTGATTGTAATGGCTTTTATATTCTACATGTTTTACTGTCGTTTTCATCATTATGTGGGTTAAATATTTTTAATCTATTTTCCCTGTATTTGTTGTGTAAGGATAAGTAGTTGCATTTTATTGTTTGGGCTCAAGGAGTTTTTATGAGTCTCCTTCAATATGGTTTCGAGACCACTTGGGCCACATTATTACTTTGTAAAAATAAGTCATTAATCTTAGACTTTAATGTATCCTATCATTGTTCTACCATGACCTTGTATATGTACACCAGAATCAAAGGCCACCTTATTATAGTGAGCAGATTTAAACCCGTGTTGTATTTTTACACTCTACCATATGGTACACTACTACCTGTTCCATGTAAGGTAGTTGAAGTTCTTACATGGATCATATGTGGTAGGTAGGGTTTTAGAAGCCTTTACATTTTGGTGTTAAAAATATTTCTTTGAATGGAAGAATAGCCAGTTGCCAAGTTGGAAATGTTAAAGCAATATTAGAAATGGTAAGTTGAAATGGGGTGACACTTCTTGCAAATAGAGCTGAATCTTAAAAATGAAGGCCTAGCTTTTTCTAAGATTTATGTTATTTTCAATACAAGGAGCAATGTGCACATAAAATAAATTATATAAGTTGGTCTTACTAGAAGCTCAATAAGACCCCAGCATACCATTTATTTTATAGTTCGCCTATGAGATATGTGGCAACTCTCAAAAAGAAAGAAAATGATTTTATCAATGACACTGAATGATGAAAGTATGTCTATGACACTCGAAAGTACAAAGTAACAATAGCAAAAGGAGTCAAATTTGAGCTTCAACATATAAAAGAAACTAGAGGCTATATGATAAAAGCACAACACAAGATTTCGACTACCTAGGGGATGGAAGGTGAACCCTAAGCATGTCAAGAAACACAATGTTATGTATTACAAAAATTACAAATAACCACAGAACTACCACAAGAGGATATTGATGGCATCAGATATCTGAATAGTTGAGATAATCAGCTAGTATATCTTTTTGTCGTAGACTTTAGTTCTAGTATGCTTTATAAACTATATCATGATTTGTGTATTGCTATTGTATTATGACGTCAAATGATTTGTAAAATCTTATACTATGTAGTTTAATTTAACGTTGATTATATAATACATAATAATGTGCTATGTATTAAGTACCATTTTGGACTTGTATAATATATTCTATATTCTATTTATAGCTTAATTGTACCATAATTCAAGGTATATACAAATCTTAGGCTCCAAATAATGTGGTGGCAGTGCCATAATACAATAGCTGGTGTGCAATGAATCATGTTATATAACTATTCATATTTATAGGAGATAAAATTGATCCCATTTATTATATTTTATTCAATGGGAAATGCATGCATATCTAAACCTGGTCAAATGTTGTATTAATTTACACAAGAATTATTTGTATTTGTGCTTAAAATGATATAGATGCCAAGTTCTATGAGCACATAACAATTGTGCATGTGGACAAATTCTCTTCTACTTGTAGAAATTAATTCATTGTGCTCAATGTGCTTATTCCAAACAACAAAATATTTCTGACAGTTGCCTTTGATGTGAGGTCAATCAGACTGTTATTGGATTTGAATACTGAACAGGATGATTCAAGACCACTTAAACAAAAGGATTTAGGTTTGGGGGTTAGGGCCTTTTGTACAAAATAAAGGTCATATTTTAACTTAAATTTTACAAATAAAAAAGGAAGAACTTTGTTAAAAATTCTAAACCAAAAAGATGGAATTTGAAAAAAACTTTGAAAGTCATTGAATGTTAATTAGAAATCAAGTTTAAACCCTATAGTTTGTGTCCTACAACCCCAAAAATCTCCAAATCCGGCTTCAAAATTCTCTTAGTCCTCTAAAATATCCTGTGCAATATGAGAAGAAATTAAAAAAACATTTTTATGTTCCAAAAATCTCCAAACCCGCCTAGAAAATGCTCTGATTCCTCTAAGAAATCTTGTACAAATGTGAAAAGAAACAAAAACTATTTTTCTTGAAAAAATCATCTCAACTATCCCCATTTTCTTGCTATTTTTTTGGTAAAAATCATAAAAAAATTGTGTGGGTCAAGTCACTGTTTAAAATGTGTTTTTCATCGTAAAAAGTTCAACAAAACTGTTGGTTGGTGATTTCTTGTGATTCTTGTGCAGTTTTTTTTCTTATGCATCAATCATTATTATTTTTAATATTTAAAAAATATTTTGGGTGTGCAATACAGCCCACACAACATTCAAGTAGCTTCTTTGAAAACACATTGTTTGTGAAGATTAATGTTGTTGGGTGTTGCAGTGCCAATTTTTCCTCAATTACCACTGCTGATGCTTTTTTCCCTATACTGCAGGTTCATTTTCCCTTATACTACAGGTTTACAAGTATTATCATGATTTAAAAAGTTAGGTTATAAATTAGTTCTTTATTTTACCAAAAATTTATAAATAGTTAAAATATTTCATAGATTCAAACTTTGTTTTTGATAGGTAAATTGAGGGGATCTATTGATCTCTTGCCCATAAGTTATAACCAAAAGAAACTTTGTAACAACCATCAAGACTAGGAGGTGAAACCTCAATACAACTGAATCTAACCTTGCTTGAAGAAGCTGGAGATAGTCACAACTATTGGTCCAATATTGATAAAAATATTGGACATTATATAAACAACTACTATCACAACTATTGAAACATGCTCAGGTATTGAGTCCTCTCCCCTATATGATAGTCAATTAGAGGTAAAAATGTCAAGAGGTGAGGAGTATAAACCATTTTTTAGGTTATGATAAATTAATTAAGAGAAACAGTGAGAAAAGGGCTTGACTAAAATTGGATATTAAAAAATGTGACAAGACATAAAACTCGCATGGTACAGAAAATCACATTTCAAACCCATAAAAGAATGCATCGGTTCCTAACAATTACAAAAACAACAATAACAATAGAAACAAATGTAAATATGTGGCCTATCTCAAATGATCATAACAAGGTAAACTCACTACTTACCCCCTCTCTCACTCTTCCCCTTCTATCTCTCCCTCTTTCTATCCCTTTCTCTTCCTCTAAACAATAGACCTAATTTTTTCCTAATTGACCTTCCACACCTCTTCGGCGTACCCATTCCACACCAAGGTGAAATTGCTAGTTAATATTCTATTTCTTTTTTTTTTTTGCATAATGGGCGCCATAATTTTTAGTTTACTGCCAGTAATTTTGATTTTAATAAACATACTCTATACTCTAAACCCCTGGTCAAAACCTTATTTTCAGGTTGCAGCTCTCCAAAGGAGAAGTGAAAGGTCAAAGCTAGCAAGGAAGAGTTTGGAGGAGCCGAAACCAATAGCGGCCAGGAAAGCGACAAAATTTGTAGGTAAAGGATGCCCTAATATTAAAACCTAAATGTGCTCAGTATTAGGATCTTCTGTAATTTTCAAGGATACATGTTAAAACCTAAATGTGAGCTCAGTATTAGGATCTTGGCTGTAATTTTCATTTTAACAATGTTCTGTGTAGCATAGGTAAAGTAGCCAAGGAATAGACATGGGTAATCACACAATATTGTCACCAACCCAGAAAGAGGGACAAATACATGCCACATATCACTGAAGCTAAAAAGGTACTTATCAACACTCAAAGACCACCAAGGATGATCAACGCCAAGCATGCAATAAGAAAATTGTACCATTGAAACAATGTGGAGAAAGTAGTAAAATCTGTAATCAAGCTTTGGCTTTGCCATATATAGAAAAATCCATAACGAGGATTCAACTACTAGCATATGTAGAAAACTCCATAATGAGGCTTCAACCATAGGTATATGGATAAAACTCCAAAACAAGTACAAAAAGTGAATTTTCAAAAGAATAGGCACCAATGCCATTACAAAATTTAGTAACAACTTCCCACTAATTATTGTTTCTGCCTTCACAATTGTTGTAAAATATTTTGTTATTTCTTGATTTTCTCTTTTAATACAAATTGGAAATGAATGATTATCAGATGCATCTTTGATTCCAACTTCAATAATCTCACAAACGAGTTTCTTAGTGTCAATAGAACAACCTAACAATAATATTAAAGTCGTAAGCACTATTATTAAAGAAACTGTGTTGGGCTAGATTAGGCATGTATCATGAAAAGAATTATGATGCAGAAGCACGAATCTTTGATGTCTCTTACATCTACAAAAAAAAAATAATAATAATAATAATAGAATTTCTTCCATTTAATGATTGGAGGAGCAAATAAGAAATTTGGATAAAATGTAGAGGTATCATATTTTATTTGTTTTTGCTATCATCCAAAAAAAATTATAATTAGTATGATATATCTAATCCAAGGTCATGCCTCAACAAAGAATCTTAAGATAATTTGTGAGGTATTACTCACTTCTTGATTCTGATGTACCTGAAAGGTATGGAAGGAAGGTTGTCTTGTGTTCCTCCTTATTGCTTTTGTCTTTCCATTGGGAGCCTCTTTTTTCAATGTTTTCTATCTTTTATATTTGTCATTTCCTATGGCCATCTCTTTTTAAAACTTTAGGAGATGTCTTTCTTCTGCTCTCTTGTGATCTACATTAGAGGTTTTTAGTGCCCTTGTGATGAGGGTGTTAAGAATTCCCAATGTTTGGAATGGAAGGTGATACAAGTCTCCTCAAATGTACATATACATATGTGTCTTATTTATATAGACCTTTCTTGAGGGTGATCCATCCTCATTTCTTATAATTATAAGTTTAGAACATTTAGGAATGGAAGTCTATTATTCTTATCTACCGCCATTGTGAATTGCATATGATTTGATACTGTATTGAGGTGTTTGAAGGAAATGTCTAGATTATATTTGCCTTGAGGCCATTTGACACTACTATTATCAATGAATTGGTACTACAATTTATGTACGAGATCAAATGATCCATAGCCTCATTTTTTAGTTTTTCCATGAAGGGCATAGCCATAGTTGGGGCGAGGGGTGAGTGGGAAGCCCATGGCCACCCCTTTCTATTTAAAATTTTCTTTTGAGAAACTAAAGCATGGTGATCTTGAATTTTTTTGACTTGCCTAGTTGTTTCATTCTCTAGAATTTATTTGATTGTCTCAATAGCTTCATCAAGGAGATGTTTGTAAACAGTGACACCACATCAAAGCTCAACAGTATTTTTCAATCTTTGACTTTTTCTTCCTCGATTTTACTTACAAAAATACAAATAAAATGTAGTCCTTAATGAATGTTGGTGTCTTACCCAGAAATGGATCAATTTTCTTGCTAAATAACTAGCTAAGTTCTGTGTTGGAGAGTTTATCAAATACACATTAGGTCTCAAGGATGCTACTAGTTTGTGCACATCAGGCACCCCATATATTCTTGGCATTATTGGGCCTTTGCATTATTTATTTGTTTCCATTCACTGCTCAACAATGACTCATTTATGATCTTTTCCACATCTTATATAGTTTTGTTCATGGTTTCACTTCTTACCAACTAGTAGCTTATGCTAATCTCTAGATGGTCCTCATTTTATTGATATAATCCTTGGTTTTAAGTACAATATTGGCACTCCCTTTGTCCACTTTGAGAACAATGATCTTCTCATTGTTGTTAAGTTTTTATAATTCCCAATTTACTTCCTTCAAGATGTTGCTCCTGGGTGGTTTTGTATTACTTAATATTCTTGAACAGTCTTATCTAATTTCTTCAACAGTATGATCTGGTCGGTTGAGTATGATATTTGAAAATTTGACTAGTAGTTTCTCATTAGTGATATGGCTAAGGGCAATGTCAATTCTTGGTCTTTACGAATCCAACTTAGGGTTGCAGCATCTAAGGTAGTTGATGAGAGGTAGGAGACGTTTTGTGATATGAAATGAGCATATGGGACTAAACTCTATGCTTTATTTGCAATTGACTAGTTTGGCATTTTTATTCTTTTTTTGAACTAATTCTAGACACTTTTGAAGGATTTTTGTTGCTAGGTAGTTAAGCTTTGCACTGCAAAGGTAATGTGTTGCATAATTATTAAAGATGTCTTCATCTAGCAATAAAAATGAGCATATGGGCCAAAATTTCTATACTTTATTTGCATTTCACTGGTTTGGAAATTTTCTTCTTTTCTTGAACTAGTCTAGACATTTTTTAAGTATAAATATTGCTAGTTAGTTGAGCTTTACATTGCAATGGAATTGTGTTGCATAATTATCAAAGATATCCTCTTCCATGTGATATATTCTCCCACCTAGGATGTTTATTTTCTTAAAGGATGAATTGTTGCTTTTATGATCACAATTTTCTGATCAGATCTATTAGGAAAGAAAGAAACAGTTTTTGGTGTAACATTTTTCTCTTGAAAGGAAAAAAACATATAAGCATATTTTGAGATATTGCAGGTTAATAAATAGGACTTTTGAATTTAAAGGTAGGGTAGCTTTTAAAGGAAATATTATTTTTGAAAGTGTTTTGGTCACTTTGAGATCCAAGACTGAATTTTGAATCAAAAGGTCTAAACTTTGTAATCTGGTACTTGTATTTTTAAAGGTGAACCCATTTTTCTTGGTTGGGAAGGGTTGAAGCCCTAGGATGGAATCACCCTAGGAATTATCACCACACAAATGTACCTGAGAATCAAACTTGGGCTAGCAGTGGTAATCTCCTACCAATTTACTACCAGACCACTACCCAAGAACATCATATGGTATTTGGTTCTAAATTCAAATAATCTGATTCTATCATTATTCCTTTCTTGATTTACTTTTGTGAATTGGTAAGACATAAAAATTGATGCAAAGTGTGTAGTAACTTTTGTTTCCCTTTGTTCCAGATCCATTCTTGAGATTTCAGCTACCTAATATTGAAATGGCTAATGAAGAAGACAAAGGGATGGTGTCTCATCATCATCATCAGATTTATTGTTTGAAAAGCTTACAAATAGGGTATGTAGATGAATATTTTTGTAGATTACTTTAACAGAATAATTGTTCCTTTCGATGTGCATATTAGTTTTTAAAAGCTAATTGTGGCCTTGTTGGTATTTTAACAAGTATTGTGTTTCTTGCATTTGTATATAATACTACGTTGTTAGTTTATAGGCTGAGTGACTACGAATCAAATTACTGATTCAATAAATACTAAATAGTTATTCTCCTTGATTCCATTGGCAACCTGTCACAGTTGCAACCTTGAACATAGAAGGGTGTGAACGCTTAAATAACCTTCCTTATTCCATTGGAAACCTGTCACAACTGCAACACTTGAACATGGTAAGGTGTATAGATTTAAATAACCTCCCTCATTCCATTGGCAACTAGTCACAACTGTAGCACTTGAATATAGAAATGTGTAAAATTTTAAATAACCCCCCTTATTCTATTGGCAACCTGTCATAGCTGCAGCAATTGAACATAGAAGACTATAGAGGTTTAAATAACCTTCCTCATTCCATTGGCAACCTATCACATCTGCAACACTTGAAAATAGAAAGTTGCAAAGGTTTAAATAACCTCCCCAATTCCATTTTCAACCTCTCACAACTGCAACACTTGAATATAATAGGAAATTTTACAGGTTTAAATACCCTCCTTGATTCTGTTGAAAACTTTAATTGCAGGTGTTGTCTCTAATGAAAACTTTAACCTCATTTCTTCTATATCAATCAAACTAAACCATAAAACAAAGTAGTTAAGTAAAATTCAACCTCAATTACATTGACATTAAAAATATTGTCCATTTTCATCTTTCAGTGATCTGAATGAGATTAAAATTGCTCTCAAATAATGCTAAACATTCTTATAAAATCTAGAAATAAGACATTTCCAATGTTCGTAGTTAAGAGAGTGAGATTAATGCAATGTAGTTTTTGAGCTGGTATAATATGCTTTACTAGGTGTATTGAATATCATATACTTTATTGAGTTTCAAGATTGAGGCATGAAATTTTAACCAGAAATAGTTGCATAGGTACACAGGTGAAAACTTATGTAGAGGTTTTACCATATATGGCATGTGGGGAACCAAATAAAAGAATAGAAAGATAGAATCTTAGGTTAACATCTATTAAAAAATTTCTATATGACTGGAAATAGGGGAGGAAAAAATATTAACTTTGAATCCATAGGAACGTTTGTAGAAATTCTAGAAATCTAAGCACCTGCAAAGCATTGAAAATTCAATGAGACAACAAAAAATGGAATGATTCCCAGTTACGATGAATTTGAGCTATGAAAAAATTATTGTGGATGTCAGATCTAGGTAAATTTGTTCTTGCTTCAATTAAACTAAAATGCATGAAAATGTTAAATAGAAACAATAGGTATGTTTTCAATGTAGTCATTGGCACAAGTGCTTGTATGACTATGACCTATTACAAGCCTCTATAGAAAATATTGGATGAAACATGTGGTTACCATATTATGGATAATTGGATGTAACTTATCAATACCTTTACTAATTCAATGATAGATCAACTAATTGGGTAAAACCCATCAATGCACATTCTAATTGGATGTTGGATCTAGGTAAATTTGTTCTTGCTTCAATTAAATGAAAATAGATGAAAATGTTCAATATAAACATTAGGTATGTTTTCAATATAGTCATTGGAACAAGTCCTTGTATGACCCATTACAAGCCTTTAAATAAAAAATTGGATAAAACATGTGGTTACCTTATTATGGATTATTGGATGTAACTTATCAATACCTTTACTAATTGAATGATAGATTAAATGATTGGGTAAAACCCATAAATGCACATTCTAAGTGATGATTGGAAAAGCCCACATGGTTCATGTGATAAATAGATGATTAACTCATGAATAGACATAATAGTATAAATTGTATTTTTGTGATAAAATCAATGATTATAGTAAAACCCATGAATGTGCATGATAGTTAGTTTGGCTAGTATAACCCATGCCAATACCCATAAAGGCCATGATAGTCGCACAATTGAAAGTTGATTGAAATCCATGATTCAACTATGAGTTAGTATCTAACCATCCAATAAGGGGTGTTCTAGATGGATATTAAAAGCATGAGGTTCCTTGTAGCATAGTGGCTTAGCACACATAGTTCAAAAGTAGAGTAGGGATTATTTCATTTGTTACCCTAGTGAGGCATAGAAGGGTGTGGACATTTAAATAAGCTCCCTGATTAAATAACCTCCTTGATTTCATTAGCAACTTGTCATAGCTGCAACACAACACTTGAACATAGAAGGGTGTGGACATTTAAATAATCTCCCTGATTAAATAACCTCCTTGATTTCATTAGCAACCTGTCACAGCTGCAACACAACACTTGAACATAGAAGGGTGTGGAAGTTTAAATACGCTGCAACACTAAGCTCCCTAATTAAATAACCTCCTTGATTCCATTAGCAACCTGTCATAGCTGCAACACTTGAACATAGAAGGGTTTGGACGTTTGAATAAGCTCCCTAATTCCATTGGCAACCTGTCATAGTTGCAACACTTGAAAATGGTAGGGTGTATATATTTAAATAGCCTCCTTGATTCATTGGCAACCTATCATAGCTGCAACACTTGAACATAGAAGGGTGTAAATTTTTAAATAACCTCCCAGATTCCATTGAAAATAGAATGTTAGGATGTGTTCCAGAGTTCTTCATTAATTTAAATATTTTGAGAGGTTCCTTGCAAAATCCATTTTGTGCACATTTTGCAATCAATCATTTCATTCCATGAGATGACATCTCTTTGAGGCATTCTTCTTAAGCCAATGACACATATGTAGCTGACTCCCAGTTGATAAGCATTTCCAGTGGAACTTCTATAGTTAATTCAAGTATTACCCAATGTATTTATACTATTTTGGCAATTTTTTATACAAAATAGGCACAAGTCTTGATAATTGTCACTGATTCCATCTACAGAAAATGGCTCTTTCCTTTCCATACCACCATACAAAATGTAAATTCCTATAAGAACTGCTATAGCTAAGTGGTGGCATGTACGAAAGGTCTATAAATCAAGAACAACAATGCTTGGTGATCCATAAAAAACATAAATGGATTTTCCAAGAGATAGTGTTGGGATTTATCATTTTTTCACTAAATACCTTTGCAGGGTTCCTCTGTTCATTGTGGTATAATTATTTTTTGTTTTGCTGAACAATCAATTTTCCAAATGTAATGGATGGTCTAAGACTCTAATTTATGCACTACCTCTTTTGCAAATGCTAACCAATGGAATATTTTGAGGCATGCATATGAATATTATACTCTATGTCCCAATTTGGTTATTAAAAAATCAGAAAACCCAACAAATTAATTTTTATTTTCTCAATAGCTTAGATTACCATTCAAATGTACAATTTTTTTAACAAATAATCTAATGGATGTGATAATTCTATGAAATTCTTCATAAATATTCCATAATGCCAAATATTTTTTGGAACAATATGTACTTTTTGTACATATTTGGTGCTTTACAATTCATCAATATGAGCTTCACTAAGCACATGATGCAATAATTTTCCATATGGTACAAGGCTTATGAGCAATTGAATTTTATTTGGATTCAAAGACACTTGCAATGACTAACACAAATGCATGCTATGAGATTATTCCCTTAAATGATTGCCCCTCATTTCATGGATTCATCAATTTTCCATAAAATTCATAAATATTTCATACACATTTAACTAAATATGAACAAGATTATCATTTGAAATGCTCCTGGTACATTGTACAACTGAAAGGACATTCTATTATACACATTTTCCAGCTACTTATTGAAAAAATGTACCTATAAATGGTGTAGCAAATGGGTCTCTGGTTTTAACTTTGTACAACATTTGAACTTCAAAAATCTCCACATATTTTCAATTTAATTTTTTTAACTTCTAGGGTGCTAACACCACTGGTGACGACCAATCAATTTTAGATACATTGCATATCATGCTTGCTTCCAACATTCTATTAATTTGTTTATACAAACTTACTGCATACCTAGGGTTCATTGGGTATGGTCTTGTCAATACAACAAAACTCTAGGTATGAGATCAATACCATGCTCACACAAATCTTGCAGTAGTCCCTTTAAATCTGTGTGTGCCCATTTGAAAACCTTTTTGTGCCTGGTTAAAAACTTAGTAGATGCTCTTACCAATTCTTGATTGAATTCTGCTCCAATTATAATTATCTTTGCTTCACCCTTAGCACCTAAGTTTAACTCTTGTGTGGGTGGTATTTCATTTTGCATATGGTTTTCTTCTAGAAATTTAGATCTAGGCTGCATCGTTTAGTCCTTAAAATACATCAAGACAATCATTCCCTTATATTGTGTCACTTTGATATACTGTGGAATAGTACTCTATTTCAATTTCATTTAGATATAATGGCCAACTCCTTATTCTACTTTTGTTTTGTTCATGTTTTTTGATCTCGTACCTTCCGCAAAGTATGCAGGTTTCATCATTTCATCTTTGCCCATTTCTGAATGTAATAGACTTTGGGTTGTGTACCTGCTTTCTTTAGAACATTCACCTAATGTAAGATTTCTTCTTTGTCAAATTCATATTCATCTTTAGAGTCAAATCAACTGCTATCTCCTAGCATATGCATTGTTAGTTTGACTCTCTCAATTTTCATTGTGATGGATTGAGTTGGTTATAAATATTGTGGCTTGTGAAGATTTTTTATCTTAGTTAACTTCTTTTCTTGATATTTTAGTTATGGTAATGTACTTGCAATGTTTTGTTTTAGGGTTTTAGTAGGGACTAGATGAGCTTGCTTTGAAACTCTAAGGCCATTGGCATATAGACTTCTTGTAGAGCTAATTCATCATGTTCGGTTGGACCTTTCACTTGCTCAGGTATTTTTTTTCTAACTTTATTTTTACTATTTGAGTAATTTTCACTTTTTGAAAGTATGCTTTTATGTTTAGTACAATTTATTTTTGCATTAGAGTGATTTTGCTCCCCTCTCCCTATTTGTATGTTACTTTGTCATAAAAAAACATATTAAAATATTTATTGTTGATGATCATTAAATTCTTTTTAAAAAATTCTTGTGACTTTTTCAATTATACCTTCATGTTCATCTTAAAAAACTCAAATCTAGGCTTTTGGAGGATCGAAAATAAGATGTATTTTTATGTTTCTTATGCTATAATTGGATATATGCTTACATTAGATGATTGTAAAGTTTAGGGTAGTTTTGAAGGTCATTACCAAGTGGGAAACTAATTTAGTGTATCAAAGTAATTTTTCTCCTCTCCCTATTTGTTTGTTATCTTTGTCATAATAAATACATTTTATAGGATCTACTGTTGACAATCATACAATTCTTTTTAAAAAAATTCTTGTGCCTTTTTAATTGTACCTTCCATGTTCATCTTAAAAAACTCAAATATTGGATTTTGGATGACTGAAATAAGATTTATTTTTATGTTTCTTATGCTCTAATAGGATATATGCTTACATTAGATGATTGTAAAGTTTAGGGTAGTTTTGAAGATTTCCAAGTGGGATACTATTTTGGTGTATGAGATCTTCCTTGTGGAAGCCCACAAAGATCTTATTTTTCTCATTTATCTTATATGTTGTTCAAAAAGGCATAAATTTCCCCCCCATAAAGACTCAAACTTTTTTCTTCTCTATTGATTACACATGCCTTCATTCATACAACTTTCTTAGGTTGTATCATTAGGTATACTCAAGTTTTATAAAATATTCATTTATTCTTGCTATGTTAAAACAAAAAACTTTGCTTTCTGTGTTTGCAATATGATGCTTTAGTTGAAGCTTTGTAAATCATTTCCAAGGGTTATGGCCATTGTGTTGAGATGTGGACTCATAGAATTGACAAGCCATTTTTTTCCTTGGACTCAGATTTGGTGCGAAAATTTAGTGCAGACTTGGAAAACCAAAAAAACATTAAAAAATAGTGAATTTAATAAAAAAACTAACTATATTGCATCTCATATCAAAATAAATTCAGACACACATAAAATAATTAGTTGGATATACCATACATGTGTAGACAACAAAATAAATTAAAAATGACGTGAAAAATTTACTTGGATTCTAATACAAAAGAAAAAAAAAATTGATATCCTTAAAATTGTTTTTTTGGTACACATCACAAACAATGGATTTCAAAATCCATCCTAATGGTACTAGCAAAAAAATACATAAAAAATCAAACTAAGATTGAGAGAAGCCACTCAACCAACATTACCTTCAAGTTGTTGGACCATGCACCCCTTTGAGTATGTCAAAAAAGCAAGTGTAGCCACTCTATCTTCAGAGATCTAATCAAATAGAGAATCATACTCCAACTTAATGGGGGATAAATCTTCGATTGTTGCTAAAAATCTCTTGTGGTGGAGGCATATGTTGTAATGCATGTATACAAGGTCATTGAACCTTTTCATTAACAACCTACTGCACTTTTGGAGTGTATTTTTTCAAACATAGTCCAATTGCACTCACAACTTGAAGTTCTACATGGCTGGCTCAAAACTTGGATGACACTATTCTAAAGATTAGGCACTAAGTGTAGAAATTCTCCCACCATGCATATTAAGGATAACTATTTCCACATTTGGGGTAGGTTTTGTAGGATTGAATCAACATAAATAAACTAATTCAAAAATCCAAGAACTTAACTTCAATGATTTGATAAACAAACCTTCAATGACTATTAGCATTCCTTGTAGCCATGCTTATGGGAACTGTCAAAAAAAACTTGAGTGGAAAACCTCTTTTTCTAGCTGTGATCATTATTTTGGATGCCCCTTATAGGGTTCTAAAACATAACAATAAATCAATATATGTTCATTTGGAAAAAAGACTCCAATATGACTGTCCACGTAGCAATTTAGGCCTAATAAGGCTTGAACTAGACAAGGTTTATTGAATCTTCTATTTTTAGGTTCAAGCTCACTTACTCAATGCTTCAAATAGCCTTTGTTTGACCTGTTAAAGCTTTAAAATCCACTCAAAGTCCTTTTCCACGTGTATTTTTGCAAACCCTAGGTCTTAGGCTTCTTAAAACTTTGTTTTAGCAGACTGAGTCACAAATTTACATTCAAAGCTTCAACTCTTTGCACATATGCCTTCACCTTATGGTCTGTAACCTTTGAAATATGAATCTATATGCAACAAGGAGTTTACACACCAAAAATTGAGAGCTTCACTGGATTAAGTAGAAGAAACACAAATTCTAAAGCCATTGTTTACCCTAACAGTAGTTTTGACCTGTCTGCAATAAAATTACAATATCTTCTTTCATACTTGATAAAAATGAATGAAACAAACTGGAAAATGAAATAGACTCATGGATTTATCCATTCCCATGACTGCCTCTTAATAACATGATTGTACTTATCTGTACAATAATCTGAAACACAGATTTATCAGAAAAACACATAATTTTGCATATAAAAATAGGGCTCCAACACGGTAATGAGTAGATATGAAGTGTTTGAACTTAGAAAATGATACAATGACCAAGTAAACACAATATATGTTTCCAAAATCTGCTCCAACAATAATAACCTACATTTACATTCATTTTTTGTTCATTTATTACATAGACAACAAGAATCCCAACCTAGTTTGGATGTTGGAGTTGAGACAGTGTTGTCAGCGACCTAGTAATAGATTTTACCCTTGAATGAGGATAGCGACCAACCTTCTAAACCTTCCTGAAGCCACATGCCTGGCTGGTCATGGTCATCAACTCTTCTTTTTCTTTTCCACTAAAGCAAGTCCACAAAATGAAATTTCTCTATCTTAAAATGTAAAAGCATTTTTGCAAATAGTTTGTAAGTTTGCATTTCCAATACCTTATATACTTGTCAAACATGGTTTTCTAAATGTTGAAATAGTTTCATTCCCAGTTAAAAAATTCATGTAAGAGCAACAAAACAAAGGTCTTTATATTGATGTTTAATAAAAAATATGAAAGTGTTGCTTTGGAATTGCTTGAAATGCTTTTCTTTCTTGCAAAGCAGTAGATTTTGAGGCAGGAATGGAATTTTAACAGAGTGTTTGTTGTTTCCTCTCTTTAATGTGATAATTTTCTATCTTTCTGATGGTCATGTATCTGGATTTCCTTTGTCAGGTTTTTGAGAGTGGGAATCCCAATGCAAAATAAATAGTCCTTTCAAACATGGGACAACTTTTAACTAGATTCTGTTACAGTTTGAGGTTTGCTGCTTCAAATCCTCTCTATGCAATTTTTTATGCTTTAGTTCCTAAATGATGTAAAGAAAAAACAATTAACACATTAAACTATATTTACTCATTTGAACAAATGCATAATTTCTTCTATTTCTTCCTTTATTTTAGGATCCTTTCACATTTTCTAATTATCACAAAGTAATACAAGAGCCTTTTGATTACTACATGTTTAGACAAAATTACATTCGGCCATTGATTGATTTTAGGTATTATTGTTGTGATTCTTAAGAAGGTTTCAGTTCTTGTTTTTTAATCTGATAGGATTGGTTGTATCTCATAGGAGGGTTTCTGATTGTAGATTTAAGTAGTATTTGATCACCCCTAATAATATAGAGGTAGATTATTTTTCGTCATGCTTTTTCCATTGATTTTTTTTTCTATTAATTATGTAGTTTTGACAAATGAACGATAAGGTTATTTTGATTTCTGTGACTAAAAATGACATCTTTGAGTAAATTTTTGAATGTAAGGGAGGGAGTCTATATGTTAGGCTTAGGCTTGCTAGGGGAATTGGATTGCTCAGCAAGAAAAGATTTCTAAATGAATTTAGCTCTAACTCTATGGGAAAGATGATAGTTTGATAGACATACACAATTCTACCTGTATGGGAGTGATGACAGCTGGATGGAACATCTAAAGAGGTTCTAGATATGCTAGAGGAAAGCTACAAGGAAACTAAATTGATAATGTTTGAAGTTTCTTTTTCTTCTTATATGTTGAGTCTAATTAATAAGTTTAATGTTGTGTTGCAACTTGTAGTTGAGTATGTTGATATGATAAAGGCTAGCATTTTCAATCCTCTAAAAGTTATCAGAATTGCATTAGTTGATGCAAAAAGGTAAAACTATTTATCTTATTATAATTAGTGGAACTTGCAACTACAATATCTGATAAAAATATACTTCCAAATATGTTTTTGACGTACTAATTTTGAAACCTTATTTCAGGTTGCAGCTCCAAATTGGAGAAGTAAAAGGTGAATACCAGCGAGGAAGAGTTTGGAGGAGCCAAAACCAATAGCGGCAGGAAAGCTGTGGATTTGTAAGGGGATTAAATGGGTCAAGCCCCTATAGGAGGTCGTTGCCCTTCCAAAAGGACTGCAATTAAGGAAGGGGAAAATAGTATAAGTATATAAAAATAAGATTATTTTGTTTATATAGTGTCAGTAAGTTGTACAGTGTCACTGAGACATTGAATGTAACCAATGAGATTTTGATTTTCCAATAAGGCTTAATAAAGTAAATTTTTAGAGTGGTTTTTTCTCCACTCATAAATATTGTGTTGTTTGTGTTTGTGTTTTATCAATCATATTTTTTCAAGAATTTTAGTCTTCATTTCATGGCGCTTCTTCAACATTTGAATACCTATGATACTTGAAGATTATATGCATTAATTTGTGAGGATTAATTAAGTTAGATTTGATTTGTAATGACTAAATATATGACTAAAGTAATGACTTACATGATTAAATACATGACCAAATTAATGACTAAATATATGACTAAATAAATGACTACCATGACTAAATAAATGACCAGTTAACAACAATCAATGACTAAATTAATGACTAAATATATGACTGAACAAATCACTACCATGACTAAATAAATGACTAAACTAACGACTAAATCAATGACCAAATCAATGACTAAATAAATGACTCAAATAGTTTAGTCATAAATTTGGTGGTGTTATAAATGACTACAAATAAACCACTAAAATTGTTACGTGACTAAAATTAATGACTAAAATATATGACTAAATAAATGACTAAATAAATGACTAAATCAATGACCAAATCAATGACCAAATCAATGACTAAATCAATGACTAAATCAATGACTAAAATAGTTTAGTCATAAATTTGGTCGCATTATAAATGACTGACAATAAACTACTAATGGTCATGTGACCAAAATTAGTCACATATATGCAATTTTTAGTAGTTTATTTAGTCATATATTGTTGTTTTTGTACTAGTGAAGTGAAGAAAATTTTTTGGTGGAGGGACAAAAAATAGATCCTTAGTTAAATTATTTTATGTTGTTTGTCAATGTTGGGGAGTAATAACATTACAAAATCAAGGAAAATGACGAAGACATGGGGAAAATATAATGCAAGAATGACATATTACAAGGGTTTCTTCCTATAGAAAATAATTAATCCAAAATAATAGAAGTAGCATTACAATATTGAGAAATTAATTTAGAAAATGAACAAAATCATACCCCTCATCTAGAACAAGAAAACCATTACTCACAGACTCTAGCACATGAAGGATAGAGGAATAAAAATCTATCAAGAAAGGAGACTCAAATGAAACATCTAATAAAATTTCTTACGAGGACCAAAATTGTCATACTATTATAATTGATTGATTTACAAAGATCAATTTAATTGAAAAAAAAAATGCCTACATAACAACTTTTTTTATTGGTAGGTAGAGACAACAATGTCTCCTTATGAATGCACTCAATAAAAATAAACTTGAGGAAAAAAACAACTATACATGTCACATAAAGAAGAAAAATATAAACTTACACCTCTTTTAAATTCAAGGTGTTCTATTAGTAAAAAAATTGGAACTTTGTTACTTCTCCACATGATTTAGATCTTCATTTAGAATAGTCAAGGGCTTGAGAATAAATATTTGGGAGCATGTCACTCTCATATTCCTAAAATTTAATATTTTTAGTCACTCCATGACACCAAGTGCCTCTTCATGCTACTCCTCATGTATGCTACTTTGGGGAACATTGATGATGGCTTGAAGTAGACTATTGTACCTAGAGTGTATAAATTTTAAAGGGCCTCTTATGTAGGTAATAAAAAGTACGTCGCATTTAAGCTTTTAGACTCCACCCTAGTTGTGTCTTTAATATACTTGAGATCTCCCCCATGAAGTGAGTCACCTTGATCTATGCTAGCACATATATCCTCGACAAAATAAGCAAATTATTTAAATAACATGACCATAGCATCAACCTCATAACCCAATATATTTTATTTCCACATAAATCCTTTGCAACTCATCATCTTTATTTATTTATATTAATTCATTAATGTGTAAAGTAACAAAGAATTCCACTAATAATTTTAGTTTCAACAAGATATTAGTTCTTGACTTTATATGTATAATTTGTTTGTTGATCATTATTGCAACTCCATTAATCCTTAGTATAAAACTTAAACATAATATCAAGAAATTTCAACATAGGATGTTGGGTTACACTTACGATTAGATAGTGGTAACTATGGACCAATGCATGAAATTTTAGATAATATGTTCTTATTCTTCAGGAACTACCAAGATAAGTGTTAGTGTTAAGCTTAAGTTAGATTAATTACTTTGGTTTTTTCCCATATCGGGTAGTTTTTCACCCATCTCCATTTTTTATGCCTTTAAAAAGGCTTGTACAGTATTTAATTTTTCATCTCATTTTTTCGAATATCATTCTCAAGATTTGGTGGAACAACTGCGTTTGCTTCTCTCGTATGTGTGAGGGTGATTTGTTGTTGCAAGTTGAGGATCCTAGGAAGGAATCGTATTCTACATGCTATCAAAGCTCCTCCTCCTACTCACCTTCTTGGAGAGTTTCTTCCAAGGAGATCCAAGCATATTTTTTTCCCATCAAAGATTCTTTTCTGAATTTGAAAATTATTAAATTTCAAATTTTCCTTTAAGTTTCCATTTCTTCTGTTTAGGAGAATTACGATTTGGTGGCTCTGGAAAACCCTCTAGAATTCTGCTCTTTGGAGGAACAATTCAAAATAGAGAGGCATGATTTTTTTCAAAAGGTTTTATTTTCAATTGAAAAGGATTGATGCTATTCCCAGACATATATCTTGGACTAAGGTATGTGTAGGATCATGATGGGCCCAAAAGTGGTGATATGATGTGTATGTGTAGAGTATGTGGCTAATGATTTTTTTTTTACCAAAAATTGATGAAACGAAAAAGGTTTTTAAAGGAGGTTCTCAACTTTCCACAAATATAAATTATGCATTACTTTGAATTTAATAAATAATTATTATTCATTTTCAATTTGAATTACGACTAAAGTTCTGATTGATATGCTGATTGAAAAACATCTATAGCTTTCAAATGGTATCACATTTTTTGAATCCAAAACATGTGTCACATTCTATGCTTCACATACTATAGGATTAAAAAAAAAAATTGAATTTCATGAATTTTTGACCAAGTTAAGGTTGTCAGACATATGAGTTTTTATATTTTTAAAATTTGTAATAAAAAAATCATAATTAATTATTTACTTGGAAAAAAACTACAAAAAAATATGCATCACATCGGAACATGAGTCCTCTACTTATATCTACAATCTTATAAAAAATATTATCATTTTATTTTGGTTAGGGTGGTCAGATAGACACCTCCTTATTTTTTCCCTGAAATTTAAGTACGATTGTATTGAAATTTCAAATTTTCACCAAATAGATTTAAAAATAAATAAACCTAGTAGTTTAGAAACTATATTCAATTTGCTACAAGTTCTATTCTTACATATTTTTCAAATAATATAGATAACTTATTCAAATTTTTACGTCAAATTTCCTAACTCTGATTTTTTTGAATTTTCATCACCACTTAAGGGCCTATTTTTTCCATGATGATCCTGCACATACCCACTACAATTTGTGTTGGGGAAGAGGATGAGAGACCTATGAAGGAGCAACAAAAGAAAAAATCAGAGCGGTCGCGATATCTCTAATTTCAGCAATCGCAAGCATTGGAGATGACATACGAGATAAGGAGTGTCATGAAGATCTAGGAACTTTGAATTTTCTGCTATGGCATTTGGAAATATGGCTCAACATCAAAATTGTTGTTCACTAGATCGATTCTCTTCATTTCATTTTTTCTCTCTATTTTAGATGTTGAAGCCACTATGTGTAGTTTTTAGAAACCACCATTCCTCTCTATTTCTCCATGAATTGCTACGAATAAAGCCCCAAAATCACTATGCAAAGGGAAATTTAGAGGGTACGATTTTTCTATTTGGAGGGGAGCAATTGCAAGAGCGTTGATCTCACTAAGAAGAAGCGCCATTAGATGTGTGATAGGAGAAAATATTGACAATGTTGTAGAAAGGAATGACAACTAAATACTAAAAGAAAACTCTGTGTTTTGGATTTAGTGGGAAAATATTTGACAAACTTTAAAATTTATAAATTTTGCAATAAATATTTGGGGTTTCATGTTGTGTTGAATTGGAGGTGGGCCCAGAGGTTCTTTGAGGATTTTTTGCTGGAAAAATCATCCCACATTGATAGCATAAAGTATTTTTTTTTTCTATTTACATAGCTTTTCACTCCCTTTGGTTGGTGTGAGCAAGTATCATAGGTTATGAGGAGGCTGTCTTGCACGTGCACATTCAGGTACATATTCAATATTTTTTTCCTGAGTGATATTTTTTGGACATTGCAAAACAAATCTCAAGAGGCTGCATTGGTTGATTTTTTTTTGGAGGTTTTAGTTGCATCAATTTGGTGATTTTTTTGCTTGCTTTTGGTACAAACTGTTGTCATGGCTACTCTTGATTCAATTGAAATTTTAACCCCCCACAACTACCATACCTAGAAGATTAAAATGTGTAGGTTGCTCCAATCTAAAGGTTTGTGGTCCACACTAAGTGATAATCAATCCACTTTTACCAAGGAATATGAAACATTTTCTCACATAAACAAGTTTTATGAAGCTATGGGTTTGATATCTTTGTACATTTTTTATAGTATTCTTTTCCATATTGAGGAGTGTAATAAACACAAGGAGGTATGGGATAAGTTACAAAACTTTTTTGGTCAAGTCGGTGAGTTTTGTGCTTTGCAACTAGAGGCCTAGAATTAACTTCTCTTTCCCCTGATGTGTTTCCTTCCATTGATGATTTCCTCTAGTCAAGTTCAAATATGTGAGGTCACAATTGGTGAGATGTGGGAAGGGTAAAAATGATAAGGAGTCCAATTTTTTTATTTTGTGTAAGCTAAGAGGTCCATTTGTAATTTTTTCTTCTACCTTCTACTCCATCATGGATGCTTTGGTAAATGCATTCCAAATGCCTTCTTTTGACACATTTTTTGACTTTTTGATGAGGGAGCAAGCCAAACTTGCCCAGTTGGAGGGGGTATCTATTAATCATGCATTATTTGCACAAGAATCCTAGAGAAAAGGGAAGAAGAAAGCTAAGGCTAAGACAGAGTCTAATGAGTCCACCTCTTCAAAAGTGGATAAACCTAAGAAGGAGAAGTTCAATTGTGTGTATTTCAAGAAGAAAGGTCACAATGAACACCACTATTATATGAAGAAGATTAATGAGATTTCACATTTGAAACATCAGAAAATGAATTTTCTACTTATGGTTGAGGACATAGAGCAAACACATTTCACAATCACTTCATTGAAGGGAAACCCTAGAGATTGCAATCCAATGATGGAAGGGGGAAAGAGATCTTGCATTAGGGTTTTCCTAGGGTCTAAGTATAAACTAAAGGGGGCTTCACCACCAAGCTAGGGCTTGGAAAGAAAAATGAAATTAAGGATCTAATTCTTAACTGGGTATGTGCAGGATCATGATGGGCCATAAAGTGGCAATATGATGGGTATGTGGCTGATGACTTTTTTTAAACCCAAATTTGATGAAACAAAAAGGGTTTTTAAAGGATATTCTCATATTTCCACCAATATAAATTATGCTTTACTTTGAATTTAATAAATAATTATTATTAATTTTCTATTTGAATTATGATTAAAGTCTTAATTGATAGGCTGATTGAAAAAAATATACCTTTCAAACGGTATCACATTTTTTGAATCCAAAATATGTGTCAAATTCTATGGTTCACATACTATGGGATTAAAAAAGAAAAATTGAATTTCATGAAGTTTTGACCAAGTTAAGGTGGTCAGATATACAAGTTATTTATATTTTTTAAAAGTTGTAATAAAAAATTCATAATTAATTATTTACTTGGAAAAAAATTACAAAAAAATATGTATCACATCCAAACATGAGTCATCTACTTATACATAAAATCTTATATTTTTTTTTATCATTTTATTATGGTTAGGGTGGTCAAACAGACACCTACTTCTCATTTTTTCCTTGAAATTTAAGTACTACTGCATTGAAATTTCAAATTTTCACCAAATAGATTTTTTTTTTTAAAACCTAGTAGTTTAGAAACTAAATTCAATTTGCTACAGATTCTATTCTTACATATTTTTCAAATAATATAGATAACTTATTCAAATTTTTACATCAAGTTTCCTAACTTTGATTTTTCTGAATTTTTTGCCACTTAAAGGCCTATTATTTCTATGATGATCTTGCACATACCCAACTCTAATTTGATGCAAGTCTTCATTAAATGAATTAAAAATGCATGAAAATCAAACAAAAAGTTGAGAGATGAAAGGTTTGCACCTGGAAACCTAAAGAAGATTGGATGAAGGCTTGAAATGCTAAAAACATTGATCTATTAAAGCTAATTGGGACTCGTACGCTAGTTTGGGCGATCTAGTCCCAGATTAGGGTTTCTCGGTGCAAATTGAAATTTGGCAAAAGGGTTTTTGGAACTTCTAAAACTTGTAAATTTGACCTTGAATTGGGACATACGCCAAGAGTGGTGTATCAGTCCAGTTAAGGTTTTCTATAAATTCAAAGCTTGAAACTGCTCTTCTATGTCTACTATATCCTTTCCACCTAATTTTCAGATCTAAATCTTCAGTTTACAGCCTGCAGATGTTCTCCAATTATCTCTAATGTAAGGTGACAAATTTGAAAAAATTGAACATTTTAACAACTTTCTCCAAACTTGTTTTTTAATAATTCTTCAACCTAAATCTACAAATCACACATTAAAGAGAGTGAAAAATGTTGTTTTATTAGTAGAAATTGGTTTTCCTTGGTCAAACCCCATTTTGGTACTCAAACCTTAAAATGAAATGAAATAGGAAAAGAGAATGATGAGTGAAGAAAATGCAATTTTGCAACTCACTAAACACTAGCAATAAAGTGTTGTAAACATGTATGAAGTGGCTCCAATGGATGTAGATCTTGACTCTTACTTGAATGTGATAGATCTTTATTTGAATGATATCTTGAATCATGAAACCCTACATCACAAATGTTAGCTCAAAAAAAAAAACATGATGCATGAAGACTTTGACATTATGCTTGATGCTTGAATAATACTCTAAAATACTTGATAATCTTCTCTTGAAGACTCTTGAATGCTCTTGTAAACACTTGAATTCTCTTGTGAAATCAAATTTTCTATAAGGATGCTCATTCAATTTGCTAGGTGATCTCATGAATGCTTAGGTGAAAATGAGTGAAAGAACCTTGTATTTATACTTTTTTATACCAAATTTCCTGAAATTACAAAACTACAAGCCAACATCAAATCTATCAGGATAAAATCCCACCAAGAATTTGAATTAGTTTTAATTTTGGGGCAGAGGGGACTCATATTCCCAAAGAGGCGTATGAGTCCCATTAGGCATAAATTATGGGACCATTTTTTACAAATTCTTAGAAAGGTGTAAAATATAGATTGGGACCCAAAACCCTAGGTGGGATTCATATGCCCAAGGTGGTGTATGATTCCTAGATAACTAAATGTAGGCCACAAAACCTGAAAACACCTGATTTATGATTGAATATTGATTTATGTCAGGATTATCCTCAAAAAGATGCATTAATTAAGGCTTTTGGATGCAAAATAAGGCCAATTTAAAGTATAAAGAAGCCCAATTATTTAAAAAAAAACCTAGAAAAGTGTGAAAATGTGTTACAACACTTTACAACACTCTGAATAAGGTATAATTAAGTCTATTTAGTTCACAAGGGCCCAAGACCTAATGTGAATGTGTCAAACACATTACAACACTAAATCAAGGCAACATTAAGCTCAATTTAACGAGGGACCAAACAAGCAAGGAAAAGTAAAGGGATACTTTTTCTATTGCCACATTTATCCCCAACTTTTGTGAGAGGATGAACTTGCTTCAAAATCATGCTAAAGTAGACAAACATGCATCAAGAGGGGCCCAAGTGCACCAATGCTAGTAAGATAGGATGACAACAATCAAGAGGGGTGATCAATCCCCTAGGATCAAGATCCCATGGAAAACCAACATAGGCACAAAAGGACACACATGAAAATAATATAAAGAGAAATAAAAAGGCATAAGCACACACTTCCAAAGACAAAGGGAAAAGAAGAATAAAGGAAAAATAGGGGTGGATCAAGCTTTGGCCATTTTTCTAGCACAACGTGGATCAGATCTAAGTTTTTTTTTTTTTCTTCTAAAAATTGCATGCTCACTCTGAGGCAATGAAACTTTAGGTTGTTTTTTGGGTGATTAATCCAAGAAAGTGAGACACATACACACATGGATGGTATGCACTCACACACACATGTGAGTGGCTATGGGAAATTCATGCCTCGAATGGGCTTCCTATCAAACCATACCAAAGTTATACCTCCTGATAACTTTGATAAGGCATCACACAATAATGAACTTCAAGCTTCATGAGGCAAGCAAAGCTTTGTATGCTTGGAACTCATGAACAAATAAGATGGATCCATAGGCATGCAAGTTGTATTATGCAAGGTGAACCGGAATTGTAAATTCAAAGATAATGTAAAGAACGTTCAAAGGAGTCTTCCTTAGTTCTTGTGAGGTCTTGAACCTAGGGAACATTGTGCCTAAAGTCTCCAAGAGAGGACCAATCAAAGAATAGAAGATTCACAACTTAGGGGTGCAGTGTGTCACAACAAACCACTAATAGTAATACAATATGGTAAGAGAGATCACGTTCTTGAGGGACATGACACCCAATGTCACCACAAAGTGAAAGATGCATCACATAAAGTAAGAAGACTACATCATGAAACATGAAATGCAAAAGAATAATGCCAATGTATGCCCCCACTTTGTAGAAATTGTTGAACACCATGTTGTGAGAAATTACTTTAAAGTATAAAATGATAAATGCCAACAATAAAGAGGAAATGAGAGGTAAATTGAAAATCCCTATGCCAAGTCATATGTTCATGCAAAAGAAAAGAGGGGTTTCCCCCAAAAATGAAACTCTAAACACATGAGGGATCTGTGGATTTGAGGTCAAAATGTTCTTGCTACAATTTTTTTAGAGAGTTTGAAACTGTCATCATTCCCCAAATACTCATAGAACTAGAAGAATGACACAAAGAAAGAAAATAACAAGAAAATCCTTTCGAGTCAACATGGAAGAGACTTGAATGTCTCGACGCTTTGCATCATCCCTAAAAAGAAAACACGAGATAAATTAAAAAGATGAAAAATCTCTTGGGTCAACATGGAAGAGACATGAATGTCTTGACTCCTTGCATTATCCCCAAAAGGAAAAAAACAAGACAAAAGAAAAAGATAAAAGTTTTACAACATAGAGAAGAATCAAGGTAAAAATAGAGGAATGCGACAAACAAAGAGATACATCAAACATAACAGTATAAGGGATCACATTACACACATGCAATCACACAAAAGAAAAAAGAAATAATGCAAAGGACTAGTAAGGAACATGCAAGTTATCCTAAAATAGGTCATCCACATCCCAATCATGTTCATTGTATACCAATGGAGGGAAACTAGCCAAAGGGATAATTTAGCAAGTGTCAAACTAGGGCCATCACCAGGTTCAACACTTTTCTTAGGAGAATTGACGCTTAAGCTCATGGAAGAGGGAAATAATGTATTCAATTCATTATGCACTTCCTCATCAATTTTAACAATCTCGTCATCATCATCCAAGTTAATCACAAGAGGTTGAATGATAATGTCCAAAGAAGGGTTTAGCTCTTGTTGTCGTTGTTGTATAGGATCGTTTTGTTTCAACAAAGGGGGGAACTCATTATGCATTACTTCAGTCAAGTTTGGATTTTGATTTTATTTGTGATTTTATTCATTTAACTTTTGAGCAAGAGCACAACATCTACGCCTACGCTCTCTAGAACCTTTGCTTCTTTAATTTTAGTTTAGTTTTCAAGTTGTGTTTGTATAGGAGCAGGTTGATCAATCATAGGTTTCTTTTCAGCCACTTTCTCTTTAACTTTGTAGACTTATTTTATTCTAGGACGCGTGATAGGATTCTTTTCATTTTCTCTTTTCCTTTTGTAGGAAACATGAGAAGGTTCTATCTTATATTGATGGGTATGTGCAGGATCATGATGGGCCAAAAAGTGGCAATGGGAAAAAAATTATGATTTTCATCGACCCAAAAACGTGAAAACTCGGAGTTGACTTTTTTGTGGCTTGGGTATCAATACATTGCTCCAAAGCAATGCCCAAACCAAGATCTCCATATCGGATATCTGATTTGAGGCACACACACACACACACACACACACACACACACACACACACACACACACATATATATATATATTGGGCTGTTAAAATCATTTAGCATTTGCACAGAGGCTGTGGGCCCATAGTGAGGATGATTTTCACATATCATATATCCAATTTAGTTGGTATCCGATTTGAAAGGTTAGTTTTTGTATTTTTTTTTTCTTTAATTGAATTTTGAATTAGATTTGTATAATTTCAGTTAGTTTTTTATGGATATTTTTTCAAAATAGGGGTTTTGATTGATTTTTATGAAAAACTTGAGTTTAGAATGGATTTTGATTAAAAATGAATGTTTTTTAAATTTTGATTAAAAAATAGTGTTGTTTATGTATTTTTATTAAAAATTAGAGAATCTTATAGATTTTTGTTAAAAAGTAGGGTTTTTTTTGGATTTTTTTTAAAACTAGGGTATTTTTACAATATTTTCATTTATATTGTCTAATTTTAATTAGATTAATTATTTTTTAACTTTAATCAGGCATTATGGCTGCTGAGAATGAAAATGCACATATTCCAAATGATCCAATAGCTAAGAATAAAAATGCACAAATGCCAAATGCTCCACCACCTCCGCAGCCATCAATGGAAGAGTTAATTGGTGAAAATTGCAGCAATTGAGGGGCATTTTTTATGTTTATACAAGAATCACTCGATTATCCGAGATGCCAGACACATTAAAGGAAATAATTAAAAATATAGAAACCCTCTCCACCCAACATAATTCCTTTCATTCGTGGCGAGAAGACATGAGGGAATATTATGCATGTGGATTGTCTTATGATGATGTGAAAGATCTCAGAATAACCAAAGCCCAAATAGCCTCTTTATTTGTTAGCCCCCGCACTAGTTTTCCAGTTAATGTTAATAAACCAAAAATTTCTATAAAATGGTGCACGCATAGGGATATTGTTGATAACTTTTGGGATCGTTGGTGTATGGTTTTTGATAAACCACCGAAAGAAAATTGTGATATACCATTTTACTTTATTAAAAAATTATATGTTGATTTTGTGTTAGGGCATCATGTCAATTAATTTGACATTAAACCCTTCCAGGGCTTTGGTGGAGGTATTCCCTAGGATAGACCAGGGGCACTTAGAGTAGTCCTACACCCATATGTTCCCCCTCCTTTCCTTCCTCTGCCACCTCAAGTTTATCATCCAAATATTATGCAGGATGTCGCCACACAGACTATCTAGGCTATTCACTCTTTGAGTGGTCTTTTGGTTTTCCATGCTTCTACAGTAGCTCAACCACATTCTAGTGATGTTGGAAATGGCTCAAGTGCTATTGCATCATCCTCGTCAGGTCCACATATATTTGTGTGCCACATACTTGCTCTATGTGCCATCAGATATTCTTAGGTCCTCTTGTATAGCCTACCGAGCATCCCTTGGACACTTTTGATTATGACCTCCATGATGTGGACATTATAGATTAGATGCAGGGGAGTGGAGCGCACCCTACAGATTCCTTCCCTACTAGAGAGGGGGACATTGGAATAGTGACATAGGTAATATTTAAGTTGTAAATTCATAACTTTCATTTTTTTTAAATGAATATCAATAAGAGATAGTATAAAGTACTAATATTTATTTACATGGTCTATTTAACAGTTGATATCTGTGGAGGAGCTCTCACAGGTGGCTAATAGCACCCTTAAGGCCATTTCATTTGGCCTTGACACGCACACAATATATATTTTTGCACTCACTCGTTTACTTTTTTTTATTATATACTTGCTTGTCATTTGAATTGTCATTAATGAAAGTATACAATAGCTTATATTTTTATCTTATTTTCCTCTTGTAGAAAATACCTAGTGAGAGTGAGGTGCAGCCTTGTCTAGACTATGGAAGTGCAATGTTAGATAAGGGGAAGGTAATTGAACTCAAATTTGATTGAATTAAGATATTTAAGATCTTATATTGATTATACATACATCGACATAGATTGGTAGTTTCATATGTACTTGTTATTTTTATGTACAGGCAATTATGAGCTATATGTCGTTGTTGACAATTGCCACAATGCCTGAAGGAGTAGGTCTTGGAACACCTCAAGGAGTACGTGTTGAAACACCTCAAGGAGGAGGTGTCGAAACACCTAAAGAAGATAAAGAAAAAGATTAGCCTAAAGAGGTATGTGTCTATTTTATTTTGTGTTTGGTATTTATATGTTCCTATTACCGACAATTGTATCCTAACTTGGATCAATTTTATGTTTTTGTTCACATATATAGATTGACATTACAAAAGTTGGTTTGGTTCGTTCTTTGAGAGGGGCATATTCTAGGACTCCTGACCCTTTGAAGAGATGAATATTTCAGGCAATCAAGATTTTAATTTTAGAGTTCAATTATAATTCAATGTATATTGATTTTGATGTTAATTATTTGATTTTAAATCATATAGTATAATTAATCTCAATTGTGGTTTGAATTTTTCTTGTGTAGCTACCTTCAAAGCCAATGAGTGCTTCAAAGAGGCTCCATTTTGGTGATCCACCAGTAGTTTAGGATGAGATAGACATTTTGGCATGTAAATTTTGAATAGACATCGAGATGGCATATGCCACATTTTGTAAAACTTTGCTTGAGTTGGTGTTGATGCCATTTTTGTATATGGAGATACACTCAAGATTATTGGATAATTTGATATATAGAAGTTGAAAATCAAAATTTAATTTCTTCCTCAAGTGCATGATTAAACTCTTTGAAAATTTAATCAAGTGAGCAATGGTTAAATATCAATGTACAATAGCATAAAAAAGAATGGTTGTATTATGTAGTTTATATTCATATCGTTGATTACATTGCATTGCACATCTTTCAAACTCAAAGCATTACTTCACATTGCATAACTAACAACTAGATGTTGATAGATGAAAAAAATTCAATTCCAATATAGTTTTTACAAAGTCAACCTAAGTAGTTATACAATTACTTCACATTACATAACTAATAACTAGGAGCAGCTATCAAGTGCATTTGCTTGTCATGGAATTTTATGAGACCACATTTCTTTGAGGCACTTTTTCAAATAGTTCATTGCCTTGTCTATGCTACCACATTTTTCATACATGTGTACAAAATATTTCTATCAAATAGTTCATTGGCTTGTTGTTATGGCTAAAATCTTAAAACAACAAATTCTAAGATTATTCTGCACCTACGGGTCCTTTAGCAGGTTGTCCCATGAAACCGTCTGTTTACCATACAAATGCATAGGCTTTATTCAAAGTCCCACTTGTGCAACTCCCCTGACCATGCCACCAACTCAAAAACCTGTATTATGACCCTAATATGCTTAAATGTTAAAGAGATTCCCCCACTCTCATTGATTTTAACAAACCTTAGGATAAAAGCTCCATTTTCATGCAATTTAAGCAATGATTTGCTTAGGACAACTCCAAGACTCACAAATAATTTTCCATTTCTTAAATGGACCTGCACACATTCAAACCATATTGTACATAGCCTCTCCACCGAGCCACATGAAAGGTACAATAGGTGGAGGGCTTCAATAATTCAATTTACTCAAAATGCAAAATCTGGGTTCACTACCCACCTTGAGAAAACTTGGCACAAAACTCACAAAAAATGAAAATAAAGCACTCAAAACAACTTTAAAGGGGTCTCAGGCCTACTTCCCCCTCATTCCACATGCTATGCATCCGTTCACTTGTTGTGTAGGGGTTGAACAATGGAGAAAACACATATTTTTTTCTGTAGAAACCATAATTTTTGCAAAGTAACTCAATATGATCTTATTGATTCTTTAGAAAAACATGCATGATAAATATTCATCATTGAAACTTGAATTGTGGTAGCTTGATATACAGATTCTATTGATTCCAAGGTTCAATTTGTATGATTTTGAAAAAAGAAGCCAACTGAGTAGAGTTATCAACATTCTTCAGAAATCATAAGAATTTATTTACTACACTAGCCATTTTGATGTCTTCTTGCAATCTCAAATGATAAATCTGTGAAGCAGTTAACTCTGCTGCCAACTAGTTTCCATTAAAAAGAAAGCAACAAGCTATGGTCTCATGGAATTTTTTCACAGGAAAATCAGCGTTGGAGTTTGGTTGGAGGCTGAAAACTACTTGTAAGTGCATAAATATATCTTCTTCTACAACTCGTATGACCTAACCAACTATTCCATCATGTCCAGGTGGTTATGTTTAGGTTAGGTATGGTCCCCTTTCCAATCCAAACAAGCCGAAGCAATTCGAGCTACGTTCAATTGGTGAAATCCCTTAAGATTCCAAAGTGCAAAAGCACAACAATCTTTGATGAACTATTTCTCAAAATATATGATTCCTAAAAACTTTTTGTTTGAGGCTACAAGATCACGTTGGGCCCCACTACAATAACCTCTCTCAGTTTTTGCTATCTTGAAGGTGTTTTCCCGTGGTGGCAAGTTTTCAGTTGAGGGAAAACTTGTCAGATGCAAGTAGTGTAAAGTTGCAAAGTGGTGCAACTTTCATTCAGCAACTCATACGACCAAGCAGACTGTTCTAACACATCTGGCTGGGTATGTTTACTCTAGGGATGGTCCTCTTTTGCACCCAAATACGCTGAATCACTTTGAGCTACATTGGACCGACGATTTCCCGTAAGAGTCCAAAGTGCTAAAAGGTAGCAATCTTTGAAGGGATATTTCTTGGAAATTGTGACATTTGAAGACTCTCTATTTAAGGATATGGGATCGTGTTTGGCCCATCTATAATAACCTCTCTCAATTTTTTCTATCTCAGAGGCGTTTTCTCATGGTGACAAGTTTTCAGTTGAGGGAAAAGTTGTCAGATGCAAGCAGTGTAAAGTTGCAAAGTGGTGTAACTTTAATTCATCAATTCGTACGACCAAATAGATTGTTCCAACATGTCCGGAATGGTACGTTTACACTAAGGATGGTCCTCTTTTACACCCAAATATTCTGAATCACTCCAAGCTACATTGGATTAGTGATTTCCCTTAAGAGTCCATAGTGCTAAAAGACAACAATCTTTGAAGGGCTATTTCTCAGAAACCGTGATGTTTACAAACTCTTCATTTGAGGCTATGGGATTGGCCCATCTACAATAACCTCTCTTGGGTTTTTCTATCTCAGAGGCGTTTTTCCATGGTGGCAAGTTTTTAGTTGGGGGAAAAGTTGTCATATATAAATAGTGTAAAGTTGCAAAGTGGTGCAACTTTCATTCAATAACTCGTACGACCAAACAGACTATTCCAACATGTCCAGATGGGAACTTTTATGCTAGGTATGGTCCTATTTTGTACCCAAATATGACGAATCACTCTAAGCTACATTGGACCGGCGATGTCCCTTAAGAGTCCAAAGTGCTAAAAGGCAGCAATCTTTGAAGGGCTATTTTTTAGAAACCATGACATTTACAGACTCTCCATTTGAGGCTATGGGATTTTGTTTGTCCCATCTACAATAACCTCTCTCAGTTTTTTCTATCTTAGAGGCATTTTCCCATGGTGGCAAGTTTTCAGTTGAGGGAAAAGTTGCAAAGTGGTGCAACTTTCATTTAGCAACTCGTACGGCCAAATAGAGTATTCCAACACATCTGGATGGGTACGTTTATGCTAGGGATGGTCCTCTTTTGCACCCAAATATGCTGAATCACGTTGAGCTACATTAGACCAGTGATTTCCCTTAAGAGTCAAAAGTGCTAAAAGGAAACAATATTTGATGGGATATTTCTCAGAAACTGTGATGTTTAGAGACTCTCTATTTGAGGCTATGGGATCATGTTTGGCCCATCTACAATAACCTCTCTTAGTTTTTTCTATTGCAGAGGCATTTTCCCGTGGTGGCAAGTTTTCAGTTGAGTGAATTGTTAGATGCAAGCAGTGTAAAGCTGCAAAGCGGTGCAACTTTCATTCAACAACTTGTACGACCAAACAGACTATTCCAACACATCCAGATGGGTATTTTTATGCTAGGTATGGTCCTCTTTTACACTCAAATACATTGAATCACTCTGAGCTACATTGGACCGGTGATTTCCCTTAAGAGTCCAAAGTGCTAAAAGGAATCAATCTTTGAAGGCATATTTCTTGGAAATCGTGATGTTTACAGACTCTCTGTTTAAGGCTATGGGATCATGTTTTTCCCATATACAATAACCTCTCTCGTTTTTTGCTAAATCAGAGGCGTTTTCCCATGGTGGCAAGTTTTCAGTTGAGGGAAAAGTTGTCAGATGCAAGCAGTGTAAAGTTGCAAAGTGGTCCAACTTTCATTCTACAACTCGTACGACCAAATGGACTATTCCAACACGTTTGGATGGGTACGTTCATGCTAGGGATGGTCTTCTTTTGTACTCAAATACACCAAATCACTTCGAGCTACATTGGACCGGTGATTTCCCTTAAGAGTCCAAAGTGCTAAAAGGCCATACCATTTATTGTACGGTCTGTAGCTGGATGGTATGGCAATGGTAGATTTTATTAGGACTATATAAGGTGAATATGTGGGTTTAGAGAGTTGGAAAGGCCTATACTTGAGTTGGTGAGTTTCCATGCATGGAAAAAATGAGTGAAATTAGGTGACAAATGGTGGTTACAACTTGCTAATGTCAATGAAACATGGGGGCAGCAAGATTAAAGGTTGGATCAAGCTTGTCTAGGTCCTAATAGATGTGTTTGATGAGTTTATAGGGTGTGGCAAGGTTGGAAACATTGATTTCCTTAAAAACCTCATGAAATTTGCTAAAAATGAAGTTGCACCCAAGTTGGATTTGAGGAGAAAAAGTGGCAAGCCACTGTAATTTATTATATATAAATAGGATATATTACAAAACCTGGTTCAAATGAGCATACCAATAGGACATAACTAGGAAGAATACCTTCGATTGGAGCTCGATTAAGTACAAAATTTTATTACAGAATTGTCCCAATAATAGTAACAAAGTATACACCTTTATGACTAATTCAACCTATGAGTTTCCAAAATACAGACCCCTTCACATTTTAAACATACCCTTTATATAATGCCAGACATTTGACCCATATTTCAAAAAACATCACTGGATATAGATTATGCCCATACATAGTTATGACCTTTTTACATTGTTTCACATTTGAAAATTCAAATTTTACAAAATTTTCCTATTAGAGGCATTCAAGGCACAATCTTCCACAGCAGTAGTATGTTCATGTTTTGGACTAAAAAGCACCTATACAAACCATCAAGGTAGCTTAGAATAACCAATCTATATTATTCTAAATGACACTAGAAATGATGAGATGGTAATGCAAACTATAAAATACACTTAGAATAACCAATCTATATTGTTGTAATATGTCGCATACCTCTCCGAAAGGATCAGAGCTAGCTATTTTGTAGTAGGCACATGATCAATCATTCTAGAAATATCACAAAAGTGGGAAAATGAGAAGTCTATATTGTCACAATAGAAAAGATGCTTAGACTAACAAATCTATATTAATCTAAACAACTTGAATAATGATGAATTGGTGATGCAAACTATAAAAGATGCTTAGAATAACCAATCTATATTATTCTAAATGACACAAAATATGATGAGATGGTAATGCAAACTATAAAAGAAGCTTAGAATAACCAATCTATATTGTTGTAATTTGTCGCATACCTCTCTGAAAGGATCAGAGCTAGCTATTGTTGCAGCAGGTCCATGATCAATTGTGTTAGGAATATCACAAAAGTGGGAAAATGAGAAAACTATATTGTCACAATAGAAAATATGCTTAGACTAACAAATCTATATTAATCTAAACAACCTGAATGATGATGAATTGGTGATGCAAACTATAAAAGATGCTTAGAATAACCAATCTATATTATTCTAAATGATACAAAATATGATGAGATGGTAACATGCAAACTATAAAAGATGCTTAGAATAACCAATCTATATTGTTGTAATATGTTGCATACCTCTCTGAAATGATCAAAGTTGGCTATTGTTGTAGCAAGTCCATGATCAATCATGTCAAGAATATCACAAAAGTGGGAAAATGAGAAATCTATATTGTCACAATAGTAAAGATGCTTAGACTAAAAAATCTATATTAATCTAAACAACCTTAATGATGATGAATTGGTGATGAAAACTATAAAATATGCATAGAATAACCAATCTATATTATTTTAAATGACACAAAATATGATGAGATGGTAATGCAAACTATAAAAGACGCTTAGAATAACCAATCTATATTGTTGTAATTTGTCACATACCTCTCTGAAAGGATCAGAGCTGGCTATTGTTGCAGCAAGTCCATGATCAATCGTGCCAAAAATATCACAAAAGTGCATACAAAATATAACTATTAAAGACACCTGCATTGAAATAGTATACAAAATATTAGTATTAAATAAAGAAAACTAATGAACTTAAGCATAATGAACATAAGCAAATTGTACCTTCCATTCTTGAAAATGCTATTCAAGTGTGCCTGAAGGGTCATCTCTTTGCTTAAGAGTATCCAATATTGCTTCATGATCAACATTACTAAGTGTCCATAGTTTTTTTTTTTTTTGGTCTTGCATGATGCTTCAACAACTTAACATTTGTTGCTATAACAAGGTGTGAATACATGAGAATGGTTTTGTGTTTCCAGTAGTCTTCAAATGCAAGTATGCCAGTCTTTCTAATCATGTATGTATATAACCAAGTTCCTGCAACCACAACTAAACCTGTAGGATACACAAAACCATCATCATCTTCCATCAGTTGTGTTAGCTTATGCTTTACCCACACACGTTGATCCAACCAATAGTTTGATCTCTCTTCATTCCCTTGCAGTGCAACAACTGCAAAAACATGTCTTGGTTGTAGTAGATATGAAAGTAGGTCGTAATCAACTAAACTTTCCATTGTGTCATTTGTCATGGATATTGCTTGAGATAAAGGAGTTAGATATTGTGGAACCCATGTATCCACCCACTCACTTGACTCGCATTGATCCCACTCACACTGAATACAACTATGACAAAAACAAGCCAACTCTCATGTCCAAATGGTCCATGTGCATGCATCTGAGCTTCGAAATGAATGCATCTTTGAAGAATCTTTGATTGTATGACAATGCAATCTGCCTCCCGCTGTACCCTCCTCAACCAACCAAAATAATCTATGCATTGTTGAATCAAGTGTCCCTCCCTATGACAATGTTGAACTACACCAATCAACAATAGAATGTGCATCGCTGAATTTTTCTCCTGAAATCTTCAATTTCTCCTTAACTAGAGCTCTCTAAATACACATGCACCTACTCCATCATGTTCCCCTTTCCCATGTCTAGCTTCAAAAAACACCAAATATGAGGTAGAACCCTCTCTACATGCATTCTACTCAACCAATAAAACATACGAGCATTATTGAATTGACCTATGCAATTATCTAACCAAATGAGATGTCGTCCCAGTGTTATATCATGCTCCTACAAGAACTCAAATAAATTCTTGAAACAATGTTGGACATACTTGGACGAGTGAGATCTATCATCACTCATATAAAAATGATACTCTCTGATTATCTTCCAATCCTCCTTTGCACTATCAGGTGCATGTCTAAACATTATGTGGACAAAAATAGCAATCTGAATGGAATTGTAATACTGAGATTGTACATCATTTTGTGGTTGCAATGTGTAGTTTTCTGCAAAATCAATCACTGATATAATAGTTCCAATTGGAAAACAGTCCTTACACATCCTAAATTTTTGATCCAACCACTAAGACCTATGACTATGCCTTGCATACTTGTAAAAAAGATTGTCGTTAAAATCTGAAATAAAATTAGCAACACTGCATTCTTTTGTAACCAACTCACATCTAGAACCTTGACCTCCACTTTGCCAAGTATATTTGACTATCTCATATCTCTTTTTCTCAACAAGCTTCTTTCCAAATTCATGTTTGGAACTCTCATGAAAATATTGAAAAAAAATTGACAAGCCACCACATTGTGAGCAGATCGCATTTAAATGAGCATTTCTATAGAAAAAGAAACCATCATCTCTAGAACATAAAAATATATCTAGTAAGTCCCTTGATGATTTTGAAAGATGCATTGCACCACACTCCTGCAAAATTTCAGTAGTATGAAAAGTAGAACGGATATAGCATAATAGTTCATGGTACATTGAAAAATCCACATGGTATTTGCAACAAGTATTATGAATCTTAAGAGGCACACAATAAAATGGCTTCAAACCTTCAAAAGTCCTTTGCGAGATTTCCATATTTGGATGTGTTTCAATGAATTTTTTGAATAACATTATTTGGCTTGATTCCAAGAAATGTTTAGGATGCGGTGTATGGTCTCGATTGCCAATACTTAACTTTAAAACATCCTTTGCATTGGGTGATACTCTAGATTTATCATGCCAAAATTACTGAATTACCTGCTTTACATTATCAGTTAGCTTCTTATCAACACATGGAAGCCTCCCAGAAAAATCCCATGTATCATTTTGAAGAGGATCATCTATTCTTTCTCTTCTTGTGTGTGCTTTATCCAAATTTTTACGATTTATGTCAAAATCAATAGAATTTTGTCTCATAAAGTGAGCCTTTTTCAATTGATGGCTTACTAGGGCGGTTGTAATGACTCTCTAAGAAGATCTCTTATCCTTTTCCTTGTTATTTTTTCCAATAGACTTGAGAACATTAAAAATATTTTTGACAATAATAGAATTTTTTTCGGTCTTCTTGTTCACACGAATCTTCAATTTGGCTAGCAAAGGTCTTATCTTTTGCATCTTTAGCAATTGTACAAAAAGTTGGAATTGCTCGGTCAATGTCTTATCACTAAAATATTGGTTGAAAATTCTTCTAGCCCACAACCGAACAGTTCTTATTGACCTCTTTCCTTCAAAATTGTTTATAATGTTTTCATCAATTTCAAGTAACCATTTAGGGGTTCTTGAAGGTCTTGAATTTGGAATATGTCTTTCTTCCACAAAAAGTTCTTCATTTCTCATGTAATCTGGTGAAACATAATTTACAATTGCTTCAACATTATGTTCAAAATCTTCATTTCCAACATTTTTATCTTGAACATTTTCAATATCAATTTGAATAATCTCATTCCCAATTTCAATATCATGTTCAACATCTTCAAATCCAAAATTTTCACCTTGAACATTTTCATTATCAATTTCAATATTTTCATTCCCAATTTCAATATCATGTTCAACATCTTTAAATCCAACATATTCACCTTGAACATTTTCATTAACAAATTCAATATTTTCATTATCAAATTCAATATTTTCATTTGCAATTTGAATATGATGTTCAATATCTTGAATTCCAACATTTTCACCTTGAACATATTCAATTTCCTCTTCACTTGAAAGACCATAGGGGTCAGGTTCACCAATATTTAGCATACCTTGTCTTCTCTTCCTATGACCTTCTTTATCTTGTTGTCTATATGCTTCAATTTTTTTCTTTTGTAAGCTTTCTCTTACATTTTTGCTCTGCGAAAATTGTTGCTCCCCATTATACCCCATAAAAGATGCTAAAAAATCATTTCTTATGAAAAATTTGAGTAGAAGATGCTCCAAAAAGTTCATCTTTGTCTCTTCCTATCTGAAACCGCACATTTGTCACCTACAAAGCCTACAAACAAAATGTAGGGTCTGTTGGAAAGCACAAAATGACCCACATAAGGTTTTTCTATGGCCCACAAATCCAATATCTATTATAATATGATATCTGACACAATCTAATATCTGATTTGAAAAACATTTTAAATTTTTTTGTAACGGTATGATTTTAGTTCTACAAATCAGATATCCAATTTGGATAAAGATATCTAATTTCTGTACACATAGACCTAAGGTTTAATGGTAGATGGTAGAGGGTTTAAGGGTTAAGGGTTTAAGGTATAGGGTATAGGGTAGAGGGTTTAAGGGTTAAGGGTTAAGGGTTAAAGGTTTAGGGTTTAGGGTATAGGGTAGATGGTTTAAGGGTTAAGGGTAGAGGGTTTAAGGGTTAAGGGTTTAGGGTAGAGGGTTATAAGGGTTTAGGGTTTCAAGGTTTAGGTTTTAAGTGTTAAGGGTATAGGGGAGAGAGATAGATGGAGTGAGGGAGTGAGAGAGAGAGAGACCTGAGAGACTGAGAGGGGGTACGCGGAAGAGACTTGAGAGAGAGAGAGTGAAATTGAGAGAGACTAGAGAGAATTGAGAGAGAGAGAGATAGAGGGTGGGAGAGAGTGAGAGAGACTG